>CM008281.1:48168177-49368177 GCA_002319775.1 Fagopyrum tataricum
GGCGACAGGTACCCGTAGGGCGGCTTTGCTAGACCGCGGAGGCGGTGACAGTGCAGAGGGTGATCCCGCGGTTCTTCTTTCACTCTTCACGTGATCTATTCACATCTCTTCCATTCCAAAATCACATACAACCATATACAAACACAAACTAACATCAACAAACATCTATACATGCATCTAATCCTAAGCTAAGGAGGAAGAACAAGAAAGAAAGAATATAAGGAAGGATGAATAAGCAAGGAACTCACCACTACTGCTGGTCTAAACAAGACAAGATCTCAACCACTATCTCAGCTGACATCACAAGCTCAACAACTAAGCACATCAACAACCTCAACAAGGCCACAACACAAATTCTCTTCCAAACCCAAGAGAAAACCAAACACAAGATCAAAGAGGAGAAGGAAGAAGCAAGAAGGACGTAGGAAGCTGAAGAAATGGGATAGGAACCCTTGATCACGAGCCAAGGAAAGAATAAGAAGGGAAAAGAGTAAAGCACAAGTCAAGGGTCAATAAAGCCGGCTGCAGCGGCCGGAAACCGCAGGGGCGGTTCCCTGAGCCGCAGGGGCGGAAACCCGCAGGGGCGGCACACAAGCCCGCGGGGGCGGCTAGGCCAAATCTCGGCCAAAACCAATCTCGGCTAAAGTCAAATCTCGGTCCAAAACTAAGGCTCTTACATCTCTCCCCCCTAAAAACAAGTTTCATCCCGAAACTTGCAAAGTCTTGAAACCACTTGGACTCAAAAGCCGAGGTACCACTCTCTCTACCGGAGGCATCACATCTCCGCTCATATGGTATCCACCTATATCACTCTATAACCTCAAACACCGGCATGGAGGAACTCATCATCTCCAGCAACAAGATCACCATACTAACCAAGGCATAGAGGAAAACCATCTCTAGCCAACTATAATCATATCACAAGGGCGTAGAGGAAAAATGTCTCTAGCCGTATCATCACATCACAAAGGCATAGAGGAATAACATCTCTAGCCGTAACAGTACATCGCAACACAAGGGCATGGAGGAAAAACATCTCCAGCCAAAACTATGTCCATCAAAGTAGCATGGAGGAATAACCATCTCCAACTAAACCTATCACATCACAATAGCATGGAGGAAAGAACCATCTCCAGCTATAAACAATCGCACTAGCACAACAAGATCTAATAAGATCATAATCACATCACAGCTAGTACGAAAATAAACACATCATGGCATATAAGCACATAAACACATAAGCATAACGCTCACCAAGATAGTACTAAGATCTACTCGTCGATCCTACTGGTACATCTATCTCGGCGTAAAACTCTAGATAGTTCATCTGAACACTATCCTTAGTCTCTCATGTAGCCTCATCAGGTCCTCGTCTCGATCACTATATCCTCAATAGAAATGTCCTTCGAATGCAAGCGTCTCATACCTCATTTTAGGACTACAATCGGATGCTCAACAAAAGTGTGGTCCGGCTCAACCACCAAATCATCATAACTCACAATGTGTCTCGGATCTGGTATATACTTCTTTAGCTGAGACATATGAAACACATGGTGAACACCCTCTAATCTCGGAGGCAAAGCTAATCTCTATGCTGCACTCCCAACCTGATCCAGAATCTCGAACGGTCCGACATATCGGGGTTCAACTTCCCCTAACTGCCAAAACATTTTACACCTCATGTCGGAGACACTCTCAGCCACGCATGGGCTCCAACTCGGAACTCTAGGGGTCTACACCTCCTATCAGCATATGACTGCTGACGACTCTGCGCCGTCGGCATCCTTTCTCTAATCAGGGCTACACGAGCCACGTCATCCTGAATCTGATAAGGTGTTAAACGACTAACAGTGTTAGGCTCATCCCAGCATAACGGGGTACGACATCTCGGTCCATACAGTGCCTCATATGGGGCCATCCTAAAAGATGCATGTCAGTTGTTGTTGTAGGATAACTTAACTAGTGGGAGGTAATCCGTCCACACTTGTTCCCAATTCAACACACAAGCTCGCAACATATCCTCTAGTGTCTGACTGGTCCTCTCTGACTGGTCATCTGTCTGAGGATGGAACACAGTCATGAAATACAACTCGTCTCCAGGGCAGTCTGAATCTGCTGCCAAACCTCGAGGTAAATCGTCCATTTCTGTCTGAAACGATCGTCCTCGGTACACCATGGAGTCTCACTATCCGTCTAGTGTACTCCACATCAGCGGTTACACAGACGCCACCGCGGCGTCTTAAAACTCCATATGCTCCTAGAAGGAACCGTGGCGTCTTCCTGCTCAGGGCATCGGCGACTACGTTTGCCTTCCCTGGATGATACAAAATATCCAAATCAAAGTCCTTAATCAGCTCAAGCCATCTACGCTGGCGGTTATTCAATTCCCGTTGTGTGAAAATGTACTTCAGACTTTTATGGTCTGTGAAGATCTGACATGTAACCCATACATGTAATGTCTCCAAACCTTCAATGTATGAACTACCGCTGCTAACTCTAAATCATGAGTCGGGTAGTTCTCCTCATACGTCTTCAGTTGTCTAGACGTATACGCAATTACTCTGCCTCGCTGCATCAATACACATTCCAAGCCTAGCTTGGATGCATCACTGTAAACCACAAAATCATTAGTGCCCTCTAGCTGTGCTAAGATAGGAGCAGAAGTTAAACGTCTCTTCAGCGCCTCAAAACTGTATGCACACTGCTCAGACCATACAACCCTGGTGGTCTTCCTCAACAAACTCATCAGTGGACGGGCAATTATAGGAAATCCCTTCACAAAGCGTCGGTAATAACCGGCTAGGCCAAGAAAGTTACGTACTTTCTTGACGTTCGTCGGTATCATCCATGCTGCTACTACCTCTATCTCCGCCGGATCAATCTTGATCCCATTGGCGAAAACAATATGACCCAAGGATGCTACCTCTTGCATCCATAACTCACACTTAGAGAACTTAGAATAAAGTTCTCTATCCCGTAAACCTGTAATACCGTCCTTGACTGTCCTTCATGTTCCTCTGTACTGCGAGAGTATACCAGGATATCCTCTATAAATGCCATTACAAACTGATCCAGGAAGTTGATGATTACACTGTTCATCAACTCCATAAAGACTGTTGGGCATTCATAAGCCCAAATGGCATTACTACAACTCGTAGTGTTCATATCTGATCCGAAAAGCTATCTGGTATACATTCTGCTCTCTGTAATCAATGCGCAACCTCAATAATCCGTCCTTCTTCCATATGGAAGGACAGGTACTCCCCGTGGGGATACGCTAGGGCGAATGAAGCTCTTCTCAGCCAACTCCTCGAGTTGCTTCTTTCAGCTCCAACATCTCAACATGCGCTATCCGATATGGGGCCTTCGAGATGGGTCTCGTACCAGGCTCTAACTCAATACCAAAGTCCACATTCCTCGGAGGTGGCATACTAGATGGCTCAGTAAATACAATTTGTGAACTCTCAGACCACTGGGATATCCTCTAACGCTGGACTCTCCCCCTCCTTCATGGTATAACACCAGAAGGCCTCACAACCTTATGCAATCAATCTCGCTGCACACACCACACTGATAGCCATACCTGCTTTCCCAAGGTCTCAGCCTCGGAAAACCTCTATCTGACCTAACTCGGTAGAGACTGTAACAGTCCTCCTACCTACATCTAGTACAACCTGATGCCTGTCCATCGAATCCATACCTAACACAACATACTCATGCACCAATGGCATGACAAAAAGATCAACAGATAATACACAGGTCCCTACACAAATGGGACAAACAAATATCTCATGGGTACCTATGACCCTACTACCATCGGGTAATCCGATACTGAAGGGTTCCCTTCAGTCGTAAATAAACTCATACGCTCAACACAGGCATCACATATAAAAGAGTGCGTAGCACCCATATCAAATAAAACTCTAACAGGTAAACCATGAATCAGAATGGTACCTGTAACAATCGGTGCAGTTGGCTCCTTTGCACTTCTCAACTCAAAAGACTCTATCTTGAGCTCCTCTGGTATCAGTGGCATTTCCACCACGACCTCTGCCTCTACTCGACCCAGGAGCAGCTCCCTGAGTAATAGGACGATCCCGGACTCTCTACTGTCCTTGTATCTGCTGCTGCTGAGGTGGCATCTGTCCACCCCCAGCTACACTAGCAGGAATAGAACCCTGCTGAGACGAGGCTCCACCCCGTCTGCAGAAAATATGTCTGTGACCTAGTCTGCCACAGATGTAACAAGTCACTGTCTGCTTCGTGCAATCTCGTCGCATATTTCCATGACCACCACATTTGTAACACTGTGGTCTCTTATCTGCAACGGGTGTAGATGAAGGATGACTCTGGCGGCTCTGGTCTCGCCCTGAACTAGCAGCTCCACCAGCACCACTGGTTTGTCCAGTCCGCTGTCTCTTCTCAGACCCTCCGGTCTTAGAAGCTCTCCTCTGACTAGTCCGCTCTCGCTCATAATCGGCGGCTCTATCCTAGTAGTCCATCAAGGACTCACAATGAAATCCCGCCATATAGACCCGGGTATCATCCCTCAGTCGTCGGGAAAAGAGATACACATGCTGATCTGTAGGAGGTGCAGCTGGACCCAATAAAGCCAGCTCTTCTTGGAACCTCCTGATAGCCTCAAAGACTGGTACATCTTCAAAGCCAGCCTCAATAAAATCACGCAGTTTCTCCCTCCTCAGAGAGGCAGGGCAAAAACGCTCTCTAATCATACTCCTCATCTGGTCATAGCTAGAAACCTGACCTCGCACAGATCTCCACCAATATTGTGCTAGGTCCCGGAATAGAGTCTGTACTAACTCTATCTGTCTATCACCTGGACATCTAATAGACTCCAGAGCTGAGTCTACATGTCCAATCCACAACTCGACCTCCAACCCCACCTTCCCAGAGAAAGGGGGTACTCCCAGCTGATGAAATGCCTTCAACCAAGTATTTGGTCGAGGCCCTCTATGCTCCTCTATAGGCCAAGCAATCTCAACACCAGGTGCCGGTGCAGCTAGCACCTGAGTAACAATATGGGATCTCCCGGCTGATCCCTCATGTACTGGCAGATCCGGGATAGGTCTACCCGCTCTGGCAGCCTCCGCCACTCGACGGATACACTCGCGGAACGCTAGTCCCTCCATGGAGACATTATCCAAGTCATCTGACTGGACTCGATGTGGACTCTGTCTCCCAGCTGCCCCGTTCCCAATCTCAGGAACAACACTCTCTGCAACATCTTCGTAAATCTCTTCCGCTGCGCGTAGATCAACAGCGGGAACCTGACCCCGTCCTCTAGCTAAAGGGGGTCTACCTATACCTCGCCCAGCTGCAGGTAAGGCTCTAGTCTGAACCATCTGCAGAGGACATAACCTAACTCAGAAGGCTATATATGCCATATGTATAGATATATATATCACAACATCACATCAGATAATATCTATATATGTATATATATACCTATACTGTCGAGATCTTCAGAGGGGTGATGGCTTCACGTACACACTAACCTAAAACATTTGTACTCATTTCAAATCAAAACCTTTTGAAAAGTCAGACCCCTTTCGGGTTCTGTTTATTTATCTATTCGACCTTTATCGCATATCGCAAGTGCCATTATTGTCAACATGGGCTCTGATACCAACTTTGTAACACCTTGAATCCGTAGGACTCGAGGTGCTACTGGGCTAGGATCTCACAGTGGATCCTGACCCTAGCTTGACAACAAGTTCACTGATCTTACAACAAGACACATATAGATTAAAACCAAAACATAAAAACTGGTATCTATAACTCAAAAGGTTATACAAAATACTATTGAGTACAATCAAAACATAACATAACATATACATGATCAAAAGATCCCATATCCCACGAGGACGACCTAGTGTACGAAGCCCTCAGCAGATCACCCTCTCTGGATCACCCTGCAATTCTGCTAACCTGCAAAGATCTACAACACGGTATAAAACCGTTAGCTAACCATACACATATATAGAATGAGCATAAGCACAATCACATATCAGAAATATTAAACACTTCATCATGATATCACACATTTATCCGGTTCATTATCTATATATAAATGGTCCAACACTCAAATCGTATATATATAGATATCAATATGAACATACGTGACACGAGGAATATAATCCTCGCCTCTGGGTGCTCATGGCAGATGGAGTGGTCTCTGGTCACACCCACCCGTGTACCCTAAGGGAATGGGAGGTGGCCAACCGTTTACCAAGTCTGACCCAACCACAAAGAACCACCCAGACTCCTAAAGGGATGAAAGGGACAGCTGTCAAGGCCCTACAATGGGCAATCACTATACCATAGGTCGGTAATCATCATAACGCATGCTATCAAGCATAAACATACACCACTCATGCAACATCCAATATAGGGATGACAACTAAGTAAGTCCTATGGACTTACCTCAATCTCGGAAGTAATCACAACTATGATCAACTCTCAACCTGGTCCACTCCAATCTGGAGGACAACACGGCCTATAGAAGGCATACATATATACATATCAATCTGCTATCCCACAAAGGGGTCACACCTAGACCCAAGGGATCCATAAGGATCATATCCAACTCGTAAACCTCGATAAAACTAAACCTCAAAGCCATATTTGGCATATCCCGATATCATAATCTTTATCATTCTATTCTCATAAACATGCCTAGCATGGTACTAGTTCCCTCATACTAGGAAGGAAATGATCTACACTACTCTAGGTAGATCCGGGACAAGACGCACCTGCGTGACAAAGAGACGCAGGGGCGGAGCAAGTAATCAGCAGGCGCGGCAAGGCTCGGCCGCAGGCGCAGTGACAGCGGCCGTGGCAACGCAGGCACGGCGCTGGCGCTGGGACAATGGCCGCCGGGGCGGCGGCTTCCGGGAGCGGATGCGGCGACAAGGTACCCGCAGGGGCGGCTTTGCTAGACCGCGGAGGCGGTGGCAGTGCAGAGGGTGATCCCGCGGTTCTTCTTTCACTCTTCACGTGATCAATTCACATCTCTTCCATTCCAAAATCACATACAACCATATACAAACATAAACTAACATCAACATACATCTATCCATGCATCTCTAAGCTAAGGAGGAAGAACAAGAAAGAAAGAAGAGAAGGAAGGATGAATAAGCAAGGAACTCACCACTACTGCTGGTCTAGGCAAGACAAGATCACAACCACTATCTCAGCTGACATCACAAGCTCAGCAACTAAGCACATCAACAACCTCAACAAGGCCACAACACAAATTCTCTTCCAAACCCAAGAGGAAACCAAACACAAGATCAAAGAGGAGAAGGGAGAAGCAAGAAGGATGTAGGAAGCTGAAGAAATGGGATAGGAACCCTTGATCACGATCCAAGGAAAGAATAAGAAGGGAAAAGAGTAAAGCACAAATCAAGGGTCTACAAAACCGGATGCAGCCGCCAGAAACCGCAGGGGCGGTTCCCTGAGCCGCAAGGGCGGAAACCCGCAGGGGCGGCACACAAGCCCGCGGGGGCGGCACACAAGCCCGCGGGAGCGGCTAGGCCAAATCTCGACCAAAACCAATCTCGGCTAAAGTCAAATCTCGGTCCAAAACTAAGGCTCTTACATCGATTATATTAATCACTTAAATGGAAATTTTGAGAATCATGTCTTGATTTTCAACAAATAATTTTATTTGTCTTCCTATAAAATTACAAGAAGGGTCTCATACACCGATATTCTATAATATTAATTGCATACACATTTTTCCAATGCAAAATTGTATGACCATTATTATGGGCAAGGGAATATAAAACAGTAGACCTACTTATAGAGCGGTGGTTGACCATCGTTTTTTATGACACCTTTTATATAAATTTTAATTATTTAAATACTTACTCTAATCTCAAAAATTGCCTTTCTAAGCATTGACACAATTATTAAAATAATAATTAAACAATTTAAATTTCATAAATTTTATCTTATCACTTATTAAATATCATCATCCTTTTAGACCAATGAGTGAATATTATGTTATATATATAAATTTGGAAAATTCCTCATGGTGCTCATGAGGAATTGTAATTTTTATTTGGTAACCAATTATTTTTTGAATTTTTTGTAGTGCCCACAAGGTTTTATTTAACTAATCTCCATGTTCATTCACATATTTTCCATCCAACAATGTTAAGTTATTGTAAGATAAAATTAGTTACAATAAATTTAACCAAAATAAAATTCATTTTTAAAACAAATCAAATTTACTTTATCTAATTAATTTGAGTTTTAGTGAATATTTTAAATTAGACTATGCAAAAATTTAACAATATTAAGGAGATAATTAATAAGTAACTTAATTTAAGTAGTTATAATAATCAACAAATAAAATAATAAAAAGGGTATTACCTTAATAAAAAAAAGTATCTTAGTCATCATTATTAGCCATCAAATATACTAGAAATTTAAATGTACAAAGTATTTTCTAGAAAGTGTAAGGTATTTTCCAGCAAAATTATACATATATTTATTTATTGTTTAATGTATTATTTTATTTGATGATCAACTATTTAAATTAAGTTACTTATTAATTATCTTGTTAACGTTGTTAAAATTTTTGCATGGTCCAATTTAAAATCTTCACTAAAGCCCACATTAATTAAATTAAATAACATTGATTTGTTTTAAAAATAAATTTATTTTTGGCTTTATTAATTGAAACTAATTAATAATTAATTATATTACTTAACATCTTGGATGGAAAATAAGAGAATGGGCATGGAGATTAGTTAAACAAAACCTTGTGGACACCACAAAGAATTTCAAAAATAATTGGTTACCAAATGGAAATTACAACCACGAGAATTTCCCTATAAATTTTTAATAAAAATAATTTTCAAAAATTATTCTCACAACACTCTCTTAATTAATAACCTTGAAAACATAAAACGACACTTAAACTTGATCAAAATTTAGATTCTAGAAATGGGAGAAAGTATATATTATCATTTTTAATTACTTCAAAGAACTTATAAGTGAAAGAATAACAAATTTTATAATAAATTTACTATAGCTTATTATTTAAAGATGATAAAAATATTTATAAAAATACATTTAACTATTAATTTAAATATGATTTTGCATTGATATATCTTTAGTCTATCAATGTAATTTTATTACATATGTAGAACCTTAAATGATCGCATTAATTATAATTTCCCCAAATTAATGTAGAAGAACAAAACTTAACCACGTTCATACTCCCAACATTAACGGTGAATAATGAACTTGATCTTTGTCTTATCTCTACAGATATTCTATAAGAGCAGCTCCCCAATTGTGAATATTCACAATCAAAACCAAAAACACCCAAAACACATTGGCCAAGAAATCAGCAAGGAAGATGGATTTCCCCCCTCAAATTGTGATCTTCCCTTTCATGTCCAAAAGCCATACAATTCCTCTAATCCACCTTGCCCGCCTTCTCTCTATCCTTCGTCATGTAGTCATCACAATCTACACCACCCCTGAAAACTACGACTTCATCTTTGAATCTCTTTTGGACATCGATGAGGAGACTATTGCCATTGTTCCCTTGCCTTTCCCTTCAAACAACCAGGAAATTCTATCAGGTGTTGAGAGTACTGATAAGCTCTCTTCTATGTCGCTTTTCGTACCGTTTTCTAACTCTACCAAACTCATGCAATTTTATTTTGAAGAGTCTCTTAAGAAGCTTCGGAATGTCAAGCTCATAATTTCAGATGGGTTTCTTCATTGGACACTTGAATCTGCAAGAAAGTTCAAAATCCCAAGATTGGTTTTCTATGGTATGAATTATTACTCTATGGTCGTGGGAATGATTGTTGGAACTCAGGATCTTTTTGCTGGGCCTCAGCCTGATGATGAGCTCATTAATGTTCCTGATTTTCCCTCGATTCGGATTACCAAAAATGATTTGGATCATCCTTTCAACATGAGGAAACCATGCGGCCCTGTATTTGATCATGTAATGGAGTCCATAACGGCTACTTTTAATAGCGACGGCTTACTGGTTAATAGCTTTCATGAGCTTGAACCACTCTTTGCTAATTACCACAATACCCATTATCCCCTAAAATCTTGGGCTATTGGACCATTGTGTTTGGCAGAGCCGAAGGAGAAGTTTGAAGGAGAAGTTTGTGATTGTATGAACAATCAACATTTTGAAGAAGAAGTTTGTGATTGGATGAATAAAAAGCTCGAGGAAGGGATTCCAATTCTTTACATATCATTTGGGACACAAGCTGAAGTGTCAACCGATCAGTTGAAGGAGCTAACAATTGGATTGGAGAAATCTGAGGTGAGTTTCTTATGGGTTGTGAGCCTGAAACCCGGGCAAGAGGAGCTTATTGATGAGTTTGCTATGAAAATGAAGGAGAAAGGGTTGGTGGTAAAAGAATGGGTTGATCAAACAACAGTGTTGGGGCATGAGGCTGTTAAGGGATTTTAAGTCATTGTGGTTGGAATTATGTCATTGAAAGCATATGTGCGGCGGTTCCGATACTAGCATGGCCGATGATGGCGGAGCAACATCTCAATGCGAGGATGGTAGTAGAGGAGATGAAGATGGGGATTCGAGTTGAGACTTGTGATGGTTCAGTTAGAGGATTTGTTAAGGCTGAAGGGTTGGAGAAGGCTATAAGAGATTTGATGATGGAAGGGGAGATTGGGGAGATGGTGAGGAAGAAGGCGAAAGAGCTTTGTGAAGCTGCTACGAGAGCAATGGATAAAGGAGGTTCTTCTTGGGTTGCTTTAGAATCACTTATGGCTCAGTTTTTGGGGGATTAAGGAAATATAATAATGTAATATGATAGTTAGTAGAGAAGATTGTAATCTTGAAAATCAAAATGGAGCTACAATGAGCAATCATGGATAACTATCATTAATTTCAAATTTTGAGAAGTGCTTATGGTTTTGAATCAATCATTGTTGATGTTATGAGGTCAAGAGTGATATTTTATGTGCATAAACTAACTTAAAGAGTGTGAGATTAATCAACGTATACAAACTTGAAAGTGTGTTGCACTGTTAGGGTCCGTTTGGTTTCAAATTCGATAACGTAATGGAAATAAATCTAATTCACTTATATGTCATTGTTCGATCATAAAGTTTTATTTACATGGTGACATCTTCTCATTTTTTGATGCAAAATGTATTTTCTTTCCTCCATTTTGTCATTGTTCGTTCGTTCATAAAGTTTTAAACCACAAGAAATTGTTTCAAAACCTTTCATGAATAAAGATGCTTGTATGAACTAGATTCATTTCCATTCTATTTCTGGTGTTTCAAACAAACATGGACTTAATGTTCGTTTTCAATTGCTTTAGGTGAAATCTGAGGGAGAAGACTAATTACAAGTTTAAATATTTATATATATTTTTATAAGATTATAAAGACTTTGCATGCATATTGAGTTTGAGTCTCTCGACATATTCCTCTTTTCGAAATGAATTGACATGTAAGTACTCCTCCATTTCAGTGTATACTCATCGTGGTAGATTTCATATACTCCCCAATCACCGGATCACCCAATTCATTAGAAACCCTACCTCTTGATCAACGTGTTGGTTACAAAATCCCATCATACATGATCGCTTTCTCAATATCGAGTTTAAGCATCATTCACTTATGTCCAGTCTTTTTTCCTTCTCATATAGTGTACAACTTTTCGTATGAGAACTAGATTATATTGGATCGGTTTGTCATGAATGAAGCTACCTTGTGTAGAGCCGAGCATAAGGTCTCCAATACCGCCTTGTAACCGTTTGACAAACAATTTCAATATAATTTGTACAACACATTGTAAATAACGATGAGACTGAAGTGATTAATTCTCTTAGGTTTTCACACTTTGACTGACAAACATAGGAGTGTATCATTGAGACCCATAGGAGATTCCTAATATAAAAGAACTTATGAACTTTCAATCTCACCGATGATCTCACTATACCCCAACACTTACGGTATAAAATGGGTTGGCCGGAATCCATCAACCCCTGGTGCCATGTATGTCCTCATGGCTCTCACTAATTTCCATAATTCAACGGTATTTAACGCATAATTCAACCTAGTATTATTCTCATCATCTATCCCATGGAAAACCGTAGGTATACAGGGTACAATTATTTGGATCATAATCCTCCCTAACACCGTACAAACTCTTCCAAACCCAACCGTAAACTTTTCCAATTTATCAAACTCTACTTCTCATACATCCCCTTCAACAAATTAAATAAGCCAATATGATTTCTCTCGCATTTGATCACCGTAGACATATGATAGAAGAACGATTTGTATCACCTAAGCACAACCATTGTTTTCTCGATCCATGGAGCCACAAAATTTCCTCTTTCTCCTTAACAATATATAACTTTTGTTGTAAATTCCCATGTATATCAAGCATCCGTTAAAACTTCGGGTAGTTGGGGTCCCTTTGGACAGCACTAATCTTGTCCAATAGTACATGTTTTTACGATGGATGTTACCAAATACCTTGTGGTTACATGTTAGGGATGGATTTTTAAGGGTTTCAAGTGAAGAATGTACCTCGACATTAGTTCTCCAAACTTGTTCCACCATGAGGCAGAACTCTTTATAGGTTATCAAACCGCTTCAAATCTAAATGGACGTTTACTTCAATTAGACCGGACCGGACCTGAACAGAGCGGACCGAAAATGGACCGAATTTTTCGGTCTAGGTCCGGATGGACCGGAAAATCTTTGTTAAACTATTGATTAATTTATTTTTTCTTTTTTAAACAAATTTCCGCACTAAGCATTGTGGACTGGACCGAGTGTTAATTAATTAATTAAAAAAAGTTTTTGCACTAAAATTTTAAGAGAATAATGAGTTAATAAGGCATCTTTTGTATTGTTGATACTAACTAGGCCCTTAGTCATTTCACATTTATTTTCAACTTTAAAATCAAGGGTAAAAAGGGAATTTTAGAGAAAAGTTAAAATAAAACCCTATAAATAAGATTTATCTAGGTTCGGGTTCCGGTTCGGGGTTTCGGTTCGGGTTCGGGTTCGGGGTTCCAGTTCGGGTTCAGGTTCCGGTTCAGGGTTCCGGCTTGGGGTTCCGGTTCGGTTCAGGTTTGGCTCGGGTTCCAGTTAGGTTCAGGGTCGGCTCGGGTTCTGGTTCGGTTCAGGGTTTGGGTTTGGTTGGGTTTAGGGTTTTCTTTTGGGTTGAGTTTACTTTGAAATTACCAATTTGCTCTTCTATTTTATCTTTTTAGATAAATAAAAGGGGCATAGTTTGTTCCTTAATAATAGAATGGACCCTCTTAGTGCTCTTCTTTACAAAGAAAGCCTACTCTCTCATTTAACCCAAATTTTAATTAGTTTAATTAATTTTCACAAACGTTCTTTTTTTAAAAAAAAAAGAGGTCTAGACCGGTTGTGGACCGGACTATTTGGACTGACCTCAGCGCGGGATTCCCGATGCGCGCAATTAGCCCTGTTCCGCACTAGGAGACTGCAAGGGTTACACGAGGGAAGACCGGCAGGACATTTGTCGAAGGCCACCGGTTTCCGGTGCCGTCGAGTCCCCTGCACCACCAATAGCCGACAACTTTTCCCTCCTATCTAGATTAGGTGTCGTTGGATGAGATTCTTATATGGGTTAAACCCTAATTTTGTTGATTTGGGGCTTTTACACCCCGATTTACTGTTATCAAATTTATTAATAATATTAAGAAAATCTATAAAAATGTATAAACCCTTAAATTTTAAAATGAAGTAATTAAAAAATGAATAAATCTAACTAATATTTTAAGTATTAATTCACTTATAGTTCAACTTCACCCTAGTAAAATTCACATTCCAATAAGTATTTTTCAAAATTTATGCCATTCAAATTATTTTATTTTATAAAAATATATTATACCGTAAAAATTTTCATCAAAGTTGTGCAAGGGTATTAACTATTAAGCTATACTAAATTATACTAAATTGCAAAAAAAAAGAAAAGAAAACAGTGGGCCACTAAGAATGACCTGCGAAGAGATAAAAGGGGATCGATGAATGGAAAGGAAATCCAACCATTGGCCATGTATGCCCCAATCTTCCGTAGCCAGATTCTCCCTATACCCTTCACACTCCATCTCTCATCTCCTTCTCCCCGGCTCGTTGTCTCCACCTGCAGAGCCACCGGAGACGACAGCAGCACCGCCGGCGAGGATGGCAACAGCAGCACGCCTACGGAAATGGTGGAGATAAGGTTCAGAAGAGGCTCGAGGAGGAGACGGCAACAACAACGCCAACAAGAGACGAACGCAAGCGAGCAACTGCCCAAGAAGGAAGTAACGCCGAAGAGCTGGGAAGAGATGACGTTGACGGAGAAGGCGTTAGAGCTCTACGTCGGGGAGAAGGGAGCCCTCTTTTGGCTCAACAAGTTTGCTTACGCTTCCATTTACATCATCATTGGAGCTTGGATCCTCTTCAGGTTCGTCGGTCCAGCCCTTAATCTCTACCAGCTTGATGCACCCCCTCTAGCACCGGACACAATTTTCAAGGGTTCATCTTAATCATAATCATCTGAGATGAGAAGAGAGCCGGAATTTTGTCTGTGAATCTGTTCAGCTGCTGCTATGAAATGTTATATTAAAGAGAGAATCTGAGAATTTGCATTTGAATATTGTGTAGAGATGGAATAACCTGCATCAATCTAAAATACATAAATGTTATTCCTTGCTAGCACACTCATGTGAAGAAATACATAGTTATGGTTCTTGCAATTTGTGCATATCAAATCTCCATAGATGCCAATTGGCTGACCAACATCAGATCACTGCAAGCAGGGAACATAGAGGCTATGCACAGACAAATCAAACACATCTTGGAAACTCGATCATTACCAATTTTTCTGAAGACCCCGAACTTCGTGTTCTAATCCGCAGGACGAGATGTTATAGACAAACATCAGATCACGCCATTGCCTAGTATCATGAAATAAATATATATATATACACCAGTGCAAAAGGAAACCCCACCTATTACACTCTGAACGAGATGCAGAGTGTAAGAGGAAAAGATTACGGGATAGCAAGGGATCACTGAAAACAAATTACTAGTTTAGGCGTCGTAGCAGGATGCAAATTAAATGATTGCAAATATGGACTGCATAAAAATCTCATAGTACATATGTGCTTTATTGAATACAGTATTATCATTGAATCTATGAGGAGCAAGTGCTTATGGTTTTGAATCAATCATTGTTGATGTTATGAGGTTGCTGGTGAAATTTCATGCGCAAAAACAAACTTCAAAGAGTGTGAGATTAATCGAAATAAACACAAGGTATTCTAATTCTGCAAAACCCTAAATCATCCTTGAACCTCCGATTGACTTCCAAAGTACAGGATCATAAATCAGTTTGCAATGTGAGTAAAGCACGGAAACTTTCCGAATAAAAGTAATAATTTGAGGTTATAGATTCTTCAAATTACTATCTAAACGCCAATAACTACCTTATACACTTCCAATATTCAACTTTGAACAACGAAAAGACATCAACAAGTGCAGCCCGCTGTTACATTGCCAGCGAAAGCGAAAATTAGTGGTTCAATATACTGCGAAGTTCATAGCAGGAGGTCGGATAATAAGACAAACGGCACTGCAATTAAAAAATAAGTACTACCTGAAATTGTCGAAAATCGGCTTCCACGTTCCATCGTCGATTAGCGGGGAAAGAGAAAACTATGGATGACATTATTTACTAACGCCGTTCGACTTATTGGGCCTTCAGAAGTGGGCTGGGTATTTGGGCCTTCAGAAGTGGGCTGGATATTTGGGCCTATTTGTTCTGAAGGAACAACGTCCCATGCATATCATAATAAAATTAAGTCCTTTAGTTACAGACATCCAAAGCAAACCCTAGGCGAGCCGAGAACCATAACCACAAGAACAGAGGAAGGCGGAAATGGTGAAGTTTTTGAAGCCAGGAAAGGCGGTGGTCCTTTTGCAGGGCAGGTACGCCGGGAGAAAGGCGGTGATTGTCCGATCCTTTGATGACGGCGTCAAGGATCGCCATTATGGCCACTGTCTCGTCGCCGGAATCTCAAAGTATCCGAAGAAGGTGATCCGTAAGGACTCGCAGAAGAAGCAGGCGAAGAAGTCTCGCGTCAAGTCCTTCATTAAGCTCGTGAACTACAACCATATCATGCCAACTCGCTACACGCTCGATGTTGATCTGAAGGATATTGTTAGCGTCGATGCTCTTCAGAGCAGAGACAAGAAGGTGGCTGCGGCGAAGGAGACTAAGGCCAGGTTGGAGGAGAGGTTCAAGACTGGAAAGAATAGGTGGTTCTTTTCAAAGCTCAGGTTCTAGATATTACCATTTTTATTGATGTTTGCAAGATGTTGCTCTTTACTCGTTTTTGTTATGAATATATGGATACTTTCACTGTGACGTGTGATTCATCGCCATTACTATCTCAGTTCAACTGAAATGTGTGCTAGAAGATATATTTTTCTTAGCTGTTTACTTCTCTGTTGATTTGATTTTTCTTTGCTGGCTGGTTGATTGATTAACAATGTGAAACAGAAGCATTTTATTCATGACTGACTTCGTGCAGTCTATACAACAAGATTTGTTTATTCCATGATAAACAACGATTCATCTATTGATCCGTGTATAATTGATTTATTGGTTGTACGAAAAGCAGAATTAGTTTCCTAACGTTGTATGATAAGCTATAATGAACATTGCATTTGAGGTTTTAGAGAATAATTGAGTTCTGAAGTATACAGTTGAAGTGCAACTGCTAGGGTTTGCTTTGGATGAATCTTGCATCTTTGTTCTGTTTGCCATCACGTAAGAAATCTGAACCTGTTCATCGATTAACCATAGCACTGAATTGCTGTTTGTCTTAGTTAGATCCTATTGATTATTTTGAACAACTGAAATCAGCCAATCTTGAATCAGTTCAATTAAACTCAACAGTATTAGAAGGAAATTCGGTATACAATACAAATATACAATCAAACAACAGAAAGAAGAACAGAAAGAACAATATTGAAGGAAATGAACACACGATTATGTTCTCTTCATCATCAAAAGCACATGTCCAGAGCACAGCAGCAACATAAACCTGCGCAACTGCATCCACACACCAAATACAATTACCTCTCAATCAACCAACACATAAAACCAAGAGGAAATACCTCAAAGCTTACCAGCCCTTCCAGAAGCCATCTCCTTTTGACCTTGTCTCGATAGGATGAGCAACCCCTTCTAGTTGTTCATCCTTCACAGGGTATCCAATTGGCAAGGGTGGCACCATGATCGGACCACGTCGATCAGGACTTGAACCCCCTGTGCTCATAGGTGATTCATAAGTACTTAAGAAGGAATTATGCATATAAAAAAATCTTAGAAAATGGGAAAAAAGAAAGCTACTCACCGATGGGTTGTTGGTTGCTGTAGACATCCATTCTTGGGAGCTCTGAAACTTGAAAAATACTGGGAGTTCAGAGAGAGGATGGCAATGTGCCAATGGGATTATCAGGAGGACAAATTTTTTGGCAAAATTATTATGGAGCAGGTGAACAACTCTTTTTAAGTTATTGTAACATGAAATAATTGTTCGAAATGGGTTAGTTAAGTGCATGACGGAGGCAGCATAACTCTTACGGTGACATAACATATACTGTAGTAGATAAGACTTCACTGTTTGCACAAGGATAACTGGAGATTATATTTTGACAATGAATGCTTCTCTAAGAAGAAAACCACATAACTCTGACAGTGACATCACATAAAGTAGCAATTCTCAATTACATTTGTAACATATAAAGCAAATAAGTTCACACTCTAATGCACAAATTTGAGAAATGATCATCCTGATACACAATCAAACAGGAGCTTTGCAATGTAGATGATCAAAAGAGTAAATTAATTGCATTTCCTGGCCATATAGCTTGTATAAAGTCCTGAAATTATATAAATTCCGGCACCATGTACAATCCAGTGTTAAGCGTTAAGACTACAATAAAAAACTGAATTGCTAGGTACTAATGTAATAATGACACACATTATTGGCGCAACTCACTTACAACCGCAATGTGCGTCATACAATTTCTTTGTAAATCTAACTCAAAAGAAAAGAAAATAATTTTTTTTTAAAAAAAATATGACACGTTGATGCGCATGAGATCATGTGTGAGCACAATTTTATATTTTAAACCTGACGCACGGTTTTTATTGTGCGTTAGTTTGGTACTAGTAAATTCGATTCCATTAAAATCATCAGTGAAAAAAGAAGCTCAAGTTCAAAGCATTATTTATTGTTTGTTTTCAAGTGAAAAAAAAAATAGTTTCCACCAGAAAGTACACATGTACTTTAGGGTGGAAACTAATGTTGTTGTCAATTCTCGTGAATATCGTTGTCAATTACTGCCCAATCTTTTTATGCGGTTTAAAGACAAGATTAAATGTTTGATCAAATTCCTATCCAGTCTTTTGATGCGGTTAATTTTCATAAACTAGAAATTAAACATGTATCAACCTTTGATCCAAATGTAAGAATTAAAATCTCACAACAATTTTTCATAAACTAGAAATTAAGCACATATCAACCTTTGATCCAAATGTAAGAATTAAAATCTCACAACAAATTTTCTGTTAGTTTAGAACTTGGTAGAGGACAAAACAACGTCATTGACATTCTAGGATTAGGGCAAAAGTATATTTGAGAATTACACCAACCCAAACTCATAAAATCAATAAGACAATATTCCCACCGTTGATAAAAAAAATCTATATTCTTCAATTCAACCCATGCTAACAACTCTCTGATTACCCCAAACATGCTTCTGTACAACTTTTACCATCTTCGCATTGCCGATATCGTACCAACACAAAGACCCATAATGCCGACATACAAACAACACAAATCTTCTACCATCTTTGCATTCACATAGCGCTATGAGTTCTATATCACGTATGTAGGCTCCAATGCTCCAAAACACGGACGGGCTTATACTAAACAACTTCGTCCAAGACTCTTTGATCCCGTACTCTTTCATCACATACACATCAAACGTACTGACATGATACCGAAAGCATAAATCTCCTCCCAATTCAATCAAATTCGCGGTATATGTACAATCATCCGGCAAAATCAGTTCAGAGAATCTACAAGTATGCAGATTATAAGTTAGGATGAACTTCGTATCCTTTTCTCTTTTATAAGAGATCCAATGAAGGACACTATTAAAACAACAAGCTTGACGACGTTGACCGTACCGCATTCACATATATGCGGTACAAGGAAAGTCAACGAAACACTTCCAAACATAATTTTTCTCATAATGTAAACCTGAAATTCGTTGGTGGTAAAGGCTATCAAGATCTTATAATTGTTGGCATAAAGATCAAAACCGGATCCATAACACATCATTCTTCTTCCGAGCGGGACTTCCACAACAGAGGAAGCTCCAGTGAACAAATTGTACAAAAAGTAGTTACCTTCTTCAGTTCTAATGCTGGCGATTCCGTTGGGTGCCGCCATGGTAAAAAGAATTCCTAAATTTATGAGTTGACTTGGTTGGAATCCGGCGAACATTCAAGATAGGATTGTCGTTGTTACTTTCCATTACGCAGTATAAGCTGTCCTTTCTCTCCAGCAAGACAAGAGGAGGTTTGCCATGGTAACGATTTGAAAACTCGCCATCGTCGATGATTTTCTTCAATTGCTTCGTATGGATTCGAAGGGGAGTAAGAGCAGGATCTTCGTTATTAGTTCTTGAGGAATATGAGGCATTTGGGCTGATTTCAATCTAATCATCATGCTGAATTGATCAAGGAAGACAGATTTTGAGGAGCTTAGCCGCCGATGGAAATGACTATGTTTTATATCTTTAATGAAGAACAGGGGTTTAAATCCATACGTGGATGAGCGGTGTCGTCCCTTCCATATGTGGAGTGATTTCATCTCTCTTGGTGAGTCGAAGGTGAAAGATGGTATTGTGTAGTCGAAGACTTCTCCTTGTCTGTATAGTAAAAAGAATAGAAGATTGGAAGGAACGACGTTTGGGTTTGAACAATTAAACCTTGGATTGGTTTGATACCCATTGTTTTCTGTCAAAAAACCGAAACCATTTATTCTCCAAATTAATTAAAAAAAAATCATGTCACGTGGATCAATTAGATTAGAGGGATAGGGAATGGAACAAATGAACAAGAAGTTTAGAAGCTCATTAAGCAATATAAATTGTTGTGTGATCAGAAGATGCTCATAATATTTGTAATTTAATAAAAATATCACGACACAATATTAAAGATAGAAAACTCATACGTATTGACCACTATCTTAAATAAAAATGAGAGTCTCATGAACTTATTTCCTTGGGTAAATACAATTCTAATAGAAAATTCCCATTACAGCTATCATGGCTAATTTAAATCTTGTCTAACAAAAGATTTTCCAAACAAGGCGCCATTCTTGATGGCATTTTCTTGTAGTTTAGCTTCTAATCATCCACAAACAACCTATAAAAACAAACAATTTTCCAAATCTAAGTTTAAACAAAAAAGAATGAGTATTTAGTTCGTAATCTTTTTAAGCCGAAATCTCCTTAACAATTTGACTTCTGCATTTGCTTCTCCGCTTTTCAGTTTTCCCCACTTCCCCTCCTTGGGACCAGGAGGATACGAAGATGGGAGAAAAAACTGATAAGCCATTTAAATCTCCTTCATCAAACAATATCATCCTCATACTTCTATTTTCATCCCTTTTGGTCCATCAACCTCAATTCAACACCGCATTCGCGGCCAATGCACCCACCTTCACCAAGAAGGACAATTATCTAATTGACTGTGGTGGCACCGATAAGGTCACCACCGCCAATGGAGACACCTTCCAAACAGATCAAGAAGCCCATGGCTTTCTTGCTGCACAAGATAATAACCTCGTCAATGACCCCTCTCTTAAGGTTCGCGCCCCTTTGTACTCAACTTCTAGAATCTTCCTTCAACAAGCCACCTACTCATTTGATTTGCAAGATGCAGGATGGCATTGGGTTAGGCTACATTTTCTCCCTCTAAAAAACAATGTGTTCAATCTTGATAATGCAACTTTTAGTGTCTTCACCAATCAATTAACTCTCCTTCATAGTTTCAACTACAAAAACACATCTGAACCTATTGTGAAAGAGTATCTTATCAATATAAAGACACCAGACTTCTCCATTCGGTTTGACCCACAACTAAACTCTGCTGCATTCATCAATGCCATTGAGGTAGTAACCGCCCCAGACGATTTGTTTAGTGACACAGCTCAATCCCTCTTTCCGGTGGACAAGATAAATGGGTTAACCAGCAATGCCTTTCAAGTTGTCTATAGGGTTAACATGGGTGGGCCGTTGATAACACGAGACAATGACACACTAGGTAGGACTTGGTTTCCTGATGAGAGTTTCCTCAAGGAACAATCCTTAGCTAAAACTGTCCAAGTTGAAACTTCCACTATTAAGTACCCGAAAAATGGAGTCACACCACTCATTGCACCACAAAAGGTGTATGCATCTGCAGTTGAAATGGCTGACGCAGAAACATCAATGCAGAACTTTAATGTCACATGGCAATTTGATGTTGATCAAGATTACTCTTACCTTTTAAGGCTGCATTTTTGTGACATAGTAAGCAAGTCCTTGAATGAGCTTTATTTCAATGTATATGTGAATCAAAAGATGGCAATCTCAGGGTTGGACTTGTCCTCCATTACTAACCAACTTGCTACTCCATACTATAGAGATATCATGGTGAACTCATCATTGATATCACAAAACTTAACAATTCAAATTGGTCCAATGAAGCTAGATGGCGGTGTTAAGAATGCAATCCTAAATGGTTTAGAGATTTTAAAGATAAACAACTCGGCTAATAGCTTGGATGGTCAGTTTGGTCCGGATGGGGAGACGGTTGAAAGCAAGGAGAACAAGCATCGTACAGTAGCGGTTGTAGGATTTGCAATGATGTTTGGTGCTTTTGTGGGCTTAGGAGCAATGGTTATAAAATGGAAGAAGAGGCCTCAAGATTGGCAAAGAAAGCAAAGCTTTTCTTCATGGTTGCTTCCAATACATACAGGAGACTCAACCTTAATGGCTGGCAAAAGCTCATATGGATCTCAACGTAGCACTATGTTCTCCACTGGAGGATTAGGCAGACGATTCACATTATCTGAAATCCAAGAATCAACAAAGAACTTCGATTCCAACTCTATAATTGGTGTTGGAGGGTTTGGGAATGTCTATCTTGGAATCATTGATGATAATAAGGTGGCAGTAAAGAGAGGGAATCCACAATCTGAGCAAGGGATTAATGAATTCATGACTGAGATTCAAATGCTTTCAAAGCTAAGACACAAACACCTTGTCTCACTTATTGGGCATTGTGATGAGAATAATGAAATGATATTGGTGTATGAATTCATGTCCAATGGACCAGTAAGGGATCACTTGTATGGGAAGGACTTACCTCCATTAACATGGAAGCAAAGATTGGAGATATGCATTGGGGCTGCGCGAGGACTTCACTACCTCCACACTGGCTCGACCCAAGGGATCATCCACCGTGACGTCAAGACAACCAACATCCTCCTTGATGACAATTTCATAGCGAAGATGGCGGATTTTGGCTTATCAAAAGATGGACCTGGCCAAACACAAGTATGGAAAATCATGTATCCATTATAAATAAAAATAAATAAATAAACATAAAAATCGCTACAAACCTCAAATTTATCTTTAAACAAGTCTAATCTTTCATTCATCTAACCAATCAACAGGATCATGTGAGCACTGCGGTAAAGGGGAGTTTTGGCTATCTAGATCCAGAGTACTTCCGGAATCAACAATTGACCGAGAAATCTGATGTTTACTCTTTCGGAGTCGTTCTCCTTGAAGCTTTATGCGCTCGGTCACCAATCAACCCATCGCTCCCTCGAGAGCAAGTCAACCTCGCAGATTGGGCGATGCAGTGTAAAAGAAAGGGGATGGTAGAGAAGATTATCGATCCAGTCCTCATCGGGAAAATAAACCCGGAATCCTTGAACAAATTTGTCGAGGCCGCTGAGAAATGTCTCTCTGATTATGGTGCTGACCGGCCAACGATGGGAGACGTGCTTTGGAACTTGGAGCACGCCTTACGATTACAAGAAAATTCTTCACATGAGAAAAGCCCCAATTTTGCCGATACGGCTCCACCTAAGCATGCAACGGTAATGGTTGAGGATTCAGGATCGACGACGCATCCAGTGCAGATGGACAACATTGATGACGATTCTGATGTCGCTATTCAATTTTCGACGCTCAGTGGAAGATGATAGCCAAAGCCAACACTCAAGAGGCAAATAGAAAGGGGAATACTTGTTTATTTTGAAGGGGGTAAATTGTGTAATTTGAGGACCAAAAGGGGGACATATATGCCATCACAAAATGGGATTTTTTTTTGTTAATTTTTGGTGGTGGGGATTTTAAATATTGATTTCTTGTCTAGAAATATATAATTGAAAAAATGTATATGTTTGTGGATAAGAATAGGAGCATGGAAGTTGTTTTGCTTCCTTATTCTTATATGTTGATTTTCTAACAGATGCAAATTTTATGATTTTCAGATTTGTATTAAGGTTTTATTGGTGTAAAACTATTATATGAGCGATGCACGATGAATATTACTGATACATGATTTATTATTTGTGAATATTTATATTGAGAATACACATAACGCATATATTTACAAAAAACCATAAGCTCACAATAAATATTAATATTTATATAAGAGACCAATATTTGTACATACAAATACTAAATATTCATTGTAAGAAAATAAGATTATACAGTGCCAAATGTACTCGGTACGGTTAGTCCAGATCTTGTTCCCTTATAATTACTAATTCTAAGGTGAGTCCAGATCTTGTTCCCTTAGAATTAGTAATTCTAAGGTGAAGTTCCTAAAATCCTATTAAAAACATAAAATAAAAAAGAGAGACCGTAAAAGTAATCTAATATTATCGATCAATGATAAAAATTCATTCAATTCTAGCTTTCACCTGGAAGGTGAAGGCTAGAATTGTCAACATTTAATCCATAACTAAGTTATTTTACCTTTCCATTAGTAAAAGTAAGACAAACTTCTTCAGATTACACGGTCTCTAAAATTTTCCCTTACCAGAAAATTGGGTTCGTCCTGTGTCAGAGAATCCTCCAAGTAACAATAAACTACCATCCTACAGAACCCATTAGTGGGCAGGAGATGTTCTCTATCTCAAGTTACACCAGCCTGATCTTCTTCGTTGTACCAGAATCGCCATCTTCAAGCATAATAACATCGTCATCCTCGTCATCTACAACTACTTCTTTCTTCTTCAAGTCAGCAGAAAGAATAGAACTCGGTGTCTCAGTAGGATCAGTGGACTTCCTCTTCTTAGCTGACGGACTGGGATCTGATTCTTCACTTGTGACTGCAGCCTTGCTCTCCTGTGTCCATCCAATCAGAACCATGGCATCCGGTACTTTTTCCTCATCAAAGTCCTCCCTGAAAAAATAATTTCAAAATTTACAGAATGAGTTGAAATAGAGGATACTGTTTTATGAATATGTGAGATTTGTAGATACATTTTAAATAAAAGACCATAGCATGAATAATAGGCAACAGTTGCCTGAACACAATGTTCAAGGTCAAGGTGCGAATATGTAGCCTTCAAATGGTACCAGTACAGATGCATGGACTAGATCATCAACTAATAAATCAATCAAGCCTACAGAAAATGGAGGACTTTTTAAAAGGAAAGTATGAAAATTGAGCCTTTTAAATATAAATCAAGAGCTATAGCAAACTGAAAACATCAGTATCAGCTTTCAAACTGATGTGAACACCAATGACATCCTTGAAATAACAATATAACATAAACTGAAATTTGAAATGCCCTAAGATTGTCAAGCTGTATAGACTACCCTTCAACTAGAGGGTGACAGTGACAAAAAATAACCTTTGCTTTATGTTGATTTTGCAGGACAATTCCTGTTGAAAATCCTCAACCGAAAGCATTGTCCCACCAGTGACAGGAGACGGAAGCTCTGACAGCACCTGACCACATAAAAAGATATTGGGTAACATACAAATGAAAGATGAAATTAGCAAAATAAAGTTAATCACCTAAATTTAGTTTTTTATAGGACAAGCAGTTAAATTTGCAACAAAGCAAATGGAGATCTAAAGGACCCACCTTTTCAAGGTTGGCATTGTAACTCTCGACCATGTCTTTCTCAAGATCATCACCGACCTCATATAGAAGGAATGCACCATTCATGATAGAAGGAAAGTTCATCCCAAGATTTGCTTTAACTATTTTTTCTACGAAGTCTCTCAACTTTGTCCGTGATGTGTTCACTTCTAGTGTTAAAGGTGACTGCTCTCAAGAAAGTTTGCAAATGAGGAAAACATGCTTCATAGTGATCCTGACTAAGAAAGGTTGCACTTCAATGGTAGGAGACTATAAATTTACCTCTGAACAAACATAGCAAGATTTGTTCGGCTGAAAAGGCTCCACTGGCATAAGAAGCATCTTTCTTGTAGGATGCTGAAGACAGTAAGTCATCCTACAAATGAATTAAAATCTAAATTACTGAAGAAAGCTACATGGCATCAGAATTCTAATTAGAATCTCAGCTATTAAACTGCTACTACAAATAGCAGCTCGAAAAAATACCAATAGTCATAGAAGTAAGATAAATGATAGCATTTGTATAAAAAATGAATTCAATTAGGCCTCCAATACATTGGTGAGAAATCTTAGAAAGTTAAGACACACCTATAATTTTCCATGTCATTTTGCAGCACCTTGATTGCTTCAATCACAATCAATCCAGCAATGATAGCATTTGTGGTTGCAACAGCATGAATAATATTCCCTGCGATACCTTTAGCTTCAAATAAGCTATGCACCGGAATTCCAAAAGATGTAGCCCGAATATTCGCAGCTGCAGTGACAAACTCTACAGTTAGCTGATCGTCTTTATCAAAACACAGATTACCGATTTCCTGCAAAAAAAACATTACAAAGTAAGCAACCACATCTTGAAAGATTAAACAAAAAAAACTCGGGATCCATTTGTTTATAGCAGACTAACCAAAACCGATTCATAATCCTGAATACAAAATAGAAATTTACTCATACATTGAAGTACTTGCTGCCTAGCACAGTATTAACCATACATTTACGTACTTGATGCCATAACAGTGTTAGAAAAATGTACAGTGGCAGTGATGAAACCATTTCGTTGAAATATTAGCAGAGTTAATGGTAAGAAATACAGTCACTATCATACAATAAGGCAATATGTCAAGCATCCTCATAAATATGTTGTTCTAACATAGGAGAAATGGTTCTCATTCAAAGACGCTTTACTTGGAAAGGAAGTTATACTTTCCATCTTTGTGAAATAAATCCTTAATGCATTTTATACCTTCTTTCTTTTTGTTAAAAATAATTTCAGCGCCTGTAGAAATATCTTTGAATTTTCTGCAAGGCTCCAAACCTCCTGTGGATTTTTAAGACCCAGTGATCCCATTGCCGATACTGAAGAGGAATCAGTGTCAGTAAAATTAGAATCAGCATTTCCATTCTGCATCAAATCAGGCAGTACATCTCGACAGTATATAGGCTTAGGCTTTTTTCGGTTCTTCCATGAATCTTCATTAGACAGAGAAACCTCAATGTTATAACCAAAGACATGGTCATAAATTCTCTTTACATAGTGCTCGATATCTTCTTCATCTTTACGCTCAAAGACATCTTCCTGTGCAGAGGAGCTTGCAGCATCACTTGAACGTACATTCAGATCATTTTCCTGATTCTTGTCACCAAACAACTTGGCAAAAAGCAATTCCTTTGCCCACACAATGCAGTGAACAAACTGCAGTGCATGAAATGGATCAGTCATGTGAATGAACCCTCATTTCAACACAAGCACATTTTGTGAATAAATAGATGCATTACAATAAAAGTTATATTTCCAGAATACAGTCTATAAATAAGAGGGATATAAATACATGATCAAATTTTACCTTTGATGGAGTACTAGTGATAGTACAAACAGGATAAGTCTTTGGAGAAGGCTTAGGTTGGCACTCATAACATTCTGTTCTACCCTTCACATGCACAGTGACCTAACAGCAAGAAACGTGTAACAATAAGATCAGCAAATTAAAAATTAAACCAACATAATTTGGAGCTTTCAACCAGCAGGAAAAGGGATGCAAATGATCAATTTTCAGACAGCCATAAGGAAGTGTTAACCAAGAAGAAAATAACATTATCACCAAAATGATATACAAGGCATTATAAACATAAAAACAAAAGATTTTTCATTAAGACTACAAACATGTGAACAAAAATCAGCTCTCACATGGTGTTGTATTCTCACTAATAAGAAGATAAAATAAAACAAACCTACTAGCAATTCAAAGATTATCAGAATAAATCAGCTAGGAAGGTCTTTAGTCAAAAAGGTGAGACATTATACAGTTCTATTTTATTAATAAAAATCAGAATCAAGTATTTAACAACCACCACCTCTAGATGTGCATAATGAGGAAAGAAGGTGAGCTTAGATCTAATTTCATAAACCATACATCTCAATCATTTCTTGAACCAAAACCACAGCATCCTTTCATAGTAGAAAAACAAGTCACGACATCCTTTCATAGTATGACAAATACTATGTTCAATGCCGCTTGTTCCATAATATGAAACTATACGAATAAAAATTTGCAACAATCAAACCTACAACCTAATAAATGAAGAACCTGGCGCATTATGGAGACCAAAGACAACCAAATGCCTTTGTAATTTTAATAAACCAATGCAAGCTGCTGTTCAACATAGGGTGGGGCCATCACCTGGCCAAGAAACCCAGTGGTACCACTTTCGATCAACGGAATGTCAGCTGCCAAGCACAGGCGATTTACATGGCGCCTTGCATCCAAATTGTCAAGACCGTTTAAAACAACATTAAATTGCTTATAAAAATCCACGTCGAAATCTGGATCCTTCACGTTGGCATGGTAAGGTGTAATGCTTATACGAGGTCTAAATTTTAAAACAGCATCTCGAGCAACCTGATACAAAATGTAAAAATAAATATTTTTTTTTTGCAATCACAAATCAAAAGGTTAAGGAAAGAACACTTACTTTAGCCTTAGATTTTCCAACGTGACACTGTCGGAACAAAAATTGTCTATTCAAATTGCTAACTTCTATTGTGTCCAGGTCAATCTGTAAAGATAATCATGTACAAAAAATTTATTACCCAAACTTTATTTTCTTTATTAGGAAACAACGGAGATAAAATGTAGATCCCAGTCAACAAACTTCATAGAACATAGGCTATGGGCCGTTGTATGTGATATAAGCTATAACATGGCATAAAATCTAACATTACAAGACTTAGCATTCTAGAAAACAAATTATGACATACCATTTAGTTTATCCCTGAATTATTAAAGCAGAAATAAAGGAAAAGTAGATTATAAAAAATATATCATCTCATTTACTCATTACAGAGAAAGAATAACTTACACTCCGAAATTGGTGCTTATTAACTTTAATAGATAAGATCAGCAAGTAACTTGAAGTTCCAAAGCAATAATAGTTGGCTATTACCACAATCCTAGTGTTCCAAAACTCAGAATTAATTCCTCTGACAATTGATCAACTTCTACTTTTCCAGAAAACAATAATGCTCTACAAATATTACAACAAAATTCAACAGCCTCTAAAATCTAAAGAATAATAGCTATTTTACTGTATAGCTCCTGCTGTAATTGTTTTCGTCAAGAAACCAATGATGTTTTTCCTTCTAAACAAATTTTTTTTTTTCTGTCCTTGTTCATAGGATAACAGGACCAAAATAAAACTACCTAAAAGGACAAGCAAACATGACCAAAACAGAAATATAATGGCTTACAAGACTATGCCGACTTTTAAATGCATCAATTAAGTGCTTGGACATAGGTAGGTGCACAGAGTTCCTCAATCCAATAGTCATAGCTAAGGTCAAAGTGAAAATGATAGCTCGATGTGGTCTGCTGCAGATTAGAATTCAGGCCAGCAATTAGAAGTTTCCTGAGATTTATTTTCTCTGTTTCATCAAGATCATGATTTAGTTCTTGCTTTCATTTAGATTATTTGTTAGTGGCTAACTCGGTCCTAATTCCTTGACTATATCACAGTTCAAGAAAGCATAAATATATCTCCGTTTCCAGTCAATTTTCTTCATATCATCTTGGTGATATTAAGTTTCCTATCTCATAAACAGATTAGACATGTAGTCAATCCAATTGATGAATTGAGGTTGGAATTACTAGATCTTTGTTATCTACAATTCCACTTATTCACAAAATCGCTAAAGGGAAAAAATAAAAATAAAAACTTCGGCGCTGCTTACAAAAAGGCTACCATAGCTTTGTGGACCCATCACGTCATGCGGATTACATGAGTATAATTTTGAATATGATTTAAATTCCCAAGTTACAACCCAGTATTTTCACATAATTAGTCCCCTTACGAGAATGCAAGAGACAACAAGCCAATTGCAGCCATTCTATTATAGCATACACCGGACACCATATATATTGTGATTCACCTAGATTCTTATGAGTTACCAAAGTCCTTGAGTAATGACTCCCAGTACAATAAATCAACAGTATCTAACTTATATAAGGAAGTCCTTAATACTACACACTGTCTTGAATTTAGTAGAGGAAGAAAACAAAAGCTCATTTGCAGCAAACAAAACTACTCAATCCAAATATAGAGTAATAAGAAGACACAAGCCATAATCCACATAAATATAAAGCCGGATTCTGATATGTGAATACGTAAAGAACCAGCTAGCATAAAAATAATGGAACGGGAATAGAAAGAATTTTAAAAAGTCTTGTGCAATGGACCAAGCCCAAAGAATGAGAAAGTCGTACAATATGAATATCTTCAAAGCCGGATAAAGCAAGGGTTTTGAGAAGCTCACAGCCAATTCCACCAGCCCCAACCATAAGCACTTTTGCACCCTTCAAAAACAAGAATAGCAAACAGAAAGGCGATTAAACGATGATAAAGTACAAATGGACTTCAATAAACAACCAATTCCTCAAAAATAAACTTTAGAAAAAAGAAAAGCAAAGAAAAAAAAACACCTTTATCGCGCTTAACTGTTGCTCTGATGCCATTGATGACGGTGCTTAAGACCAAAGGAAGAAGAGAGGTACTAGTTTAGTTTAGAGAAAGGAGCATAGGATTTGGAAAGGCGAAGGTGGGAGAGAGAAAAGGGTTTTTTGGTGTTTTAAGGGCCTGGAGGGAAAGGAATCTGAATGAGTTTATTGTTCTCTGCACCCCAAAATTCGAAGAAGGTAAGATGGATACGAATAGGCAGACGGCCGTATGCGGGCTTAATGGGTAATTTTGATCGAAAAACACCGGAAGTTATTCAACATTTACTTTTTCATTTCATTTTGACGGTTACTCGTTACAACCATAGGTCGACCTCGGCATTCCCGGAACAGGGCCGGACTCGTATAAAATTTTTACCCGTTTTTGCGGGTCGGACTCGGGCCGAATTCGGACTTCGGGTCGGACAGGTCGGGCCCTTTTTTATATATATATTTTTTTAAAATTAAAATTATACATATTAAATATAAAATAAATAAAATTATAATACATAATTCAAAGTAGCTTAATGGTCGTGAACATTTGAATCTTATCTTGAGGTATCGGGTTTGATTTCTACCATTCGCATATATATTTTACATATTTAAATTAAAAAATAAATAAAACGGACTTCCGGCCCGGGCGGGCTTGTACCCTTGCCCGTACCCGCCCGGCGGGCTTAGCGGGCCGGCCGGGCCTGCACCCTTGCACGTACGCGCCCGGCGGGCTTGGCGGGACGGGCTTAGCGGCCTGGCCGGGCCTGCCTTATGCGCCATACCCGCCCGTTTTCATGGGCGGGCTTGCCCTCGTTTGCTTAGTTCTAGGTCTCTATTACGAGGGGAGGTTCGATTGTTCATTTTTTCGTTCATTTGCTAATTGTTAATTTATCTTATTATATCCGCCGGGTCAAAGACGTTGAGGGTTTTGCACGTCAAAGAGAACCTACGCACACAAGCACTCAGGGTTCCATCCTAAAACCAATTGGCAATAAGAGGAGTAGCTCTTGTACTTATATGTTAGGTTCACGGGTTTTATATTGTCGACGTGGGACACATGCCCACACTCAACACTAATGATATAATTATTTTTACTGTAGCTTCTTTATGTGCTAATATGAGAATTTTAGAATTACTAAACGATTTTTGTCGCAATTCTGGACAGAAAATTAATTTTACCAAATCAGCTTTTCAATCTTCCCCCAATGTGGGATTTGTGACACCCCAAATCCCTAGGACTCGGGGCGCTACTGGGTTAGGATCTCACAATGGATTATGACCCTAGCCTGACAACAAGTTCACTGGATCTTACAACAAGACACAGATAGATTAAAACTAAAACATCAAACTGATATATAAATCAAAAGGAGATACAAAAGTACCGTTGAGTACAAACCAAAACATATATTTGTACATACAAAAATTTTACCAATATCCCTCGCATACAATCCTAGTGTACGGAGCCTTCAGCGGATCACCCCATCTGAATCACTCTACAGTTCTCCTAACCTGCAAAGGATCTACAACACGGTATAAAACCGTTAGCTAACCATACATATATAAGATAATACATAAGCACAAACACAAGTCAGGGAATATTAACACATCATCATGCTATCACACATTTACCCGGTTAATTATCTTTATAAAGTCCAACACTCAAATCGTATATACAGGTATATGAATATAGGTGACACGAGGAATATATAATCCTCGCCTCTGGGCGCTGTTGCCAGTTGGAGTGGCATCCAGCACCCTTCCTGTATATCTTAAGGGAGTGATGAAGGGTCCATCCCGTATACTAGATCTAGCCCAACCACAGAGAACCTCCCAGACTCCCAACGGGATGATAGGGCAGGTTGTCACGGCCCTACAATGGGCGGTCACTAAACCATAGGTCGGTAATAATCAACATCGCATTCTATCAAGCATATATCACACACCACTCATGCATACATCCGATATAGGGATGGTAGTTAAGTAAGTCCTATGGACTTACCTCAACCTCGAAGTAATCTCAACCACGATCAACTTCAAATCTGGAGGACAACACTACCTAATAACAAGGCATAAAGAGATATCAAATCTCCTATCAATCAAAGGGGTCACACCTAGACCCAAGGGATCCATATGGATCATATCCAACTTATAAACCTCGATAATCTACTAAACCTCAAAGCCATAACCGGCATATATCTATATCATACTCATCATCATTATATCCTCATACACATACCTAGCATGTTACTAACCCGCTCATACTAGGAAAGGAAATGATCAATACTACTCTAAGTAGATCCTGTACAAGACGCACCTGCGTGACAAGAGGGACGCAGGGGCGGAGTGACGGAAGGCGCAGGCGCGGCAGCGCTTCAACGCAGGAGCGGTGACCGTGACCGCAGGGGCGGCGGCTTCCGGGCGCGGGTGCAGTGACAAGGTCCCGTAAGGGCGGCGGCTCACAGGCGCGGGGGCGGCGACAGTGCAGACCGTAATCTCCCGACTTCTCTCCACTCTTCACATGATCAATTCACGTCTTCATCATTCCACAACCACAATCACATACATATATATACATACAAACATCAATATGCATCCTAGCACATCTAATCTTAAGCTAAGAGAAAGGAAAAAGGAATCAAAGGAAGAAAGAAAGAAGAGGTGAAGATAAGCAACTCACCACTGTTGTAGTCCCAGGCAGAAAGGAATGATCAACAACACACTCTCAACTGACTCCCAAGCTCAGCAACACATCCACACATTATCCTCATCATCAAACACATCAATTATCTTCCAAAACAAGAAGAATTCAAGAACAAACTCAAGGGAAGGAAAGGAGGCAAGAAGAACGTCGTGAGGTAGGCTAAGGAGGTGAAGAACCCTTGATCAGGAAGCAAGGAATAGGTATAACGAAGTAAGAAAGAATAAAGCACGGTCAAAAGGGTCAACAAAACCGGCTGCAGCCGCAGGAAACCGCAGGGGCGGCTCAGTCCTATCTCGGCTCTAAAGACTAAGGCTCTTACATCTCACCCCCCTAAAAAACAAGTTTCGTCCCGAAACTTGTGGAAATTCTAAAACCACTCGGGCTCATAAGCCGAGGTATAACTCTCTCTATCGGAGGCATCACATCTCCGCACGTTTGATATCAACCTATATCACTCTATAACCTCAAATACAGGCATGGAGGAACTCATCATCTCCAACAATAAGATCACTATACTATCCAGGGCATAGAGGAAAAACATCTCTAGCCATACTATATCCACCAAAAAAGCATGGAGGAATAACCGTCTCCAGTTAAACCTAATCACATCACAATAGCATGGAGGAAAGAACCAACTCCAGCTATAATCATCAATCGTACTAGCACAACAAGATCTACTAAGATCACATATCACATCATAACTAGTACGAAAATAAACACATCATAGCATATAAGCACATAAGCATAACACTCACCAAGATAGTACTAAGATCTACTCGTCGATCCTACTGGTACATCTATCTCGGCGTAAAACTCTGGATAGTTCATCTGAATATTATCCTCAGTCTCCCATGTAGCCTCATCAGGTCCTCGTCTCGACCACTGTATCCTCAGCATAGGAATGTCATTCGAACGCAGGCGTCTCATACCTCGTTCTAGGACTGCAATCGGGTGCTCAACAAAAGTGTCGTCCGGCTCAACCACCAAATCATCATAACTCACAATATGTCTCGGATCTGGTATGTACTCCCTCAACTGAGACACGTGAAACACAGGGTGAACACCCTCTAATCTCGGAGGCAAAGCTAATTTGTATGCTGCACTCCCAACTCTGTCCAGAATCTCGAACGGTCCGACATATCGGGGGCTCAACTTCCCCTTAATTCCAAAACGTCTAACACCTCGTGTCGGAGACACCCTCAGCCACGCATGGGCTCCTACTCTGAACTCTAGGGGTCTACGCCTCCTATCTGCATAAGACTTTTGACGGCTCTGTGTAGTCACCATCCTCTCTCTAATCAGTGCTACACGAGCCACACCATCCTGAATCTGATCAGGTGTCAAACCACTAACACTGCTAGACTCATCCCAGCATAACGGCGTGTGACTTCTCTGTCCATACAGTGCCTCATATGGGGCCATCCCAATCGATGCATGCCAGCTGTTGTTGTACGAGAACTCAACTAGTGGGAGATGATCCGTCCACACTTATCCCCAGTCCAACACACAAGCTCGCAACATATCCTCCAGTGTCTTAATGGTCCTCTCTGACGGACCATCTGTTTGAGGATGAAACGCAGTAGTGAAGTGCAAACTCGTCCCTAGGGCAGTCTGAATCTGCTGCCAAAACCTCGAGGTAAATCGTCTATCTCTGTCTGAGACGATCGTCCTCGGTACCCCATGGAGTCTCACTATCTGTCTAGTGTACTCCTCAGCTAATCTGCTTACTGGCCACATTTTCCGAATAGGGATAAAACGTGCCGTCTTCGTCAATTTGTCCACTATAACCCAGATGACATCAAAACTCCTGCTCAGTCTCAACCCAATCACAAAATCCATGGTGACGTCCTCCCACTTCCTCTGTGGTACAGGTAGTGGATGAAGCTCACCTCCAGGTCTGCAATGCTCGATCTTGACCTGCTGACAGGTCGCACACTGTGCCAAAAATCTGGCCACATCGGGCTTAAGCCCTCCCCACCAATATGAACGTCTCAAATCCTGGTACATCTTACTCGTACCTGGATGCACCGAATAAGGCGTACAGTGAGCCTCATGTAATATCCTTTGTCTCAACTCCACATCAGCTGGTACACAGACGCGATCACGGCGTCTCATCACTCTATTTGCTCCTATGGAGAACTGTGGTGCCTCACCATGGGACATCCTCTCTCGGATCCTCCTCAATGTCGGGCAGGTCTCCTGTTTCTGTTGGATCTCACTCAACAGATCAGGAAGAAGCCGAGGTAAAACTCTCTCTATAACCTCAAACATAAGCATGGAGGAAATCATCAACTCCAGCAACAAACTATACTACCTAGGGCATAGAGGAAAACCATCTCTAGCCAAACCATAAACATATCACAAGGCATAGAGGAATCACATCTCTAGCCGTATCGTATCTATAACAGAAAGGCATGGAGGAAGTACATCTCCAGCACTACTATGTCCATCAAAATAGCATGGAGGAAAGAACCATCTCCAGCTAAACCCATCGTATCACAATAGTATGGAGGAAAGAACCATCTCCAAATATAAACAAGAATCATACTAGCACAACAAGATCTACTAAGATCATAATCACATCAAAGCTAGTATGAAAATAAACACATCATAGCATATAAGCATGTAAGCAGATAAGACTCACCAAGCTAGTACTAAGATCTACTCGGTGATCCTACTGGTGCACCTATCTCGGCATAGAACTCTGGATAGTTCCTCTGGATACTATCTTCGGTCTCCCATGTAGCTTCCTCGGGTCCTCGTCTCAACCACTGTATCCTCAACATAGGGATGTCCTTTGAACGCAGGTGTCTCATACCTCGCTCTAGGACTGCAATAGGATGCTCTACAAACGTGTGGTCCGACTCAACCATCAAATCATCATAACTCACGATGTGTCTCGGATCTGGTATGTACTCCCTCAGTTGAGACACATGAAATACAGGGTGAACACCCTCTAATCTCGGAGGCAAGGCTAATATGTAAGCTGCGCTCCCAACCCGATCCAGAATCTCGAACGGTCCGACATATCGGGGGCTCAACTTCCCCTTAATGCCAAAACGCCTAACACCTCGTGTCGGGGACACTCTCAGCCACACATGGGCTCCAACTCTGAAAGGCCTACGCCTCTTGTCAGCATAAGACTTCTGACGGCTCTGTGCAGTCAGCATACGCTCTCTGATCAATGCTACTCAAGCCATATCATCCTGAATCTGATCAGGTGCTAAACCACTGACACTACTCTACTCATCCCAACATAACGGGGTATGACATCTCTGTCCATACAGTGCCTCATATGGGGCCATCCCAATAGATGCATGCCAGATGTTGTTGTAGGAGAACTTAACAAGTGGGAGATGATCCGTCCACACCTGTCCCCAATCCAACACACAAGCTCGCAACATATCCTCCAGCGTCTGAATGGTCCTCTCTGACTGACCATCTGTCTGAGGATGGAACGTAGTCGTGAAGTGCAAACTCGTCCCCAGGGCAGTCTGAATCTGCTGCCAGAATCTCGAGGTAAATCGTCCATCTCTATCTGAGACAATCGTCCTCGGTACCCCATGGAGTCTCACTATCTGCCTAGTGTACTCCTTAGCTAATCTGCTCACCGGCCACGTCTCCCTAATTGGAATGAAACGTGCCGTCTTCGTCAATCTGTCTATTATGACCCATATGGCATCAAAACTCCGGCTCAGCCTCAAGCCAGTCACAAAATCCATGGTGACGTCCTCCCACTTCCTTTGTGGAACAAGAAGGGGATGGAGCTCACCTCCAGGTCGGAAATGCTCGATCTTGACCTGCTGGCAGGTCGCACACTGAGCTACAAATCTGGCTACATCAGGCTTCAACCCTCCCCACCAATATATACGTCTCAAGTCTTGATACATCTTACTCGTACCTGGATGTACAGAGTAAGGGGTGCAATGAGCCTCCTGTAAAATCCTTTGCCTCAGCTCTGTATCAGCAGGTACACAAACGCGACCGCGGCGCCTCAAAACTCCATCTGCTCCAAGCAGGAACTGTGGTGCCTCATCCCAAGACATCCTATCTCGTATCCTCATCAATATCGGGCAGGTCTCCTGCTTTTGTTGGATCTCGCCCAACAGATAAGGAAGAACCTCTAAAGTACGCAGCTGGGCATCCTCATCAGGAAACTGGATGTCCAACTCTAACCAGATCAGATCTCTCTGCAACTGATGTTGAATTGTCAATCTAGCAATCGCCTGCTCTCGAGGCGTCTTCCTGCTCAGGGCGTCGGCGACAACATTCACCTTTCCTGGATGAAATAAAATCTCCAGATCAAAATCCTTGATCAACTCGAGCCACCTACGCTGGCGGTTATTCAATTCCCGCTGCGTGAAAATATACTTCAGACTCTTATGGTCTGTGAAGATCTGATATGTAGCATCATACAGGTAATGTCTCCAGATCTTCAGTGCATGAACTACCGCTGCCAACTCCAGATCATGAGTCGGGTAGTTCTCCTCATACGTCTTCAACTATCGAGTCGCATAAGCAATAACTCTGCCTCGCTGCATCAAAACACATCTCAAGCCTAGCTTGGATGCATCACTGTAAACCACAAAATCCTCAGTACCCTCTGGATGTGCCAAAATAGGAGCAGAAGTCAAACGCCTCTTCAACTCCTCAAAACTCGGCTTGCACTGATCAGACCACACAAATCTGGTAGTCTTCCTCAGCAAACTCGTTAGTGGACGGGCAATCACAAATCCCTCCACAAAGCGTCTGTAATAACCGGCCAGGCCAAGGAAACTACGTACTTCCTTGACGTTCGTCGGTGTAGTCCATATTGCTACTGCCTCAATCTTCGCTGGATCCACCTTGATCCCCTCAGCTGAAACCACATGACCCAGGAATGCTACCTCTAGCATCTAGAACTCACACTTAGAGAACTTAGCATAAAGTTCTTTATCCCGCAAAACCTGCAATACAGTCCTCAAATGTCCTACATGCTCCTCTCCACTGTGAGAGTATACCAGAATGTCATCAATAAAAACCACCACAAACTGATCCAGGAAGTCGATGAAGATACTGTTCATTAACTCCATAAAGACGGTTGGGGCATTCGTAAGCCCAAATGGCATCACTACAAACTCGTAGTGGCCATATCTGGTCCGGAATGCTGTCCTATGCACATCCTGCTCCTTCACCCTCAGCTGGTGATACCCGGAATGCAGGTCAATCCTGGAGAACACAGTCGCTCCCTATAGCTGATCTAACAAATCATCAATGCGCGGCAGTGGATACTTGTTCTTGATGGTCACCTTGTTCAACTCTTTGTAATTTATGTATAACCTCAATGATCCGTCCTTCTTCCGTACGAAGAGGACAGGTGCTCCCCATGGGAACACGCTAAGGCAAATGAAGCCCTTCTCAGCCAACTCCTCGAGTTGCTTCTTCAGCTCCAGCATCTCGACAGGCGTCATCCGGTATGGGGCCTTCGAGATGGGTCTCGTACCAGGCTCTAACTCGATACTGAAATCCACACTCCTCTGAGGCGGCAAACTGGACGGCTCAGCAAAAACATTAGTAAACTCACAAACAACTGGAATGTCCTCTACAGCTGGACTCTCCCCCTCCTTCATGGCATAACACCAGAAGGCCTCGCAACCCTGTGCAATCAATATAGCTGCTCGTATAGCGCTGATAACTGTGCCTGTCTTTCCAAGGTCCCAACCTCGGAAAACCTCTATCTGGCCTAACTCGGTAGAGAGGGTAACAGTCCTCCTACCTACATCTAGGATTGCAGAGTGTCTATCCATCCAGTCCATACCTAAAATGACTTATTCATGCTCTAATGGCATGACAAAGAACTCAACTAGTAACACATGGGTCCCTACAGAAATGGGACAACCGTGAATCTCACGGGTACCTCTGACCCTACCACCATTGGGTAACCCTATAATAAAGGGCATCCCCTCAACTGTATCTAAACCAAGACGCTCTACACAGGCATCAGAAATAAAAGAGTGCGTAGCACCAGTATTAAATAAAACTCTAACAGGTAAACCATGAATCAGAATAGTACTTGTAGCAGTAGGTGCAGCTGGCTCCTCTGCACTCCTCAACTCAAAAAAATGACCATGTGGGCCTCTGGTACAGTGGTGCCCCCACCACGACCTCTGCCTCTACTCGGCCCAGGAGCAGATCCCTGAGTCGTAGGGCGATTTGGGACCCTCTACTGTCCCTGAGTCTGATGCTGCTGAGGTGACCTCTGCCCACCTCCCGCTGCACTAGCAGGAGAAGAACCCTGTTGAGATGACGCTCCACCCTGGCGGCAGTAAACAACCCTATGACCTTGCCTACCACAGTTGTAGCAAGTCAATAATGGTCTCGTCCACTCTGGCCTCATATGCCCTGAATCTCCACAATTAAAGCACTGACGTCCCTTCTCTGCAACCGGTGCAAATGAGGGCTGACTCTGGCGTCTCTAACCACGTCAACCACTAGCAGAACCATTGGTCTGCCCTGTACGCTGCCTCTTCTCAAACCCTCCGGTCTGAGAAGCTCTTCTCTGTCCAGCTCGCTCCCTCTCATAGTCGGAAGCTCGGTCCTGATAATCCATCAGAGACTCACAGTGGAAACCCGCCATATAGGTCCGGGTAGTATCCCTCAGTCGTCGGGAAAAGAGATAAACGTGCTGGTCTGCAGAAGGTGCAGCTGGTCCCAGTAATGTCAGCTCCTCCTGAAGGCCTCAGAGACTGGTACATTCTCAAACCCAGCCTCAACAAAATCTCGCAGTTTCTCCCTCCTCAATGAGGCAGGGCAAAAACGCTCTCTGATCATCGTCATCATATGATCATAACTGGTAACCTGACCCCGTACTGATCTCCACCAGTGTTGTGCCAAGTCCCGAAATAAAGTCTGAACCAGCTCGATCTGTCTGCCAGCTAGACATCGTATAGACTCCAGAGCTGAGTCTACATGCCCGATCCAGAGCTCAACCTCCAACCCCACCTTCCCAGTGAAAGGGGGTACACCCATCTGATGGAATGCCTTCAACCAGGTATCTGGTCTAGGCCCTCTATGCTCCTCCGGTGCTCTGGCAATCTCAGCAGCATGTACCTGTACAGCTGGTACCTGAGTAACGGTGTGGGACCTCTCAGATGGTCCCTCCTGTGCCTGTAAATCTAGGGCACGTCTACCGGTTCTGGCAGCCTCCTCTACGCGTCTGATATAAGCTCTGAACTCTGATCCTCCCATGGAGACACGATCAGACTCACCAGACTGGGCTCTCTGTGCCCCCTGTCTCTCAGCTGCCCCGTTCCCAGTCTCAGGAACGACGCTCTCAACAACCTCCTCATGTATCTCCTCTGTTGCGTGTGGATCGACAGCAGGAACTCTACCTCGTCCTCTACCTAGAGGGGGTCTACCTCTACCTCGCCTAGCTGCAGGTAAGGCTCTAGTCTGAACCATCTGTAGAAGACGTAAACCTATCTTAGAAGGCTATATATATGCCATAGGTATGTACCAAATCAATCACAACAGAATATCTATATATATATATCTATACTGTCGAGATTTTCAGAGGGGCGATGGTTCATGTACACGATAACCCAAAACATTTGTACTCATTTCAAAACAAAAACCTTTTGAAAAGTCAGACCCCTTTCGGGTTCTGTTTATTTATCTATTCGAACTTTATTGCAGATTACTAGTGCCATTGTTGTCAACCTGGGCTCTGATACCAACTTTGTAACACCCAAAATCCATAGGACTCGGAGTGCTACTAGGCTAGGATCTCACAATGGATCCTGACCCTAGCCTGACAACAACTTCACTGAATCTTATAACAAGGCACCAATAGATTAAAACAAAACATAAAAACTGATATATATATATATATATATATATATATATATATATATATATATATATATATATATATATATATATATACATGTCAAAAGGATGATACAGAGTACTGATGAGTACAAAGTCAAACTAAAATCCGTACAATAATGATAAACCCAAAATCCCACGAATACGCGCAGTGTACGGAACCCTCAGTAGATCACCCCTCTGGAACACTCTGCAGCTCTCCTAACCTACAAAGGATCTACAACACGGTATAAAACCGTTAGCTAACTATACACATATATAAGAAGACACTAGAGCACAAACACACATCAATAATATTAACATATCATCATGATATCACACATTTACCCGGTTTATTATCTTTAATAAGTTAACTCACTCAATCGTATAAATAGATGTATATGAAGATATGTGACACGAGGAATATAATCTCCGCCTCTGAGTGCTCTAGCCAGCTGGAGTAGTATCAACACACCTCCCGTGTACCCTATGTGAGTGGTGAGGGTCCTTCCCGTATACCAGATCTAGTCTGACTACAGAGAACCTCCCAGACTCCACTACGGGATGAAAGGGAAAGGTTATCACGGCCACTACAATGGGCGGTCAATATAACATAGGTCGGTGACATAATAACACATGCTATAAAGCATATAACACACACATCACTCTAGCATACATCCAATATAAGGATAGTAGCTAAGTAAGTCCTATGGACTTACCTTGATCTCAGAAGTAACTCGCTACGAACAACTCTCAGAAACGTCCACTCCAAACTGGAGGACAACACAACCTATACAAGGCACACACATATATATATCAACTCCTATCACACAAAGGGGTCACACCTAGACCCAAGGGATCCATAAGGATCATATCCAACCCGTAACCTCAAGGCCGTAACCGGCATATCTATATCATACTCATCATAAACCGATACCTAGCATGGTACTAGTTCCCTCATACTAGGAAAGGAAAAGAGCTACCCAACTATGGGTAGTCCAGGAACAAGACGCACCTGCGTGATCAAGGGACGCAGGGGCGGAACGCAGGAAACCACGGGCGCGGTGGCACTCAACCGCGGGGGCGGTGACAAGGGTCGCTGGCAACGCAGGCACGGCGCTGGCACGGCGCGGACGCTGCGGCACAAGGTTCGCATGGGTGGTGACTTCTGGCCGTGGGGCGGCAACACTGCAGAGGGCGATTCCGCAGTTTCTCCTCAGCTCTTCCCGTGATCAAATCCCGTCTTTTCTCTTCCAAATCCACACACAAACATGTCCATACACATATCAATACCCTTAGCATACATCTAATCCTAAGCTAGAAAGATTGAATCAAAGAAGAAGAGAAGGAGAAGAAGCAAGAACTCACCACTACTGAAGATCCTAGGCTGCAGGCAGGATCAACACACACCAAAGCTGGCTTCCAAGCTCAACAACACACACACTAGCATCATCATCAACCACAAAGTACAAAAACTCTCTTCCAAACCCAAGGAAACCAAGACAAGATCAAGGTGAAGCAAGGGAGAAGCAAGAAGAACGTGGGAAGCTGAAGAAAGGAGTGAGGATGGAAACCCTTGATCTGCCAAGAGCAAGGAAAGACATAAGCAAAGGTAAAGCACGGGTCAACGAAGTCAACAAAGCCGGCTGCAGCCGCCAGAATCCGCAAGCGCGGTCTTCTGAGCCGTAGGGGCGGATACCCGCAGGGGCGGCACCTGTGTCCGCGGGTGCGGCTAGGCCAAACTCGGCCAAAGCTAAACTCGGCTAAAGTCCAATCTTGGTCCGAAAGGATAGGGCTTTTACAATGAGATAGGAGATAGGAGATATGAGATATGAGATATGAGATGTGAGATACGAGATATGAGATATGAGATATGAGATATGAGATATGGGATACGATATATGAGATATTAGACTTTAGATATGATAGATGATATATGATATATGATATATGAGATAAGAGATACGAGATACGAGATACGAGATATGAGATATGAGATATGAGATGTGAGATGTGAGATATGATATATGATATATGATATATGATATATGATATATGATTTATGAGATATGAGATATGAGATATAACTATATAAGATGTGATATATGATATATGATATTTGATGTATGAGATATATTATAAGATATGTGATATATGAGATATGAGATATGTGATATGAGATACGAGATATGAGATATGACATATGGCATATGAGAAACGAGATATGAGATATGAGAAACGAGATATGAGATATGATATAAGAGATATGAGATATGAGATATGAGATATGAGATAAGAGATATGAGATATGAGAAATGAGATATGAGAAATGAGATATGATATAAGAGATATGAGATATGAGATATGAGATATGAGAAACGAGATATGAGATATGAGAAACAAGATATGAGAATGAGATATGATATAAGATATATGAGATATGAGATATGAGATATTAGTTATTAGATATGATATATGGAGATATGCGATAAGAAATATGATATATCAGATATGAGATATGATATATCCAAAAAAGTTTCACGGTTTATTGCAGTAAAATGTGTACAAAAAAGTTTCACGGTTTTTGGACCAAAGGATACGACGTTTTTTGAGGTTTATCGATTTTCGAAGAATTTCGTATATCCCCCTTTGAACTGTTTCAAAAAACCCAAGATTTTAAACTATTGAATTTTTTTGTTCGGACACGCTATATAAACCATAAAGCGTGATAAAAAAAGATTTCACGGTTTTTAGACCAAAGGATACGACATTTTTTTTTTAGTTTTATCGATTTTTAAAAAATTTCGTGTACTACCATTTTAATTCTTTCAAAAAACGGCATATTTTAAACTATTAGTTGCTCAATTGAACTGAATCCTTCAACGCTCCACATGGATTCATCCCTCTTCCGATAATCAAATCATACTATGCATGGATGATCAAATTGGTTCATCAATTCAATGAGTATTTAATAGAAGAAGAAAAAAAGTAGCCGGAAGATCTTGAGCAACAAAATTGTATAAAATAGTTTAACGAAATAATAAAGAAACCTTAAAGAAATCAGGAAAAATGTTTCACATTAAAAAATCGATAAATAATAAACCAACACTAAACCATAGCCGAAAAAATTCGAAATATTAAGTTGTATACAAAATTGGGAAAATGAAATCGTACAAAACACGGAAACATTAATAAAATTAAAAATAAAAAATTATAAAACCAACGCAAAACCGTAGCCGAAAAAAAATCGAAATACAAAATCATAAATAAATTGAAAAACAAAATTTGTAAAAAAAATATCAGTAACAATTATAATGAAATTAAAATAAGTAAAAAAACCCCAAACAAAATCGTACAAAAATTTCAAGTTGTTTTACAAACACAAAACACAAAACTATGAAGATTTATGCTAAAATATTACTCAAACTCAATAGGTAACTAAAAATCAAAAAAAAAAAAAAACAGTAGCCTAATGATAAAGATAGATTTTTAACTAATGTAAAATTATTATTTGTTCGGGAATCAATCGCTACATTAAAAAAAAAATGGATTTTTAATATATTTTATTTGAAATATTACAACTTATAATAAAAAAAGATAAAAGTTAAAAAAAAATAGTATTTGAAATTAGCTTTTTCCGTAACTAATTAAAATATTTAAAAAAAGAAAGTTGGATTTTTTAATTTGAAATATGACAACTTATAAATAGGAAAAAAGTTTGAAAAAATAAGATTAGTAATTGAAATTAGCTTTTTTCGTAACAGATTAAAATATATATAGGGAGACAAGAAAAAAAAGAATCTTCCAAAATCTTTCTAAATATCTTTCCAAAAATTAAATATTGAAAAATATAATAGGGAGACAAATTCGGTAATCAAACACAACATACAAACAAAATTCGGAAAAAAAAAGTCGAAAAAAGAGTCAAGTGTTATAGTTTATTAGTAGTTCGAGAATCAATCATAACATAAAAAAGAAAATCAGAATTTTGTTTTATTTAAAATATTACAACTTATAATAACGATTGATAAATGTTTGAAAAAAAGATTAGTAATCGTAATGAGATTTTTCGTAACTAATTAAAATATTTTGAAAAATCGGAGTTTTTTAAAATTTTTTTGCAATATTACTGCTTATTGAAAAAAAAAGATTAGAAATCGAAATTATCTTCTTTATTAACTAATTGCAATATATAAAAAAATTATCTTCCAATATCTTCCTAAACAATATTTTCAAAAAATAAATATTGGAAAAAATAATAGAAAACTACGTACAAACAAAATTCAAAAAAACAGGAAAAAAATCGAGATGTTATAATTTATTAGGAGGGAATCAATCACAACATATAAAAAAATTCGGAATTTTGTTTATTTTATTTAAAATATTACGACTTATATTAAAGCCGGATAAACGTTTGGAGAAGAAAAAAAATAATCGTAATTGTTTTTTTCATAACTAATTAAAATATTTAAAAAGAATCGGATTTTTTTTAAATTTTATTTGAAATATTAAAACTTATAATAAAAATGGATAAAAGTTTGAAAAAAACAAGGTTAATCGAAAATTATTTCTTTTTTTGTAACTAATTAAAATATTTATAATAAAAAAAAATCTTACAAAATCTTTCTATAATAGTATCAAATAATTCAATCCAAAATCTTTATACTAATCTTTCTGTTCAAAATCAAACAAAAAGAATCTTTCACAATCTTTTTCAAAATATTTTGAAAAATTGTATAAAATAATTCGGAAAAAATAAAATTAAAAAAATCGAAATTTTGTTTTTTTTTTTCGTAATTAATTAAAATATTTAAAAAAACGAAAAAAAAAATCTTTCAAATCTTTCGACAATATGTATCAAATGTTTAATAAAAAAATCTCTTTTTCAAAATCTTTTGAAAAATTGTAAAAAAAATCGGAAAAAAATATATGAAAAAATCAGAATTTTGTTTATTTTTTTCGTAATTAATTAAAATATTTAAAAAACGAAAAAAAAAATCTTCCCAATCTTTCTACCATACGTTATCAAATGTTTAATAAGAAAAATCTCTTTTTCAAAATCTTTTGAAAAATTGTAAAAAAAATTCGGAAAAAAATATTTTAAAAAACTCGGAATTTTGTGTATTTTGTTCGTAACTAATTTAAATATTAAAAAACGAAAAAAAATATTCCAAAATCTTTCTACAATACGTATCAAATGTTTAATAAAAAAAATCTTTATACAAATCTTTTTGTTTAATAAATTTTGTCTAGTTTTGTTAGTATAGAGGTGTTACCCATTTTAGTTTGAACCATTATGAATTATCTCTATGGAGGTAGAGAATTCGATTTTCAATGTTATAATATTCATGATGGGATTTAGGGTGCATCAGAGGTTTTATTGCAAATTCAAATCCGATGTTTAATAGTATTTGATGTATGATGATATTGCAATTTTTTTGAAATGGTAAATTGAATTCAAAAAATAAGGAGACTGTGTGAGAGAGGATCGGCCGAGTGCATTGGTAGGCCGAGGGGCAGCGTCATAAAAAATGCAGGCATTACGGGTAGTCCAGATGAAGTAGATCATGGAGGTGAGCTTCATGGCATAGTTCGAAGAAGTTTTTGAGCTAGACAGAGCACCATTAGAGCGAAGGGAAACATCCTGGATGATTGAAATGCCAGCGGGACGGTTGAATCTTTGAAAGATGTTTTGATAACTTAATTCGATGGTGAATGGCAAGCCAAGTTGTGAAGGAGCACTTCGTGTGTTTGGGAGCTTTGTAGATAACTTCACCACACATAACTTTACGAAGGTTGAGAAGCTTCTTCCATTAGTGACTATCTTGGAGTCTCCATTGAGCACTCCAGATTGATTACCTTTGTGTCCCATGAGGTCCAAATTGAGGGTTCATCAAAATGAAGGTCAAACATGTCGCGTGCCATGCAGGCTTGGCTCCAAGATAGGAGCAGTGTGAACGTTGTTGTGAAACTTAGTTGGAACTCATTCATAAGTTTTACATCAATATTTTCAGATTTTACACATTGTCAATCTCAACCAGAACGTAGATTTTCACTGCAGCTTAATTACTTGTGTTAAATATAATTAGTGAAAGATATTAAAATGGGTAAACCAACAAAATCCCATCTTTATTTTTGAAAGTTGTTAGGATCTCATATATTATTATCAAAGTGTAATAATCTCTTAAATGCTAAATTAGTCAAATGTTATCCGATACTTTTAAATGAAGAAGATTGGTCGATTGTGAGTCATAGTTTATCATATTATGATTAAAAAAATGAAAATGTAAGTAATGGTTTTGATCCTTTTACTAAAAATTATATATATATATATATATATATATATATATATATATATATATATATATATATATATATATAATAAGAAGAATAAGGAGAATAAGATTTAACCCATTTATATTTCAATTGAAAAAAAGACCAAGAAGATTTTTTAAAATATTACTTTGGAGAAGACTGCCTATATTGTATAAAAAAAATAGATTGTTTTAGATTAATCAAGATAGTGGTGAGTATATACCAATTTGATTATTTAAAACTATTTTCAATAAATAGTCAACTCAATTTACATACAGAACGTTGTGATTGACTATAAAATAATGCAGTTTTTACATATAGTAATCCAATTAAATAAAATAATTAGATGTTAATCATTCATATAAAAAATAAATAATATTTTTAATAAATATTCGTACGGACTATGTACTAGTTATTAATAAAATTTAACGCTTTAATAAATGCTATATAGATCAGTAATAATAAATTTTGTTATGCTATCTTCAAAAAATAACAATCAAGATTCTCATCCATAATAGTGGAATTATAAATAACCGTTTTTTGAAAGAAAATCACGTCACGTTGCCACGAAATCTCCCATTACACAGAGCAATACAATTTACCTATTATATCATTAGCCAGAGATCTTTATCAAGGATCGCCCTAAAATCTTTTACCAAATACTCCGCCGGAGATATGCCGCCCGAGACGCCGCCTGATACGCAGCCCGCTACGTCCTCGGTGATGCAGACGCAAACCAACATCTCTCCATCTCTTATAAGAATACTCAAGAGCGAAGGCGGTCGTTCGTGCGCCGCCTGCAAGCACCAGCGGCGGCGATGCAAATCGGATTGTATTTTAGCACCGTATTTCCCTAGCAACCACCCTGACCGGTTCGCGAAGGTTCACCGGTTATTCGGATTACATAATGTCGTCCGTTTGCTTAAGGTAATTGCGCCTGAAGACCGTGATGACGCCGTTGAATCGATTGTTTTCGAGGCATGTGCACACGCACGTGATCCCGTCGGCGGAAGTTATCGTATCGTGAAGGTGTTGGAACGCTGCATCGAGAATACTGCCAAAGAACTCCGAGATGTTGAGCGATGTATTGAATATGTGAAATCTTCGAAGACTTTAGGACTTATTGATCAAGTTGTTGATTCAAATTAGAATTCCTCACTTATATGTGTGCACGTGTCGTACGGACTGCCGGAACCATGATCGGACTAGGATTCAGCGTCACTGCGACTGCTTTGGTGGCCGGAGTTCAAGTGTGTTCTGGTACCGAGTATTATTGATTCTCCATTTTTTTTTAAGAAAAACTTTTTATTTCATTGTATTCGTACATTCTTATTTCTTTCTTTTTTTACAGAAAAAAGAAAGCTTACATTATGCCAATATCACTCAGTAAATATTTGTATTATCAAATAAAGTTTGTATATAATTTGTTGTGATGTGATCTGGGACGTCTTGGTGTGTGTTTTAGATACTACGTTGTTTGGTCTCGTTGAAGCTTTCGATGCCAGACAAAAACTTCTGAAGCTCTTTTAAGATGTGATGTTTTCGATAATCCTATTGAGAAAATAAAAATAAAAAATTAAGAAGGGATTGATGAATCTACCGGGGATCCATACATATAGAAATTTTAAGAAGGGATTGATAAATCCACCAGGATTAGATCCGTCCCGTCCCAATCCCAACCAGGATAGAGTCCGGTGAAATTCACCTTAATAAAAACAACACAAAGTCCGTCTTGATCCTTAGATCCATCCCGTCCCAATCCCAACCAAGATAGAGTCCGGTGGAATTCACCTTAATAAAAACAACACAAAGCCCGTCCCGATCCCGCATAAAGTTGTCGAATTCTACCTTAATAAAAACAACACAAAGCCTGTCCCGATCCCGCATAAAGTTGTCGGATCGGGACTGGTATGCATGTAAAGTAAAAGGGTTTGTGGATCAATCAATTTCTTTATAAACGGTACTCCATTCATGAATAAATATTTATTCCTTCGTTAAAAACTGCATGTGAATATTTTTAATTACATGTATTTCAGGTGAGACGGGTTGGTATTTGATTTAAGGTTGACGATTATTCAAAAGTAACTTGTAAACTAAACTGAATCAGTAGCAAATACTATTAAAAGGTAAGTAGTGATTCTAGACAAAAGACATTATATTTCCAATAATAAAATATACATAAAACTATACTAAAACCAAACGCTTCGTTTTGGCAATCTGGCCTCCTCAGCTGCAGCGCTTCATTGCATTATCAAAGCTGCATAAAGAATTGGCATTGCACCTCCGGCAAGCTACTGGGTAAAATTACAAGTCAGGCATGATTCATGTACTCTTATAAGTGAGAAAATATACATAAAATCAGCAGAGAATGCAAATGCAAGGAGTCTTTTCAATTGACGGGCTATGGGTTAACATTGTAAGTGAGAAATAATTTGATTACTACAAAACTACCATCAAAGCTGCAATGACAACTCCGGCTGCCCGGGTTCAGCTTTCCCAGAAGGCGACCCTGGTGACTGAAAACCCACATTAAGGTCCGGTGGACCTGATTGAACAGGTTTCTGTTGACCACCGGAATCAGACAAGCAATCAACACGCTTTTCTGGGTTCAAATTTACTGACAATTTCGTGTCTTGGGACTCATTTTCAGATGCAGATTGATGAGGCCAAATCCCAACACTCCGGATCAATTTTCCCATTTGAGTTGGAAATGTAAAGTCAAAAGCGCCATTTACGCCATTGACACGAGGCTGGTTGGAAGGTACTTGTTTCTGCAAAGAACCAGTGACTTCTCGATTCTCTGATGATTTACCGACATTGCTTTCTGACAAGGGAGGTGGAGCTGTAGAAGACGTACTTGGATTTACTGAAGTTAGTGAACACGAGTCATTTTCACCAACCCAACCAGGGCCGAATTTGACACCAGGAGGCAAACACCTCTCGATTTTTTTGGTGGCGACTTTCCATGCGATAGGACCAAGCTTGGAGGCAAAACGAGCCAAGCTTCTTGCATAGCCATGTTCTGTATGGAGTCCAACCTGATTCAATTGAAGAATAAGAGATACAAGAAGGAAACTACTTCAACAGGTAGTTTTAATTGGTACTATTACACTCACAGGAATTAGATGCTTGTCTTGCACACGAAATGTTGTCATAGCAGAATATGGGTCTCGCACACCAGCAAGTGAACAAGATTCACTGTACGTATTTCGCCTATTCTCATCAACTATAATTGGTTTCTTTCCATGCTTCATAGAAATACCCTTTGCCATAGAGCCTGTAAGGAGAGAGAAATCAGCCAAGACTCACTTAAAAGCAGAATTCCCGTACCAAAGTTGAATATCACACAATCACTTACCAAATATTTCATCAGTTCTGTCATATTTGTCTGCTGACCAACTAATATAAGCATCACCTTGACGAGATCCATAGTTAATCCGTCCAAAGGGATCCGGCGAAGCATACTTGTCTAAACCATTAGCCTTTCTTACATCAGTGTTAGACCGTGTAGAGGTTTCTCCCCCAGTGGCAAGAGTTGCTCCGGGAGAACCCGAAACAGAACGCTCCAGTGAAGGCCTGCCTACTGGTCTCTTCACGTTCTTGGTTGGTGGTCTGCCTCTCCTAACAATCTTCATCTCCGGTTGTGGTTGTGGTTCTGGTTCTGGTTCATTATCATCACTATCTTGTCTTAAATTTTCAAAGTTTTTCTTAGCTAGTTCTTGAATAGATCGTGCCTGGTTCAGGAGAGGAATAAACTCAGAACTAAAAACAGCTAGCACATAAACAATATATCCCATATTTCAGATTCAGTAGTACCTGTCGGAAATAAATAGTATCTGGAGCATTGTATTGCATTGCATTTGAACAGAGCAAAAAGACATCTTTCTGCAAGATGATGGAGCACGTGAATCAGCATGAGCAAAGTTGATATTAAAAGCACAACGGAAAAAATAAAAATAAACAAATTTGTACACAGGATGATGGAGCATATGAATCAGCATGAGCTAAATCAATAATAGTAAGCACAAAGCAACAGCCCAACTGGATAAGTTTAAACCCAATTCATATTATATATCTCCTCACTACTGTTAACTTAAACTTGATATCTAGGGTGACATTAGGTAAAGGGGGGAATGTGGAGTGGAGAAACGCTAACCTTTCTACCCCTGTAAACATACCCAATAATGGATATTAACACCAAAAGGAAAACGGTAAACGAGGAAACCATCCCCTCAAAACTATCATCCTTGAACTTATACGGAGAAGAATATGCGACTTTTCCCCTTAGAAGAGGGGAAGATAGATTCATTTCTCCTTGTAAACACCAAACCACCTTACCACCAACATCTATGGAAGAACACAACTTTAATACTGCCACTTCAAGAATCCATTACATTATTACACCCTCCAACCAAACAAGAAAACGAACACAAATATAAGACATCCAACCTTCTCCAAAAGGGTGGATTTGGTGATATTCACTAAATTTGGCTGTGTGAGATAGATATCGTGCATTTGAGCTATCATTTTTTGTTACAGTTCTAACAATTTGGTATCAAAGTCAGGCACCATGTCGCTGCATCCTCACACTAGGGTGGTGATGTCAGTACTGCAATGTTCACATGGGGGGCTATATGACAGCAATATTGCATTGTTCGTCTGGGCCTCCACAAAATCAAACACAAAGTGTAGCACATAACCAGCCTGGGCCATGAAGCATGTTAGATTGTTGCATACCTAATGCCAAGGTATGGACTATGGATTTGATACTTTGTTGTGACGTATTAAGTTTTATATAGCATTATATGGGCTCGCCAACCTCATGAACTCGCTTTTGGAGGGTTTTTCACATTGAACTGTATTACTCGATTCACTCATCCTTTACTCTCCAACTTTAATGCCTTAGCCACTCCCAAATAGAGTTGTTTCGTAATCTCATTAATATGTCACTTCAGAGTAATGCTCAAAGGACTAAAGGAACCCCAGTTCTATTCTCAAGCTTCAGTACCCCTTATCCACCTTAAAACTGCACATCCTTATCTAGACAATCAATATCTCCCAAAAAAGTCTCCCATATATTGACGGATCTTTCTATAAGTTTTCCATTTGAAATTTAGGGGTTTGGTCAAAATGCAAACTTCTAATTACTATATGAAGGTATAAGGAGCTAAGAATATAGAACGAGTTTGCACCAAACAAAACCTAGGCTCTGCACAATTGTTTGTCCTTATATTCAAAGAAAACTATTTATTTTTGCAACCCATTATCAGTATCAGATTATAATGTGCAAGAGGACTGCACATAGCAGTAGCTAGACTTCAATATGCATATGAATACAGAACAATTTTTTCCTGCAAACAGGAAACAATGAGTAATGACAAGCATAGGTTCGTCATTTAAAAAAATTCTTATCCTTTACTTCAGAAGTACAAAAATGACTTCCTCAGATAAACTACAGTAGTCAAGAACTCTGCAGCGGAGCAAAGAAAACCACGTAGACAAACCGTCACATGTACTATACAGTTTTCAGTTAATATCTCCTTGGGTAACCAGATTTCACAGCAGATTAAAGAAGTTAGTAACAAACTAATCGAGTTGTAACAAATTTAGTTTAATCTCATCATTAAAACTAGTGTCTTTATTTGAAAAAATAAAGATCCCAATCTGGAAAACTGAAAGAGAATCCAAAGATCTACTAAATTGAGTTTCATTCCCATCTATTGCCACATAAATGCTGCTAATATGCTAACAGAAGCACAAGTGATGTGCCAAATGCCACCAACCAGTGATGTGCCAAATGCCACCAACCGATAACAACCCACAAGATCCACCAAATACTCTCCAAACAGATTCTCACACTAGGCAGAATAGAAGATCTTTCCCTATCCTAGTCATGCTACAACCCAAGTTTATTAATATTTTACTGAACAGTAAAACTAGGAACCTGGATAGTAGGCACTGCAGATGACTAAACAAAGGGCCATTTAAGATATACATTCAAGAGGCAAACTTAGATGAACAGATGAAGGTTCAAAAGACAAAAATCTGATCATCAAAAGTTAATACTCAGACACGTGGATTAGCAGAATGATCTCCTTCCTTTAACAGTTGAACAAATTGAAATATCATTGCTGTCTTGAGTTCAGAAGTAGACAATACAAGGAAAAAAATATCAGTAATGTAGACCTACCTCAAATTGTTCTAAATCTGCATAAGCCCCGTTAACAAGTTTCTTCCTGATGGTACTAAAATCAATAGGGTTCTTAACGACTTCATGGTAGTCTGGTAGCTGTAACAAGAGCCAGAAAAAGAACACATTTAACACAGCTAATTCAGACACAAAATAACAAAAGAAAAGAAAATTCATTCAATTCCCCACCTCCTCGGGGTCCACCGGATCAGCAAATACACCATAGGTGTCCTTCCTGAACACATATACCAACAGCCTCAGAAAATCAGGAAACAAAACTAACACACAAATTCCAAAAGCAAAAGATCTGAAATTTCACAAGTCAAATTAAAATAAAATAAAAGGCCAAAGATTCCTACTTTTGAAGTCTATCAAGGATGAAAAGCAACAACTTTTTATCGGGTAAAGGCGTTGATGGTCCATCATCCAACCTAGTGTCTGCACACAATTTCACAGAAAATCAGCAAGCCCGAGTAATATAATTTCGCATTGCACTGATAAGATAATATTGATCAGCAAACCTTGTGTGGTACTTGTTAGATTTGTAGAGCCACGGCCCTGCTGCTCACTCTGCACAGCAAAGCCAAACATCAGTCCCAAATCAGCATATGCATATTATTGAGATGATATAGTAACCAAATTTGACTGTAGTATAATTTAAAGAAAGGACAGATGTAGTAGAGGACAAAATTCAACTTTTCTGTAAATTGACAACCTATCCAGTGAACTCAAAATCGGACAAAAAGAAAACAATCAATGTTGATCAATAATACAAGAATAAAAAGAGAGAAAACTCATTTTAAGATTAAAAAAAGAGAATAATAAAGGAAACCCCATTGCATAAAAAGCTCGAAGAATACCGTCCTAGATTTTTTCGAGAAAAATATCCTGAATCGGTGGCCGAGTCAAAGCGTCACATTCAGTAAAAACAAAAGTTCGAAATTAAATGCGCGAAATTCTAGAAAATTCGAAACCCCCCTTCAACCCTGGTCGTCATAATTTCAACAAAACTAATGCAAATTCTGCAACGAAAAGTCGGTACTTTTCAAATTAAGAAACATCGAGTTCCCTCCAAAAAAAAACCCATACATGCTTTCAAACAAAATCAACAACGCACCACTTTATCATCCTTTCTCTGACCAGATCTGTCCCCAATTGATTCAATTTTTCGCTTCTTATGGCTCGCAGTAGCGCCATTATCATCTTCGGGGTTCGAATCGGAACCTGAATTGAACGAACCAGAGTTCACCGACGAGCCTGGCAATTTGGAAACAAGCTTAAGCTTTTTCTCCCTCCGGCGGCCGGTTGATTGGTCCCCATCGTCATCGGCAGCGCCTTCATCTTCATCGGCGTCGAGATTAGTATTACGGCGGGTGGATCGACGAGCAGGTGTATGGGAATTATTATTGTCATTAGGGTTAGGGTTTTGAAATTTGTGGGATCTTCGCAATTGTGGTTGTAGCAATTGCTGATTACGAAGCTCTTCCTCTTGCTGTTGCTTGAGATTTCGCTTCTGAAGATCCAACAGAGAAGGTCGACCTTTCTTCTTCTTCTTCTCCACTACCTTACCCATTTTTTGGTGCGCCCCCTTTCTCTCTATGTTTCTCTCTCTTCTCCCTCCAGTTTTTTCTCTTTTCTTTTTCTCTCTCTCACGAAAAGAACCGGAGTGGGGTTTTTTTTTTTCTTTTGGTTTTGGGGATTTGTTGACGTATTAGACCGGTCACGCGAAGGTAAATCCTTCCTTCTCCGGATAATGACTGACACGTGTCAAGTCTAATTCCTGTAGGAATTGTTTACCGTCAATTCTTGTGATAACTAAAAAAAGTTTTAAAAAATGTTAAACTTTCCTATTAAGGAAAACGGTTAGGACTTAGGATATATTATTTTTTGAAAAAAAAAACCATTATTATTTTATGGCTAGTTTGAGAAAAAAATCAATTTGAAAATTTTGTGTGATTTGCAAATTTAAAATTAATGTATTTAGCATAAATTTGTGAAAATAGATGGAGGATGTACTTTTTTTTATAGGTATGTAATATGCACTTTTATATTTATAAATAAATGTTTCTCTTAAATGATATTAAGAAGAAAAAAAAAAGCTAATAATTAATTTAGGTAAATGATATTCTTTCAATAATCTTGGGAACAGAAAAAAAATACAATATCCAACCTTACTCATGTACCCAACTTCGATTACCCAATATTAGTTACCCGATTTCAATACCAAACATTACACATCTAATTTCACTTCGGTTACCCAATATTAATTATCACATTTTAATAATCAATGTAAAATATCCAACTTAACCTTGGATATGCGATATTAGTTACCCGATTTCAATACCCTACGTTACATACCCAACTTCGGTTACGCAATTTTGTTGCCCAATATTAGCTACCCGATTTCAATACCCGATGTTACATATTCAACTTCATTTCAGTTACTCAATATTAATTACCCGATTTCAATATTCAACGCTATATATCCAACTTCACCCATTGCCAACTTCGGTTACCTAATATTAAATACCCGATTTCAATATCCAACGTTACATATCCAACTTTACTTCGATTACCCAACTTCTATTACCCAATATTAGTTACCCAATTTCAATATCCAACATTACATATCCAACTTCACTTTGGTTACCCAACTTTGTTTACCAAATATTAGTTATCCGATTTCAATATTCAACGTTGAGAATGAAGTATTTTTTATAAAAATAAATATAACCTTACGAATAAGTCTACAATTTCAATCACTCAATCTTATATATATTAAGGGAGAAACACTTATTGTCACATGTGTGAGGTGGAGTCGGTAATTGAAGCAGAAGTTTTCGCTCTAAGAAAGGGCTGACAAAAGGCCATACATTCTGGGTTCTCAGCCATTGAGATCGAAGGAGACAAATTAATGCTCATCAACTCGATCAACAAGATCTAGAAGCCACCATGTGAGACGGACATGATCATTTCAGACATATCCTCCATGATCGCGAGTATTCCTTCTTCGAGCATCAGACATGTTATATAGAAGTCAACTCTGTGGCAAATAAGCTTGTTAATCATGGACAAATTACGCAAGAAGATGACGATGCCATCCCATACGATGTGGAGCTTCTCATCCGTAAGGATGTTGTAGGTCGATCGGTTTCTAGAAACTGATTCCCCTATTTTGCTTATCTTGTATAAAAGAAAAAAAAAAAAAACTTATTGCCACAAGTCCTTCTAGAAATTAACCTCAACAAAATTTTTTTTAAAATACGGAATTTAATAAAGAATTGTAATCTAGTTTTTAAAAAAATTGTTAGCTATTTTGATTATTGTCTAAATGTTTTTCTGATAACTAATTACGTAAAAATTTTAAAGATCTTATAAGCCAAAATTTTTTAATTCCGTAATTTAAATAAATATTTTTTATAATTGGAACAACCAATTTTTATTAATTACGAATGTTAACTTAGTAATTATTTTTAAAATTAAACTCGATAAGTCTGAATTCATTAATATTGATAATTTCAAATTTAATCTCAAAGAATCATCTTAAAGTAAAAAAATCCATAATTAAATGTCATAATATAGAAAAAAATTTAATATTTGATTACTAAATTTGGTTCACAAGCATGAGATCTTACGTTAAGAAAAAGGTAAATTATTAAATTATGTGGGATACATTATAATTCGCCATATTTTTAATTTATAAAAAAATAATTAAGAAATGACTACTAGATTTTGTTTAAGTACATTACTCTAAATTATTCGTTTACTACAAAAATTTGCTAAAAAAATAAAATCATATATTCTTTTAAAAGTTTTGATTAGCCTTCCAAAATATTTTAAATAAGAATTTTGAAAATCCGAATTCAGATGTTTTATATTTTTTTCCTTTGGAATTAGTCATTCAAATTTCAAAGTTAGTTATATGATCTTCAACTATTTTTAAAAAATTAATATTTGTTATGTGATATTTTTATACGTATATAATTACTCCAAAACAATTTGTTACAATGAAAGCTTTCATAATAAAATTTTAAAATTAATATACATAATTGACATATTGCATTACATGTTTTTTTAAATAAATATTTTATAATATTAAAATTATTTTAACTTAATAACACTATAAAATTATTATAAAATGAAAGTATACTCATTTATAATTGATATTAATTATTATTAACATAATAATATACTATGTAACTGTTTAATAATGAAAATTACAAACAATTAATATAGACTATGATTTGTGTACATCACTTCTTTTAGTCAAGAAAAGTTATTTGCATGAATATTCAAAGCTCAATCCAAATACTGAATTACCGATTTCAATACCCGCACCTTAACATAAAATATCATTTTTTTTATAATATTCCGTAATTTTTAAGGATTTAAAATGTGTCAAACTAATGTTATGCATATTAAAAAGAGACATTTATTATCACGTATTTTAAAATTCAACTCGCACAAGGTGCGGGTAATACACTAGTTATTTATTTTATTCATCTTAGGATTATCACTTTTCTTCTTTCTAGAATTTTTTAAAGCATCTCAATTATCTCTTTCCTTCTTCTTAAGATTTATAAGATATCTCAATTATCTTTTTCCTTCTTCCTAGGATTTTCTAAGATATTACCGTTATCTATTTTCTTCATCCTAGGATAATAAGATACATAAATAAATTCTTCTTCTGATAATAAAAAATTCAAAGTGCATACTTAGTGTCACATATTAAAAACAAGTACACATTTTGTATTCAATTAAAATAAAATGCATAATCATTTATTTCAAAAAAGATCTCCATTTTATGTTTTAAATTTAAATTTTAAAAATTAATCTTATAATATACCAACATTATGTGGGAATGTCACCAAGTATGGGTTATTTTACGAAATTTTTATTTTTTAAAACTTATCGATCATTCTTACAGTTATATTTAAAATAAAAGATCTAAAACATTTAAGAATAAAGTGGTAACTAACATTTATTACATAATTCATTAGGTATACAAAAATAATATGAGTAATATTTGAAAGAAAAAACTAACATGGGATGATTTTGTGTGATTAAAAATTTATGGGCGATTTTTGTATTACAATTGGTCATAATTTCAACCCGTATCAAAATTGGTTTAATGTGAAATTATTTGCATACCAACTAGTAATTTTTTTAAGTTTGTATTATTTTTGCGGATGTAACTCAAAATTCAAAATCATTAAAAATATTGTTGTTGTGGGGTTGATGTCCGAGTTGGTCAAACGGTCAACAACTCTAAGGACTCGATCCATGAGAAGCACATGAGATAAATGAAGGAGAACGAAGCAAACATTTTAGAAAATTTTCCTCTGTCAACATTGAAGAAGTCCGTAAATTATTTTTAGATATAAAAACACTCTTGTAAAATTTTAATATACTGAGGTTTTTCCGGTAACGGTAGACATTTTAGGAATTTTTTCGAAAAATATTCCGACCGTATTGTCTATTACAGATTATTTTTCTATCGAGTTTATTTTACGTTTTTTTTTCTTTCCTTCTTTTCCCTTTCTTTTTTCCTATTCCTTCCTCACCTGGCCCCGCTATCTTCTCTCTTCCTCCATACTGTCTAACATTTCTTCCACTTCTTGGCGCCATCCTCAGCTCCCGTCCAATCTCCCCTAGACCTTCTTGTCCTCCTTGCCGTCTGACATCTTCATCCGCCCAGTTACCCTAGCCCTGCATAGCCGTTTGGCGCCTACCTCCTAACCCAACTTCTTGGTCAGCTTCCCTCCCAGCTACACCTGCTTCTCTAGCGTGCAACTCGACTCCTCGACCCCTCCTTCTACACCTCCTCCTAGCTCGTCTCACCTCTTGTAGTCTCATTCTCCCTTGTAATAACCATAAAATAATTTAACTATTTATTCCGAGAAAATAACTCGTTTTACCGAGCAAAGTGAACCTAACCATTCGAGTAGGATTAACACGACAACCGGACCAATTAGCTAAACATAAATCAACCTTCTTTTGTTTCCTCTTCTTGGCCCAAGCGGCCTACTTCCTATGTTTCTTCTTCTTGGGCCAAGCAAACACTTTTCTTGTCCATAGACTGGGTAAGGAGGCCTACTCCCTCTCATCTCCATAGATTTGGGCAAGAGGAACGCCCCTCACTTCCTCGCCCGGCTCGTCGTCTTCAACTCCCTTGACCAGCGTTACATAAGCAGTGGACATTAGCATGGCGGCATTGAAGACGACATAGCTCCCTTCCTTCCTTGACTACACGTGGGGGTTGACTCCTCTCTAGCACCCTAGCCACCAATTCACCCTTCCGAACGCATGCTTGTGAGGAGCACCATCGAGACCGACATCAAAATTCTTCTCTTCTCCCTCTCATCTCTTGCCTTCTTCTTCTCCTCGTCAATGTAACGACGAGACCAAGCGGCTTTCCTCTCACTCCATCGAGCTAGCCGTGAGGGAAAATTACGCCGGAGAACTGAACACCACCACCTTCGTCGGAAATCGTCGCCGGAATTAAGTCACTCTCTTACTTCTCCACTTTCCTGCCCGTCGATGCATCAATGAAGAATGTGTTTACTTGTGTCTTACGGGGATCGATCTTGAGATCTCCAAAACACTAGAGTGTTGTGGTATAGTTGTAGCCAACGAGAATCCAACATGAGCCTCCGCATTATTGCCCTCTAAACGCTTTCCCGTTTCCCTTGCAAACCACATGTATCGAACTTGTGACGAGTTGCTACATATTTCTTTTATCAACGCTTTTGTATGCGGAGAGTATCGAACCCGGGACGTTTTACACCTGACTTTTTGACGCCTTAATCTTACATGTGTGTTCCGCAAGATTCGAACCCCCACCTCCAGGTTCCCTATTGCGGGCTTCTATTTTTGCTACTCGGGGGACTCGAACAACCAACATATTGTCTACCATCCAGTTGCCTTGTTTTGCCGCCTATAAGACTCAAACTGACGACCTGTTGGGCTTCACTTGCCTCGCCACCTTTGCAGCTTGGTGTAGCCAAGGAAACTCGAACCTTGGACCGGTTGTTTCCTCTTTCCACGTCATTTGGTGCCGACTGGTGCCAATAGTGTTTCTCTTAGGTAACAATTCTCGGTGTCTTTGGTGAGAATCGAAACCTCGACCTAATATCGTACTCTATTATTTCCAGAATCGAATTAATTATTTAGTGGAGTTCATAATATTATATAATTTTTATATTGATATGAGATATATGGACAAAAAGATATTAGCATAAGGAGTCGAAACTAAGGATAGTATAAGTAGAGGTTGATATGGTAAGGCGGTTATAGAATTTCATACTCTAGGACTGGAGTAAAGTAAGGAATGGAATGGTATACGAGATTGTAGATTTTAGGAAATAATGAGAATGATATTTGGATATGTACGGAAGGATGAGACGATATAGAATTTTGGCATGTAAGTCTAAGTTTTGGAACCTAGGACTTAGAGTTTGATAAGGGTATAGATGCAAGATATCTTACCCTAGAGATTTCGAAGAGTGGAAAGAGTATACTATGATATTGTCACATCTTAATAAGGATTGTGAGATCGTTGACGGACGGATCGAGATTTGCGAATTAGGATATCGAATCGGATAAGATGAGTTCATCGGACTCACCTAGCTATCAGTAATAATATTAAGTGTGTTTTGAGGTAGTGTATGTATTGAGTGTTTAATAATTAAAACTTGACTATACCACTACACATTATTTTCGGAGAGGCCCAAGTGTATGATAACGGGTCGTGGCATCACTATCCAACATTGAATGCGACTGGAAGGCTCCCCGAGACCAGTCCAACAGAGTATACAGGGAGATGCATTGAAATCAGTCATGTTGGTTTACGGGGACGGGGGCGAAGGTTGGAGGATCTTCATGCCACTCGGATAAGTTGAACTAATTAGATTGGAACCACCTATTGAAAAGATAATAACCGGGACATTGATTGTGCATGCTGATGTGTTTACCGCTTTCCTTATATGTGTTTGTGCCTTTAGTTCATCTTATTATTAAAATTGTTAGCTAACGGTTGTACCTTGTTGATAGACTTTTCATGTTAGGTGTTTGCCGAGTAATCGGGAGTGGAGTGGTCAGCCGGGTTTCCATATATATAATTAGGGATTGGGCGCAGTCAGTGACATCCCGAGGATTGTTACTGTAACACCCCAAATTTGTAGGACTCGGAGTGCTACTGGGCTAGAATCTCACAATGGATCCTGACCCTAGCCTGACAACAATTTCACTGAATCTTACAACAAGGCACCAATAGATTAAAAACAAAACATAAAACTGATATATATATACACATATACATATCAAAAAGGTGATACAAGGTACTGCTGAGTACAAAAGTCAAAACATAAACCCGTACAACATAAATAACCCAACCACGATATCGTCCCTGTGTACGGAACCCTCAGCAGATCACCCCTCCGGATCACTTTGCAGTTCTCCTAACCTGCAAAGGATCTACAACACAGTATAAAACCGTTAGCTAACTATACACATATATAAGAAGATGCTAGAGCACAAACACACGTCAATAATATTAACACATCATCATGATATCACACATTTACCCGGTTTATTATCTTTAATAAGTCCAACACTCGATCGTATAATAAATGTATATGAATATACGTGACACGAGGAATGTATATATAACCCTCGCCTCTGCGTGCAATAGCTAGTTGGAGTGGTATCAGCGCACTTTTCCGTATACCATATGGAGTGGTAGGTGCCCTTCCCGTATACCAGAACTAACTAGCTTACAGAGAACTTCCCAGACTCCACTACGGGATGAAAGGTAAGTTGTCACAGCCACTACAACGGGCGGTCAATATAACATAGGTCGGTGACCATAATAACACATGTTATAAAGCACATAACACACACCACTCAAGCATACATCCAATATAAGGATAGTAGCTAAGTAAGTCTTATGGACTTACCTCGATCTCAGAAGTAACTCGCTACAAACAACTCTCAGAAACGTCCACTCCAAACTGGAGGACAACACAACCTATACAAGGCACACATACATATATATCACAATCCTATTATACAAAGGGTTCACACCTAGACCCAAGGGATCCATAAGGATCAAGTCCAACTCGTAAACCTCAAAGCCGTAATCGGCATATCTATATCATACTCGTCAACATCCGAATCCTAGCATGGTACTAAGTTCCTCATACTAGAAAGGAAAGGAACTACCTAACTATAGGTAGTCCCGGGACAAGACGCACCTGCGTGAACTAAGGACGCAGGGGCGGAACGCATGCAACCGCGGGCGCGGCGACACTCAGCCGTGGGGGCGGTGACACGGGACGCAGGTAACGCAGGCAAGGCGTTGGCGCTGGCGCGGGCGCTGCGGCACGTCTTCCGCAGGGGCGATGACTTCAGACCGCGGGGACGGCGATAGTGCAGAATGAAATCTCGCGGCTTCTCTTTAGCTCTTCACGTGATCAAATCACGTCTACTCTCTTCCATAGTCACACACATACACATACATACACATTCCAACATCATCCTATGTCCAAACATTTAATCCTAAGCTAAGGAAAGAAGAACAAGGAAGAAAAAGAAATGAAGAAGTAGGGAGGACATACCACAGTTGTGGCCTAGGCACGAAACTGCTCCAAGATAACACCTCCACTAGCTCTCAAGCTCAGCATAACACTCACAAGCATCAACATCAACCACAAGGTACAATTCCAAGCCACACTCCAAGGAGAACAAGAACAAGATCAAAGGAAGGTGAAGTAGAAGCAAGGAGGACGTGAAAATTGATGGAAGAAGTGTGAAAGGTAACCTTTGCTCAGCAAGGAAATGAAAGAATAAGAGGAAGACAGGTAAAGCACGGTCAAGAAAGTCAACAAAACCGGCTGCAGTCGCCGGAAACCGCAGGAGCGGTTCCATGAGCCGCAGGGGCGGAGACCCGCAGGGGCGGCCAAAATGCCCGCGGGTGCGGAAAAGTCTAAACTCGTCCAAAGCCAATCTCGGCCATGGTCCGATCTCGGTCCGGAAGAGTAGTGGTCTCACATCTCACCCCCCTAAAAACAAGTTTCGTCCCGAAACTTGCAAAGATCCCGAAAACACTTGGACTCAAAAGTCGAGGTAACACTCTCTATAACCTCAAACGTAAGCATAGAGGAAAACATCAACTCCAGCAGGAAACTATACTATCCAGGGTCTAGAGGAAAATCATCTCTAGCCAAACCATAAACATATCACAAGGCATAGAGGAAGCACATCTCTAGCCGTATCATAACCATAACAGAAAGGCATGGAGGGAGAACATCTCCATCACTATTATGTCCATAAAAAATAGCATGGAGGGAAGAACCATCTCCAGCTAAACCTAAACGTATCATAATAGCATGGAGGAAAGAGCCATCTCCAGCTATAAACAAGAATCATACTAGCACAACAAAATCTAATAATATCATAATCACATCCAAGCTAGTATGAAATAAACACATCATAGCATATAAGCATATAAGCAGATAAGACTCACCAAGCTAGTACTAAGATCTACTTGGTGATCCTACTGATGCATCTAACTCAGCATAGAACTTTGGATAGTTCCTCTGGATACTATCTTCAGTCTCCCATGTAGCCTCCTCGGGTCCTCGTCTCGACCACTGTATCCTCAACATAGGAATGTCCTTCGAACGCATGCGTCTCATACCTCGCTCTAGGACTGAAATAGGATGCTCAACAAACGTGTGGTCCGGCTCAACCACCAAATCCTCATAACTCACAATGTGCCTCGGATCTGGTATGTACTCCCTCAGCTGAGACACATGAAATACAGGGTGAACACCCTCTAATCTCGGAGGCAAGGCTAATCTGTAAGCTGCGCTCCCAACCCGGTCCAAAATCTCGAACGGTCCGACATATCGGGGACTCAACTTCCCCTTAATGTCAAAACGCCTAACACCTCGTGTCAGGGACACTCTCAGCCACACATGGGCTCCAACCCTGAACTCTAGAGGTCTACACTTGTCCCCAATCCAACACACAAGCCATATCATCCTGTCTCTAATCAATGCTACCCGAGCCATATCATCCTGAATCTGATCAGGTGTTAAACCACCGACACTACTCTACTCATCCCAGCATAACGGGGTACGACATCTCTGTCCATACAGTGCCTCATATGAGGCCATCCCAATAGATTCATGCCAGCTGTTGTTGTAGGAGAACTCAATAAGTGGAAGATGATCCGTCCACACTTGTCCCCAATCCAACACACAAGCTCGCAGCATATCTTTCAGGGTCTGAATGATCCTCTTTGACTGACCATCTGTCTGAGGATAAAACGCAGTCGTGAAGTGCAAACTCGTCCCCAGGGCAGTCTGAATCTACTGCCAGAATCTCGAGGTAAATCGCCCATCTCTGTCTAAGACGATCGTCCTCGGTACACCATGGAGTCTCACTATCTGCCTAGTGTACTCCTCAGCTAATCTGCTCACCGGCCACGTCTCCCTGATAGGAATGAAACGTGCCGTCTTCCTCAATCTGTCTACTATGACCCAGATGGCATCAAAACTCCGGCTCAGCCTCAAGTCAGTCACAAAATCCATGGTGACGTCCTCCCACTTCCTCTGTGGAACGGGAAGGGGATGAAGCTCACCTCCAGGTCGGAAATGCTTGATCTTGACCTGCTGGCAGGTCGCACACTGAGCTATAAATCTGGCTACATCGGGCTTCAGCCCTCCCCACCAATATATACGTCTCAAGTCCTGATACATCTTACTCGTACCTGGATGTACAGAGTAAGGTGTACAGTGAGCCTCCTGTAAAATCCTCTGCCTCAGCTCTATATCAGCAGGTACACAGACGCGACCGTGGCGCCTCAAAACTCCATCTGCTCCAAGCAGGAACTGTGGTGCCTCATCCCGAGACATCCTATCTCTGATCCTCTGTAAAGTCGGGCAGGTCTCTTGTTTTTGTCGGATCTTATCCAACAGATCAGGAAGGACCTCTAATGTATGCAGCTGGGCATCCTCATCAGGAAACTGGATGTCCAGCTCTAGCCAGATCAGGTCTCTCTGCAACTGATGTTGAAATGTCAGCCTCGCAATCGCCTGTTCTCGAGGCGTCTTCCTGCTCAGGGCGTCGGCGACAACGTTCGCCTTCCCCGGATGGTACAGGATCTCTAGATCAAAATCCTTGATCAGCTCGAGCCACCTACGCTGGCGGTTATTTAATTCCCGCTGCGTGAAAATATACTTCAGACTCTTATGGTCTTTGAAGATCTGACATGTAGCACCATACAGGTAATGTCTCCAGATCTTCAGTGCATGAACTACCGCTGCCAACTCCAGATCATGAGTCGGGTAGTTCTCCTCATACGTCTTCAACTGTCGAGACGCATAAGCAATAACTCTGCCTCGCTGCATCAAAACACATCCCAAGCCTAGCTTGGATGCATCAATATAAACCACAAAATCCTCAGTACCCTCTGGTTGTGCCAAAATAGGAGCAGAAGTCAAACGCCTCTTCAACTCCTCAAAACTCTGCCTGCACTGATCAGACCACACAAATTTGGTAGTCTTCCTCAACAAACTAGTCAGTGGACGGGCAATCACAGAAAAACCCTCCACGAAGCGTTTGTAATAACCGGCTAGGCCAAGGAAACTACGTACTTCCTTGACGTTCGTCGGTGTCGTCCATGCTGTTACTGCCTCAATCTTCGCTGGATCCACCTTGATCCCCTCAGCTGAAACCACATGACCCAGGAATGCTACCTCTGGCATCCAGAACTCACACTTAGAGAACTTAGCATAAAGTTCTCTATCCCGCAAAACCTGCAGTACAGTCCTCATATGTCCTGCATGCTCCTCTCCACTGCGAGAGTATACCAAAATGTCATCAATGAAGACCACCACAAACTGATCCAGGAAGTCGATGAAGATATTGTTCATCAACTCCATAAAGACGGCTGGGGCATTCGTAAGCCCAAATGGCATCACTACAAACTCGTAGTGGCCATATCTGGTCCGGAATGCTGTCATGTGCACATCCTGCTCCCTCACCCTCAGCTGGTGATACCCGGAACGCAGGTCAATCTTGGAGAACACAGTCGCTCCCTGTAGCTGATCTAATAAATCATCAATGCGCGGCAGTGTATACTTGTTCTTGATGGTCACCTTGTTCGGCTCTCTGTAATCTATGCATAACCTCAGTGATCCGTCCTTCTTCCATACGAAGAGGACAGGTGCTTCCCAAGGGGACACGCTAGGGCGAATGAAGCCCTTCTCAGCCAACTCCTCGAGTTGCTTCTTCAGCTCTAGCATCTTGACAGGCGCCATCCGGTATGGGGCCTTCGAGATGGGTCTCGTACCAGGCTCTAACTCGATACTAAAATCCACACTCCTCTGAGGCGGCAAACTGGATGGCTCAGCAAAAACATCAGTAAACTCACAAACAACTGGAATGTCCTCTACAACTGGACTCTCCCCCTCCTTCATGGCATAACACCAGAAGGCCTCACAACCCTGTGCAATCAATCTAGCTGCCCGTATAACGCTGATAACTGTGCCTATCTTTCCAAGGTCCCAACCTCGGAAAACCTCTATCTGGCCTAACTCGGTAAAGAGGGTAACAATCCTCCTACCTACATCTAAAACTGCAGAGTGTCTATCCATCCAGTCCATACCTAGAATGACTTCTTCATGCTCTAATGGCATGACAAAGAAGTCAACTAGTAACACACGGGTCCCTACAGAAATGGGACAACCGTGAATCTCATGGGTACCTCTAACCCTACCACCATTGGGTAATCCTATAATAAAGGGCATCCTCTCAACTGTATCTAATCCAAGACGCTCTACACAGGCATCAGAAATAAAAGAGTGCGTAGCACCCGTATCAAATAAAACTCTAACAGGTAAACATGAATCAGAATGGTACCTTTAGTAGTAGGTGCAGTTGGCTCCTCTGCACTCCTCAGCTAAAAAACACGACCCAGTGGGCCTCTGGTATCAGTGGTGCCCCCACCACGACCTCTGCCTCTACTCGGCCCAGGAGCAGATCCCTGAGTCGTAGGGCGATCTGGGACTCTCTGTTGTTCCTGAGTCTGCTGCTGCTGAGGTGGCCTCTGCCCACCTCCCGCTGCACTAGCAGGAGAAGAACCCTGCTGAGATGAAGCTTCGCCCTGACGGCAGTAAACAACTCGGTGACCTTGCCTACCATAGGTGTAGCAAGTCACCAATGGCCTCGTGCACTCTGGCCTCATATGCCCTGGATCTCCACAGTTAAAGCACTGACGTCCCTTCTCTGCAACCGGCGCAGATGAAGGCTGACTCTGGCGTCTCTGACCACGTCAACCACTAGCAGAACCACCAGTACCACTGGTCTGCCCTGTACGCTGCCTCTTCTTAGACCCTCCGGTCTTAGAAGCTCTCCTCGGTCCAGCTCGCTCCCTCTCATAATCGGAAGCTCTGTCCTGATAATCTGTGAGAGTCTTACAATGAAATCCCGCCATGTAGGTCCGGGTAGTATCCCTCAGTCGTTGGGAAAAGAGATAAACGTGCTGATCTGCAGCAGGTGCAGCTGGTCCTAGTAATGCCAGCTCCTCCTGAAACCTCCTGATGGCCTCAAAGACTGGTACATCCTCAAACCCAGCCTCCACAAAATCTTGCAGTTTCTCCCTCCTCAGAGAGGCAGGGTAGAAACGCTCTCTAATCATCGTCTTCATCTGATCATAAGTGGTAACCTGACCCCGTACTGATCTCCACCAGTGTTGTGCCAAGTCCCGGAATAAAGTCTGAACCAGCTCAATCTGTCTGTCAACTGGACAGCGAATAGACTCCAGAGCTGAGTCTACATGCCCGATCCAGAGCTCAACCTCTAACCCCACCTTCCCAGTGAAAGGGGGTACACCCATCTGATGGAATGCCTTCAACCAGGTATCTGGTCTAGGCCCTCTATGCGCCTCTGGTGCTCTGGCAATCTCAGCAGCAGGTACTTGTACAGCTGGTACCTGAGTAACGGTGTGGGACCTCTCAGATGGTCCCTCCTGTGCCTGTAAGTTTGGGGCACGTCTACTGGCTTTGGCAGCCTCCTCTACGCACCTGATATAAGCTCTGAACTCTGATCCTCCCATGGAGACACGATCAGACTCACCAGACTGGGCTCTCTGTGCCCCTTGTCTCTCAGCTGTCCCGTTCCCAGTCTCAGGAACGACGCTCTCAGCAACCTCCTCATGTAGCTCTCCCGCATGTGAACCGTCAGCAGGAGTCCTACCCCGTCCTCTACCTAGAGGGGGTCTACCTCTACCTCATCTTGCTGCAGGTAAGGCTCTAGTCTGAACCATCTGCAGAAGACGTAAACCTATCTTAGAAGGCTATATATATGCCATATGTATAGATATATCACAAATCAATCACAAAAGAATATCTATATATATATCTATACTGTCGAGATCTTCAGAGGGGCGATGGTTCACGTACACGATAACCCAAAACATTTGTACTCATTTCAAAACCAAAACCTTTTGAAAAGCCAGACCCCTTTCGGGTTCTGTTTATTTATCTATTCGAACTTTATTGCAGATTACTAGTGCCATTTTTGTCAACCTGAGCTCTGATACCAACTTTGTAACACCCCAAATCTGTAGGACTCGGAGTGCTACTTGGCTAGGATCTCACAATGGATCCTGACCCTAGCCTGACAACAACTTCACTGAATCTTACAACAAGGCACCAATAGATTAAAAACAAAACATAAAACTGATATATATATATACATATCAAAAAGGTGATACAAGGTACTGCTGAGTACAAAAGTCAAAACATAAACCCGTACAACATAAATAACCCAACCACGATATCGTCCCTGTGTACGGAACCCTCAACAGATCACCCCTCCGGATCACTTTGCAGTTCTCCTAACCTGCAAAGGATCTACAACACGGTATAAAACCGTTAGCTAACTATACACATATATAAGAAGATGCTAGAGCACAAACACACGTCAATAATATTAACACATCATCATGATATCACACATTTACCCGGCTTATTATCTTTAATAAGTCGAACACTCGATCGTATAATAAATGTATATGAATATACGTGACACGAGGAATGTATATATATAACCCTCACCTCTGCGTGCAATAGCTAGCTGGAGTGGTATCAGCGCACTTTCCCGTATACCATATGGAGTGGTAGGTGCCCTTCCCGTATACCTTATGGATTGCATATCATACTCGTCAACATCCGAATCCTAGCATGGTACTAAGTTCCTCATACTAGAAAGGAAAGGAAATACCTAACTATAGGTAGTCCCGGGACAAGACGCACCTGCGTGGACTAAGGACGCAGGGGCGGAACGCAGGCAACCGCGGGCGCGGCAACACTCAGCCGTGGGGCGGTGACACGGGACGCAGGTAATGCAGGCAAGGCGCTAGCGCTGGCGCGGGCGCTGCGGCACGTCTTCCGCAGGGGCGATGACTTCTGACCGCGGGGCGGCGACAGTGCAGAATGAAATCTCGCGGCTTCTCTTTAGCTCTTCACGTGATCAAATCACGTCTACTCTCTTTCATAGTCACACACATACACATACATACACATTCCAACATCATCCTATGTCCAAACATTTAATCCTAAGCTAAGGAAAGAAGAACAAGGAAGAAAAAGAAATGAAGAAGTAGGGAGGACATACCACAGCTGTGGCCTAGGCACGAAACTGCTCCAAGATAACACCTCCACTAGCTCTCAAGCTCAGCATAACACTCACAAGCATCAACATCAACCACAAGGTACAATTCCAAGCCACACTCCAAGGAGAACAAGAACAAGATCAAAGGAAGGTGAAGGAGAAGAAAGGAGGACGTGAAAACTGAAGGAAGAAGTGTGAAAGGTAACCTTTGCTCAGCAAGGAAAGGAAAGAATAAGAAGAAGAAAGGTAAAGCACGGTCAAGGAAGTCAACAAAACCGGTTGCAGCCGCCGGAAACCGCAGGGGCGGTTCCATGAGCCGCATGGACGGAGACCCGCAGGGGCGGCCAAAATGCCCGCGGGTGCGGAAAAGTCTAAACTCGGCCAAAGCCAATCTCGGCCATGGTCCGATCTCGGTCCGGAAGAGTAGGGGTCTCACAGTTACCTTGTTGATAGACTTTTCATGTTAGGATTTATTGATTTAATATATGTGCCTTGTTGTAAGGTTCATGTATCATTGATGTCAAACTAAGACCGGGACCCATTGTGAGGTCCTGGTCAGTGACATCCCGAGTTCTTAGAATTCAGGGTATCTCGTTTAAGTCGTTTTTATTGTTAGTGTTGGCATGGGGTGTTTTGTTGATTAGTGGGGATATTCCATCAAGTGTCTAAGACATGTTATGTGTAGTTAATAGATGCATTTCGATTAGTTTAATCTTAAATTTGTATGATTTAGGCATCCTTATTTTCATTATGTTTGTTTTTATTATCTATGGATGTCTGCCTACCTTGCAATTGCCTCCTTGTAGGTGCACTTTGGAGCAATTTTCAACTAAAACGAGCACATCTTGGATAAAATATGAATGAGAGGTTAACATGACACTTAGCGATGTCAAGTACAAATGCTTGAAAATTTCATAGAAGAGTCATGTATCAAAAAATGAAGGCTTATGGACACAAGTACTCATTTCTAAGGTTATTCTAAGTGTTACAAAGAGATCTCATTTTGAATTAGAAGATCTACAAGTACTCATTTCAAAGGTTATTGAAGTGCTACACTTTGTACTTTACTCCGGAGAAGAATCCAAAAAGAAACCCTTTGAAAAAGCCCGACAATGCAATTCAATGAAGCAAAGAACGGTATTTGGAACGGGCAGGGCGTTCATTCCATTTTTGTTCATCACTCGTTGTTTCTCAATTGAGACTTCATTAGATAACATCCATTTTCACGTCTTTTTTCGCCATTATTATCATTGATCCTTTGAGCATTTAGTATAATTTTACATTACATTTTGGCAGATTTCCTTCCTTTTTATAATTTAAAGATCTACTCGTGCGTTTATGAAAATGCAAGAATTATAATTCTTCTTGAAGCTAAAATGGAGTTATTCTTGGAAGCATGTTTGTTACTATTGAGGGATGAAGTGTAGCCTCAAAACTTGCAATTAATTTACAAGATCCATTGTAGTAGGGAGTCATGATCGAATATAGGGAAAATGATGTTTCACTTTGATAAATTAATTAAGAAACTAAAATAACGAGAATATATATATACACACACAAAAGTAAACAACGTAAAATGAAATTACAAATTAAACAAAGACAGGAAAAACACAATAGGGTCGACCAACTACAAGAGAGTCGACCGATCCAAAATGCATATATAAATAAGAAATAATTAAATAAATAACTAGAGACGAAATTGAAGTTAAAGGTGAAAAGCTTCAGTAAGGTCAATCGACCTTTGTTAAAGGGTTACACACGACCACCTCAAAAAATCACGTAAAACATTAGGGAAGAAAGACGAAAGTTTGGATCTTTATAGGATGCAAAACCAAGTAATTTGAAGGGATACAAGTAGAGAATAAGTAATTAATATATAAAATGGATCTCAATTAACAATTCCATACAATTGAATACATGTCTAGTTATGTGGGAGACAACTGCATTTGATTGTCACGTGATTAAGACATTCCTTCCTTGACATCTTACCAAAATTAAGAAATAAAAAAACCAAACATTTTCTGGAAATAAATTATTAGTTGTTGTATTATTCTTGATGCTCAATAGGCCTCATTTGCTTTTACTTGCAAATAAATTATTAGTTGTTGTATTATTCTTGATTTATCCTTAATTTTTTGGAAAACTAAGAAATAAAAACCAAACATTTTCTAACTAATTCCCATTTATTGATGGATGAAATTCTTACAAATTTTATTTACACACTCCATGGGAGTTTGTCTTTACAAATTTTATTTACACACTCCGTGAGAGTTTGCCTGTTCAATTGGCTGATGTTTTTACCAAGATACTTCGCGCATCAAAATTCCTATCTTACGCACAAGCTTGGTATAGTTCATCATCTTTCAAGTTGCGGGAGTAGGTTATTGGATACATGTACTAAGATAATATAGGCCATATTTGGTCGATAAAAAATATAGGTCATATTATATAAATAAGATAATATAGCAAAAAAGAAGAAGATAAATTCAATGTAATACTAAGCATCGTCTTTGTTCTCCCTTGTATTTTAAAATTGGTGATTTTAATTGTGCAATTCTTGGTTTTGGTTTATTATTGTATGAAAAATGTCTTTGATTATGTTATGTTTTATGTCTTTGTACTTACAAAACGCCCTATTTTTTAAAATATTTCCGTCGTTGGATTTGTTGTTGCACATAAGTTGGACTATGTCTATAGCATACTAAGTGAATAAGATTATGCATTCAACCTCAAAATGGATGAACACTTTTTTTTATAAGTTAGAGTAGATATTTCTATTGATATGTTTAGAATGTCATACTTCGTTGATCTACTTAGGAAATCGAGGGGATTGAACAAGGGGCTCTCAATCCTCTCGCATGGATTTCGGGAAGGTGACGGCTCTCCTAAGTCCGAAAACTTGTTCATCAGTGATGGAACTAGAAAGTTTTTTTTTTCACGAGGGACGAGTTTTAAAAAAAATTCTACGCGTCATTTGATGTATTTAGTTGGAAATAAAGACTAAAATTCATCCATATTAATTTGAAAATGACAATACAAATATGTTATACTATAAATTATAATTTATATCATATAAATAGTTGTTTCAATTATAAATTTGATAAAATTCATTCTATGACTTTTCATATTCCGAAGATATTATCTTTTAAAAAATCAAAAATTAATCAGAAAATTTTTGTTGAAATTTATTTTGTGTTATAATTAAACTTATTTTTATTATAAAATTTATTTGAATTTTATATGCACCAAAGGTGTCTTTAAATATAATAATTTGGAAACTAAATGAAAATTTACGATAAAGAAATCATAAAATAAAATAATTAAGTTTAAGTTAAAGTTTGAGCCGGAGGAATATTTTTTTTAATAAAGGAAAGCAGTTCGATGAACTAGACGACATACCGTCTAATGCATCGAAATGTCGAAATAAATCGACAGACGAGCAAACCGTCATGAAGAGAGAGGAAAAAGGAAACATAAAAAAAATACCACAAAAGTACTACAAGTAGATCACTAAGCTTTGAGATCATGAAGGGAAAGGATAGTGAGTTGATCTCTAGGGAACGGAGAGTATAATGTTTGTCGTCGAATGAAATGCACAAGACGAGAGTTTGGGAAACAACTATGGACACCTCAGATATGGACTCGGATTAGAGCCTTTAGACATTGATCACAAATTCACGATCCTTCAAGACAAACAAATTAGACGGCCACCAATCAACCTTTCTCAAAACTCGAAACAGTCGACTGAAACACGAAATATTTCTAATACAAGTGAAAAACTCTGAAAAAGAAGTCGATAAAAAGCACCCGGAACACGCCCCCTTCTGGCCCCCTAGATCCGCCTATGTAAAAGAAGTCGATAAAAAGCACCTGGAACACGCCCCCTTCTGCCCCCTAGATCCGCCTATGTCAGTCATCAAGTATTATCAGTGGGGTTTCAATACTATATATATCGAACTGTCATTCATGCCTATGTTCTATATGGTACATTTATTTGTAATCTGAAACATTTCAGTAAATCACTATAAAAATATGTTATTCTCTATTTTGTTTGTTAAATTTAATTTAATTATCATGTTCCGCTCAACAATATCTTTCATAATGTATCCAATTATATATTCTCCTCAGAGTAGTTGATGGTGATCCACTGTGAAGACATAACAATGAGCCTTTTAACGGTACAAATTTGCTTAGGGTAAACATATGTGCAAGCTTTATATATAGTTAGTAGTAGTGTGTAGGACTGTTCGCAAGTCCAGACCCGAACCGGATCGGATCTGAACAGAACATACCGAAAATGGATCAAATTTTTGGTCCAGGTCCAGTCCAGGAGTGGATGGATCTGAAAATCTTTGTTAAATTATTAATTAATTATTTTTATTTTTATTTTTTTTTGAACTAAGCCTATTGTGAACCGGACTGGACCAAGAGTTAATTAGTTTTATTTTTTTTTTCACTAAAATTTTAATTAATTTAATTAGTTTTCAAAAACTATCTTTTTATAAAAAATATATGTCCAGACCGGATCAGACCGATTGTGAACCGGACCTGTTTGTTTCGGTCCGGTCCAGTCCAGTTCAAAATCTAGACCGAGCCGAAAATTGAACAGTATTAGTTGTGTATGTTAGATTTTATCTCTTGGGCAGACAACGAAAGGGAGTTTAGTTGTTAGTGGATGTTTAGGAACACCTAAACTTCTTTCTCGAATTGGTTCAACATAATATCGATTTAAATTCCATCTTAAAAAAACAAGTTACATATTATGTTCCTACATAACGCCGGCCTATTTTGAAACGGACATGTTTGACATGCTTCTCAATCTTGTTCGATTTATAGTTTCTTTGATTTCTATTTGTGTATATGTTTCTTTGTATATTTGATAGTTTTGATATACAACGTGCAAACATCATTAGTTTGTTTCCTATAGTCAATTGACTATGGTAATAAATTAATCATACATTTTGAATAACAGATAAAATAATTTATACATAAACTAATTTCATGAAATAACGCTAAAATTCTATTGAGAAAGATGATTCTATTAACATTAAAACATTCTTGTACATTAAGTTATTGGATTTTCATTTGAAAAATAGAGCGATGCATGATACCTGCAGCAAAAAGTAATCATACCGGTAAATGATAAAATTAAACTTTGATCTGGTAATAGCGATGAACCGAGATTTATATAGATAGGTAGGCAAAAGAGCGACAAAGCGCAGTACAAAACAAACAACGTACGTAATAGACTAACGTTGTAACATGAAAGTTGAAAGGGTAGATCCTATTGGAAATTATTAAATCCATATAAAATATAAGGAAAAGATTAAGATAGGTAGGTGGTAGTGAAGCCCATTTATCCAGATATATGATTACATCGGGTCGACGCAGGTGGTGCAGATGCAATGGCAGCCATTGCCGCAGTGACAGGCCGGCGGCTTACCGACGCCAACGTTAACCTTGTGGTTGCAGGTACATGGTTTGCACTTGCAGAGTACCCCGCAGCCGCAGACGCCCTCTTCTTCACCTGGCTTAAAACGCTGACCAATCGCCGTGCAACTGTTCATCCAACGGTAAGTTAGTTATTTAGTTAGTTAAAAACCGATCGAAGAGACGAAGAGATGGTTAAAAAGATAGACCTGCAATGGGTTCCATCGGGGCAGGTAGGGCAGACTTCACCGGCGAAGATGGTGGAATTTCCTGTCATTTTTAAATGAGATATCAGATAGATCGAGAGGGTTTTGAATTGTTGTGTGTGTTCTTGCTTCGTGGTAGGGTTCGTTATTTATAAGGATGGGATGTGAGGGGGTGATGTGACGATGTAGACGTGGCGGATATGAGACGCCGTGTAGTACCGTACGATTGGTGAGTAGAGTTGGGGGACATGCATTGGGTAAGACTTCATTGATTATGGAAGCATGCATTGGGGATCATCGTAGGGGCTGGCCGGCTACATGCAATGCAACACTTTCCAACACCTTCACAAAATACAGAGACATAATTCTCATTACATCGATTACTTGTCCATATCACACTACTTCTAGAAGATTCATGGGACCGTTTAATTTCCTCGGACGTTTCAAATCTTTTTTAATGAAAATTAACGTCTTTTTCATTAATAACTCGTAAATTACAATATTCTTGGAAATGATTTTTTACCAGACTTATTCTTGTAATTAAACTTACTTTTGAAACTTGAGAAATAAAATACCGACAATTTCCTCTACGTGCCCTCCATATATTATCTTTTTTTATCCACAAATTTTACAATTTTATATTGGTGTCCTCGACCTTTGGAGCATTTTGTTTCTGTAATCTTTTGTAATTATTCAATTAATTAATATACTAGTGTATAACTCGCGCCTTGTGCGAGATTGAATTTTAAAAATTTGTAAATATTTATACATTATTATAAAATATTTTGAAAGATGAGGAGGTGAAAAATAAAACTATATTTATTATTATACTAAGATTTAATTTATCTTATATATATTAAAGCGGACGTACTTATTGCCACATGTCGCTGTTACCGTAAGCTAAAAAATTATTTAATTCAAAAATTCCTTTAGAAAATCAAATATTTCGATTTTTATAACCGACTTGACATCCGATCATCCGATAAGATTTTTAAAATCCTCTCCAATTCCAACTGAAAATCATTTATGTTTTAAATATTTTATTTAAAAAATCTCTTCAACAATAAATCTCAAATATGTTGCAAATCCTAAAAAAAAATATCTATTAATGTCACCGAATCCGCATAAGATATTGTAATCCTAGTTTTAAAAACAAAACATTTTTTTCAATACAAGAACGTACGTATCAAATTTGTCTACATTTTTCTATTAAATTATCTATTTGTTTTCATTAATCTACTTTTCCTTCTTTTCATTATTTTCAATAAAAGTATAATTATTTACACATAATGAAAGAGTCAAAGCAAATATCTGAATACGAATTAGTTTTTCATACAATCATGTATTCATGTATATATGAACTATCATTTATTATAAAATATTCCATATAAGTAAGTTATAAATAATTGTTTTTTCATTTTATAAAAAATAGTAGTAAATATAAGATAACCGAATTGAATACATGAATACTATTAGATAGTTAAATATTTAATTGCTCCAATTTAAACCTTACAATTAACATTTTGTAATATTTATTATAAAAATAAAATTAACACACAATCTCGCACAAGGTGCGGGTAATACACTAGTTAGATTAAAAAAAGCGATCAAGATATGTTTTTAATTACATAATAAATATTGTTTTAACAATTACGTCTAAATATATATATATATATATATATATATTAAAAAATAATATAATTTCAAAATAATTATAATAAAAATTTATTTAAATGATTTTTTTTAGATTGGACAAATTTACGATCAAGATATGTTAGGATTTTGTTTTATCTATTGGTGTTAATATTTATTTTACATTAAAAGACTAAGGAATTGCAACTCATATTTTAGGAATTACACTTTTAATTAATTAATTTGATAATTTTAAGTATAATCCCGTAAATGACTAAGGAATTTCTATTTATATACTTAAATTAAAGGTACAAATTAAAAATCTTAGATTTGCTTTCGGTAAACAAAACTAAATCCCTTAAAAATAGTTGTTATTTAAAAATTAACGTAATTTAAAATAATAACTATCTAAATACTAAATTAAAAGTATAGATTAAAAGTGGCGGATTTTCTAAAGCAATTTTTTAACTATTTTTTTTTGGCGGACGAAAAATTCAGGCGGCGACACGTGGCAATAAGTGCGTCCGCTTTAATATATACTAGTTTTAATACCCGTGCCATGCACGGGTTAGATGATAATTGTGTGTCAAAATATTTTTTGATAATTTATTATGTTGAAAATTGTCTTAACTATTATGTGATACTTGTTGTAAAGCTGTATTTTTCCACATTATGAATGTAAACCAAGCAATAATTCAAATCTTGCGATAACAATCGGGAAAGAGTAATACTGAAAAATATCCTTTGAGATACTCAAATGTCCAAAGTTAGTATCAATCCTAAAAAGAATTAGGTTTTATTAAATTAAATGTTAGAGTACGCGATTTGAGTTAACGAATAGACAACACTATAAAAGTTATAAGGTGACCGCACGAAATTACGCTAAGTATTAGTTCACGGGTTGTTTTATTATATAAGATACATAAGAAGTCATGTGTAAAACATATAATAACAAAAAAGAAGGGTAAAACAAATCATAAAATTTAAATTAATAATATTAAATAATAATATATTAAAATATAAATGAAAGAGATTTATATAATATAAGTAGCATGTCTAAGTAAAAAATTATAATATTAAATAGTTAAATTTAAATAGTTCATTACCTAACAATTAATAAGACTAATAGCATATGTTAAGTTATTCAAATAATAAATATTACTAAAAAGAATTTTCTTTATGAAAAAAAGTCTAAACAATAACAACTATCAATTAAACTCAAAATAATATCAACTTTAAAAATTATTGAAAATGATACATACTATCAACATATTTATAAAAAATAGTAGAACTTATTTTTCCGGAAGAAAAATTCAAATTCCGGTTATGATTGGACAACTGAATTTTTACATGTCACTAAAAAATATAGGATTATGAGTGTAATGTGGCTTATTTTTTTTCTTAAATAAATTAATATGTTAAAAGTCATAAATTAAGTAAAATATTTTTAATTTTTATAAAATAAATCGAAAAATTTCTTCTTCTTTTTTTCCGGAGTTTTTTTTTTCTGATTTCTTGAAAAATTTTGTTTAAATAAAAAAATTATTTAAAATATTTGATTTATTTTTAAAAATTCGATTTTTTTTTAAAAAATATATAAATTAATCTTTTGGGAATTTTTTTTTTCTATTTTTTTCCATATATATTTTTAATATCAAATTTATGAGTTTTTATACAAAATTATTTAAAAATATGTGAAATATTTTTCAAATAAATATTAAAATCGATATTTTTAAATGAAAAAACACTTATTATATAAAAAAGGAATTTTTAAATTCTAAAGTTTTATTTATTCTAAGAAAATGAAGAATTATTTTTGTTAATAGTTATAAAAAAAATATATTTTAGACAAAAAATAAAGTTTATAAGTTTAAGAAGAAAAAAAATAGTTCAATTAAAAATTAAAAATATAAATAAAAGAAATATCAAGATCTTTAAAAGTTTAAATAAAAAATAAAGTTATAAGTTATTAAAGAATTAACGTTTGAAAATTATAACTAAACAAAATAAGATTAATTTAAAATAAAGATTAAATTTTTTTGAAAATATAATGTTCAATTGAAAATTAAAAAATATAAGTAACAAATAATAAGATTGTAAAATTAGTTTGTAAATCTTAATTATTTTAATTTTTAAATTACAAATAATTAAAGTTTAATTATTAATATGAGGGACTAATTAAAAAATTTAGTTAGTAAAATATTTTAAATAAATTCGTAAATTAAATATTTAAAATAATTTGTTTTAAAATGGTGGGACGTGGATCAACAAAAAATTGACACGTGTAAATTTAATGACGTGGATTTACCTAATTGTGTCATGTGTAATTTAATGACGTGGATTCACCATACTTTGTCACGTGTAAGTTTACGGGCTGCTTTAACATATAGATAGATAAAGATAACTTCTGTTATTAAACTTTCATTAAAAAAAAAGTAATTTCAAATAATTTTGAAGGAGAAGAAAATCCAAAAAAAAAGAAGCTTTTTCCTTGTCACCTTCGTCGCAGTTAAACCAAAATCTCAAGTGCATGCAAGTATGCAACACTTCACCATTGACCTGTTTGTCTTTCCCAAACCGAGTTGGATAATCACATTCTCTCCCCGCTTTCCTTTAAGTTAAACTCTCAATAATCGAAATACCATTTTGTGCATATGTGAAAGGGAATATCCGATGTTAGGGTATAAACAAGGATCGAGTTTCCAACATGCTTTAAAAATCGTGCTTGGATTTGGTTTTATTGATTTTTGTTGTTTTGGTTTTGATATTGCCATAGACGGATCAATGTAGAAGCATATTTATGTTCTTGCCTGGACTAATATTTGGACTGAATAAAACCAAAACAGAAATCTGCAAATTTTCATACACAAGAGGTTATGTTAGATGATGATGTAGAAGTTGAAACACATAATAGTTAGCATATATAATAGCTCTTAACCAGAAACTTTTCATTTCTATGGAGATAAAGCAATGTGTACCATCACACTTCAGTGCAATCCTTCATGGTCAAATTGTTTTTTTGTCAATGTTCTCATATTCATAGGAACTCTACTTACTGTATTTAATGACTAATTAGCTTTAAACTATGAAAATTACGAATCAAAAAAGAAGAATGGTGAACTGCAAACCAAAACAGTTCATACCCTGAAATCAAAGTTCCCTGCTTTCAAATATGCACATGATGGAATTGTAACTGAAATAATAATTGTGAAAGTAAAGTATTGAATAGATCTTTAAAACGTAAAATGAAATAATCTAGAACGATTGTATTGTTGATAAACCAAAGTATCAACCACGAGAATTTGTTGACGAGGTTCGGCACAAGTTCTACGTCCTTGGAATCTCAAATATGATCCAATCCACTATTGTAAGAGCCAAAGCCAATCAAGAGTTACAGATATAAAAAGTTAAGAGTAAAACCAAAGCATAGAATAGTAAGAGTAGAAAGAGCGCCTAATCGAACAAGAACAGGACACGACTTTGAGAATTCAAAGGTTCTCTGCGTGTTCACAGTGTATAGTCCGTAGATGCTTCCAAGCTAATAACCGTCGAAGGAACTAGCGCTCGATCTCACTATCTGTTGGTGAAACTTTCTCATACGAAGCAACAATCTCAAGTGGAGATGAAGCTCTTCACTCTCGATCACAAGAAGTTAGGGCTTGATCAGAGAGAGCGGCAAGAAGAGGAAGAGAAGAAGAATAAATAAGCTTAAGCTACTACTAGGGTTAGAAAGCAGCTAACTCTTTATATCGTCACTTCTGAAGAAAACGATGTTGTTTGGTTAAATGAACCAACTCAGGAAATAGAAAATCCGGTTTACACGTCTAAACATTAAAACCTCTAAACCGGTTCTTCAAACTGATCTTGAGTTCGAATCTTATGCCGGCTCATTCTCTTAACAATTCACCCCTAACTCTTGTAGTTTTGGCTCAAACATATCTAGTGGATTTGTCATATACACATCATTGATCATTTCTTCATCTTCTAAGTTATTTAAGATAGATGAAGTAAGTCCTTGCAAAAAAACAAAATTTTCATTAGTAACAATTTTTGTACCAAAATTTGCAGGATTTTCCTCTCCTTTTATTTTCTCAACTATTAATTATTTCTTGTCAATCTTCTGTCTAATATAGTGATACCTAACATCGATATGCTTAGTTATTTCATGATAAACTAGATCTTTACATAAGAACAGAGCACTTTGACTATCAGTATATAGTAGCAGTATAAGATTTGTTAAGAATTTCAGTTAGAATTCCTTTTAGCCACACGGCTTCTTTAGCTGCTTCAGTAACAAAAATATATTTAGCTTTAGTTGAGGAGAGAGCAACAATGGATTGTTGTTGAGATTTCCAGGAAATACGATTTCCACACCAAGTATAAACATATGCCGTTGTAAACTTCCTAGTATCTTGTAACACCCCAAATCCGTAGGACTCGGAGTGCTACTGGGCTAGGATCTCACAATGGATCCTGGCCCTAGCTTGACAACAACTTCATTGAATCTTACAACAAGGCACTGATAGATTAAAACAAAACATAAAAATGATGTATATATATCGATCAAAAGGTCATACAAAGTACTGCTGAGTACAAAAGTCAAAACATAACTCCATACAATATAAATAACCCAAATCCCACGAGTACGCCCTGTGTACGGAACCCTCAGCAGATCACCCCTCCGGATCACTCTGCAGCTCTCCTAACCTGCAAATGATCTACAACACGGTATAAAACCGTTAGCTAACTATACACATATATAAGAAGATGCTAAAGCACAATCACACGTCAATAATATTACACATCATCATGATATCACACATTTACCCGGTTTATTATCTTTAATAAGTCCAACATTCAATCGTATAATAAATGTATATGAATATACGTGACACGAGGAATGTATATAACCCTCGCCTCTGCGTGCAATAGCTAGCTGGAGTGGTATCAGCGCACTTTCCCGTATACCATATGGAGTGGTAGGTGCCTTTCCCGTATACCAGAACTAACTAGCTTACAGAAAACTTCCCAGACTCCACTACGGGATGAAAGGTAAGTTGTCATAGCCACTACAATGGGCGGTCAATATAACATAGGTCGGTGACCATAAAAACACATGCTATAAAACATATAACACACACCACTCAAGCATACATCCAATATAAGGATAGCAACTAAGTAAGTCTTATGGACTTACCTCAATCTCAGAATTATCTCGCTACGAACAATTCCCAGAAACGTCCACTCCAACTGGAGGACAACACAGCCTATACAAGGCACACATATATAAATCACAATCCTATCACACACAAAGGGTCACACCTAGACCCAAGGGATCCATAAGGGATCAAATCCAACTCGTAACCACAAGGCCGTAACTGGCATATCTATATCATACTCGTCATAAACCGATACCTAGCATGATATTAGTTCCCTCATACTAGAAAGGAAAGGAACTACCTAACTATAGGTAGTTCCGGGACAAGACGCACCTGCGTGATCAAAGGACGCAGGGGCGGAAAAGATCACCCGCGGGCGCGGAAGGTAGAAGCCGCAGGGGCGGTGACACGGAACGCAGGCAAGCGAAGGTACGCCGCTGGCACGACGCAGGCGTTGTGGCTTGGTAGCCGCAGGGGCGGTGACTCTTGGCCGCGGGGCGGCGACAGTGCAGAATGACACTTCGCGGCTTCTCTTTAGCTCTTCACGTGATCAAATCACGTCTTCACTCATCCAAAACCACATACAAACATATACATACATGTTCCAACATCAACTATGATCAACATACATCTAAACCTAAGCTAACGAGATGGAATCAAAGAAGAAGAGAAGGGGAAGAAGCAAAGGACATACCACACTTGAGTCCTAAGTTGCACAGAGGATCAACACACCACACCACTAACTCTGGAGCTCAACAAAGCATCCCACATCGTCAACATCATCATCCACACACTTAAACACATCCAAGCTCAAGGATTCTCACACACAAACTCAAGGAGAGGGAAGAAGAAGCAAGTAGGACGTAGGTGAGTTGGAAAGGTGAAGTGAAGAAGTGAAACCCTTGCTCAACAAGGTATGAAAGGGTAAAGACCAGGGTTAAAGCACGGGTCAAAGAAGTCAACAAAACCGGCTGCAGACGCCGTAAACCACATGGGCGGATCACAGGGCCGCGGGAGCGGGAACCCGCAGGGGCGGCCAACATGCCCGCGGGTGCGGAAAAGCCAATCTCGGCCCAAAGCAAAACTCGGCTATGGTCCAATCTCGGTCCGAAAGAAAAGGGCTCTCACATTTGTTACTTGCATAATCTGAATCAACAAAACCCACAAGATTATTAAAATCACAGTGAACACCATATTCTAAAGCAAGTGAAGAAGTACCAACTAAGTATCTTAGCAAGAATTTCATAGCAGACTAGTGTTTTCGAGAAGGATTACACATATATCTACTAAAAACACTAACAACAAAAGCTAAGTCAGACCTAGTGCATATCATAACATACATCACAAAGCCTACAACTGCATCATATGGAATCAGTTTCATGTTTTTAACCTCTTGAGTTGTAACATCAGTCGTTTTAGTAAGATCAAGATGAGCCCCTAGAGGTATAAATGTTGATTTACCAGATTTCATATTAAATCTATCTAACACCTTCAGTATATAGTCATGCTGAGTTAACCATAGTTTTCTTTTATTCTTGTTTCTGACAATTGTTATGCCAAGAATTCTTTGTGCAGGAACAAGGTCCTTCATATCAAAAGTATTTTTTAGAGATGTTTTGATATCCCTGATATTACCTTTGGATTTACAGATTATTAGAATATCATCAACATATAGTAGAACATAAAGAGGATATTCTGTTTTGATAAATTTGAAATATAGACATGAGTCATAAGAACATTGAGTAAAGCCAAGAGCTTTCATGCATGAATCAAATTTTTTTATTCCATTGCCTAGGAGGTTGTTTTAAACCATATATAGATTTATTAAGCAAGCAGACATGATTAAGAAATTTTTCATCAATGTATCCCTTAGGTTGGCTCGTGTATATAGTTTCATCTAGATTACCATGTAAAAGGCTTTTTAACATCCATCTGATCAATGTCATAATCAAACACAACAACAATGGATATTAACGTTCTTAGGGTTTTATATTTCACCAAAGGAGCAAATATATCATTATAATCCTCCCCTTCTCTTTGTGTAAGCCTTTAACAACTAATCTGATCTTAAACCTTGGTGGGTCAGTAGAGTTTTGACTTTCTTTTACCTTGTACACCCATTTTCTACCAATTAATCTAGCATTTTTAGGTTTAGGTACAAGGGTCCAAGTGTTATTAACTTTCATGGATTCAATTTCTTCATTCATAACATATTTCCACTCATTACTGTGTTTAGAACTAATAGCATGTTCATATAACTCAAGAGTAGGAACAGAAATAACCTCAGCAATTAAGAAAGCATATTCTATAACATGCTCAAGTCTGTTTTCTACATTTTCAACTAAATTCATATATTTTGAATTTGGTTTCTTGTGCCTAAGTTCTCTATCTCTAGTAAGTTGATAATCAGATAAAGAAGGCAAAGAAGACATAGAAGTCATTGGCACAGTAGTCATATCAATATTACTATCATTAGTAGGCAAATAAGAATTTAGAGAAGAATTTAGAGAGTTTAAGGGATTAGAATTGCTCACCGTCCCTCCTAATTGGTGAGGTGATGACTGACCCGTGGAAGAAAAAGTGTTTGTCGAGGAATTTGAGTAACTGGAGTTTATAGTTGTGACTAAATCTCTCGACAAACACTTCCTCTTCCTTGAGAGATTATAGTCAGCACATCCATTGTCAACATCTTCCCCATAAATATATGAATTATCACTTGGATCATAGAAAGACAAATTTGCATCCCTGTCATATTGCTCAGAGGTAATATTAGTAGATAATTTCCATGGAAAATTATTTTCAACAAAAGTAACATCCCTATTTATTGTTGTCTTGTAAACTCCAGGTTGAAGGATTAACAGTTTATATCCTTTAACTCCTATAGAATATCTTATCATGACACACTTTTGTGCTCTAGGATTTAGCTTACTATTAGAGTGCTTTGCATAAGCAGCAAATCCAAAAATTTTTATATGTGATAGATTTGGTGGTTTTTTATACCAAAGTTCTTGGGGTGTTTTAAGATTTATAGCACTAGAGGGAGACCTATTAATCAAATAAGCAGCAGTGCTAACTACTTCTCCCCATAAAGAGTTCTTCAAGCCAGAGGATATTAGTAGACCTGAACAAATCCGGGCCGGCCCGCCTGCCAAAAAACACGGGTACGGGCCTGGCCCGGCCCGCTTGTTCATGGGACGGGCCTGGGTGTTTGATTTAGCCCGTGGGCCGGCCCGCGAGCTGGCCCGTATATATATTTATATATATATATGTATTTATATTTATATATTTATATATTATATATATATGTTTATATATATACTTATATATATTTATATAAACTTATATATATTTATGTATATATATAATATTAAAATTAAACTAAAAGTAAAAGTGAATAAGTTTAAACACGGGTGGGCCGGCCCGTGTTTACACATGGGTGGGCCGGCCCGTGTTTACACATGGGTGGGCACGGGCCTTGCTGGAGGCCCGTTCAAGGCGGGTCGGCCCGGCCCTGCCTGGGCATTTCGGGCAAGATTTTAGATTTGGCTCGGCCCGTGCCCGCATTTGTTCAGGTCTAGATATTAGCATACATCTAGCCTTTTCTAAGAGAGTTCTATTCATTCTCTCTGCAACACCATTCTGTTGTGGTGTGCGTAGGACAATTAAATGTCTTTTTATACCATTTCATGACGGAATTGGTTAAATTCAGTATTACAAAATTCCATACCATTATCTGTTCTAAGACATTTTAATATGTGATTGGTTTGACCTTCTACTGTAATTTTCCAGTTTTTAGAACTTTCTAGAGCATCACTTTTATTCTTAAGAATATAAACCCACACCTTTCTAGAGTAATGATCTATCAATGATAGCAAATATCTCCTTTCCCCAGTAGTTTCAATCTGAGCAGGTCCCCATAAGTCAGAATGAACATATTCTAACGATTTACTGGCTTGAAATTCAGATTTACTGAAAGAGGTTCTAGTTGTTTTGCCTAGGATACAAGACTCACAAGACTTAAGATCACTAGGTTTCCTAAGTATGCTACCATTTTTAAAAAGATAGTACAAGCCTTTATTTATGGAGTGCCAGATTAGAGTTTGATCATTTGAAAGACAAACAACTTTTTCTATATTGTTTAATTCAGGATTTCCAATTACATGATAAAGACCATTATCCTTAATGCTTTTAACTAGAATTTTTTCATTTCTAGAGATAGTTCTAATACCAGAATGTGTATTAATATCACAGTTTAGGTCATCAAACATGCTTTCAGATGGCAAGTTTCTCCTAAGTTTTGGAATTTATCTAACACTTTGCATGGTTCTGATTTTATTATCATGCATTATAAAAGGAACATATCCTATGCCTTTTATGGCAAGAGAAGTATAGTCTCCTAAGTTCTGGAATTCATCATGTTCGAGATTGTTACGGTGAGTCTAATATGAACGTTTGTATTTACACGATTATGTATCGATGATTCTAAAGCATGTAATACTTTTCCGATGTTGAAGAAGAGTTCGTTGATGATGTCATTTTGACAATGACTCTTCGAGGCTAATCAATTCTTATATGCATAATTAAACTTCAAAGTTATAAACATAAATACAATTCTTGTTAATTGTATCTCTATTTAATGGTTCGTAGGATCAGATCACAAACTTAAAACATTTTTATTAAATCCGAGGCATTGATAGAAATTCGATCGAGTTGAAAATCTTTTGAAAAATGATTGTTATTTAGAAGCTTAATTCTAAGGATACATGTAATTTTGAAGTTCTAGTTTACCACTTTTGTAATGGATTTATCATATTATGTTATATTTAGTTTTCTATTTTTAAAATCACTTAATTTTTAGTTAATTTTTAGGGTGAATTCGAAAACCTCCGACCCACACGATGACAGCGATTAAGGTAACACAAAATATATATTTTAAAAATAAAAAATGTATAATAGACTCTAAATACGGATTTAAAATTTAGGGTGTCGTGTCAAGATGTCCAAAACCCTAATATTCTAAAAAAAATAATTCAAAAAAATGGACACCGGTGCGTGACGTCCGGGCTAAATGAGCTCCATCGAAAGTTTTATGTGTATAATTTGGACCCCTTTAATTGGTTAACACTTGCCACGACTCCACGAGTAAGTATTTCAATCTCTTTATTAATCGTCTATAATTTTGTTGACAAATCTTGTATCTCATTCTTTTTAACTAATCCCGATGTCAGGAAACGGACCCGGTTCAAACATTATAACATGAAAGATTACGATAAGCACATCAGCCCAATGACATCTAAAATCACTTGATAATAGTACTTATTATCCGATTAAAACCGGCGTAAAAATATTAACCCTCTATCCATTTCTTTTGTAAAGTCTTCGTACTAACATCATCGGCATGGATGATGGGTGTATTATTGTGGTTGGATAAGGTACAACTCGGATTTATTCTTCCTTAATTAAAAAAGAAAACATTATTTGACTGCAACTAGTCTAGGAGTTGCGAGATTAAGCGGCGCAGGAGGTGCAGTTGCAGGCGGAGCCGCATTTGCAGGAGGCTTTTCCGGTGCCGGTGACGCTCTTCGAGCAGCTACATGGGTTGCATCCGCAGTGGTCCCCGCACCCTCCACATGTCTTGTGCTCGAACGACCGCTCGTCTCCTGGAGTGGGTCCTACTCCAGTACAACTATTTCAATACATGCAGTAATTACCTTAGCTAATAATCTAATTAAACCCCACAACAACACGAAGATTGAAGATTGAAGATTGAAGATTGAAGATTGAAGATCACCTGCAAGCGGTTCCACCGGGGCATGGAGAAGGGCACCCGCACTTCTCGTCGCAGACTCCTCCTCGGGCCCTCATTTTCGTCGTCGTTTCTGCCATTTTTAGACTCTAATGTTATTTTCTTCCACCTTAATTTGATGCTCTCTGCTTCTCAACTCTCCCTTACATATATACCATGTGTGTAAGCAGCGACACGTCGGGAACAATGTCTGACACGTGTCGTGTCATCTGAAGTACTAGTGTCATAAGACACGTAGCAATAGAGAGATTAGTACAAGTCGCATATTGTTCTTCAATATTCAGAAGTCGAAGGTGTACCATTGTACACTAGCTAGTAACATGTTGGTTGGTGCTATGGGCCGGATTGGACTATAATCCAGGAGATCCAAAGTTGGTTAATGGGCTGCCCAACCAATATAGAGCACAAATAAATATTTTTGTTTCATCAAAATTTCACGTTGGGCTCGTTTCTTATTGTCCTCTCAAAGTCTAACGGCCTCTCATCTGGTAGTAGTGACATGCCTTCCACTCAATTATCTAGGCTTGTTGAAGCTATCGTCTTTTCTAAAACTGCTATCTTAATAATCAACGTATCTGCAAGAATTTCAACTCTTGAAATCTTCTTCAACCATAGAGTCTTTCTTTCCAACACTTTGGTTATCACTATAAAGAGTGTGTCTCTTGTACCCCTTCCCACATTCACCATATAAATTCTACAAGAATATACTTTCTTAGCTTTAAAACACAAGACATGCTTAATAGTACCTTCAAGTATCTAAGGATCCACTTCACTACTTCCCAATAGCATGGTTTTCAACCCCCTATCTCGAATAATCCTCATACACAATATCTGCTTAATTAACCTTACCGATGTCCTTCATAACAAATTGATCAAACAACCACTTCTTCAACTTGCTCACCTCTGAACAGTAAAACCTACTAATAATAATGTGTCATCTAAATATGACAATAGCATGGTTAAATTCTTGAAGTAGCAACGTACGATGGTCAAATTTACCCCTCGCGAGCTCAATTTAATGCGTCTTCATCAAACTTCATGTACTACTGAGCTTGTTTCAACTACCAAAACTGAGATTGTTTCAACTACCAAAACTGAGATTGTTTCAGGTTGTACAAGATCTAATTCAATATAGATCTCTTTATCCAGATCAACGCATAGAAATGTTGTTTTTACGTCTAGTAACTTTAAGTTTCTGCACCCACCGTACTTAACATTAGACGAACAGTACGTTTATATTCTCTCAAATTAGCAGTTAACAAGTCTGATTAAGTTAATTGTAAATTAAGTATTGAAATGGTGGTGGACAGTGAAGCGAACGACATAAGCACCATATATCATCCTCCCATTTTAAATTTTAATTTGAGAATCTCACAAAGTTAAAACAGAATGGTATTAGTTTATGAATAAATATAGAAAATTAAAGTACAACTTCAAAGTTAAACTAAAGTAGCAATTATTTCAAATTACGTCGGATAATAATACTTTGAAATTAATTAACACCACTTTAATCAAGATAAATGAAACCGAAATGACTGATTCTAACTTGATGGTTATATATATAGTTTTATTTTGGATATAAGAATGAAAGTTTGCTTTGAATATACTAAATCGAAAGGATGGAGGACAAGATATAATTTTTAAAAAAAGAGAGTAAAAAATCATTAAGAAATATAGCACCCTAATCATAAAAAGAAGTATATAAATAGTGAATCCTAATAAACTATATTCGAAAAAAATTCCTAACAAATCATAATGTGATGAAATCGAAGCAAGAGAGAAAAACTAACTGTCCAGAAAATGTTCATGACACGAATTAAAGATGGAACTAAAGCTTCAATAAACATTGACAGCAACGGGACTGCGGACATAATGCTTTCCATCGGACCACGACAACTCTCCAAAGGACTGACCCTCAAAATTAGCCTCGCCACGAATTATAACCTTGAAGCTCTTCCTCTCACCGGCATGTTTAAACTTCAATATTTTTGGTTCAACTGAGATCGAAGCCCCTTTCGGGTTCATAACCGAGGCAGTGTAGATGGATTTCGGGGGTCCAACGTTGGTGACATACCTCTTCAGGGTGACGGCATCACCGTGACGTAGGTTGGGCACTGAGAAAGACGGGTAGTTCAAGTTGCCAACGCTGTCACCGGCGTGACACTTGTAGTGGTGACCCACTTCGAGGAAGAGAATGAAGAAAGTCTCGTTGTAGCCGATAGCACATAGGAAGCGGAGGTAGTCCAAGTTTTTTAGATCGTAGACTAGACCCGGATCCATTGCACGGTTGGGCCAGATGTGACCTGATCCGTAGGCAAATGGGTCGGTTGCTGCGTTGGTGCTCTGGTCTGTTATTGGGTTACCTGTATTATCCCTTCTCCTGGCTGAACATCAAACAAAAAAATACAATATGAGTTTTACGTTGGACTTTTATATATATATATATTAGAGTTTAGTGTTACCTGTGGTCATAATGGCGGAACGGATGGCGGCGGGGCTCCAGTGAGGGTAAAGAGTTTTGAGGAGTCCGACGACTCCAGAGACGTGGGGGCATGACATGGAAGTGCCGGACATGGTAATGTATCCGGTCCTTCGTTTGTCCTCAGCCTCTCTGGTTGGGCTTGTGGCTTGGGGATACGCTGCTATGATGTTCACTCCAGGTGCTGCTATATCAGGCTGGATGTATACAAATATGAAAATCAAAACACATCCTTAATATACTAAAAACAAAACAAAACAATAACAAACTGAGCCGTCAACCTTTAGGATCCCAGGTGTAATCGGGTTAGGTCCCCTGGAGGAGAAGGAAGCTACGGCCGGAGCAGGCTTCGTGTTCAGAACAGTCTTTGAAGGCGTTAGGTAAGCAGTTGGATTTCTAGGTCATATGAACATTTATTAATGAGAATTTACTATTTTGGACAAGTTTTATCATAATGTACATAAATTAAAGCACGTACATGTTACTGTTAACGTAGGCCAAGACCTGAACACCGTCATCGTAGTTAATATGAGATGCTGGAAGGATATGAGGATCGACTATGATCTCGTTCCCGCTTCCCTTGTCGTTACATAGAATCATCCCTGCGGCTCCGGCAAGGTATACTTGCATACCCTTGTCCATACGGTCGTTAAATCCTCTCAGACATGCCACTATCTTTCCTTTCACTTTGCTTGGATCAAAGACTCCTGCTTTGCATAGTAAACTCCACAACAACGTAATTAATTAATACATATGCAACAATAGTAAGTAACTGATGTAATACTTCCAAGATCATAAATTGAGCTGTGAAAATAGTTTTTAAAATTTATTTTTGTAAAGTTAAGGTTGTTTAATAGTTTTTTTTTAATAATTGAAACTAGAAGTCATTTTTGTATCATATACTTACGCGTCTGCATCTGAGGCGTTTGCAAGTTTCGCTTTGGCAGAGGAGATTACAGGATAGAATGTATGGTTTTTAAGCGGGATCGAGATACTTGTACCCTACATAATAATCAAACGCAGTTGATTAATCTAGTAAACTTTGCAAAATATACTGAACTTAAATAATGTCAATAATTATGAATTTATGATACCTTGAAGCGTCGACCGTTGCCAAGCATAACAAAGCTTTGAAACTCACGATCAATGGCGCTGGCAGCGGTGGTCAAGATCCAAGGTGCAATATTCGTGACAGTTCCAGCTGTCGGCCCACCATTTGCTCCGGCGCAAACAACAGTGATCCCTTCTTTGACAGCGTGGAAAGCTCCAATGGCTGTAGTATCATAGAAATAGGTAGTAGCAGGGCCTCCGAGAGACTCGGAGATAACGTCAACACCGTCATACATCGCCTGCTCATAGGCTTGGAGGATGTCGGCGTTAGAGCACCCATTGGACCAGCACACCTTGTAAGCCACAACCCTCGCCCTTGGGGAGCCGCCGGCAACTGTGCCGTCGACTGCACCGAGAATTGTAATGTTTGGTACGATATTTCCGTCGGCGGTTGAGAGCGTGTGAGTTCCATGCCCTTCTGTGTCACGTGCCGAGTGCGTGATCTCACTTATGTTTCCGCCATTATAGAGGAAACCCTGGTAGAAGACCCGTGCCCCGATCAACTTCCTGTACAAGTTTGCATTAAATAGGGTCATTTATGATTATATATATATATATATTCAAGTTTGAATTTGAAGACTAACTTGTTACACTTAAATGTGTTGCCATCAGTGTCGCATGTTCCTTTGAACCTTTTGGGAACAGAACCATAACCAGCATCATTAAAGCTTTCAGATTCGGGCAGACACCTATATATATGGTTGTAATTAGAGAGGTACATTGTATCTCTATAGACTTAACAAAGTATATATATGTACCGTAATCTATGTTGGCGATGATTGTTATTTTCAAATTTTGTTATTTTTTGAATAATATTTTCAAAATTTAAATTCGTTTGATTTTTTTTTTTTTAACTTATATAAAACTTTTTAGCAAATCTATTAACTATTAGAAGTAATAATGTTCATTATTTTTTTTTAATTTTCTTTTACCGAAAAATCATATCTCATATATATAATAATAACCCCACATTTAGAATATATAGTACAATAATGGTTGAATAAAAGACAAGAAAAATAAGATTATTTTTAATCGTTATAATATGCCATTAGGTCATACTCACCTATAATATATCTTTCAAAAATTCAATCAATCTAATACAGTAAATATTTTACTAGTAAATCCCGCACAAGGTGCAAGCCATAGAGTAGTGTACGGGATTTTTTGGTACAACTTCAAAATTAAAGCAAAGTTGTAGTTATTTAAAGGATTTGATTCAATTTTTTTTTTTTAATTAATACCACTATCCTTATCCGGAAAAACCTCACTCTAATGTAGCTAAAAGTTGAGTGTTTTTAAGTTAATGGTTCTTTTTTAGTTTTATTTTGGATAACCTTGATTAAAGTTCGGATGAACGGCAACATTTAAGAAAGAAAAAAATCATTATAGAAATTATAAATTTTATTTTCATTTCAGTTAGATTAATTTAGTATTACCAGGATCGAAAAGGAAACAGAAAAAAAAGAGCATCACTAATATATATATAAAAAAAAAAAGTATAAATAGTGAAATCGTAACAAATCATAACTAATATAATTGCCGAGACCTAAAAAAATTAAATAAAAATACTAACTTACAATTTAATAGGAAAAAAAATAAATATCAAACTTACTATCAATAGGAAAATGTTTATGAAAGCTTCGATAAACGTAAACCGCAACGGGACTGCGAACATAATGCTTCCCATCGGACCACGACAACTCTCCAAATGACGCACTTTCAGAATTTGTCTCGCCTCGAATTATAACCTTGAAGCTCTTAGTCTCACCGGCAAGTTTAAACTTCAATATTTTTGGTTGAACTGAAATCGAAGCACCTTTTGGGTTCGTAACCAAGGCAGTGTAGATGGAGGTCGGGGGTCCAACGTTGGTGACATACCTCTTCAGGGTGACAGCATCACCATGACGTAGGTTGGGCACTAAGAAAGACGGGTAGTTTAAGTTGGCAACGCTGTCACCGGGATGACACTCGTAGTGGTGACCATTTTCGAGGAAAGGCCCAAGGTAAGTCTCGTTGTAGCCGATGGCACAGAGGAAGCGGAGGTAGTCGAGAATTTTTAGATCGTAGACAAGACACGGATCCATGGCACGGTTGGGCCGGATGTGACCTGCACCGTAGGCAAATGGGTTGGTCGCTTCTTTGTTGCTTTGGTCGGTTATTATGCTCCGTGTGTTGTCCCTTGTCTCGGCTGAACCAAACGAAAAACTTGCGATTAGGGTTTAAGATACTTATATATTTTCGGGTTAGGGTTAGGTTCAGTTACCAGTAGTCATAATGGCGGAACGAATGGCGGCAGGGCTCCAGTCAGGATGAAGGGTTTTAAGGAGTCCAACTACGCCAGAGACATGGGGACATGCCATGGAAGTGCCCGACATTTTACTGTACGCGGTCCTTCGGTTGTCGCCAGGTTCCGAGGTTGGGCTTGCGAGTTGGCTGTACGCTGCTATGATGTCCACTCCGGGAGCCGTTATATCAGGCTGGAGTGTAAACATATATAAAAATCAAACCTTTATACATGATTGTTTGTTAATAAATAATTGAGTCAACCTTTAGAATCTCGGGCGTAATAGGATTGGGTCCTCTGGAGGAGAAGAACGCCATGGCCGGAGCTGGCTTGATGTTTAAGGCGGTGGTCGGAGGGGTAAGATAAGCAGTTGGCTTCCTATATATGCGATGAGGAATTTATTAATGAAACTACTCGATTTGGCTTAACGTAGATCAAGTACGTACCCGTTATTGTTAATGTAGGCATAAACTTGAACACCATCATGGTAGCTAATACCAGATGTTGGAATGATATGAGGGTCGGATTCGAGATCGTCCCCGCTCCCCTCGTTGTTGCATAAAATCATCCCTACGGCTCCGGCAAGATATGCTTGCATACTCTTGTCCACACCCGGAGTAAATCCATTAACACATGCTAATATCTTTCCCTTCACCTTGCTTGGATCCAAGGTACCGGGTTTGCATAGCATACTATACAACGTAATACACATTAATCACCAAATTAGCACTAACTAACTAACTAACTATATATATATATATACACTAATATAATAGTAAGTATATACGTACGCGTTTAAATCTGAAGCATTTGCAAGCTTCGCTTTGAGACCGGATGTGAGAGGATATTGTTTTTGTATTCCAAGAGCCTGTGAGAAAGTTGTTCCCTACACAGTAACTAAACACCGTTAGTGCCTGTTTGGTTGGAATGCTAAAAATTAACATGATTTTACAAAATATAGAAAACTTAAAGAAAATAAGTATGTACCTTGAAGCGTCGACCATCGCCTAGCATAACAAAGCTTTGAAACTGACGATCTATGGTGCTGGCAGCGGTGGTGAAGATCCAAGGGGCAATATTTGTGACGGTTCCAAGTGTAGGCCCATCATTTCCTGCAGCACAAACAACAACAATCCCTTTTTTGACGGCGTGGAAAGCTCCAATGGCTGTCGCGTCTGCGAAATAGTTCTTGACCGGGGCTCCAAGAGAGACGGATATAACATCAACACCATCATGAATCGCCTGATCATACCCTTGGAGGATGTCGGCCATAGAGCACCCAATTTCCTAACACACCTTGTAGGTCACAACCCTCGCTCTTGGGGACCCACCGGCAACTGTGCCGTTGAATGAACCAAAAACTGATATGTTCGGTACGATGTTTCCGCCAAGGGTTGAGAGCGTGTGCGTTCCATGCCCTTCTGTGTCGCGTGGAGAGATCGGGAATTGGCTGATTTTATTGCCATCCGCGAGGTAACCCTTGTAGAACACCCGTGCCCCGATCAACTTCCTACATTAAAATAAATTTAATTGAATTACATTTAGGGTTTGATAATATATGTTAAAGATGTACTACCATTTTAAGCACTAACTTGTTACACTTGAATGTGTTGCCACTGGTGTCGCATGTTCCTTTGAACCTTTTTGGGATAGGACCATAACCAACATCATTAAAACTCGCAGATTTGGGCCAAACACCTATATGGTTGTTGCGATTAGATATGTACATTGTATATGTATAGACTCAACAAAGTATATATATATATATATATATATATATGTACCATAGTTTAGATTGGCGATGATTGTAATTTCACCGAATCTTGCTTGACTCCACAAAGAATGGGGTAAAGCCTTGTCGTTTTTTTCCAAATTCATAAAATCCCAAGAATGGGTTGTTTGCGACTTCGTTAATGTGTTCAAGAACACTGAAACCACTCTAGAGCACTCTGCAAATTAAATTAAGTTCAGAAAATATTAAAAAATAATCCAGATTCGAACTCGATCAAAAATAATATTTCTGAATATAAACATACTTGCAATCTCAGCAACCTGCTCCTCCTCGAGAATGACAGTAAATCCGTTTATGTATCTCATATATGAGTAGAAGATTGCATCCTCAGTCTTCTCATTTATGAATCAAAGGGAAAGCAAAATATTAAAACATGAATATAGCATCAAATTCACCGTACCTTCCAAGATAGGAAGCAAGCAAATGATGATGCGAATTTTCAGCAAGCTTTAAGTCGTTGCTGGTAGGATTTGAGCCATGAGAATGGGCTCCCATGTACACAATATACGACCTTCTTTCTGCAAATACAGATGGTTTGTAGACAGAGTAAAGCTACAAATAGGACAATAGCTAAATCTTTTTGAAATGCCATTTTGAATGGGCTTTGTTGAATCGTGATGAAGAGGTAGTATTGGGAGGATTAGGACACACCCTTATATACAGTATGTTGTTATTTGAAAATATTCACAGAGATCCTCTCCTTAATATCTGATCAGTTATAAATTTATTTTTTAGTTAATTTAAAATCTATAAATTTTAATACTTTTTATGTTTGAATTTTTTTTTAAAACCGTTTAACTTCAAATTTTGAATTTGTTAACCAGTATCTAAATTTACAGAAATGTGACTTGAAATTGGAGTTGTCCCTTTGTTCATTGATTAATTGTCAAGGTTTCCATAATACTTTCGGAAATCGGGTTTGGGTTTGAGTTGCAGAAGCATCTTCTTTGAATTTGGAATAGGCAACAAGTCCGAACAATTTCAAGAAGAGAAATCATAATAGAGCCTCAAAACAATAATAATTTCACAACTATCCACTTCAAGGATTGTCTTTATTCGATCGATATGTAGAGTGATGTTCAATGGAAGCAAGAAGAACATGTTCAAATAATAGCCAGAAAATGTATTCCATCCTCATTGAGATGAAGGGAAGAAAGAAAAATAAAGATAATCGGAGATTTGTAGCTACAAATATACAAACATTTTGAGAAATAAAATTGTTGGCTGATGATATTGTTTAAGGTACGTGTTTGATGATTGGTTAGAGATGAGCTTCAGATTACTACTTTTGAGCTACTGCATCCGTTGGAAAACTAAGTTATAAGTTTGATGATTAGGCTATGAGTTTTCTGGGTGTCATCTTGTGAGTTGTTCAGATTAGGGAAATAGACAATGTTTTGACTAAAGATCAATATATATCACTTGGAAAACTAAGTTATAAGTTAGAGATCATTTTCATTTCTTTTAATCAGTGATATTTTGCTATTGTAGGTGGATGCATGTGGGGCAAAATACAACTCCCTTCATGGGTGAGACTTTCTACTGGTTTAGGCAGTTTGATAGTTCTTCCAATTGGCTTAACAAGTTTCAGTTTGAACAACTCAGTTTATATATAAAGCAAGCAAAGTATCTACTACGTCAAGCCACGAGGTAACATAAGTGTATTTATCGATATACACTTTTCATATATTATTAGCGGTAGGTAATTTCCAAAATCATGTCATTAGTCTTCATAAGAGTTTAAATCATGAAAATAAGTGCAAACTGATGATATATTATGAGTATTACTAAAAGATGTTTAGAGGAAGGAACACAAGATTTGTTTCTAAACCAATGAGATGTCCCACAGCTGATTTGAACTGCAATGACAAATCTATTAGCGTCAATATTCCTCTTTAGTGTAAATTTAGTGGTGTATTATACACGAATATGCCGCTTAATTGATCGTATTTTCCTAGTTGACAGTTTTTGATGGTGTGACCTTTAGTCTACATGAACACACAATGCATATCTGGAAAAAAACCCCTTCATGTAATCTATCTACTATTTACTTTTCTTTTGATTCAATGACTTTACTAGCTATATATATGCTTTCTCTTCTGAAGAGATATTGTCGACCAAAATAGTTTAGTAGAGTGGTGCCCTTCTAATTTTCATCATCATCACCGTTGTACAATTTATTGACCTTTTCAAGCACAAAGTAGATACGAGATCATATTTGTTAGCATTTTATACGTTCTTGCTTTGCTTATCTCGTTTTCTAATGAGTTGTTTGACTTACTCTGCAGGTTAAACTTATTGGCGTCCAACTATAATAATTCTTCATCGATGCAATCACGTGATATACCGGAATCTTCTTGCCAGTTGAATGACGTGCCACATAATTTTCGGATACATCGGCGCTCTAGATGTTTAAACCAAATAGAATATAGGGTCTCTTATACTTCCCCAAATGCCCGATTAAGTGGCAGACCATAGTTTTCCTGTCGCCGTGTTGCTACACCGCAACCATTTCAGCCGCAACGCCGATCCAAGCGTGTCAGACTATTAGGATCACAACACTTTTTTTCCCCCAAACATTACACATATTTAACAAATCCGCACAACTATCTTACTCAGCACCCGCGTGCAACGCACGCGGTTGCCACCTAATATATATATAATATGTAGCCTAATATATATTCAATACACGGCCCCTCTCAATAGTTAGAGCGTGAAGATTTTGAACACCTAACTTGAAAAGTAAATAATGAAACGGGCGTTGTCGGAGAGGCTTTGTGAAAAGATCAGCTAGTTGATCGGATATGTCGGGTAGTAACTGTTCCAACTTGAACCTCATTTCGAATGATGTGCATTCGACTTCAATGTGCTTCGTATATACTCATGAAACACGAGATTGGATAATATGTAAATGGCCGCTTGATTATCATACCAAAGAGTGCATGGACGAGGAAGAACAACGCCAAGTGAGCGTAATAGGGACTTGATCCAAACGATTTCACATGTGGCGGTTGCCATTGATCAATACTCAAATTCCTCCGATGAATGAGACACCGTGTTTTGGTTCTTGATTTCCATGATATTAGAGAAGAGGCAAGTAAAATGAAGAAACCCATCATAGAAACCTCTAGTAAGGGGACATGTAGTATAGTCAACATCACAATATGCATTAATATTAATATGTAAATGACTATGCTTAGAGAGGAGCAAACCTTGCCCGAGGGATTGCTTAATTGTTATAACATAGTACTCGTGTAAAACCGTAGTCTAGTGTTGGTGTTGTTCAATAGGGAAGGCGGCTGGTTTAGAGTGAAGGAGATTGACGTCACAGAGAAAATCCAAAGCATATTTACAGGCCCGGCTCAATCGTTTCGGTGACCCCGTGCGATTGATATAGATAGACCCTGTATAATGCTATTCAAAAGTTGATGTATCAAATAAATATGAGATGAACCTTATCAACAAATTGTTTTACATGGCCTTCTGAAAGTCATATCTGTGTGTAACTTGCTTGAGTTGTAGAGAATTGTACGGGATAGTGTAGGAAATGTTTTGAGTGTGGAATTTTGTAATTATAACTCTTTTTATAAAATGATTAAAAAAAAACGTAAACAAAGGAAATAACCTTTTTAAAATGGAGCAGGTGAGTAGGCATAGGACTAGGAGTTGTAGGTGAGTGAGTGGACTGTTATTCTCTTATATAATACAGTACTTCGTATAAGCTACTCTTCAAACGTCTACCTTTTTTCTGTCTAATTATTCTTTTTATATATTTTTATATATATGTATATATATGGGCAGTGGGCTTAAAATTGAGGCCCATCTGGAGGACCTGTGCAACAGAACTGGTTGCACATGTTTACAGCCGGGCCTGCATATTCACATTGTGACATCTAGAGGCCGGACGGAGTGCGGGAGATCTTGATACCTAAAAAATACTTTAGAGCTAAGTCCTTTCTATGAAAACAAGAGTGTAAGTATGTTATAAATTTCGAGATAAAGGAGATTTTGTTGCCAACAACAATGATTAAATCGTCAACATAAACTAGAACATGGACGTAGATAGAAGGAGTAATGAAAGAAAACAAGAATAGCCAGCGCAAGACTGAGAGAAATTAAACCATAGTTTCAAGGAGAGGAGACAAGCTTGGAGAACCAGTTACTTGATGCTTGTCGTAGACCACAGACGACAAACATGTCGAGTTAATAAAGCGAGCAACAAATCTAGGGGGGGAGGGGGAATATGTAGACCTCTTCATACATATCTCCATGCAAATTAAAATACATTATGAACATCTTGTTGGTGAGATCTCAATTTTTGATAAAAGCAACTAAAGGAAGAGTTTAATAGATACTAGTTTCACCACTGGATCAAAGGTGTCAAAGAAGTCTATACCTTCAATCTTTTGGTTTTTGAGAGCAACAAATCGATCTTGAACTTATACCGCTCATAGTACCATTGGATGCTCGACTTTAAACACCAACTTCCAGTCAAGTGGTAACTTATTAGAGGGAAGATCAACAACATCCGACATTCCATTACAAGCGAGGGCATCTAGTTCACTAAGCATTGCTTGCCTCCATTGAGGAATTGCAACACAAACAGATACCCAAATTAGTTACAAGATGTTGACATTACTTTAGTGATGACAAGAATGAAACTTGAACACATGAAGAAAATGAATTGAGAATGATGAATAGGAGTTGGTATCGTAGAAGATGAGAGGGCGTATGAACCATAATTTGTTTATCTTCACATTTTTGTACTAAAAAAATTGTAATGAATAACCAAATTATACTAAGACAATTAACTAATGCTAGACTCTACATATTAGGTAAAAAGATTTGTTGATTTCATTTATTTTAAAATATAAAAATAAATAAAAATAAATAAAGGTAATACTCATATAAATGGTGAAAAGAAGTTTGTGATGTAAAAGAATGACATTGTGATGTTGACATTACTTTTCAATTGTTATATGAACTTGATTAATTATATGAATGGTGAAAAGAAGTTTGTGATGTAAAAGAATGATATTGTGAATGGCATAATGACATAAAAATAAATAAAGGTAATACTCATATAAAATCATTTTCATTTGTTATTTGAATTGATTTTTAAATATTTTTTTTGATCAATAAGGTAAGAGACTCGATTACACCAATATACTTGGTATATCGAGAGGACGAAAACCGGTAAACGGATAAACCGTAATGCAAAAAGCGGAAAAACCAAGAGATAAATCCAACAAACATCTCAAGAAAAAGACATAAAAGTATTTTTTAAAAAAAATCCAACACGTCGGAACAAACATGTAAAACCCCAAATCCGTAGGACTCAGAGTGCTACTGGGTTAGGATCTCACAATGGATCCTGACCCTAGTCTGACAACAAGTTCACTGAATCTTACAACAAGGCACCGATAGATTAAATACCAAACATCAAACTGTTATAAAAGTATCAAAAGGTTTATACAACGCTGCTGAGTACAAACAAAACATAACGTATATACATGGTCAAAATAACCCGTAGCCCACGAGTACGACCCCAGTGTACGGAGCCCTTAGTAGATCGCCCACTATGGATCACTCTGTAGTTCTCCTAACCTGCAAAAGATCTACAACACGGTATGAAACCGTTAGCTAACCATACACATATATAAGAAGATGCAGGAGCACACACACACACAAAAAGTACTAAACACCTTATCATGATATTACGCATTTACCCGGTTTATTATCTTTATAATCATCGTCCAACAGTCAACTCATATATATAAATATCTCAATATGAACGTATGTGACACGAGAAATATAACCCTCGCCTCTCGGGAATAGTGTCAGCTGGAGTGGGAATCCGGTCCCACCTCCCGTGTACCCTATGGGAGTAGACAGGTGGCCGGCCTACTGAACCATATTGGCCTGCCCGTAGAGAACCTCCAGACTCCCAGCGGGATGAAATGACAAGTTGTCACGGCCCTACAATGGGCAATCAATAGACCATAGGTCGGTAATAACAAGATCATAACACGGCTATCAAGCATATACACACACCACTCATGCACACATCCAATATAAGGATTGCAGCTAAGTAAGTCCTATGGACTTACCTCAACTTCGGGAGTCTCAAACTCAAACTCAAACGGCTCCGCTCTGGAGATCAACACAGCCTAAACAAGGTATAACACATATATCACACTCATATTCATAACAGAGGTCACACCTAGACCCAAGGGATCCATAAGGATCATATTCCAACTCGTAAACCTCAAAGCCGTAACCGGCATAAACGATACCGTACTCAACCTCACTCTAACCTTATACTCGTACCTAGCATGCTACTAACGCTCATACTAGGAAAGGAAAGGATCTACCTAACTCTAGGTAGAACCGGAACAAAACGCACCTGCGTGACACAAGGGACGCAGGGGCGGAAGGCAGGTACCGCGGGCGCGGCGGGACGTAGTCGCGGGGGCGGTGACAAGGAACGCTGGCAAACGCAGGCACGCCGCTGGCACGACGTAGGCGCTGCGACACGGTAGCCGCGGGGAGGTGACTCTCGGCCGCGGGGGCGGCGACAACGCAGGAAGTTATTCCGCGGCTTCTCTTCGACTCTTCTCGTGATCAATCACGTCTTCACTCAACCAAAGTTACATACAGGTATATACATACATAAACCCACATCAATACACACCTATACATGCATCTAAACCTAAGCTAAGGATATGGAATCAAGAGAAAGGAAGAAGAGAACAAGGGAAGGAGCTTACCACAGCTGTGGCCTAGCAAGGGAAGAACATAACCAAGGTCTCACAGGCTGGCTTCAAGCTCAGCATACAACATCCACAAGCACCACAACCACAAAGCACAACAAACCTCTTCTCATCAAGGAGAAGCAAGAACAAGATCAAGGAGGGAGAAGGAGAAGCAAGGAACGTGAGGGAAGCTGGAGGGGAAAGTGAAGAACAAACCCTTGATCAGCCAAGGGAAAGAGTAAGTAAGGTAGAGAGTAAAGCACGGGTCAAAGGTCAACGAAGACGGCTGCAGCCGCCGGAAACCGCAGGGGCGGCAGCCAGGGCCGCAGGAGCGGAAACCCGCAGGGGCGGCACCCCCATCCGCGGGTGCGGCTAAGCCACAACTCGGTCAAAACTAGTCTCGGCTAAAGATCAAACTCGGTCCAAGAACTAAGGCTCTTACAAAACAAACCACGGGAGAAGGCGAGGAGCACTCGAGGCTGGCAAAACATGGAGAGAACACGGGATAGATGAACTAGTGCGGTGTCTCGCCGTCGGAAAGTAGGATAGTAGAAACCTAGCTTTCTCAAAGAGATGTCATACCTCCTGCGGAAATGTGGATCCCACGACGTTCCCTCCACCTAGATGGAGGATCTTTGGAGAACTCGAAGACAACCACGATCAACAAGGGCATGTGACTACGACATCTTCCGGAACATTTGTTTTGACCACAATCAATAAACGTCTTCAAAAGGAAAGTCATCCCAACTAAGCAATGTTATAGACTTCATCTTTCAATTTCCTGAAACCGAACTAGACTTTCACGGAGCGCAAACCTTTAAAGGCTTTTACGGAGCAAAATCCTAATTTTTCATAAATGTCTTAGAAGACTTGTTCGGGGCACAAACATCTAATAATAGACAATTCGCAAATGTTTTAAAAAGGATGGATTTGGTGGGTTAAGAAAACCCGATTATTTGACACCTTGCCAATTACCACGACTAAATTAGGAAACATGGGTAGAAATGCACCAGCAGTAGATTCAATAGGTTAAGGAAACCCAATTTATTGGTTGTGCACAACAACAAATTTTGAAGTAGAAAATTATTTTAAATTTCAAGTTTTGTCAAAGTTCAGCCCATTAGTTCGTGTTTTTCTCAATTGAGGGGTTTGACCGTTTTCCCCCTCTTTTTTAAAAAATAATTCATCGAAAGTTCAAAAATCGTCCAACATACACATGTACATCACCAAAATTTGAAGAATAAAAGTTTGTTTTAAGTTTCATGATTTCTCTAAAAGTTCAAATAACCTTTCTTAAAAATATTGAATATTTTAATGTGAATTCCGACAAATTTTCAACTCTATCATTATAATAGATAGATCTCGGATCTATACATGAAGAGTTGTTGAAAGGATATTGTTTTGCATGTCCCAAAATCCCAAATATTCGGGGCATTAGGAAGGTAAAAATAATTCACATAGTTAGACAATAGAAACATCACACTCAAATTTGTTCACATGAGCATAAGGCGTTCAAGATTGTTCAAGCAAGAACTAATTACTTGAGATTGTTATAGTATATTCAATTACTTGATATTTGGTTAGGTAAAATAATCTATCCGAGAGACTCACATTTTCTCACTCTTATTCCTCTTGTTCTTTCACCCGACTCATATATCAACTATTGATGGATATTTTTCTGTACTAAGTTAAATAGGGGTCAAAACAAAGATTTGGAGAAGATAAAATGTTCCAGGTTCTAGGTTTTAATTTTTCATAATGTAATTCGGTTTTGAGAGAAATTCAAATAAGGCTAAAAATTAGAGGTAAAAGATAGGGAGTCGTTGGTTGTGCAAAAGGGTTGGTATGGTGAAAGACAAGTTTTGGAACAAGAGACATGTGTAAGAAAAATAAAAAGAAAAAGAAGAGCTTAGGAGTTTGAATATAAGTAAAACTAATACTTGTCAATAACAAGTAAAATACAAAAAAAAAAGACAAAGGAGATTAAATCAAACAATACAACACCATAAACAACTAAACTGAACAAAAGAAGTTAAAACAAAATTAAAAAGATTTAAAAATCTCAACTTCACAACACCTTAAAATGATAAACATGAAAGAAGACCAAAAATAAAAGGAAGGAAAAACCCGCACAAAAGAAAAAATCAAACCAAAAGATAAGAAAATCCAACAAAAAAGTTAAATAAGCAAAGAAATCGAAAAGAACTTAAACTACAAAGACGAAAAAATAGACGAAGAAATCACAAGAAAACCAAAGAAAATGAAAAAATTATTCCTCAATAACTTATTCGTACCTTAAAAATGAAGTGAATTCCCCTCAAAATAAAATTGGGATGGATGATCATTATTATTCTCTTACTATAAACTTTGGAATCTCTCAAGGCTTATATATTATAAGAGTACCCTATTATATGTTCTCTTGGAGAGCTTGGTTGGTTGAGTTCCCAAGTTTTATATTACAAGGGTACTAACAAAGTTCTTTTTATATATGAAGCAAACACAAATAATAGTATTTGTCATAAACCATCCAATTTTTTGCTTTTTCTTTTTTCATCTAAGATGTTAAAGAGGATAGCGGCAAACCGACCTCCTAGGAGAATATTGTCAAAACCTTTGTAAAAGGGTATGTATGCACATCTTGATTTTTTTAGTAGTAATTTCAACAACAAAGGCTGAATTTATTCAAAGAGTATAAATTCTGATATGTTTTCCAAAATTTGTGGATATGGATCCAATAGTAGAGTTTGTTCAAAGGAAAGCTTGTTCAATGAAATTTCTGGGTATGGATCTAGTAGATTTTGTTCAATCGAGTCTGATTCCAATGAATTCTGAGAGGGAGAATCTAGACATTGGGTTAGAAAAAAATCCGGTGGAGTTCGTCGTGGTGGGAAAGGTGGTATTGGTGGCCACCGAGGACGAACTTGACAAGAGGGAAAATGGAGAAGGTCGAGCCCGGCTACTGGTAGTCCAAATGTAGTCAAAGACCCAAACCCCCACCAAATAACACAGATTTACACCAAGGAGAGATGAGGGAGAGATTCCTAGTTACTGGTGGCCGAAAGGCAATCGTCGGCGTCCTGAAATAGGTAGGTTCACTGACGAAGGGGATTTGGCATAGGCTGAGAGGTGATGGTGTGTTTATGGTGGTGAGAGAGTCGGACGGTAGAGGAGAGGTGACCAGAATACATTACAGCGCCTGGATCTACTCTCAAGGATGGCGGCTTGTGGTGGGAGATAGGTAGTGGATAGAGGAGAGTATTATTGATTTTACTTAGAGGAATAAATGTGAAGATCCTAAAAATAATTTAGGTCAACTTGATAGTGAGTTGGTCCAATATCAAATTTTATAATGGTTTTCAAACCTAAAAACCACAAGAACCACGCTTTTACCTTGTCTGACAACTGTCAAATAACAATTGAGATGTCAAATACATACTCATTTCAACAACCTTTTCAGTTTGAGATCATGTGGACTATAAAAAGGCGTTTGAAAACATTGTTAAACAAATATAGTGAGCTAATTTTCCAAGATCGAAAATGTATAATCTAGATAATTAAAAAACACACCTTTTAAAAACAATGATTAGAGATTGAAGCAATATATATATATATATATATATATATATATATATTTATATATAAACAGATGCGTTTTTTGTCATGTGTCCTATTAGAAATTAACGACATAATTTTTTTAAAATTACTTATTGATTTTGTAACAATTTTTTAGTTAAAACAAATGTTTAGTTTAATTTAATTTTTAATTTGTTTCACATAATCAAATAACAATGTTTTTTTGTAAAATGTATATTATCTTTTGCATAATTGTGCACTTGAGGTTTTTTTTTTTTTGAATGAATTTCCTTTTTTTATCCCACATCGGTTATTATATAAGGCATATAGTTTGAGAACTTGTATAAATAGAGGGTTTGAAGATTAAACAAATCATACGTATATAATGTTAGCATCGATCGGAAGCAAGAATTTAACCATAACTTCCAATATATGAAGCAAGAAAGATTATGCGAATGTTCGGCGAGTTCTAAGTCATCATCGGTAGGATTAATTTGAGCCATGAGGATGTGCTCTCATTCACACAATGTACGGCTAAACATGTAATGCAAAAATATATAATGAATAGTACCGATCTATTTGTTACGAAGAAGATAATAGAGTGAAAAGTTACTTGCCTTTTGCAAATACAACAATTTTATTAATATACCTACATCTACAAGCATATCATTACTCAAAAATGAATATCCGTAACCAACCCGTATAAAACATCACCCATTCTTAATTTGTAGCGGTCAATACGAAACCTAAAACCGTGGTTTGGGGAAAAGCAAGATAGAAGGAGAAATGTGGTAGGTTTGGAGAACGGGAGTACGAGAGAAAAGGAGAAATGTGACTTAGGGTTTTGGAGATCGAGGAGCGTTTGGGTTTTCGGGGAGTAGCAAGAAAAAAGAGAGAAGAGAAAAGTGTTTGAAGCTCCATGAGCGTTAAAAGGATAAATGGGGAAGAGAAGCCTGGAACTCTATCACGGCCTTAAATGAGGGCATTTTGTGTTGAAATGATAAATGGGGAAGAGAAGCTTGGAACTCTAGCACGGCCTTAAATGAGGGTTTTTTGTGTTAAAAGGATAAATGGCGTTAAAAGTGTTTGTTGTGTTAAAAAACTCTTGTGATTATTGTAAATTTGGAGTGTTTTTAAAACCCTTGATAAATGAGGGGTTTTTTGATCTTGAGTGTGTTTTTGGCCGTGCAATGACAATATTGCCCTTAAAAAATTAAAGCATTTACCGAAATAGCAGGTATAAGAACCCCTCGTCTCTTTTGGTATTCGATCCCGTCTTCGGAGAGGAGAAATCTGTCGTCCCCGGCTAGTTCGACGCCATCACCGTCTAACTCGAAATCACTCGTTCTCTGGTGTTCGACTCCATCCCCGGCTGGTCAAGTTAGCTTCCTCTTTCTCTTGTACTATTCTTTTAGGTTATACGTGATTAAGTTTTGACCACCATGGTTTGGGGCCAAACCTAAACCAACGGTTTGAAAACCTAAAACCGTGGCTAAACCACCTCTAATTTGTAGCGGTCAATTAAGATTTTTTATAAATAGGGGTTTGTTTGGTTCCACGATAACACATTGCTTTTCAAAAAGTACTTTCTTCATTGGTCGAAACTACTGGAACCCACTTACCCACGTACGGCTTAAACTCAAAATTATTTAGTAACTCATTTTCATCACTGGTAAAAAAAATTATCAAGACTTTTTGATAAACCGTCTAGAAGGGGCAAGTGTTGGATGTGAACATTATTATTATTATCATCATGGGTGTAATCAACAATGCATCGATTTCATACATTTTTCTACTATACTGTATAATCTATAGGACGTACACAACACAAATGTCCAAATAATGGAGTAATTCCCTACTCCACCCGGCTACTCCACCCGGCTAGTCAATGACATTGGGACCCGCACATGCCTTCAAAACGAGGCTCCAGAGCCACTGAACCAAGAACTTCCTTCCATTCCTCCCATACATATTATAAGTCTTCCCTTCCTTATCACTCAAAACTTGACCCATATACCCACCACCCGCACCCGACCCGTATAGCCCTTCACAAAGATCCGCAATCTCAACCGGAGCAACTGGATCCCCACCCGCATACCAAGCATTAACTAACGGGTTAGTGGAGAGTTCAGCCATTTCATGTCCAATTACACTAATCATACCATCCACACCCACATCCGAATTCGGAGGCTTTAACGACCCGGGTCCACCACCCGTCATGTAACTCGGTACGGCAAACGGGTAGGTGTAGAACTCGGGGCATTGTTTGCCCGAGTTGCCTACCCAAGCGTACGGCAGAGTGTAGCCCACGATAGACGGGAAGGTGAAGTAATGGAACCCACATACGGCTCGGCAGTAATCCTCCATCGTCACGTCCACCGATGTTAATATCAGGTACATCCCGTGCTTGTGATCTACTGGGAATGAGGTTGATCGGACAGCGTTGCCTATCACTTTTTGTACCAATAATCGTGTCAGATGCCCCCCTGCATTTATAGAGGCAAAAAGTTTACTTGTGGACTTTAGGGCCAAGCAAACAACTGTAAACGCTCCAAATTTCAACATTTTGAAAATATCAACCAAAAAAATAGATAGTTTTATTTATTTTTTAATACTTTTCAAAATATATGAAACTATTACGAATAATATGCTTGTAAAATTTTATCAACTACTAGAATAATATCATATTTATGTGCACAAATTTGAAACTGAAAATTACACTGCATTATTAAAAAAATAAAATGACACTCATAAAGAGGAAAAAAAAGAAGTGCGTACACAGAGTACATGCTAGAATTAATAAACTTTGGTGAAATTCATATTCAAAAGAGAGATTTCATGTGCACCAATGAAATTTATACGGTTCCGATAGAAGTAAATGCTAAAGCAGTTTGAAATTTAAAAATAAAGCAAAAGCTTATTTGATGGAGTATGTTATTAGTACTTGAGAGTAGCGGTGGTCGGAATACTCGCCGGCGATAACGACATCCCGAGAGATATTACCGCCAGTCTGATCAGCGTAAAGCGAGACAATTTTCCACCAATCAGAGACGGTGGGCAAGACGGTCTTACGGCGAGAAGGCTTTTGTCGGAGGCGGCCAGAGATGGGGAGAAGGAGAGAAGAAAGTCTTTGATGGTGTTCTGATGCTGCAAGGCCTATTTGTCGTACCAAATGATATAAACATTGATGGGTGAAGCCGAGAGAACTGGACCCATGTGGTATTGAAGGTCCACGAGGCTCGACGAGCCCTCGAACCGCTTAGAATCAGTGAGTGGTCGCGGTGGTAGCATCGGGTTAACCGGGTATTCGCCCGAGTCGGTTTGGATGGTTTGGGTTGCTGATAGGAGGAGGAGAGAGATGAGTAAGATTGGGTTTGGCATTTTGAACGGAGATTTTTGTGACGGGGAGTGTGAATGAGAGATTTGGAGTTGCCGGGAGGGTTAATTTATTGTAAATAGAGGTGTTGTAATGTAAAAGTCCTGGAGACAGTTGCAATTGTGGTCAATTTTAAAATGAAGATTGATCGATTGATGTTACTATTTGTATTCTTTTGTTGTTTTGTAAGGAAGTTGGGGGAGAAAAAGGTAGAATGATTAGTGAATGTTTGTAAATGACTGATGTGCCCTTTCGACTTACAGGTTACAGAGTTACCTCCTTAGATTGAGGCGACTACTTTTTTGGGCGGCTTTCTAGAATAATAACATCTTGTGAAACCGGACGTTTCGTATGTATTCACTATTTTGATTATCATTTTTAACAACTATTGAGGTAGGTCAAATTCATTACATATTTAATAGTCGCTTTGGTCCCAAAACTCATGAGTAAGTGACTCTTTTAACAAGTGTAAGAGGGTCACTAACTGTGTTTTTTTGCAATAATCCAATTCAAGACAAGATTTGGTACCTTTCTTGTTTGATTGCCTACGTCATAGGTCGAAATATACACTACAAGTCTAAGAGGGATTTTTCATAATATCAATTGCAATGTTAAACATTAAATGTGAAATGGGGCAGTGAAGCTTTTTTTTGTCTAAAGGGTGACAAATTATACTATTTTTCTATAAAAGCCAACTTGTAAAACTCAAATATAATACACAAGAAAACTACCGACCACCAGAAATGCAATTGTGTTGCTAGAAAATCCTATCAAATCGTGATTATCTTTTCGGTCCATGGATGATTTGATTCGAATTACAACGGTAACATGAATCACCGCTCATCTCTAGATTCTCTAGCGTGAATTTATAGTGTTCCTTTATGGTCATATGACATCTTTGAATAGGCATCTAAGACGTCTTCTTCCAAAAGTGTTTGAGACACTTCAAATTTATTTGGATGAATCTTCATGCATGTATATTAAGATAAAACACACTCTAAACATAAAATTCTTAGTTTGTTGTCATTAAAACTCAATTGGAGAAATTTGAGCAGTCAACTACAATCATTTGCTCTAACAATTTTCTTCTTTTTGATGATGACAAACTTCTTGACAGGTTAAAAGATGAACACCAAAAATCCTCTTAGTTCAATAGATTACTTGTAATGAAGTAATTTAAAGCACAAAATGTAGAAATAAAGAGACATATTTTATATTCCCCTTACTTCAACATTCCTCGGTCATAAAATTCCCCCTTAGCATGACATGTACATTTTAAAAACCTTAAAATATTGCGTAGATTTCGTGCTAGCTTCAACAAGAACACATTTTCCCCGTTTTGACATCATCAAAAGTTTTTTCTTAATCAAATCCTCATGAATATACTGAATTAAATCTTAAAATGTATTAAACTAGGAAAATAGAATAAAATTTGTTTGGTGTGTATCATCATTTTTATCCTTACATCGTTCTTAGTCTAAGATCATGTGAAGAAAAGCATCAATATTAAAATTCGAAGTCATGTTTGTGCCCATTTTAAAATGCAAAGGAAACTAATCATACTAGGTATGAATTTGACATAGTAAAGAGAAACTAGAGTATCCGAGAGAGTTTTAGCGGTTACGTGTGTAATGACTTGGCGTCCTACCTTATTAGTGAGGCGAAACATTATCTTTGAATGAGCAATCTGATCAAGTTTCGTTTACTCCTCTTTCATGGTCTTAGTGGGATAAGTATCAAGCAATACCTTCCAGCATTTTTCCTTGATAAGGATCGCTTTTATTTTGACTTGTCACATGGCATAATCAGAATTTCCATCGAAAGACTTGATCTTAATAGTGTCACTCGTGTTGAGAGAAAGAAGCAAGATGTACATTAGTATGACATAAAATATGGTGAAAATACTAAGTATAAGAAGTTAGAAGTACTTATCGTCACATATACCAAGAAATTCAAATAAGTAGTTATTTGTGTCAGATTAAAGAGAAAACATATGACTTAACAAGAATATTGTCAATATTGGAAACAAAAGTTTTATTTCGGAGAACAAAAAGATAGTATATTTTGAAGATGAAGAGGTTTGAGAAAGGTGAAGAATAATAAGTGTGTTGAGACCAACAAAGCTTTAGGTTTTAGACAACTATCGAGTAAGTAAAACCAAAATTCTTTGTTATATGTAAGTTAGATATAGTGTGGATCTACATGATCCATAAATACTAATCTGAAGCTAGACTTTTATATTCGAAGGAGATGAATATAATAATTACACTCTTTTCGACGATCTTTGAAAGATCTATAAAAATTAAAAATTAAAAAGAGAGAAGATGTTATTACAAATCCGAAAACTCTGGATCTCGCATTTTTAAAGTATAGTTGAAGTTTCGTGGCTACAAAAATGAACAAAAACTTTGGATCTATATTTCTAAGAGAGATATTAACAAGAAAATCTCAAAAAAGATAAATATCTAAAGTAGTAAGAAGAACAATGTAATAGCGGAAGCAAATATGAAAGATTTTGTTGTTTTCTATAAAAAACAGATAAAAACTAAGCTTTTTACTTAAGGAGCCGAAGACTAGGGTTTTGATACCAATTTCTAAAATTTATGAATCAACCAGATCTAAAGTATACTCATAAAAAAAATTTCTAGAGCGAACAAATCAAAGAATAAACAGATCGAACACTGTTATTTGTTTATGAGGTTCGGACCAAATCTTACATCTCCGGGATCTGAATAAATTCATTCATCTACTGCCTCAAAAACAAAAAAACAAAAAAACAAGAAAATATAAAAGACGAATTAAAATCGTAGTAAACCAAGAATCACAATAAGAGTGGAAAGAGGTAGAAGAAAGTCTAGAATAACACGAGCCTAGAGATCCCAAGATCTCCTTCATACCCACATATTGTGGTTCAGACAATTCTCTCAAGGTTCACTAATACTTGGGAACTCTCAGAAATGAAGAAGAGAGGAAGAAGAAGACCAAGAAGTAGAGTGGAGTAACGGAGAAGAATTAATGAAATTAGGGTTAACAATAGCTCACAACAACCCTTATGTAACTCACATCATTCTTTAAACAGCATCGTCCGAGTTAATGAACTCAAACCCAGTTTGGCTCAGCTCTGGTTTTCTTCTTCTAGCGAACTTGATCCAGCGTATTCTTCGTATTAGAAGAGAAATTGAATCACTTTGGCTTCTTCAGTTGAATCCCATACACGCCTTCTTCCTAGCGAGACAACAACTAATCTAGTAGCCCACCAACATTGGAATCGGGTCTGAGTAGATTACAACATAATCAGCTAAAGCCATAATTCATCATAGTTCGAATAAACACATATGAACGCATAAACTACATTACATGTATTGATCTGAATTTATCACCATGTGCAGGGTATAGTTTATCCCTCCTTGTTGCTTTCCTCCTAGGGATCTTTCAAAGTTACGATTAAGTCCAAACTAAAGTAGAACAAAAATGCAATTGGTTATTTGTGAAATGTAATAGGCATGTGATCAAGTTAAGTTTTAGTAACCTCACACGCGTAAATTCAAGCATATGTATTTGAAAATGATGACACCGAATACCCGAGTTATAAAGAAACACCAAGTATTAGTTGTCGAGGTGTTTGAAAACCCTATTTAACTAGATGGAATGACTATAAGTTCATTAGCCTCATTTGAAGTTAACTTGATCTTGAATTTGAAATGAAAGTATATCGACCGCTGTAATTTTGTTAAAAGGATGGTTACTTGCATTCACAGTCTTATTAAGATTTGAATTTGATAATACATAATTTAGCGTGTTCGGCGTATATTATTAAGTATTTTTTTTGTTGAGATTTTTATATTTTGAAAGCTTGTGTTATTTGTTACATAATGATTATTTATAAGATTAGCTTTGGAGTTTTTTTTAGAGTTTATTTGTACATTATTCATAATTTTTTGATTTGATCGACAACTGTTGTGAAATTTTAGTAAATTATCAAATTTGTTTACAATTTTATCCCCAAAAACATACTTAATTATGTGAAAATTGAAGGTAACGTCACCCATTCTTAATAATGTGTAGTGTTTTTTTATGATTAATATTCTTTTAACCAATTGTCCCTTTTAATCTTATATTCTTGTATACAATTTTGATTGTATATTAACGTAAATGATTTTACATGTTTCTTGAATGTATCTTGTAGCTTTTTTAAATCTTGTATCTTTTATAAATCAATTTTTTGTACCAAAATTATAGAAAGAAGACATTTTGGTATAGGTTTAAGGAAAAATAACCCAATATAAATCCAAATTATCTACATTAAATCCAAAATAATATCAACGTACAAAACTACTAGGAGCGACAAACTATCAAAGTATTTACCAAAATTAACACAACTTGTTTTCCGGCATAAAACTTGACGCCAGTGGTGACATGGCATCCGGTTTCTTACATGTCATCAAAATATGGGATTAATTGTGTGACGCAGTTTTTAATTTTTTAAAAGAACAAATTAATATCATATAATATGTCAAAAGTTTAAATTAAGTTTCACTTCTTAAGAAATAAAATTTTGGAAAAATAATAAATATTTTTCTGTAAAAAAAAAGGCTTCAAAAAAATGTAAAAACAAATTTTTGAAAAGTAAATCGATTTTTTTGAATTTTTTGAAAGCTTTTTTGGGATTTAATTTCATATTTTTATTATTCTTTGATAAAAATAGTTTTTTTTACATGATTGAAAACAAATCTTTAGGGATTAAGTTACAAGATGATTTTTTTTAAATCATTTATTTTTAAAATTTAAAAAAAAATTAAAATTTCATCTTATACAAATTTCTGAAAATAAATATGATAAAAAAAATTCAAAGAAAAAAGTTTCAAAACTTTTTTCAAAAATTCAGTTATTTTTAAAAAATTAAAAACTAAATTTAATTATATTTTTAACATATTGAATAATGTTAATTTAACTTTTTTAATTGATATAATCCACATCGTACAACTCATCCTAATATTTAGATGACGTGTAAGAAATATATTGTCACGTCATTGCCGGAGTTAGAATTTTTGCCAGGAAAAAAAAGCTGTATAACAAAATTATGGATATGTTGATGGTTTGTATCGCTCATACTCTCATAGTGATTTTTAAAGTTGATATTATTTTCGATTTAATGTTGATAATTAGTATTATTTTGAGTTATTTTTTCTAAGTTTAATGAAGAGGAACAAGCACTGAAAATATATCAACACAAGAGTTATTTACCCAAATTCACCCTTTGATTATTTGTACATATTTTGTTTTTTGAAATCTTTGCTAATCGATATATCTATATACCTTTACTATGTAACGTCCCAAAAATGGGAAAACGCTACGGCGTCAAGAACCCGAACAAGGATTCCCTAAGGTTAAATGAAACAAGAAAAAGGCGGAAAGAGAAACTGAAACTCATAAACAGATATCCATAATCCTGCAACATAAAGGTATAGCAACCCAAAGTAATCTCGTGCACGAGATAAAATGACAACTAGTCAAATCTATAGCCAAGAACAATAACAAGGTTTGGAAATAAACAGTTTCCCAACCCAATTGGCATAAAACCAAGAACGGGGAATAAATCTCGAAAGACACAAGACCACCAAACATGACCTCTCACAAGCTAACTAGACCGCCCGACCTCCATGCTCTTGAACTGATCCTGTACCTGATTATGTCCAAAACATAACCAGCCCCACCGTGGTGGGGTTAGTCTTCCAAATAGACTAAGCCGATACATAAGCAATTTAATATATGAACTGCTCAAGCGTAAGATCATAAATAAAATCACATGAAGCTTAAAAACAAAACACGAGTATAAAAGTACGCATGCTTCACACTTGCAAATGACAACTTTAAATCGAACGATAAATAACTCCAAATCTGTAGCTTCAAATATGCTTTTACAAATCATTGTAATAATGTTTTAGTATGCATATGCCAATATCAAATTCATATGTAGTATACTCAAATCTGTCACCTCAAATGACATGTAACAAACATAATGAAATCATGCTTCAAATGCGCTTAAGACAATATCCACAAACAACATATCCAAATCCAAAACTGTCAATTCAAATGACATTTATAAACCATGGTAAAACATGTTCAAGTACGCATAAGATGATATCATATCAAAACGGTAGTAATAACCAAATTTGTAACAAATTACATCTATAACACATGCTCAAAGTCATCTCAAGACGTATTCAGATCATGCTCAAAGTCGTATCATATGACGGATATAAATCATTGTCAAAGTCGTGTTTTATGACGTATATAAATCATGCTCGAAGTCATATCATATGACATGTATATATATTGCTCAAAGTCGTTACATACGACATGTATAAATCATGCACAAGACACCTCAAATGACATATATAAATACCATACGAAAACATACTCGAGTATTCTTTATTTCAAAACTGTACTTCAAATACAATTTGATGTTAGTGTTTAAAACATGTCCAAGTAGGTATTGAACACGAAGGTACCTTCTTCCCGACATGGGTTGGGATTTCGGAAATCACGGATCAGATGACTCCTTGCCCAACAAACGCATAATCGGCGCAAACCTCGGCCCGTACAAACCACTCACTCTGGGTGAAAATGGCCCGCCTTAACTTGAGACGCGTAAAAACAATAGCTCAAAACAAATCATATTGGCCGGTGCCACTTCCTCGCCCGCACAAACCATGATCATAGGTAACATGGTCCGCGTAATTCGAGGGTTTGAAATAAATGTCCTCCAATGCATAATATTGGCAAATTTGCCGCTCAAGCTCAACCAAATCATATCAATGCTTCCAAAATCAACACTTGCAAACTTCTTTAAAATACCATGAATGAGTTAGCTCACAAATGCAATGCAACTATGCAATAAACAACATTGGACAAAATCTCGCTCAAGTCAAAGACACTTTCATAATTAACAATAACTCATGCTTTCAATATCAACAATAATTCATGCTTTTAAACATCATCAAATCAATTCATGCTTTTAAACAACATCAAAATATGATTCATCAAATGCTTATTTCATAAATAGCAAATCAACATGTGAAAACCTCAAAATCATCATGCAAACATATAAATGATGTTTAGCTTAAATCATGCTCATATAAACACCCACAAGTACTTGCCTCAGTAGGTCTTAATCAACGTCACACGACTATTCCTCAAGCAACACGATCACACTCGGTAAATCTCGCAATCAACCTAACAACAATTAACTTTTCTCAATCAACACTTATACCTATAATCATATCAACATACACAAATCACCACTCAAAAAGGATAAGTCGAGTTACCTAAATCTCAACTCGAGTGGGTAGGCAAAAGGCTAGGTTTCAGAAATTCCTTTCGATTTACAACAAATCATCAACCTAAACAAATTAAAACCGCAAATCAACATTCAATTCATCCAATTAAATCTCAATTTAAACCAATTTAAACAAAACCCGGAATTAGGTTAAAATTACACCCAAATTCATCAAAATCGGAATAGGGCTAGGAGAGGTGGCAAGGTAACAATTTTCCGGCGATTGCTGGTGCTGGCCGGAACTGGGCAAGGGCGGCCAGAGCTGTGATGGCAGCAACGGCGGACTAAGGCGGCAGCAGCCGGTGGTGAACAGGTTCGCGCAAGGCTGGGGGCGACACTCAGCAGGTTCGGTCTGAGCAACGGCTCGCACAGAGGAGGGTGGCTGGTGGCACGGCTCGACCCGGTGAAGGCGCCAGCAGGAAGTGGCGGACAGGGCCGCCGCAGATCCGGCGGACTCGGGTGAAGACACGAACAGCGGCCTGCGCGGGAGAGAGTGAGGAGGTCGTGACTCGCGCAAGTCCGGGTGGTGGGGAGACAGGGCTGGCGGCGGTGGCTCGGTACGGCTCCGGCGGCGGCGTGACGGAGGGGAGGAGAGACTCGTGCTCAGGAAGAAGGAACGAGATCGGTGGAAGAGATGAAATGTATCGGGAGAGAGAAGGTGAGGGTGAGGGTTCCTTTTTTCTTTTTTTCTTATTTTTTTAAACCAAAATCAAACCGGAACATTAAACTCATATCCGTTTTAAATCCCGTAAAAATAAAATCGAACTCGTATCGAAAATATTTATACGGAAAGTATAAACACATAATCACCCAAGCTACTAAAATCAAATAATGTAATATCGGAAAAATTTTAAAACGCACCGTAAAACTAGGGGCGTTTCATCCTTCCCCCCTTAAAAGAGTTTCGTCCTCGAAACTAAGGCTCGAAAAGCGAGGGATAACGCTCCCTCATATCCGCTTTTGTCTCCCAAGTCGCTGCATTGGTGTCATGTTTAGACCATAAAACTTTTCCAAAGGATCACTTTGTTTCTTAACTTCTTTCTTCTTTGTCTCATAATTAAGAATCGGTATTGGTTGCTCTTCATAAGTGCCATCCTCTCTGAACTCAACGCCTTCGTATCTGAACACATGCGTAGGATCTGAAACATACTTCCTCAACTGAAATACTTGAAAAACATTGTGAACCCGATTCATGGAAGGAGGCAACGCCACTCGATAAGCTAAAGATTCAATCCTCTCGATAATCTCAAACGGTCCAACATACCGAGGGCTTAACTTCCCTCTTTTACCAAATCTGAACACTCCTTTCGTTGGTGAAACACGCACGAACACATGCCCCTCAACATCAAACTGAACAGGTCGACGATGTGCATCTGCATATGACTTCTGACGACTTTGTGCAGTCGATAAGCATTTCTTAATCAAAGTAATCTCACCTTGAGTACGTTGTACGATTTCATATCCTACAAAACACTTATCTGATTGATCATCCCAACACAAAGGTGACCTACACTTCCTTCCATACAAAACTTCATACGGTGTCATCTGAATCGAAGCATGCCAACTGTAATTGCAAGTAAACTCTACCAAGGGAAAACATGTCTCTCACTCCCGGCCAATCCAAAGTACAAGCTCTTAACATATTCTCCAAAGTCTGAATGGTCCTTTCTGACTGTCCATCTGTTTGTGGGTGAAAAACGGCACTAAATCTCAACTCTGTACCCATAGTTGTAAGGAGAGTTTTCCAAAAACGGGACATAAAGTGACCATCACGATCCGACACAATCGTCTTAGGGACACCATGCAATCTCACTATCTCCTCAACGAACACATCAACTAGCTTCTCTACACTCCAAGTAACCTTGATAGCTATGAAGTGGGCAGATTTCGTGAACCGATCTACTACAATCCATATGACATCCATTCCGCTTTGAGTACGGGCAATCCAGTCACAAAATCCATGGAGATATCTTCCCTTTTCCACTCTGGGATAGGAAGCGGTTGCAACAACCCTGCCGGTCTTTGATGCTCGATCTTAACTTGTTGACACATCAAACACTTATCCACATACTCAACTACTTCTCGCTTCATGTTCACCCACCAATTATTCCTTTTAAGATTCTTATACATTTTAGTAGTTCCGGGGTGTACAAAATAACCAGAGGAATGAGTCCCTCTCAAAATGAACTCGTGAAGCGCATCATATGTCAACACACATGGACGCTTCTTGCATCTAAGAATCCCATTATCATCTATCTTGAAATCTGGAGCTTTTCCTTTCTTAACATCTTCTAGAATCTTCCTCAAAATTGGGTCATCAACTTGTTTCTATTTGATAGTCTCCAACAAAGATGGTCGAATTCCCAGCATACACAATTGACCCTGGTTTTCGCCAAACCATACCTCAATGCCATGCTTCATCAAATCTTGTTGCAATTTAGGTTGCGCAATCAAACACGCTATCATCTTCTCTTGCGTCGACTTCCTACTAAGAGCATCTGCAACAACATTAGCCTTTCCAGGATGATATAAAATCTCAATATCATAGTCCTTTAACAACTCTAACCATCTCCTCTGTCTCATATTTAACTCCTTCTGAGTAAAAATATACTTCAAGCTCTTGTGGTCCGTGAAAAACTGACAACTAACCCCATAAAGGTAGTGTGTCTCCAAATCTTAAGTGCAAAAACTACAGCTGCAAGTTCCAAGTCATGAGTGGGATAATTTACCTCATACGGCTTCAATTGGCGAGATGCATATGCTATCACCTTGCCATCTTGCATCAATACACACCCAAGTCCTTGTCCTGAAGCATAGTTGTAAACTGTAAACTCATCAGTACTTTGAGGTAATGCCAGAACTGGTGCACTCGTAAGCCTTTTCTTAAGCTCTTCTAGCACTTTTCATCTCACTCGAACTTATTTGTCTTCCGAAGTAAGTTAGTTATCGGTTGGGCTACTTTACAGAATCATTCCACAATTCTCCGAAAATAACATGCAAGACCAAGAAAACTTCTAACTTCTTTCACAGTCTTAGGCGGATGCCATTCTAAGACTGCTACAATCCTTTGTAGATCAACCATCACACCTTCTGCAAAAATTACATGACCAAAGAATGCTACTTCTGGTAGCCAAAATTCACATTTGGACAACTTAGCATATAACTTATATTTTCTCAAAGTTTCAAGGACAACTAGAAGATGACTTGTATACTCCTATCGGCTTTGAGAGTATATTAGAATATCATCAATAACATCACAACAAAACGGTCTAAGTATTCCCAGAAAACTCGATTCATCAAGTCCATGAAAACAGATGGCACATTAGTGAGCTCAAAAGGCATCAGTACAACTCATAACGGTCATACCTTATTTTGAACGCAGTTTTGATAAAATCCTCATCTCGGACCCTCAACTGATGATAACCAGATCTCAATCAATCTTTAAAAACACAACAGATTCTTACAACTAGTCTAGAAGATCATCTATCATGAGCAAAGGATACTTATTTTTCACTGTTACCTTGTTCAACTCTTTGTAATCAAAGCACAAGCGAAGAGAATCATCTTTCTTTTTCACAAAGTAAACAGGCACTCCCCATGGTGATGCACTTGGTGTAATAAATATTGTTTCAGCAAGTTCCTGCAATTGCTTTTTCAATTCATGCATCTCTACAGTTGTCATTCTGTAGGGTGCTTTGAAGATGGGAGCTGAGCCTGACTCAAGCTCAATTGTGAAGTCCACTTCTCGGCGTGGAGAAAGTCCTGTTAAGTTATCTAGAAAGACATCTGGATACTCATTAACAATAAGAATATGTGATAACTCGGGTATCTTTTTCCTTACCCACCACATAACGCAAATAACCAACACAACCTTACCTCAACAATCGGCAAGTGGCCATACCACTAATGATCTGTCCCGGTCTATTAGGGAGACAACCCTCAAACAAATGTACTTATTCATCCTCAACCACTACAATGACCATTCCCTTTCAAAGATCCATAACTGCTCCAAGATGTACAAGTCAATTCATACCCAAAATCAACTCATAGTGGTGTATGTCAACCACAATCAAGTTAGTTAACCAATCCAACAACTGAAGGTTAAGCATCAACATTTCGTAAACATGCATGTCTTGTCTACTACCTTGCCTCATAAACCTCTACCTAACATAACTCTTGTAATCCACGGATATATCTTAGATAGAACAATACTAAACAGTTCAATAAAACAAGTACAGGAAAGAGCAATGGAGATCTCAGGCGCTAGTAACAGAAACACTCTAACCATACCCGACTCAACCCGAAAACAAACCATGCCTCTGATACCAACTTCTGTAACGCCCCAAAAATGGAAAAACGCTACAGCGCCAGGAACCCGAACAAGGATTCCCTAAGGCTAAATGAAACAAGAAAAAGGCGGAAAGAGAAACTGAAACTCATAAACAGATATTCATAATCCTGCAACATAAAGGTATAGCAACCCAAAGTAATCTCGTGCACGAGATAAAATGACAACTAGTCAAATCTATAGCCAAGAACAATAACAAGGTTTGGAAATAAACAGTTTCCCAACCCAATTGGCATAAAACCAAGAACGGGGAATAAATCTCGAAAGACACAAGACCACCAAACATGACCTCTCACAAGCTAACTAGACCGCCCGACCTCCATGCTCTTGAACTGATCCTGTACCTGATTATGTCCAAAACATAACCAGCCCCACCGTGGTGGGGTTAGTCTTCCAAATAGACTAAGCCGATACATAAGCAATTTAATATATGAACTGCTCAAGCGTAAGATCATAAATAAAATCACATGAAGCTTAAAAACAGAGCACGAGTATAAAAGTACGCATGCTTCACACTTGCAAATGACAACTTTAAATCGAACGATAAATAACTCCAAATCTGTAGCTTCAAATATGCTTTTACAAATCATTGTAATAATGCTTTAGTATGCATATGCCAATATCAAATTCATATGTAGTATACTCAAATCTGTCACCTCAAATGACATGTAACAAACATAATGAAATCATGCTTCAAATGCGCTTAAGACAATATCCACAAACAACATATCCAAATCCAAAACTGTCAATTCAAATGACATTTATAAACCATGGTAAAACATGTTCAAGTACGCATAAGATGATATCATATCAAAACGGTAGTAATAACCAAATCTGTAACAAATTACATCTATAACACATGCTCAAAGTCATCTCAAGACGTATTTAGATCATGCTCAAAGTCGTATCATATGACGGATATAAATCATTGTCAAAGTCGTGTTTTATGACGTATATAAATCATGCTCGAAGTCATATCATATGACATGTATATATTGCTCAAAGTCGTTACATACGACATGTATAAATCATGCACAAGTCACCTCAAATGACATATATAAATACCATACGAAAACATACTCGAGTATTCTTTATTTCAAAACTGTACTTCAAATACAATTTGATGTTAGTGTTTAAAACATGTCCAAGTAGGTATTGAACATGAAGGTACCTTCTTTCCGACATGGGTTGGGATTTCGGAAGTCACGGATCAGATGACTCCTTGCCCAACAAACGCATAATCGGCGCAAACTTCGGCCCGCACAAACCACTCACTCCGGGTGAAAATGGTCCGCCTTAACTTGAGGCGCGTAAAAACAATAGCTCAAAACAAATCATATTGGCCGGTGCCACTTCCTCTCCCGCACAAACCATGATCATAGGTAACATGGCCCGCGTAATTCGAGGGTTTGAAATAAATGTCCTCCAATGCATAATATTGGAAAATTTGCCGCTCAAGCTCAACCAAATCAAATCAATGCTTCCAAAATCAACACTTGCAAACTTCTTTAAAATACCATGAATGAGTTAGCTCAAAAATGCAATGCAACTATGCAATAAACAACATTGGACAAAATCCCGCTCAAGTCAAAGACACTTTCATAATTAACGATAACTCATGCTTTCAATATCAACAATAATTCATGCTTTTAAACATCATCAAATCAATTCATGCTTTTAAACAACATCAAAATATGGTTCATCAAATGCGTATTTCATAAATAGCAAATCAACATGTGGAAACCTCAAAATCATCATGCAAACATATAAATGATATTTAGCTTAAATCATGGTCATATAAACGCCCACAAGTACTTGCCTCAGTAGGTCTTAATCAACGTCACACGACTATTCCTCAAGCAACACGATCACACTCGATAAATCTCGCAATCAACCTAACAACAATTAACTTTTCTCAATCAACACTTATACCTATAATCATATCAACATACACAAATCACCACTCAAAAAGGATAAGTCGAGTTACCTAAATCCTAACTCGAGTGGGTAGGCAAAGGCTAGGTTTCAGAAATTCCTTTCGATTTACAACAAATCATCAACCTAAACAAATTAAAACCGCAAATCAATATTCTATTCATCCAATTAAATCTCAATTTAAACCAATTTAAACAAAACCCGGAATTAGGTTAAAATTATACCCAAATTCATCAAAATCGGAATAGGGCTAGGAGAGGTGGCAAGGTAACAATTTTCCGGCGATTGTTGGTGCTGGCCGGAACTGGGCAAGGGCGGCCAGAGCTGTGATGGCAGCAACGGCGGACTGAGGCGGCAAGAGCCGGTGGTGAACAGGTTCGCGCCAGGCTGGCGGCGACACTCAGCAGGTTCGGTCTGAGCAACGGCTCGCGCAGAGGAGGGTGGCTGGTGGCGCGGCTCGACCTTGTGAAGGCGCCAGCAGGCAGTGGCGGACAGGGCCGGCGCAAATCCGGCAGACTCGGGTGAAGGCACGAACAGCGGCCTGCGCGGGAGAGAGTGAGGAGGCCGTGACTCGCGCAAGTTCGGGTGGGGGGGAGACAGGGCTCGCGGCGGTGGCTCGGTCCGGCTCCGGCGGAAGAGATGAAATGTATCGGGAGAGAGAAGGTGAGGGTGAGAGTTCCTTTTTTCTTTTTTTTTCTTAAACCAAAATCAAACCGGAACATTAAACTCATATCCGTTTTAAATCCCGTAAAAATAAAATCGAACTTGTAACGAAAATATTTATACGGAAAGTATAAACACATAATCACCCAAGGTACTAAAATCAAATAATATAATATCGGAAAAATTTTAAAACGCACCGTAAAACTAGGGGCGTTTCATACTAAAGTAGACGACATGCTGGCGTGGCGGCCTCGCGGTTTTTTTCAGAATAAATCTTTTACTAAATCACTTATCAAGCCAATACAATTTTTTATTACAAAAACTAGATTCTAAAAAGTAATTGTGCCGATTATCTTATAATGTAGTGTAAAGATTTGCCCAATAACAATCTTGCTGGAGAAGCTCTGTTTTAACCTAAAATTTTAATTAAAAAAATAGTAAAACGTGTTGGAGAATCACAAAAAACAACACTTCTCAGATAAGTTTTTTCTAATGTAAAACTTGCGGGAGAAACTCTACTGTAACCCTGCTTTAATTTTCGCTATATATATGGTTCACCTAATTGTGGTGGATTCATCTATCTCTCGTGTTCCTATAAGTAGGAATCAATTTCGTTATTCCAAGTAAATAGTCAATCGCTTTATCTTGAAAAATAATATTTTTTCATTGTTATGTATCCTTAATGTGTTCTCATACTCATTCAATTCTAAAGTTGCAACACAATCAAATATCGGTGATAAATTAGTAATTTTATATTATCGGAACATTATGTCATATAAAATTTTATTGATATCTATGTTATTGCAATCAAGAAATATTGTTTTTTTTGTATATTTTTATATCGAACCAATTATATACGTTGACGGTATTCTATGATTTTTATCATTAGCATACACACGTTTCAAATCATTCATTAACAAACACCGTGCAATCTACGTATTATGAACTAGTTCACTATAAAAATATATCATAAATCTATTTCTATAAACACCCATTATATATTTTTTTTTATTACATTTACACACACACAAAAAAGTAAAAATATTCTAAAAACTAACTGTTCGGAGGCCTCATATTTTTTTATTTACATCGTATAAAATTTATTTACCTATTAAAATTTAATCATACCCGTAACTTTACACGGGAACTTAACTAGTATTTCCTTATTCCACAACATATATCTAAGTTTGTAACCAAATAAAAGTGCGTGTTGAGTGGCCACGTGCTTCACAGGCGAGTGTAGGTCTAGTAAGAAATAAAGAAAAGAATGGGACGTTTGTTATAAAAGAAGAAAAGACGAAAGTATTTAACATAGTATTCGAGTGTGGAAGTTTAACCCTTCACTCACATGGGCCATGCAATCGTGTTTCAGTAATGGCCCGGACCGAGCCCGCTTTTGTGCAGGTGTAAGGGGCTCCTAACTGGTAAACTCCTAAGCCTTCATACCTACTTTTTTAAGCAATACCCTTCACCTACCCACTTCTATATTATTCATACGCCCTTTTTTAAATATTATTCAACTATATTATATTAATATCTAATATCTAAAATTAATTTAAACCTAATTTTCTATCAGTTTTTTAGTTTTTCTATTGTATCTAAGTCATCTCGAGGACGCAACGTAAAAGTTTCACTCATATAAAAAAAGTCTATAGGTAAAAATATATATTTTTCAAAAATAAGATTAAATGCATACAAAATTATTTTCTATGAAATTTACAAAAATATTTTATATAAAAAATTATGTATATGAAAATATATAAGTCATATTTTTAAAAAAAATATCCAAATAAATCATTAATATTTTTAACTTAGCTTCCTCTTGTAAAAAATAATAGTTTTTTATTTTACTAAATTTATTTTCTTTGTGAAAGCTTATAACACCCGTAAAATAAACTAATATGGGTACTCTACAAAACATTGCTTTTAATACATGATATAAAACTTATTACGAAAACTTCTATTTTTTTTCAAGAATTAAGCAACTTTCAAGTTTTATTCGGATTAATCGGACATTATTACATCGAGTTAGAAGTTAGAAGTTAGGCGGGCAAAAAGCTGTGCCGCCAACCCTTTCTGAATAGCAAAACCAATCCTTCTAAATACTACATTTGAAGACCTAGGTGACACAAAATTACCATGCATGACCCGTTGCACCCTATTGAGAATCTCGACAGCATCAAGCGCAAGAAAACCAAACGTATCAAAGGCGAACGGAAGAAACATGTTGGTTTATGAAACATTGTTTTAGGTGCTTCAATCAACTCAAACTATTTTTAATTAAAGAAAAGAGAAAGAAGGATTTTTATAAGATAGGTAGAATAACCCTTTTAATTAAGTTGCAACAAAATGATGAAAAAGATTGATAGGGCCTCCTTAATAACTCTAATAAATCCTACGTCTTTACAATAATAATTAATGAGATGGATATTGGTCTATGTTGGCATGCCAGGGTGTCGATTGATGAGTTGGACAACGACTGCGTCTCAATGACATGCATCCAAAAGAATCTTCAACTTAACTACCCGTTGCTTATGTAGGTTCAAGCCCTTTTATTCAAAAATAAACAGTTTAGTTGGACACAGAGATAAAGCAATCAATATCATCGATGTTACGGAGTTCAGCTGGGGCTTCCTCAAACACCATTAATTCCCCTTCAAAAGTTTCAGCTTTAGTGGCTAGCTAGTTTGCCGCTTCATTGGCTTTTCTTGGTATATGTTCAATCTGTATTCCCAGTATCCTTGTATTATCATCTCTCTGCACTTTCACAACATAGCAAAGCATTTGTTTGGTGGAGTTTCTTCTGCTCTCATTGCCAACACCACCTCCAGAGCGTAGAGTTCCATGATCATCTTCTTTACCTGCAGCCCCGTTGCCAATTTTAGCCCTTGAAGTCCTTCATGAGTATAGGAATGCAACATCCTTGATCAGTAGGTTAGTGAGAGACTTAGAAATCTTTGAAAAGTATTTGATGAATCTTGGGTGGAAATCGAAATACCTTAGAAAACTCCTTACCCCAATTTATCGATGTCGGTGGAGGTTGCCTTTTCTATTGTCTCGACTTTGTGCCGGAAAAGGCTTCATTTCGAGCGTAGGAGGTTCCCTTGGCAAAGATCTTGAGTCTTCTAGTGTATCTCAGCCCTCTCAGGTGAGATACAAAGCGAAGAGAGGTTTATGTGAATCTCGGGTCCTCTTCACTACATCTCGGGTCGAGATTAGGGTAGTTGGGACCGATATTTTCCTTTTGGATAGCGTCTTCACTTATGACTAAAAATGTGTACACTTTCTTGTAAAGTTTTTGGCATTATTAATGCCAAATGGTTTTTTTTTACCCTCAATCGTAAATCATTTAAGCATGAATAATTATATGAAAGTTGTGATTTGTTTACAAGTGAATTTGTTATGTAAGATAAGCTCATAATTATAAGTTAGTGAATGTCCCCAATGATAAATAAATAAGTATATATCACCTTTATTGATGTATGGACTAATTTTCCCAATGATAAATAAATAAGTATATATAATCTTTATTGATGTATGGACTAATTTGCACTTATTTAATATGTTATAATATTTTGTATTAGTTCTTGTATATGAGTTTTAGATACAAAAAATAGTCAAATAATTTATGTACAAAATATATAATCTAGTAATAAATTCCTTTATTAATTTTTAATATATCTTAGAAGAATAACAAAGGTACAAGAAGTACATCTCATTTACAAAAATAATAAAGTTACAAGAGATAAATTTTATTATAATAGATAAGGACAAATTGGTCATTATATGTTTTAGTATGCTATTTACTAACTAAATTATAGGAGAGGGACATCTACAAACTCATATTAGTGAAGTAAGACACTTTGTCCAATTCTCTCTTTGTTTATTTATGTTGTTACTTTTGCCTCACGGTATGAACCATGTGCATAAAATCCTAAGATTGTCTTATAGGGGGGTAATGAATGTGTGATCTAATCCTAACGGTCATTTTGTCAAATCCAAATCCAATGATTTTAGAGATGTTCACCAAGTGTCTTCTTATATAGTTGTTGGTTCACCGTTGTTTAGCTTTTGCCACTTTACTTTTTCTTGATGCTTGTTCCGCTGTTTTTTTTGTTTGTGTGGTAGTATCTTTGCAATTCAGTTTGTTGTCTCTCATCTACGCCAATAATCTCTTGATCACCGTTCAAGTTAAAAAAAATTTCTTCATCATAATTCTCATAACCTATAAGAGGTTTTTCAAAAAAACCACAACTCTAATTTCTCATTTCATCTCCATATTCCTCGTTCGGCCCCTCACCGAACTAACCCTCAGTGTTTCTAATTGTGTTAAAACAAAAGTAGTAAAAGAACAACGAAATTGCTATTCGGTTAGACATGGGGAGCCAATGCACATGGGTTGCACATGTGCCCTCTCCGAATGCATAAAATCCGTACATGCGCTAATCTGATCGAATATCAAAGCATATGCGCCCGGAGACTCTCTTCTGTCGAAATGAAGGAACGGAGTGTTTAGGTATTAGGACAAATTCTAGGGGATGCGCCTGGAATTTATATATACATATCAATACGCATACTCATAAAATGCATACATTTGGACCAGATGTATGCTCGCATGTGACTTTTTTTTTTTTTTTGTCATTTTTTCTTGTTTCCGAATAAAATCACTCCAAAAAAAAGAAGAAAGAAATGGGATTTGAATGAATAAACCCTCTATCAGACTTATGGCGTTTTATGGGCGTTGGGCAGTCTGTTTGTTGCTTTGCACATCCCTTCCTCAAACCCACTCCCCATTTTCACACGCCATACTTGAAGACTAAAAAAGAAGCAAATTTTCACTACATATCCGTAGTTTTCACTTGGATCAGTTTTCAGCGCTTTAGAGTTCAAATCTTTGATCGTAATTGCCAAAGGCCTAAAGGAAATATGTCAAAATTATTTTGCGATTTCAGATTTCTTCTCCTTATCGCCGCTGGGGCGTTTATATTCATCCAGGTAAATCCTCTATTTCCACAATTCTCGATCATCTTTCTTTCTAGACTTTTATTCTTTGATTCAGTCATTCGTAATTTGCTTACAGGCATAGTTGTTTACTCGTAGATTTTAGATTTGGTGCTTGCATATGCTAGTTGATCCGCTTCTTTTGCTTGAGAGGAGTAGTATTTTAGCTCAATTTTCTTCAAATTTATTGTTCCGTTCAAATTACCGAAGCTGTTTCGGTGAATTTGGCGATCTCTGATCGAAATTGATTTGTTTCCGCAATTTCTTATTACCTTTGGAGCAACAGATTGGGCGGAAATGCCTACAGAAATTTCGACTCTTGTAGACGAGGTTTGCCTCTATGTTGCATAGTAAGATCTGTATCCGTCTGGGATCTGGTCATGTGTTGCCACTGGATGTGTTGCACACAGCTGGGTTTGTTATATTGACTTCCTTAATACCTACTCTTTGGCAGAAATTAGATTAACAGCAGTTCACAAAAGATTACAACAGAATTCACTTTATTCTTGCTACATTTGATCAATGACAAGGACAAATTCCGCAGATTCGAGCTGATGGGGGAAAAAAATTTGACCAAGCACAAGAGCAGAACTGAGAAAACACCCTTCAGTTTTGACCTTGCAGTCCACTAATAGTCCACCATTCACAAAGAATTTGAACCAAAAGAAATAAAAATTAACTTAATAAGCTTCTTCTCCTTGCTCTGAGTGTGGGACTTAACAACCAAATGGCTGTTTTTACTATTTCTGTAGTTTGCTTAGAGATATATGTACGTATTTGGTAAGTCAAGTGAGACTAATTTCTAGTGGTGTCACACTGTCACGGCATTTTGTGCTTGCTCTGAGTATTGGACTTAAAAAGCTTCTTGCATATGAGGTTGTAAATAATAATATCTGAAAGACTAATTTTATATCGACTATCATTTACTAATTCCTTTTTTCCTGTTTATACCAGTTCCGACTTTTTAGGACACAATCAGAGTATGCTGATCGCCTTGCTGCTGCAGTATGTATAGCTTGCTCTGTTTTCAATGTTGATTTATGAATTGATATATGATAAGTTATATATCTTGGTGATACTTATTTGTTAATTGCAGTTTCTCAGTGGACATATATGTCAAGTTTCTTCTGTACATCAGATCTAGTTTGTGATGTATTATCTGTATATTTTACAATTGTCAGATGGAATCTGAGAGCCAATGTACTAGTCAATCAAGACTTCTAATTGATCAAATAAGTGTACAACAAGGAAGAATTGTGGCACTTGAAGGTACTTCGTTTTCATCGTGCAACTGTTAATTGGCTATTAAGCATTTGTCTTTTAGTCTTTCCCCATACTTGCTTCATTGTTTTGTTCTGCTAGTCTTCCAAGTATGCTAATAAAAGTTAACAATTTTGATGGGTCATTAGTATTATTAACTAAAAACGATGCCAAAATTGATTTCCATATAAAGTTAGAAAATTCATTCCAGTTATAGGTTAGCCTGTCCAATCTGAGAATTCAATCTGTAATGCTGCCGAAACTTGAAGAGAAAACATACCATATATGTTTGTAGTAAAGTTGATCATCTGAAAATGAAAAAATAAATTATGGCTAACTAGAGTGACATTTCATGGTAAGATTATTGTTACTCAGTCACTCCTTATCTTGAAGAAGAGTGTTCGCGTCCATATTGTTTCATTGATGACAAGTTCTAGGGTGTTCTGGAGTAGCTGATAGATGGATTTGGAAAAGAAAAAAGACAAAACAGGATTTGAGTGGTTTTGACAGAAAGAACAATCAATTTTTTGACCATTTAGTATCAAACTACCACTATCTGCTTCTTTGTGCAATATTTCTACAAGCAACTGCTTTGAACCCCTTTTTTGAACTTAGAATTTATCCAAGATTCTTCATCTTGAGGATGTAGTAAGTAATACTTCAGTTCAATGGGTGCATTGACACTTAGGGCTGAAGTATATTCCCCCCCGAAAAGATCAAGTACCCTCTGAAAGAGTGAAAGGTGCTTGAACATGTGATATTCTCTGCCTACATTCTTGTTTTTATTAACATAACCAAAAAAAAATGCCAAGCTTTACCCCACTAGGTGGAGTTGCTTGCTTCATTCCTGTTAAAAAATAAATAATGTGTTCTATCTTGTAAAGTTTTGATAATATATAAACTTCTGTCCATTTTGTTTTGTTGATTTTGCCTTATCTGATAAGATTCCATGATTAGACTGATCTTACTCTTCTGATTGAGATGCTGCTGAGGATTTAATCTCAGCAAATTCAGTGCATAAGTATTAATTATGGAGTAATGCTAGCTGTGCAAAATGCAGGATATGAAGCACTTACATACTAGTGTAGATTATCTTAATGGTGTCGTCAGTGAAATTGAAATTCTTTTCAAATAATCAAATATATTTAGACGATGCAACATCATTTGCAAATGTTGTATGCCTTTCCCTCTTTTCTTATATGTTTTTACTGTATTTAGATTCCAATCTGTGTCCCCTTCTCCATCTTTTGGGTTACATTGTAGTGCATAATTTGAGCTAAGAATCTGCTACACTTTCAGACGCCAAGCAGCGCCGTGATGAGGAATGTAAGCAGCTGAGGGCACTTGTTCAAGATCTTGAAAGTACTGATATCATCCTTTCCCTTCTAATGTTGTTTTCTTGATGAATTTGCTCATCTAAGTTTGTTGTTGTTCAAATATTAGTGAATGGATTCTATATTTTCTCATTGTTGTCTAATCTAGCTGCTCAAACATCTTAAGGATAAATCCCTAATTAGAGAACTTAGATGATGTTTTCTAAGACTCTCTTCAAATACTCGAGCCATTTTATAAAATATAACACTCTCGAGTTTCTTAGAACTATCTTTGTGCGTCTTTTTCATCTATTTTCTAAGTTGAGGAGTTTGAAGAGGGGAAGAAATTGGATGTCATCATGTCAATCACTTGCACAATGGGAAATTTCTGGATAGTCTGTAGAAAAAGTAGAAATGTTGCTCCTGGAGGAGATTTTTGTGTTAAAAGTTTTTGCCACACTTTCACAATAGTCAGGCATGAGATTTTTTTCCCTGGAAGGGACTTTGGGGTAGAAAACTGGGAGGAGCAGAAGGATAGGTGGGTTAATATTCGGGTAAATTGCATTTTTTAGCCCATAGCCTCTTACTTCTGTTTTATTTGTGTCCCTTTTATTTTGTTTCAAAACATTCACCATCTTTCATCAGCTTCATTTAGTTAACAAATAAAATACAAGTTAAAGGTCAGGGACTAAAATGAAATACAAGTGAAGCGGTTGGGACCAAAATGAACTACAAAAAAGGTAAAAATACCAAAATGAAACTCTAACAAAAGGTTAAGGACTATTTGAAACAATCCAAAGTTTAAGGACCAAAACCAAATAAAGGTAAAAGGTTGAGAATAAGATATGAAATTCCCTCTAGTAATTGGATGAGATGGGAGAGCCCTCTTTTTCAAAGTAGACAACAAGGATAGAAATGAAATTCCATAAAGTTTGTAATGTAGGACAGTTTTTCTTAAGAATTTGGAATAACTCATTCTGTATTTCTTCCTCTATTGATACAGGAAAGGGCCTTCAAAGAGTGACTGATAAACTACAGGTTTGTCATATTTCAATCATATCAGATTTCTTAGTTCTGAAATATGTTCCTTTCTTAGCTAAACTTTTAACCTATCATGGATGCTGATATGGTTAGGTTCCAGTTGCTGCTGTAGTGGTGATGGCATGCAATCGTGCTGATTATCTGGAAAGAACTATCAAATCCATTTTGAAGTACGTTAGTGTCTAAAATATGGCCTACTAAATATTTAATTATTTACATATGGCTTAATTTTAAATGCTTTCTGGTATTCTTGTTTAACATTCTACTTGTATTCAATGCACCCAAGACATTGGCTTAATTTGACAGTCTTGTCTTATAATTTCACTTTCTAAAATGTCCAGATACCATGGCTCTGTTGCACCTAAGTATCCAATTTTTATATCTCAGGTAGCAATATTTTGAAACGAACACTTTTTATTGAATCACTTTTTTATGTTGTGGTCATCATCACTTTCAGGCAATACCCATAAGAGTAAATTCGTTATTGTTTTTCAGGATGGATCAAACTCTAATGTAAAAGAGAAGGCTCTAAGTTTTGATAAGATAACTTACCTGCAGGTATGTATCTTTATGTGGTCATGAATCCCAATCTAATCTCATAAATTTTCAGGTTGCATATAGTCTCTTTGAAGTAAGAATTAAACTATTACCTTACTCCATCCTCAAATTAATCTTATATGGGGATGTATAGCATATTCTATTTCAGTTTTTTGTAATCAAGGCAAATTCGAACTTGCAACTAGGAACAGGAGTACTCTAAATTCAATGAATTATTGGTTAGGACTGATATCTATGTTCATGAAGTAATCTAAATTCAATATACCCTAAGTTTGCAATACTTATTATTGAAGCTGAGATCATCTACAGATTTAGAAAGTTCATTATAGCATGCAAGAATGAGAACAATGTGCGATTGTGTCATGCTAATTTTTATTTATTTCAGCACTTGGATTTTGACCCTGTGCATACAGAGAGGCCCGGCGAGCTGATAGCTTACTATAAAATTGCACGTAAGGATTGTCTTTTCCCTTGTAACATGCACATATTGTTTCTGTCATCTTATTACTGTTCTTTCCTTCATTTAGGTCATTATAAGTGGGCGCTAGATGAATTGTTTTACAAGCACAATTTCAGCAAAGTTGTCATACTTGAAGGTGAATGTTACATTTCATCTATGTACTTGTCCTTTTTCAATATGATCGGTTCCATCTTCAGTGAGATTATTCCCATTTTCAAAGAGATCATTTGTTAACATCCGTTTCTGTGTTGGCGTGCAGATGATATGGAAATTGCACCTGATTTTTTTGAATATTTTGAGGCTGCAGCAGATCTACTTGACAAGGATAAGTATGTCAAACATAAGTAACAAGCATAAATGAATCCTTCACTAGGAAGCTATTAATGTTTTTGCTTAGTTGCTTGTTATTTCTGCTTTAAATTAATTGTGCAAAACATCTGATTTGGCTTTTTATGTATCCTTGACTCTTTTGGGAAACAATCCTTGAAGGTCGATTATGGCAGTTTCATCATGGAATGATAATGGACAAAAGCAATATGTGCACGACCCTTGTAAGTACTTTATATTCTTCTTTCCTGTCTCTTCTATGTCATTGTTAATACCAAACCTATATCAAGCTTCATATGCTCATTGCATGTATCATTACTAAAACTGCCAGAAAAACAGTGTTTATTCTCTGCTAATGGCTATTAGAATTGTTTAATAAACGGTGGACAAATAATTTGGGTATTGACCTCATTGTCTAAGTGTAGTGCATTAAGTCTGGCTCACCCTTTAGCACAAAAGAAAAGGCTTAAGCTGTTATGCAGAGGTTCACCCTAATCTATATACACTATAATTACATATATATATATATTTTTTCCTCTATGGGATTCAGTGATTCACTATGCTAATAAAAATATACTATGGGTGGCATCTTATAGTAATTTGAATTCCAGCATAAGAAAATATCATAAATTACCAAGATTTAAATCCCAACATTAGAAATGACACATTAGTTGACCCATGAAAACTTGTTTGGCTTACACCCAGCTGTTACAAAATTCTCTCTGCCAATATGTGTAGTTCAGGTAATGCTAAAGGTTTCCAATTTCTTCTGTTTGTTTAATGTGCATTGCTTCTTGTATATGAGAGTTTCCAGTAAGAAATGTTTGAATTGGGCTTTATTTGCTCTTACTATGCTAACTGTACGATCTATTACATGTTGCAGATGTTCTTTATCGGTCTGACTTCTTTCCTGGGCTTGGTTGGATGCTCTCCAGATCTACTTGGGATGAGTTATCACCGAAGTGGCCCAAGGCATATCCTTGATGTCTGCTTTTATTTATTGTGTTCTTCAGTTATCAATGTATTATCATGGTCATGAATCAGTATAAGATTTTCTTAACAAAATAATTACTTATTGGGATGATTGGTTGAGGTTAAAAGAGAACCACAAGGGTAGACAGTTCATTCGTCCAGAAGTGTGCAGAACCTATAATTTTGGTGAGCATGTAAGTGGCCTGGTATGATGAAGTATGAAAAAATGATTCACAGTTTGATGCTTTTTTTTTTCTGGTATCCGATTGAAGTCCTTGCATTTTTGTTGTAGGGATCCAGTATGGGGCAGTTTTTCAACCAATATCTGGCACCTATTAAGCTCAACGATGTTCATGTACTGATCAGGATTCTCTCTTCTCTGTTTCATGATAAAAATAAAGGTATCATATTTTCCTACATTATCCCGTGCTATGTAATCTTACTTTATGCATGTGCCTTTTGCAAGGTTAACTGGAAGACAATGGATCTCAGCTACCTGCTTGAGGTAAAAGGTTTCTTTTCTTTGTATTTGAAATGATATGACATTCATGTTAACTGACCCTGCTATGCATGCCCAGGATAATTTTTTGAACTACTTTGCCAGCCTTGTGAAAAAGGCTAAACCTGTGTATGGTGCTGATGCTATTCTGAAAGCAAGCAATATAGATGGTGATGTGCGAATCCAGTACACAGACCAGCCTGACTTTGAACACATTGCCCGCCAGTTTGGTATATTTGAAGAGTGGAAGGTAATTTAATTTACACTTATGCTATGTTAGAAAAATGATTCATATCCCCATCCATATGCATGGCAAATTGACAACCTGAACTTACGTCTGCCTTCTTCCTCATGCTGTTACTCATCGTCATTGATTTCATATTCATCATTAAATGAGCAGGATTTTTAATCTATTGTGTAAAGAACTCCTGTCATGTTATCTGTGGTATTTTGACATGAAATCTTACGAGCTGTCTCTCCTCTTTATCTTCTTTCTCATTATCATCGTGGGACATTTTAGGAATAATTTTCACTTCAATGACACGAGTTTAGTGTGTGTATTAATAGGTTGTATGAATTTTCACTTTTTTCATCTCGATTACACGAGGTTTAGAAAATATTTTCACTTAAGTGACACTAAGAAAAATTTTCTTCTTTTATAAAATTATTAGCATGTATGTTTATACCATAAAGGACTTCTGTTTTGATGAAGAAATCTCTCTGAGATTTTTTGTTCTAAGGCATTTTCACACTTGCGAAATTGAACATGAATAGTTGGTCTTGTAAAGAGGCTAGTGATACGATTCCAGCTAAGGAAAGACCATGGAAAACTTATTTTAGGAAGCCTAAAAATTAGCAATTAGATTATTCTGTTATCTTATATTTCAGGAAAATAAATCCCTAATTTATAGGGTAGTTATTGTAATTGATTTGGTCTTTAAGACTATATGTATTATCTGCCTATATAAGGTTGTGGCTAGAACCTTTGATGGCATGAATCAATTTTATAAAATAAACCGGAAAACGTTGGAGTTTTCCAGCACAATTCCTCTTAGTAAGATACTTACTTAGAGTGGTTTTTCTCAAGTGAGATACTCCTTGAGAGGGTTCTATCAGCTAGTGTACTTTCAGTTTATCAATTATGATGTGCTGTCTCTTATCCAATTTGATAGTCTCATTATGCTCTGCACTTGCTAGCTGCTACATTTAAGCTTGCTAGTTGCTACATGTGAACATCTGTCTTTATGCTTACTGGTGCGTTGATTCTAGACCTGGGCATCCTCGGACCCGGGCCGGACTTTCATGAAAAATTTACCCGTTTTTTGCGGGCCGGACTCGGGCTGAGCCCAGGCTTCGGGCCTGAGGTCTTCTCCTTAACCGCCCGGAGCGGGCTTCGGGGCGGACGGGCCCCTTTTATATATATTTTTTGAAAAAATAGAATTTTGTACATATTAAATACAAAATAAATAAATTTATAAATTTATAACACATAATTCAAAGTAGTTCAATGGTCGTGAACATTTGAACCTCAAGATAAGGTATCGGATTCGATTCCTACTATTCTGATCATTCAAATTTGAACCTGAAAAGTATCTAGTGATGAGAACACTTATCGTGAAAAGAATGGAGTAATAAGGACCACGACATCTAGAAGATGAATGATTGAGATTTCTAAACAATATAAACTCTTCTTGTGCAAAGTTAATATTAAAAGATATTCCCATGTGCAATTATAATGCACACAGTATACAAATTATACACACGAAGGATATACATTATACACACAAATCCTTTTGCCTAGGCTTAACAATGCACAAGAATTTTTTTTTTAAAATAAATAACTAGAAGTATGCGCACGAAATTTTTGCCTAGACTTACCTAATGCACAAAGAGATCTTTCATTGTTAACATTTGCACACCAACTTTTTTTCCCCAAACTTGACAAATTATGTGCACTTTATTACGTAAAACTATGCAAAAGATTTATATTTAACTTTAAATCTCAACCATTTATGTTTTTGATTTTGTGGTCTTCACTGCTTCTCACTTTTCACATTAAGAGAACTCTTCACTCATCCTTTCTCATTGAATAAATATGATAATTTATTTTTGTTAAAAAATGTTATATAACTTATAAAAAGGATGATATCATGTAAAAACAAAATAGTAACAAACTATGTTATATTTATATTTATATTATATATATATATATATATTATATTAATATCTAGTGTTATATAATACTTTGTTAGAAGTTTTGTATAATTACATAATCTTTAGTATATTCATATCGATAATTAATTCTAATTTATTCTATTAATCAAATAAACTAGAAAATGTACTTAAGTTATTAATAATAGATTATATGAAAATAAATTAATACTAGTTAAAATTGTTCTTACTGACTAATTAAAATATTTTATCATTTAGTATTCATACAGTATAATGATAAGAAAAATTATTTAATTTTTTTTATTGGTTAAGGACCTAAGGTGGATTAAAAATTAATCATAAAAAGTTGAATATGTTACTAATTAATAATAACAGTATAACTATATCATATATATAATATAAGAGCAATGATACTAATTTAAATATGAATCTATAATATATTTAGATAAATTATTAAATTATATAATTTATGATTTGTTAAGGTGGAGAGATCAATGAGATAATGAAAGTGTATTACGCTTTACTATATAGTATATATTATAACTATAATTCCGTTGGTTTTTGCAGGATGGTGTACCGAGGGCTGCCTACAAAGGAGTTGTGGTGTTCAGATACCAAACATCAAGACGAGTGTTTCTGGTTGGCCCAGATTCTCTTAAACAACTAGGGATCTGAAATGCATATACAGATGCCAGGTTAAAATGCTTAATTTTGTAGGATCAAAATGATAGCCTTCAATTTTCAGATTTGGTATTTACTATCCGTTATTTATATGTTTTAGTGAAAATTTTACTACTGTTACACAAAAACACGATCCGGGCCATGCGGCTCTGAGTGCCCATGTGAAGGCTGGTGAAGATAAATAGGTCTTGGGGGAATCAAATTATTTTAGACTGAGGGTTTTGCTATGGTCACAGCAGGTGATTTAGGAGTGTAGCGGTGCATGTAGGTGTAGTAAAAATGACTTGTAATTCAATTTGCAATTGAGGCCAGAGAGTTTTCTCCCTCTTATTTTGGTTTCATTATGTCTGTGTTAGTTCTATGTAAATTAGTGTTCACTCCTTGAAATACTGTATGCAAGTTAAAACAATTTGCAGTTTCATGACCTCAGAAATAACAATAGTATCAGTATCCTATGGTTGTTTCTGAGGTCATGAATATTAGCTCCAATTGTTGAATTATGAATTCTGCTAATTTCCAGAGTGATAACCTTTGTACTGACATGCTGCTCATTGCTAGTTGCAGAAAATGAATCAGGTTTTCACTTTCCAATCTTGAAGACATTGTGCTAGGTGTTAGTGTGAACACACCTTCAAATGACAACATCTAGATCCAATTTATTGTTGCACGCGTGATGAACCCTAGAAGCCAAAGATAGATAAAGAGGTAACTAGATTAAAGTATGTAGAAGAACATTTTTGAAGTCTAGGTACTTAAAAGTTTTGTATTTGTCAATAGACAAAGGCTGGAAAAGAAGTTGAATTCCTGAGATTTCAGGGAGTGATTATGATCATGTGCTGTCAACATTGTCAAATAATACCGATGAGCAACTGTTATTTGCAGATCATACATTTGATTATGTGATATCTTTCATGTATGATATAATAACCTGAATATGAAATGCCAATTTTGGAAGTTTGTGTTGTGCGTCAAGTCAGACCCGTTTTGTGTCCAGTTCATGGGGAAGTGGATGATTTTAGATTGACGGGGTAATGTCCTTGCTCTGGAATCGTCTAATTGACGTCCCTGAGTTGTGATGGGAGGCCGAAAGGCGTACACCTTCTACCAGATTTATGAATTTATACATCCCATACTATTTTATTTTTTTATATAGGAAGGATTCAATGAATGAAAGTTTTTTTGAAATTTTTTTACATAATACTTTTAAAAGAATAATATTGTCATCGATTGTGTTGTCATCAATGATATTCTTACCAAGTGTATTTTCATCGATGGTAGTTGAGCCTTATGCTTCTCATTTTATGTAATAGTCTCAAGATTTCCAACAAAAAGAAAATTTTCCTTGTGCTTGGATTCTCCTTCTCCCTCTACTTTAGCTTTGAGTGTATTGGTACAAGAATTAAAGGGAGAGGCGTGGATTGATCTTGGGGTTTCATGTTCCTGTTCCGGGAGGTCCTTCAGCTTGTTTTGTTGACGGGTCGGAGCTTGCACTACTTATCTCGAAGGGAACTTCTCGTTGTGAGCTAGGTTCATGTAAGCTTCTTCTGATGAGAGTTTTTCGACTATGCTTCCCGTTTCACTTCTTGCCTCTTTTCCTTTATCCCACGTTGTTTCAATTCTGTCGCTCATCTTCTAGCTAAACTAACCCCTGCGAGGGTGATATTGAATTTTTTGTGGGTATCTTTTTCCCTGACATTGTTTCTTTGGCTTCTTTGGATTTAATCTAAACCTCTTCCTCCCGCTTAGGGATTTCAAAAAAAAACAAGAAGCGGTCGCACCACAACCCGAATATATAATTTATGTTATTCTTGATTTCTATTTTCTGTTGCATTGGCACTTACATTGGGATTTGAATATCTCATAGAACATTGTAAAGTATATATTTTTATTTGGTCATAATATAATAGTTGATGTATTCTTTATTTTTTAGCTTATGTTTAATATTATTGAGCATGATTTTTTTATAAATGTAGAATGATAATTCTAGATAATTAATTACAAAATAAGATATTTTATTTAAATGATTCCAGAGCTGAGAATTTGTACAAAAACCCTCTACAAATATATTTTAAAATAATCATTCAAGTTGATTCATATGGCGGTTAAATGTGGATTGATAACTTTATTAAAAGTAACGTAATAATGTTACACTAAATTATTATCATTATTAATTAACTCTTGTAACATAAAAGAAAGGGTTGTAGACTTGTAGGCATATATTAGTTATTTTTTAGTTTTGTCAAATTGAAATAAAAATTATCATTATTAATTAACTATTCGGAAAGAATTGGTGGTACAACTTGTTGCCCGTCTACCTTCTACCTCGATGTAATGTATAAACCGTATCTAATTGCAATAAACCACCCTAATAATTTTAGTATAAAACCACCCTTAATAATTTTAGCACAAAATTACCCTTAATAATCACTCATTAGCAACAAACCACCCTTTATAAAAATTTTATCATAAAATCACCCTTAATATTCATAATTTACAATAAACCACCCCTTAAGAACTTTTTGACACAAAACCACCCTTAGTTTTTAAATGTTTCCAATTAACCACCCATAATAATAAAATTTACATCAAATAATTTTAAATTAAAGCATAAATAAGGTAAATTTATAATATCAATATTATATCATAATTAGGTTCAATAGTTTAATTAAGTCTTAGAATTTATAATGAAAAATTAATCAAAAAAATATAATTATTTTAAATGTACCAAAAAAAATTCAAAAGTTTAAAATTACTAACTCATAAACAAACTATCGCTTGATAAACTAACAAAAACAATTTTATAAAAAACTTAAACCTACATATATTTGTCTTTATCCGGATTGTTTTGTGGTAAAAAAAATTTTCAAAAACTTATATTTTTTTATTATTGTTTCTCAATAACTATTTTGGGGAAAATTTTAACCTATAACTTTTTTTAATAGGATTTTTCAAAATAAAAAATGACCATAATAACGTGATTATTGGTCGATTAAAACAAGTTACAAGTTTTTAATTTAAAAGTTAAATCCGGAAACCATATCATCCATTTAGTCGGAGTCGAGAGTCAAGACCGTATAAGAATTGGTTTTTTAGGCTATAATTTTCTATACGAGTTAGTAATTTTTAAATTTTGAATTAATTTTTGGTATATATGTGTAATTATTTATATTATTGTATAATCATTTTTCTATTTAAACTGTAATATTTAACCAAACTATTAAAATTAATTATGATATTAATATTAATAATAGAAATTTACCTTATCTATGTTTCAATTTTATATTAGCTGATGCAATTTTAACTTGCATAGGGAGGTTAATTGCAAATATTTATAGATTAAGGATGGTTCTATGCAAATAAATTTATAAGGGGTGATTTATTGCAAATAGATGAGTATTATGGGTGGTTTTATGCTAAAAAATTTATAAAGGGTGTTTCTTGCAAAAGAGGAATTATTATGGGTGATTTTGTGTAGTTTTCTCAAAAAAAAAATTATGACAGATAAAATGATGTACTTTTTCGTAATATATTACAAACTGATTCATGATATATTATTTATTTTAACTACTCAATAAATTTCGGTTTCAATTAGTAATAAGCTAGTGGTTCCGGATGAGAACTCTAGACTGGAGGCCCAAAGAGTAGCCCAAATCCGAATGCCTTTCAAGTGCCAAACCACCCGACCCGATATGTTGAAAGCCCGAAGTGCCTATATTGACTGTTCAAAACTTCGCACAACCTCCATTGTTAAACCACCAGATGACCTAAACCCTACTTTCTTCCCCAATTCGTCTTTGCCCTGTGCATCTAAAAGCTGTATCCATGGCGTCCAAAGATTCCAGTTCACGGAAGAAGAAGAGAGACACACGACCACTCTCTGACATCAAACGCCTAGGCAAGGAGCTGCTTTCCTCCAGGGCTCACATCAACAATCTCCCTCTTCTCCTCGCCTACATCTCTCCTTCTTCGTCTCCTCAGTATGCTCTTGAGTCCCTTCTCCCTCTACAGTCGTTCTTTACCACTGTTCTTCCCGAACTCCCGCCATCTTCGTCCAAGACCTCAACTTCCGGTGATGCTGCTGCAGACTCTGAGCTAATCTACCGGACTTGGCTCCGCTCGAAGGCTGAGGAGTTCATGAAGTCGCTCCTTGAGATTGCGATAAACTCGGATTGCGATGAGACGTTGAGGGTGAGTTAGCTTTATACTCAATGCTAATGGATGTAAAATTTACCTTGTGGTTTATTTGTGTTGTTTTTTCCTCTCCTTAAATCACGACAGGAAGTAGCTCTTTTAAATTTGTTCAATCTAAAAAAAATTCCTGGAGCCTTCGTCCTGTTATTCGGCTTCTTTTGAATTTGTAGCATGTTTAGTAACTTCTACTATTAATTTTTGATACGATATTTTATTAGGGGGTCGTGTTGGACTCGATTATGGAGCTTGTCAAGCTTGGGAACAGGGGGCGATTTTACTCCGCTTTATACCATAAGCTTCTACAGAACGTTGTGAGTTGTGAAGCTCTTGGCAGATTATATTCAATAATGTTATATTCCATAATGCAGGGTCATACTTATTGAGGATGTTTCCTTTTGTATTTGCATTTGATTTTTTTTGGTGATCTTGTTGCATCCTGATTTGAGTCCACTCTTTTACAGGTTTATTCATCACTACCAATTGAATTCTTAATAGAACTAATTGCATCGAAGTACTTTAAGTATGTTGATATACGGTATGTTCATGCTCCTTTCTGGCTTCCTCGGTTATTTATGCTACCCCACACACACACACACACACACACATATATATATATATATATATATATATATATATATATATATATATATATGTTGCATTTCATGTTTCCATAACATTGTCCCTTTCATTATTGGTGACTTGTGTAAATATATGTTTGCACTTGTTTTATTTCAGTTTTTGTGGACTTGTACAACTAAATGTTACAATATATAATATATTATTCAACTTTTTTTTAAAAATCGGATGATGTGATCTTTTGTTTGGAATTCGAGGGCTAAGATCTGTGACTATAGTTCAGATTACTTTCATTCTTTGAGTTGTGACTATAAGTTTTAAACTTTTCCAGCTCAAAAATCCATGTTTTATATGAATATGAAGCTTGTGTAATGTACTAATATATGATGGCTCATGCAGTTATGGTTTCTAGCAATTCTTCTGTGTCCTTTACCAGTTTGTCTTTCTTCTTTCAGTTATTTTACCTACATAAGTATTGATAAGCTTGCTAAAACATTGGAGACACGGAAGCTTCCAGGTATATACCTTCTATATACTATTCAACTTAGATGAGTTAGAGCTAGATGTGAATCTGACGTATTAGTTTTGATGGAAGAAAACCTTTTAACCTGGAAAAATTCACATTCTACTCGTTGTAGGTGGGAAACATATTGCTGCAAATGGTGAAGATGAGAACCGCTCCAGGTTAGACTGGTCTTTGTTTTTTCATCATGCTGATTTAGCCCCTCTCTCTCTCACCGAGATATTAATTTTATGAATATTGGAACAGCTATCTTTCTTGTGAAGGTTTTATTAGAACCAATCTAGATCCACAAGGTCAAGAATGCCTTGTGAAAACATTACTTCCACTGTTTAATGATGTGAATACTTTCTATAATTGCTGAATGACTGTCTAATTGTAAAGAAATTAACTTTTGATATTTCAGATGAATTTTAACCCTTGCTTTGGAACTTCTGGAAGAAAAAACGATGATACAAGTACTTAATTATCAATAACAAACAGCAACTGATATGAAGTAGCCCTTAAATTGAATTTCTTCTCTTGAATACTTTATGCATTCCATTCTTCATAGCTAAGTTCTTTGTGATAAGCTATTTGATAAAATGCTGATTGATTAAAAAATATATTAGCAATCAACTTCATTGTCTTGCAGTCATGTCAGTAACAAATTTATATATATTGTCTAATCTAAACCAGACAGCCAAGGCACTTATGTTAGTTATGTATATTACATTTGTTTGCACTTATTCGTTCCAAATCTTGACAGCGATAAATCTGTATTAATCCCAATGATAGCTGTCAAATTAGCAAATCTATCCACTGTAAATGACTTAATTTTTGGCTTTCCTGCTTATTGGTGGATGGCCACAGCACAGAGCTTTCTATACACAAGATGCACTTTCTTCTGTCACATATACCTCCTCTAGGCGTGTCTGATGAGAATACTGAGCATGAAGTATGGGGTACTCCTGGTGAGCTTCTTTCTTAGCACATTACTTAATGCTATTGTTTCTTGCTTTGTTGTGGTATTTCTCCTGGTATATCATCATAATTTCCATCTGATTGTACTATAGTGTTATTTCTTTTTAGTGGAGAGACCTTTTGTTGCTTTGCTTTATGCTCTTAGAGTTCTAGACTGCTGATCTCCTATATCACTGCATGCTTTTGAGAAAAAAAAAATCCTCGTATTAATATGCTAGGCCGAAAAGTCCCTGGGGGCTATTTGTGTGTAGATCAGGCAAAGAAGGAGCGATTAGCTGTAGGACAGGGAAAGGTGAAGGCTTTCAGTAACTCAGTATTGGCCTTAGAGAGTGTTTTATATTCGATTAGTTGGTGACCTAGGGATGGCTGTGTGCCTGTGTGTATTAATAAAGAGGACTAGGTGTGGAATTAGATAGTCTGAAAAATCTTGTCAAGGCTTTGCCACTGTGTTGTGCCAGAGAGAGGGAGTTCCCTCTTCTGGTTGCTAGTGAATTGCTCACGGGCTATTAAGATTTTTTTTTTTGTGTATGCTTTGCTTGTACCATTGGAATGAAATGCTTCTTCTCTGTTGTAATTTTTTCATCTTTTACCAATATTTCAAAGATGTTTTCCTAACTTCATTTCTCTTGAGTTTAGACGTCATGATACTTCTCATCTTCAGCTAGTGGATGTCATAATTTCTTGTTTTTTGTACCATGTTTTAGAATTTCTACTCAAAGAAGGTGATGAGAAGAGAAATTCTAAAGTTGCAGACAGTGGAGATAAAGAATTGCATGTGGAGAAATCTAGCAAAAAGGTTGGTTGTGTAACCAATTGTTTCTCCATTCTCAGTTTGAGTCATGTTATTTTGTATTTTTTTTTTTTTGTGTGTGTGTGTGTTATTTGAAGGACTAGTACTTTCCACCATTATTTCTTTTCATTCAACTACATGTTCATCTGTTACATTGCCTCATTTGCCTTATCTTTACCCTAAACAGTAATATATGTTCCGGCTTGTGAAAACTGTAATGCTGGTTTGAGTTAGTTTTGTTGCTTACTTTATTTAATCATAAAGGAGATATCCAGATCCATGTGAATGTCTATGTTCAGTTTAAGAAACTTTGTTAGGAACCATTCAGTCTAGGGTGTCTAAGCAGAGTATCTAAAAGGGAAAATGAAAAAATAAAGAGAAAAAAAGAGAGACTGAGAAGATTTTCCTGCGATATACATTGTCAAATTTGCTAAACCTATTTCAGATATATTATCAACTGCAATTGCATATAGTTTGATCAATTCTTCTTCATACATGGTCATATGTACTCCTGAAGCCGTTATGCATCCAAAGCATTTTTCTGTGAGCAAGAAAGGGTGATTTAATTTATGATTACCCTAAAACAAGTTCATTTTACATTAATTTGTGATGTCGCTATTCCAGAATCTTTCCAAAAGGATGAGATTGAAGTTTACCAAGGCATGGATGTCATTCCTAAGGTTATCCTTACCTATTGATGTGTACATAGAGGTAAGTTTTTATATCTCACTCTCTTTAAACATATATTTTTTATGATGAAATATTAATGGTCAAATTAAAATATTTTTGATGTCTTCGTTTTCAAACAGGTTCTTGTGAACCTCCATCACGCAGTTATTCCTTATATGTCTAATCCTGCCATGCTATGGTAAAATTGCACCTTCATTTACTTTCTGTTGCTCTATGAAGATATCATCACTTTCTAATGTTTTTTTATTGATGTGCAGTGATTTTTTAACAAGGTCATATGACATCGGTGGTGTTGTCAGTGTCATGGCTCTAAGTGGCCTGTTCATTTTAATGACGCAACATGGTTTAGAATATGACAACTTTTATGAGAAGCTTTATGCTCTTCTAGTACCTTCCATATTTACGGCCAAACATCGTGCCAAGTTTTTCCAGGTGAAGCCATTTGCTTATATGAATTATTTTTCACAATGAAGTTTACTACTGTGATGTTGAATTAAACTGATGTAACTTGCTAAATTGTGGACGTGTTTGTGTGCAGCTTCTTGATTCGTGTTTGAAATCTCCACTCCTTCCAGCTTACCTGGCTGCTGCTTTTTTGAAAAAGTTGAGCAGATTGTCACTTGTGGTCCCTCCTTCTGGATCAATGCTCATAATAGCCCTGGTCCATAACCTTCTACGCAGGCATCCTGCAATCAACCATTTGGTTCAGGTACAGTCTTCAAATTAATTCTATGATTTTGACTTTCTATGGTAATATTGTCACCGTGTATGTTGAATTGTTGGTTGTAACTGTTTTGATGTTATCCCCCAATTTGTTCTAATTTCCTTTTGATATTTGGTTGGCCCCTTCTTCCATGGTGTAATATAATGATGTATTTGAACTTGTTATCCCTTTTTCTACAAAATGGATTTATGATTGAACAATAAAAATAACTTTCAGGGACAAGGTGATGCAACTGACTCCGCGCACAAAGAAAATCAAGGTGTTGACCATTTCAATGATGAAGAGACTGTCCCCAAACGAACAAATGCCCTTAGTAAGCATCTTAAACCTGTTTTGTATTCTTTGACAGTAATATTGTGGTGCAGGTCCTTTAGTAAGCGTCTATTAAGAATTCTGTATCTACTTTTCTTATTTACTACTTAGCTGGTTTTCATTATTTTCATCCCACAACTAAACATGGATATGTGTCATTTAATTGTGAAACAGAAAGTTCTCTTTGGGAAATTGACTCCCTCCGTCATCATTACTGTCCACCTGTCTCAAGGTGCGTGCTAGTTACTTGATCTGTTTCAGCTTATTAGGCTCTTGCCTTGTGCTTTGCAGTTGTTTTAGTGCCCCGTTATTTCGACAGTCTACAGTTTCATTCATTGATTTGCTTGCAACTTTGTTGTCAGGTATGTTTTATCATTGGAAAATGACCTGACCGTCCGAGCAAAGACTACTGAAATGAAAGTAGAGGATTTCAGTTCAGGCTCATACGCCACAATCTTTCGAGAAGAAGTAAGGATGATATTCTGTTATAATAATGAAATTCTTGCTTTCTATGATAAGCTTTTGTAGTTCCATAGTAAGACGAGTTTTATTTCACTGTTAATACTTTTTTGAATGCAGATGAGGAGAAGGGTAAAGCATGTTCCTCTTGCATTTTACAAAGCAACACCAACTTCTCTGTTCTGTGAAAATGACTTCCCTGGCTGGACTTTTAAAGAAGAGGAAGCCCACGTGTAACTAACCTCATTGATGGATATTGATCCAGAATATAGCTTGAAGAGGCTGGAAATGGTGAGAGATACAATTGTCGAGAATGAAGGCAGAGGTCTGTTTTGATGATTGACCATTCTGGATGTGTACAATGTGATTGGATCTCTGAAAAATTTTGTTTGCCAAATGATTATAGAAATGTTGTTGTTAATCTTAATTCACTTAGGACATGTTTGTCAATGACCAATATTAAAAGATGGTGTTAGATGAACTCATATAATTTATTTATAAAATTACCCAATTCCGCACTTAGAGTGCGGAATTAATTAAGTCGTTTAAAAAAGGGAAAGTTTTTATTAAAAAATTTTAGTTTCGGTTTTGGGGTCAAGTGTGGAATTAATTAAAATGAATTTCACTTTCGAGTTTTAAGTGTCAAATTAATTAAATTCAATTTTGCTTTCGCACTTAAAGTACAAAATTAGTTAAAGTCAAATTTGCTTTCGGGTTATAAAATTAAACTCAATTTTGCTTTTGCACTTAAAGTGCGGAATTAGTTGAAGCTAATTTCACTTTCGGGTTGCTGAATTAATTAAATCCAATTTTGTTCTTGCACCTCAAATACGGAATTACTTAAAACACTAAGGTGCAAATAAACATAAAATTAAAATTAAACATAAAATTAAAGTAATCTTACTCAAAAAGATTATTAAACCAAGGGAAAGTAATCTCCTAATGGAGTAGACGTTTGCCCTCATATTTAAACAAGTTTAATTGCAACAATCGAATAACATACGGAGGCGTACATTTAATGTTTCAACATGACTTGGATTATCGATTGAATCATTTACAAAAGAATTTTCCTTCTAAGTATATTCGTCCCATATAGGGTTACCACGAACATCTTAGTGGGATAAGACAATGACGTTACAAAGGAAGTCAAGTATAGAACTTACTTCCTTATGTATGGATGAAAGTCTTTTGAGTAGAATCTTGATCAAACAAGACTCTAAGGGAAGTTACCTATTCTCTCGTCAATACAAGAGAACTTCTAAGTTCTTCCAAGTTTACAAGACTCGGCCTTTAATCCTATCCAATGTCAATACAATGGAACTATAGGCACAATGGCTTGGAAATTGTTAGAAGAACAAGTGCAAATGGCTTTCCCTTTTATAGGCAAAGGGGGGCACGTTTTTTGGGGAGAATAACCGCCACCAAAGCGGTTGAGAGCGGTTGTGGAGGTTAAGAGAAGTTAGGGTTTGTTAACCGTTTTTTGGCCCAAGCCCAAAACTCAAGCCCATCTCAATTGGGTCATCAAGAAACCCAAAAAGAAGCTAGCTTTTTTGCCCCGACTTTTTCTTCACCAATGAGCTTTAATTAACTCATTATAGCTAGGTGAAGCTCCAAGATCTGCAAATATTCATGAGCTCAGCTCAAACTAGCTTTACTCACCAAGTAGCTCACTTGTTAGCTTGTTTTAGCTTAATGGACATTTGTGCTTGGATTCTTCTCAAACTTTAGCATAATATACTTGAGCTAATTCTAAGCTCATTGGAATCTTGAACTTCGAAAATCGAGATTAGGAAACCGCTCGTTTCGTCGTTCACAAATTACAACCTTAATCGCACTATGCATGAGCTACGGCAAGCTTTTCCGAGCTATTGGGAGCTGACGCAAGTTGTGCCGAAACATCCCAAGGCTTTGCCTAAGTTCTGCCGAGCAAAGCCAACCTCAAACACTCAAGGCCCAACTGCAATGAGCTACTCTAAGTTCAAGCGGAGTTAGCATCAATTGCGGCAAGCTTGGGTAAGGTATGTCTTGCGATGACCAACCATGTCAAACTATGTTGAGCACCAACATTGCCATTTTCAAGCTTTGCCAAGGCTAAGTCAAGACGTTCGGGGCTAGAGTGAGCTCACACAAGTTGTGTTGAGCTTCGTGAGAGTAAGCCCAAGTCAAGCCACACATGAATAGCCTAGTCACTTGGCTCTACATTTGCTTTCTTCCAATTCTATTTCATTCTCAATTGTCTCGACGCTCTATCTTGTCGGTCACTTGGCCTTGCCTCCCGCAACCCTAGCCATCATGACACACATGTGAGCATCGACATGCACTTGGTCTCGACAACTAACTCAAAACATAGGGAGACTTGGCGCCAAATCTCTAACATTATTTAATCGGAATATATCTTTTTTGTTTTCTTAAAATCTTCTCATTTACTAAGAGGAGTCTAGGAGAGTATGTCAACTTGAGATTCTAATGGAAGTTGAAAACAAGTTTGTGTGATGTTACTTAGTTTTATGGGCTTAGCATTTTCAGATTTATATTATAATTTGACCATTGCTGGACGAATTGAGTAGTCTATTTATTTTCAGCTCATAATTTTGCACTTTATATTTTAATTTTTGTTGATTATTGGATTTACAAAACAAGTTGTATTTTACCCATAAAATTAATCAATCTGTTCACCAGACTGATACAGATGACAAAAATTGTAAATGAATGACTGATCAAGTGAAGATTTTAGTGGACTAACCACCCACCACCCTACCCAATGCGTAGATCCAATGCCTAGATGGTAGATATAACAAAGATTATAATGAATTGGTAAAATTGGCAACAAGAAACAGAAAAGGGAATCCTTAGTTGGAAATTGACTATTGGTTGAGGGTTTCACGTTCATACTTTGTGGCTTTGGACAGTGGAGGACAGCATATATTCAACATTCATTGCTATATGCGACTTCTGTGAGTGGTTGATGGACACCTGTTAAGATCCGCGGATTGAAGAGGAGTTCGACAACAATATAGCTCGACGAACCCTATTTGCGTTGATTCGACAACCCTCTATGGCTCTATTGTAGGGTCATTATCGACCAACATAATGAGCGTCTTGGTGGCCATTTGAATATTCTTTTAACCAATGATTTTGACAAAAAAAAAAAGCCACGCTATTTACAAAGACACCCCTCAGATTTTACAAAAACTTCAAATACCACTCGAGTATTTCCCCATCTTCATGAACTAGCCAAAACAACAAAGACAAAAAAATGCGAGTCTCCTGATTTCTGCCAATAAATCAACACAAGTTCACTGATCAAGGTCGAAACCAAAATACACGTAACAGAACAAAGAGAAGCAAAAATGAGCAAGAGTTCGTCATTAGTCTTTATGTTACAAGAGTATCATTATCATCCCCAACAATCAAACATTACTTTCCAATACCTCTTGCAGAAGATTCAGTCCCTCTGCAGATATGCTCTTTCTGAACTTAGATTTCCATACCTCTATCCGTGGAGGCGGGTCCGGCGAGAAACAAACCACCAAAACCGTGAGATTATCCGAAGCGTTTAGCTTTAGGGCCTCCCTGACAAGAACCCTGGAGCACCTCACCGGATCGTTATGAAGCATCAGCTCTTTCCTTGCAATCGTAACAGCGTACTGACTGCTCATCACGTCCCATAGACCGTCACACCCGAGTATCAAGAACTCGTCTTCCTCTGTCAGGAGGGTTTCGTGGAGCTCGGGTTCTGCACTCAAGGGGCACAATGATGATGACGACGAACCTTTATGGCCTTTCATGTGCCAGTCACCCAGTGCTCGGGAAACTGATAGTTGCCCGTTTAAATAACCGTCGTATACAACTCCGCCAAGTTTCTCGATTCGGAGTCTCTCGGATTTGCAATTTGGTTTGTGATCTTTTGACAGCTCGACTGCTCTGCCTCGCTTGCCTAGTACTGCTCGGCAATCTCCCACATTGGCGATCAGCATACTCCTGCAACCGTATAAATCATATTAGACGCAATCAACAGTTAAAATTGTGTACTCTGATGAACCAATTTTTGCTAAATGTCTCAAAATTTAACCTTCTGAATGTATTTTTTGCATTGAAGGTAAATTTGCTTACGCACCACAGTTGGACACAATTTTATGAGTTTGTTTGTTTAAAGGAAGTCAGGCAATAAAGTTGGAGAAAAAAGGCTTTGTCAAGTACATTAGAGATAAAAAAAAAAAAACTACTTACCAGAAATATTAGGCTAATCGCACGTGATGGAGTTTGGAAAGAAGGAATTTCATTTACAAATGGAATTTAGGGGGGAGATAGAGGGAAGAAAATAGAAAAGGGTAACTGAACATTATCCACAGAAAACTGGTCAGAAACATTATCACTTGTGGTGAAATGTTAAATGCAATTAGGCCTTGGCTTTCACGTAGTTTAGGGGGAGGGGGAGATAAAGGAAACTTGATAGGAATGACGTAACTGGATAATATCACAGAACTGATTAAAGGTGACATAATCAAGTTGACACTTTTGCCGGCCCAAGTTGAATTAGGTAATAATTGAGACAACTTCTATATATAAGACCAACATTCTTCACAATGACGTAACTACGTAATAGCATTAAGAAGGGCATATGCTTGATTGTTTATACTCATGACATTGGAAGTTGTATCTTAGCCAAAAACCTCTTGACAGACTTTATAGTACATATTTATTGCAGCAATCTGATCTAGTATAATTGTGCTGCAGCCGATGACTTATAATTTATAAACACTGCAACAAAAATTAAAAAAAAACAGAGAATGAACAAGAGTGAACCTTCCAAACATAAGGGCTGTCAATGCTGTAGTGCCAGATGTACTATCCAAGGATTCCGTGTTAGCAAACATGTTGTCTGTTTTCAGAAAAGCGCTTGATATAGCTTTCTTTACACAACCAGGGAAGGCAGAGTCGTCTAATATCAGCTTAAGGATGTTTTCCCGCACAAAAACAGCCGCATCTGTTCCTCCATGTCCATCAAACACCTGTCATGCCAAGACAGTTATTATTGCAATTAACTAAGTCAAAGACCACCAACACAATATAAATTGTAATTTTATTACTCTGATCTACTTATCTAAGTAGCTCAGTAAGTCCGCATCTGGAGATCAAATTTCCACCAGAATTCTATAAGTTATTAACACAACAATCAATTATTCACCAAGAAGTAGCTGTGCTCACCCCATAAAAGGCTCCTGAAGAAGGCAAGTTCAAAGAGGCAGTTTCACCTATATGCTCTGTTAAATCATCTATGCAGATGTACTCATCCTCCATACAAGATCTCGTTCCAATCTCTGAACAGCAGCCAGAACGAAAAATAGGTCTAAAACTTATGTTTTCATCGGCGTGTGGTCTAAGGCTAACTGTTGCAAGATCAATTTCCTAACCAAGGATGGCCAAATAGGACAAGTTTTAGTTTAGAAGCACATAAAATAAGATCCATCAATCAACTAAGAAGCATAACAAGATTCTCATCTAAATAAAGGGACATAATATAGCTAGAAAGTTAAGGTTGTTAATTGTTATATCATATAGAATTAATATATTAGACTCACCAGATGGGCTTCAGGGAACACTTGGGTGGAGCTAACACAATGGTCTATTATAGAAAGATGGCGTGGAGGCTTGGGAAGCCTTCGACGTTTTAGGTTATCGGCAGCTTCAAGATCCTCATTCTCTGTTCCCTTTCCGCAGCCACCTTCCAACATGCTAAAATTTGCCGGGTAATCCATCTCTGCAGCCATGTATCTTCACATACCATGAAAAGCATTCCCCAAATACAGCTACTATTTCAGAAAGATGCACCAACCCTAGGTGATCTCAACTCCTCAAAATAGTTAAATGAGCAAGCCAACTGGTTATGAACCAGAGTTGTTCAACAAATAATTAGGGTTCATAGACCTGGAGCAGAATAATTAAGAAATTATTGAGCTGTGTAATCTCTTGTTCCTTGATGAACTACAGATGCAAAGCAAATCAAGCAATTCCAGAGCATAAACCACTATTATCAATTTCAACCATCCCCGTCTCAAGCTTAAACCATAACCAAGTCGCATAATTTCACTTCAAAATGAACATCTCACCAATTCACGGGCATCCCAAAAGCAATTGCCCTTGATTACAAGTACCTCCAGCATAAGGAGATAAATTACAAAAGAAAAAAAAAACAGATCACAAACCAGCAAATTAACACAAATTAGTATCAATTGCCAGAGATTAGACCAAAAAAGGTAAAAAGACGAACAGAAATAGAAACCAGAGGCAGCAACAGACCAATCGGCCGCTAGAGCATAATTAATTAGCAAATCTTCTCAATCAAACAAAATAAGGTGAAGAGAAGCGAAATCACAATAATAACGAAAAACTAGGAAGAACAGGTGATTTATATACTTGAATCTTCCTGGATTGGGATGCAGAAGTGAAGGTTGTCTTAAAGCGAGCGAATAAACACTAGGAGCGTAATTTGGCAGCAAAAACAGATTGATGTGTAGAACTAAAAGACTCCGTGCAAGATTTATCCACCGGAGAATATTAACAATTTTTCTGGGGAAGGGAAACGTGGCGAGATGGGAGTGGTTGGTGAAATCGGTGAAGAGAAGGGTGAGGAAGAAGAAGAGGCTTGGACTCCTCGGTGTTAAACAATAACGGCGGGTAAGATCTGGCCGTTGGATGAGCTGCAGTTGTGCGTCTAATCAACGGTGAGAGATGGAGTTGCCTTTTAGCCTTTGTGTTTCTTTGGGAAGCCATTGTTGGGGTTTGCCTAAATTGGAAGGTTGTCTGATGTTAATCCAACGGTTCATAATGGTTAAAGAATAGAGTGACGTGGAAGATTTTTGGTTGGAAATTAACAAGTTTTTTTTATTATTTATCATAGATGGTTGGTAAATGTTCATCAACTTTGATCTACATTCATTCTATTTTGTGTAAAAATATTTTGACATTAAACTATATCCCCTGTATAATTTTAGGATAACTTTGTTTATAACATTTTGCTTTAATATTTGTGCCATCAAATTCAAGTGAGAGAAATTTAATGAAGAGCTTTACAAAATTAGGTGTGCTCTATAATGAACTATAAAATCTTATAAGAAGTGATCAAACTAAATATGAGAAAGTAATTTTTTTTGCCTATCAATTAGACGTGTCACTGTATTTTCGCTGCATTTTAGTTTCCGGTTTAAAATCCCTTTTCAATTCGGTAAGACCTTAATTCTTGGACATTTAAAAAGATGATAAGTGTGATATTTATTAAAAATAAAATAAATAGAAATGGAAAAAAGACGATCGGACTCATTGTCTTTTATAAAGCGTTCGTTTGAGGTCATTAGTTTGACCCAAGTCGGACTAATTTGTTTGGGTATAAACATGGACGGAGCCATCAAATTTGAAGAGAGGACTGAACGACTTAAATATTTAATTCGATTATAACAGAAGTAACGATAAAATAGTTCATTACTAAGAACTAAAGTTTAGTACGACAAAAGAGTCCACTATGGAAGCAAATCCCTCTTTCAGTATCTCATACTCTAAAAATGTTGAATAATAACTTCATTGTCAATGCTTTTGGAAACTTCTTTATCGATATAACAAATCAAACTACCAGTGAGAAATTCATCTCCCATCTTGTTGCGCAAATCTGCTTGATTATACTCATCGCGGAAAATGTTATTTTCACCGTAGTTGTGGCAATTGGTAACACTAAAGTCAACTCTATAAGACGATACACCAAATGAAACACTTTGTAAATTCCCTTCTCAACCATCTTCTTAGAAATATCTCCAATATTTTGCAACATATAATAATCTTCATCTCTTCTCATTTCAATAATTCACAACTCAAGTTGATCTTGAAGCATTGTTTACTCACAAATTTGGAAATCTTGTGGATATAACTCTACAAGTTGAAGTAGTTTCTCCACACTAAAATTGGAGAACGTATTCTTAGGATCAAGATATCCTATACAAGTGAGTAATTTTGTTGTTGACTCACTGAAACGATTCTCCATCTCTTTATCAATTTGGTCAATAACCTACAAATGTAACATAACATTAATTTGATACAAAACTAGTTTAATGTTTAATTCAGAAATGATAAACTACCTGACAAAAAAATCTCAGCTTTGAAGTGGTGGTAGTTTGTTGTACCATTTCCATTACGTCTAGCAACACTACCGCGGCCAACGCAGATTCTACCAGCCCACTGACAACCGTCAGCAACAGGCTGACGGTCACCGCTCCACTGACAACCGTCAGCAACACTACCGCGGGCAACGCAGATTCTACCAGCCCCGCCGCCTTGGGCTCAACAGCAATAGTAGACTCACCAACCTCCACACACTTGGTGCCCTCCCCTGCCATGCGCATACCCGACTCAGTCGCAACAACCACAATATCTCCATGTTGCTCCTCCACCCACGTCGAATGGTCAGAGCTCCCATCAGTCATACTATACTCCGACCGAATTAACCGAATCATTCAATACGATGCAACTTCAAACTTCGTTTGAAGATTGGTATATGGATATTGGCGCCACATCTCACATGACCAACACGTCAGGTAACCTATCTTCCTATTTTGATTCCCGCCCTTTTAATTATATTATTGTAGGAAATGGTGCTACTATACCAGTTATTGGTTCGGAGAATGCAAGCTTACATTTCTCACATGCCCTAAACCTTCGCAATGCCCTTCATGAACCCCATATAGTCAAGAACCTTATATCTGTTAGGAAACTTTCATCAGATAATAATGTGGCGGTTCAGTTTGGCCTTCTGGTTTTTCTGTGAAGGACCTTCATACGGGGAAACCCATCAAGCGATGTGATAGCACTAGAGATTTGTATCATGTCTTGTCCACATCAGTCTCAAATAAGTCGCATCAGTTTACCCATGTAGCTGTCGAATCCTCACGTTGGCATGCTCAACTAGGACATATGAGAGATCATGCTCTTCGTCAGATTTGTTCCTCTTTGGGTCACTCGCACACCACACATTCTAGTTCGATTATATGTTTGTCTTGTCAATTTGGAAAACATAGACGTATTCCTTTTTATGCCTCTTCTTCATTTACTAGTGACATTTTTGATATATTACATTGTGATTTATAGACATCACCAGTTTACAGTGTCAGTGGTTTCAAGTATTACTTAGTTATCGTGGATGATTACTCTAATTTTGTGTGGGCATTTCCTTTAAAGCATAAATCGGATACATATGCTACCATTTTACACTTCCACTCCTACGTGTCTACTCAATTTCAAAAGAAAATAAAGAGGTTTCAATGTGATATGGGGTGAATTTAATAATAACAATGTCCATCAATTTTGTCAATGTCAAGGTCTAGTTATACGTTTCTCATGTCCCCATACTTCACCTCAAAATGGGAAAGCATAACATATGCTTCGCACTCTCAATGACAAAACTAGAAGTCTCTAATTTCATGCTCACATGCCTCTAGTTTATTTGGTTGAACTCTTGCTTAAAGCTTGTTATGTTCATAATATTATACCTTCAAAAGCGATATCGAATGTCACATCCACTTTCCGGCTCTTCAACAAAATACTCACCTATGATCATCTACGAGTTTTTGGGTGCTTATGCTTCCCGAACCTAAGTGCTACTTCTAGTCATAAGCTTTCTCCTCGTTCCACCAAATGCGTCTTTTTGAATTTTGACAGCAAACTTTCTCAATTTTGACAGCAAACTACATTCTATACACTTCTTTTGACAACAAAACTTTTGACAGCAAACTAGGGATGTAGAGAATGTCAGTTTGCATCTTCTTGCTCTAGCCTAGCTGTTAGTTCATAGTTGAACTCGGATTATGAGTTGTTGTTAGTTCATAGTTGTTGTTCGTAGTTATTAGTTCGTAGTTTTTGTTCATAGTTGTTAATTCATAGTTGTTGTTCGTCTTATATCTTGTGATACGCAAACCAAAATCAAGACCTACTACTAAAAACATATGTAGGAGCACAACAAATAGTTGTTGTTGTTAATTAGTTCATAGTTGTTGTTAGTTCATAGTTGCTGAACTTAGACAACAAAGTTAAACTCCGCAATAATAGACATATAGTTTGCATAGATAGCAAAGATGAACTTAGACAGATATTTTGCACAGGCAGATAGTTTACAAGATAGAAAGCTGAACTTAGACAACAAATCTAAACTCAACAATAATAGACAAATTTGGTATAATAGACATATAGTTTGCATAGACAGCAAAGCTGAACTTAGACAGATAGTTTGCATAGACAAATATTTTGCATAAACAAAAAGTTGAACTTAGATAGTTTGCAAATTCCAAAAGCAAATGCAAATCCCAACAGTTTTCCAAAAACAAATGCACACGGTTTTCAAAAACAAATGCAGATCCCAACAATTTCCAAAAACAAATCCAAATAGTCATATCCTAACAACTAGCCTTCAAGGGTCTTGTTGACTTTCAAACATTCCATGGAGCCGATCTTAACACATCAGATGCGGCTTCGTCGGGTGGTTGTACTTTACTTTTACGACAAGTTCTCTTCCTTTGTTCAACTCGGACTCCTTGTTGGCCTTGAACTTGTTGCTCTCGAAGCTCCCTTGCAGTCAACCCACCTTTACATGTCTTAGCATTATGTCCAAATAATTGACACTTACTACAACGAACAGTGTCCAACCTCTTTCCCTTTTGTTTTTCATTGTCTTCATGTCTTCTATTTCTTGGTGGCCTACCCACTCCTCTCTTCATCGTTGAGGGACTTAAGTATGGAAGATCAGAACTGGCCATTGTTCTTCGTCGAGTACATGATGGAAGTTAACTAAATATGTCATTTGATATGTTTGCACAGAGAACCAACTTGATACATAAGATTCTAATGGGACTTCAATTCTTATCTCTTGAATTGCTCTAACTGCACGTCTGCAAGGGATCCCACTAATTTTCCATTCCCCACAAGCACAAGTCCGGTTGTTGAGGTTCACATGAAAACAAGACTGGCCTTGCTTGACTTCACACTCTGCACTTGATGCTTGAAAAACCTACCAAAGTTTAAATTCAGAAAATGAATAAAGGAAATTCAGAAATTGAAACTAAACCAAAAGTGCAAAGGAAATTCAGAAATGGTAATTTCGATACTCAATAAATTCACAAACATACTTGAAGCTCACGAGAAGATAAAAGGTTCTTATGCATTTTTTTCACGATCTTTGGCATTATCCCATTTAAAGGCCAAGTCTTTGCCTCTTCTTGCCGTTTCACATATCTAACCATATTTGTTATTCGAATCCCTCTAGTATAGTTAATTCCATTTAGTATGTAATCATTTTGTTATGATTACAAAATATAAACAATAAATCAAACACAAAAACTAAAAATGAACCTTCAAGTAAGGACAAGACTGGGTTGAGTCTATCTACTCCAATAGTAGAACTGAAACTCTCCACAAAGCTACTCGTATATTCTTCATTATACAGTGATGGATCAAACTTGTGTCTAGCCCATTATTCTTTTTCTCCCGCCTCATGCAACCACTTTACAACACCAAATCCAGCTTCCTTTTGCATCATCTCTACTACATTACTGTAATTGAACTCAGAATACGCTTCCCAACATGCCCAAAACAAGTTATGCATAAGCCATCTAGGATATTGTTGTAACGGTCAAAAATCGAAAACGGACTAATTAAACGGGAATTTTAAGGAATTAAACGGGTTTAATGAAATAAACCCTAAAGAAATATAAAATAATTGGAAACGAGCGAAATTCCTGAAAGTGAAGGAATGAAAATTTGTTATTTTATGTTATGAAGGATTCGCGAAGGTTTCGTAAAAATATATCGACTTGGGTATGTCGCTGTAATTTTTATAAGGAACTTTGGGTAAAAAGTGTAAAGATGAAAATAAGAGGGTAAAATGTGTAAAACTTATGCAAGATAAGTTTAAAATCTGCAACCTATGTACGTGGAAGTGCAAGGGTGATCAGGAGAGTTGATTAATCCTCAATCATCATCATCAAGCTTGAAGCCTAAGCAAAGAGAAGTGGATCGAACAACATATACATATACCACACAAAGCTTGTGGTCTTTCTATAGAATTTGAGAGAGATCTATAAGGGCTGAGAAACCAAGTTAGTGTCAATCACTACCAGTACACCACCGCAACAGGAGGCCGGGAAAGTCGCCGGAGCCTCGTCGGAATCTGCATAAACAGGGGACAATTCATATAAGGTGTGAAAATGAAGGTTTTGATTTGAGAGATACATTTAAGGTATCAAAACTCCATAAAAATTTACCAAATTTTAAGCACATCCACTTTGGATGTTAGGAACAAGAATATATGGTCGGATTTTGTTTTGGTTGTGTGAGTTGTAAGTTATAACATGAAGAAGATAAGTTGGAAAAGCTGTATAATTTGCAGAGTTTTCGACATGAGCAGTGATCTTACGACGCATTTTTAAGTATCTTCCCATGGTCCTATCTTTTTGAAATTTTTTATATGTTTTAGAATTAACATTATCCTAGATCATATTAAAATTTGGAGTCGATCCAACGGTGGGATCGAAAGTTACATGGATTTTATGTGTACGAATTTTCTGTGACAGGAGCTGATCGAACAACTCATTTTTTGTTGAGTTTGGTTTAAAAATGCCATTTTTAGCTATGTTACATATGTTTGAAAAGGTTAAGGGGTTGTTTGGTTATAAGGTATTGATAAGGATATATTTTGGTATATTTTTGAAGGTACGAGAAAGGGGATATAGTCCGGAGCGAGAAACGGACTTAGGATTTGATCGAGAAAGCTTAGTTTTACCTTACTTGAAAGGTAAGTGTATATAAATTACACTTCCTTAATATATATATTATGTATTTAATATGAGATTATTTTTATGTATGCATGCGAGAAATAAATATTTATTTACGTTTAATACGTCTTGATAAATGATTCGAATAACTTTAAGCTTGCATGCAAACGTAATTGAATGTAGTTATTATGATATGGTGTGGTATTATGATTTCTTGCATGCCTTGTGGATTATGTGAATGAGTTGTATGCTTAAAATGATGTTATGTTATATATGAAATGTAAGGCATGCATGAGAAGTATGATTTTGATGAGATGAAAGCATGAAAAGGAAAAGTGATATGAAAGTGATAATATAGGCAGATGATTAATTAATTAAGCCCAATTGGGTCCCGCATGCACCACCTGGGGGCGAGAAACATATATAAAGGCAGCGCTCGATCTTCGAGGGGTCTCAGAGATTAGATATGAGACAACGCTCGATCTACGAGGGGTCTCAAGTTTAGATAGCTGAGGTCAACGCTTGATCTACAAGAGGACCTACGACGCTATCGGGTTAGTCAACCTAAAGAGAAAGAAAGAAAGAAAGAAAGGAAACATGAAAGCATATGAGAAAGGGAAAGGCAAATCGTACGGTCAGTCGAGGCTAGTTAATTAATTATCACCTATGCATCGATGCGATCGAGTCTAGCATGTTATATGTTATGTTATGATTATTCATATGTGATGTGTGATAACATGCTTGAATGACTATGTGAAATGTGATATGAATGGTTGTGGAATTTAATGTGAATGTGGATATGTATATATGTACTTTGGAGTGTGAGAAAGGGTATAGTGTGTTCTTTAGGGACGGGATAATAGATACTTATATATATCGGGGAGTGTGATATCTATATCCTTACTAAGCTTGTACCTCATTGTTGTTATATACACACTTTTTAGCTACTCAGACTCAGCCTAATCAAGGCAAGGACGTTGGACTCAACACCTGGATTTGAGATCATACTAGTTGGGTTGTTATGGGATGTTGCCGCGCTAGGATGTTTTGTGTGGTTTTAAACAATTGTGTGTTGTTAACCAAGTTCTCACGACATGTGTCAGTATTTATATGTTATAAATCTGGTTGTAAGATAAAGTTTTAAAATTTTACGTTTTTTGCTTTTCCGCTTATTGTTTTAAACATGGTTAATTAACCGGTAATCAACTAGAAATGAAATATGTGTCACAATTGTTTTTTGAAATTGGCACATAAGTGTCTACAACAAAGGCGCCTAGATACACCGGGCCAAATATCATCTAGTGCCGGTTCAATGCCCTACAAATTTGAAAATCAAACTAATTACGATTCATATTACTAATATGTAATATCATAAACAACTAGATTAATACCTTTTGTCGGTTTGATATAATAGTCAAGTCTTCCCTCATAATGTCCTTCAAACTATCCTTAAGATGCCAAAAGAATTGTGACGAAGTGCTCTTACTTTCATTTTCATATACACCATATGCCAATGGAAAAAGCTGAGCATTTCCATCTACGGCTATTGCAGATAAAACAACTCTACCAAAATTTTCTTTTAAATGACAACCATCAACCCCAATCAAGCTTCTACGTCATCTAAAACCCTCAATCAATGACTTCAAGGATATGAATATGTTCTTGAATTGAATTGCTTTTCTCGAAGTTCATCAACAACTTGTCAAGCATAATGATCCTTAGAGTTGGGATTTGTATTTTTCAAAACATCACAATAAACTGGCAACTTTCCATACGAAGTGTCATGGTTTCCTTGGAGCTCCTCCAAACAAAATTTTCTTATTTCATATACCTTTGTTTTCTGTAGCCGAACACCGTATCTCAACTTAAGAAGCTCATTGATTGCCTTCCCCGAAATATCCGGAGTCGCCTTTACATCATCCATTAATTTCTCAGCCGCCCAACACATTGTTGTCATGGGGTTGAACTCCGACAATCTCATGCATCTTCTGTTAGCCTTTTGATGGCCCAAGTATATGTAACACCCCAATTTTATTAATTATCTAGGTATGCTACAACGCCAGCGGTTTCTCTACTACTATTGAAATCCGCCTCAGGCTAAAACTTAGACTTCAACGAGTTATATAAAAACGTATTTATATCACATGCCTTGATTGAGATTATAATTTACAGAAGAAAAAAAAAACGTTTACTGAATTTTTTTAAAGTTACTCGCTTCCGAGCTAGAGTGAGAGGTGATCAAGTGTAACTCCTGGTACGCTTCCGTAACGCCATCTGCTACTCACCTTAACCTGTCAATAGGTTGATAACCTACCAAAACAAATAAAATAAAATGGGTCAGTTTATCTGACAGACTAGCAAGCTGGATTAGCCTAATAAAAAAATATACTTATTAATTTCGAAGAACATATAGTATTCATAACGTTACCGTACTAGCTTTTCAACGTTTAATCGATTTAATAACACTCTTAATTGCGTTAGCGTTACGCTAGAAATTTTACCATGGATACCAGGTTTGATTTTAACCGTTAATCAACCGAAGGGCAAGTCTTGAAGAACCTCTTGGTAAGTCCCTGACTCCCTAAATTCGCCTACCGGTAGCGAGATTGGAATTAGACGACCTAATTCCCGGGGTCCACTAAGCCCCAATGGACATTTCTAATAATGTTATCGAGCCGACATTATTATTTACCCATAATGTCCGTACCCACATTTCACATTTTCATCAGTTCGTCCATTATCCAAGTAACCGCTAAAAATCAACAACATACCAATTAATACAATTCGATAATGTATACGTATAATTTAACTATAGCTATCTCGATTAATATATATATATTATCGATCGAATAGGTACGATAGTTATTTAAAATAACTATAACCCACTTGCCTTCTCGTAACGTAAACGCTGACTTTATACGGTATTCACCTGATATACTACCGAGTTAGTATATCTTTTCTACTACGTTTATTGAGCTTTTTTTTTTGTGTGTGTTTTTGTTTTAAATTTTTTGATCCAAAGCCTCCCCTTTTATACTACTGCAGGATGAAGACTTCCAATTGCTCACTCTTATAGTCTTATACGTGTAAGTATAGTAATTTACGTACAAAATATGTCAAAAGATTCACCTGCCTAATCACCAATCCTATACTACTTACTCAACAAGGCTATAGGGCTATTTAAGCCAAAATTTAACTTTAGACCCATGATTCCAATTTAACCATGAACAAGCCCCTAAAACAATTTATAATTACCTAAGTTTCCCTATTTATTTACTACCTTATCTATATAGTTATGGATATAAGATTAACTTGTCCTAATCTATCTTACTTATCTAAATTGCCTTTATAAACATTTTTTTTCTTATAATTTAATTATATTTTTATAACCAAACTTAAGCATAAACCATAATAAGTTTATACTTATTTATAAATTGTTTAAATTATCCATATTTATCTTACTTGTTACTTAAATAAGGTATACGAACAATAATGAACGGTGCGAGTTGTTATGAAATGTTAAAATAAATAAATATTACTTATTTATAAATTGTTTAAATTATTGCGTATATGTTACTTATTTATAAATTGTTTAAATTATCCATATTTATCTTACTTGTTACTTAAGGAAAAATTATTGCGTATATGTTACTGAAATAATATTTATTTATTTTAACATTTCATAACAACTCGCACCGTTCATTATTGTTCGTATACCTTATTTAATGGAGTGCTACAATATATCCATCTGGGAGTCTAGAACCATGTAGTCTCCATTCACATCTTGGGTCAATACAAACCGTTGTCAATCTTTTATGATCAGATTTTTGAGTGACTACAGCAACTCCTTGTTGGATACAAAAATCTCTCAAACCACGATACAAATGTTCCTTGTCAAAGAAAATCATCCACAACTTAATCTTGATCAAACCGAAAGGAATATCAATATGGAACTCACCATTCTCATACAACCTGTCAAAGTATGTATCTTTATACGTCTCCCATTCACTAGATCTGTCAGGATTATATCCATCAACTAAAAAGGCCAAAGGAGGATCATCTTCATCAACTAATCCATCTTCCTAAACATCAACTAGATCCTCTTCAAAACTATCAGACGGTTGATACTCTACATCATCACTATCAACATTGTCAATATCACCAACAATATTATCAGCCGTGATTGTCAAAACTCCTCATGTTATACTCAATCTACCAGAAGTCGGTTGAGTATCACATGCATTTCTCTTTTCAACAGGACAATTAATCCCTTTTCTTCTTGCACTTGTTTTGGTCCTTGTTTGCAAGTTTAAAGGCACATGGTTCATGCAAAACATTAAGGTTTGTTGCATCAGCTGGCTGATTTGTTGGTGGGATTGGAGTATGATGGGTTTCGTCCATATAACCCGTGGATGGGATTGTATGTTGGGATGATGGACGAACAATATCACCTGATGACATTCTTGACTCAAGCAAACTCACCGTCAACTGCAAATTCTCACATGGGTTTTCATCATAACCAAATGGAAATTTTGATCAATGATTTATCATGAAATATCCTAAATAGCGCAGCTCCAACATATCATTGTCACTCTCTAATTTACAACTTCTAGAGTTGTACAATACCACAAACTTGGATTTTTGGGCAATTTTGATCACTTTTTCAAAGCTCCTTCTAACAACTGAATATAGATATCCAACACATTACACAAATCGGTATCATCAACCTCTATTTGAATTACCATATCCAAATTACGACGTAAACACAACACCTTTTTTTTTTTTTTTTTTATCTCCCATCCTGAAAATGAAAACATAAACCGAAAATCAGCAACTTTAATGAAACTAATAACCAAAAGAGGGAAAAAAAACAGCAACTTCACAAACTAATTAAGGAGCCAAACTTCAAAAGAGACTAGAAATTTATCAAATAGTCTTTATAAAAATTTGTTGGATATCTATATATAGAGTAGACCAGAATTTGTCAAATGGTCTTCATAAAAATTTGTCTTTCAAATGTAAATGACAATAGCATTTCTTCAAGAGTAGACCAGAAATCGAAACTATGTTTATAAGTAACAACTTCAGAGCAGATCATAAATCAAAACCTAACTTCAAAAGAGACCAAAAATCGAAAGTTCTAATAAATATAATTACAACCGAGGATGCTGAGAGGAGAAGTACAACCATAAATTAAAACCTAATAGAATGATATTAGGGCTTTCAAATCTGGATAAAGATGGAACCGAATTTCAGAGCAAATCTTATAGTTTAATACCTACATAGAATCGTATTCTTGCGAATGGAGATCGAGAGAGGTCTTTCAAAGAGAGTCGAGAGTTGAGTCTTCAGAGAGAGTCAAAAGAGGTCTTTCAGCGGTTGTTTCAATTTAAAAAAAAAAGAGCGTCAATCTTTTTTTTATTTTTTTTGTAAGTTAACAAATGTTAACTAGGGTTAAAGGAAAGTGACGAATTGGACAAATATCGGAAATTTTAAAAACACAGGGGTAAAATCCAAACTCGGAAAATTTGTGCATAAAATCCAGAATACTCATACTATGGGGTAACAACCGAAATTTTCCTTTTTTAAATTGACAACAATAATGGAAAAAGGAAGATTTCGATTTCGGCTGTAGCACAAAAAAGTGGAAGGAGATTGCGGATGCGCCCTACTTGGGACGCATTCTGTATATGTCCTAGTTTGGACTTTGCGCTTGCGCGCAGTTCGTTTTGACCGTATAATTTGTCATTTTAGACTACCCAAATAACATTACAATTAGATTTACTGGGAGCGGAGTGTGGGGCCGGGAGGGAATTATAATCTATGTAACGGAAAGATCTGATAGACAAGTGAGTCGATCTAGATCTGGTGGTGAGCCATCCCATTTTAAGGATATATAAAACGCATACAGACAGACTATACAGTAAAAAGCGCAACCCATCCTTAACCGTTGATTTGACGTCCACTTGCATTTATCCAACGGCCAGCATATCCCTGCCATGGAAGCACTCATTCATTACCAACGAGTCAACCTTCCTCCACTTTAGTCTTTCACTCTCTCTTCACTGATTGTCCACTGCGCTCTCTCATCCCACCGCTTTCCCTTCCCAACCATTATTCTCCCGTTGATTGCTGCAGAGTTCACGGTATTTCTTCACCGCCTTCTATTTCCGTGTCCGGTTCATTTGCTGTACAATTCAAGTTGTGAAAGTATCTACTTGACGTGTTCATAAGATTTGCTTGTCATAATATCTAGTTGAAGTTTCTCGGTCGTCTTTCAGTTCACAACATTTTGTTTGGATCAATTTTTGACAATTGACAGCAATACGTGAGCTTCTATCACTTTGCAAGACTTTTCAGTTATTTCAGCATTTGCTAGTGTCTGATCTGTGCTCTTCGTAATGTGATTTGTTTGTGCTTGAAACGACTGCAATTGAGAATAGTTGCTCTATAGCTCCTCATGAATGTTTGTTTTTTTCCCCTTACTTGTTTGGACCGCTTTGTATATTCCCCGATTGATTTCCCAGGGTTTGGATTTTTGCTTTCTTGTTTGGATTCTTTTTTATTAGCATGCTGAGGTTGGTAAATGAAGTTCTTTTTTCCCTTCAGGTTTGCCGAGAATCAATAATTGAATGAAGGGTAAGCTCAATTCCTGGGGTTGAAAATAGGAAATTGCTTATTTTGATTGTTTCATGGGCAACATATGCCGTGGATCTCTTGGAACCAAGTACTATCGCGGCTACAGCAAGCCTGATAATCAATTGGATTCGGTTGACAAGCTATCTAACTCCAACACAAAGGAAAACACTTCTGATCTTTCCCAACCCACTTGCAACTCAAATTCTGAAAATCCTCAAGCTTGTAGCAAATCACAGCAAGAAATCCCCACCGAAAGCCCTAAGAAAGACAGCCATACTAACAATACAGAAAGCCAAAAAGGATCAATGCTTAGCTCAATAGCAAGAGGAAACATGAGGAGGGCAAATGAAAATGTCTTTCATGTTTTGGGTCATGAGACCCCTTACATTCGAGATCTCTATACTTTGGGGCGCAAGCTAGGTCAAGGTCAATTTGGGACGACTTATTTGTGCAAAGAGATCTCCACTGGGAATGAATATGCTTGCAAATCGATATCAAAGAGGAAGTTGATATCTAAAGAAGATATTGAGGATGTTAGAAGGGAGATTCAGATAATGCACCATCTCGCCGGCCAGAAACATATTGTGACCATCAAGGGTGCCTACGAAGATCCTTTGTATGTACATATAGTTATGGAGCTGTGTAGTGGAGGAGAGTTGTTCGACCGAATCATACAGAGAGGACATTACACTGAAAGAAAAGCAGCTGAGCTGACCAGGATTGTTGTAGGGGTTGTGGAGACGTGCCATTCCCTTGGTGTGATGCATAGGGATTTGAAACCGGAAAATTTCTTATTGGTCAACAAGGATGATGATTTTTCACTCAAGGCTATTGACTTTGGATTGTCGGTTTTCTTCAAGCCAGGTAAGATATAAACACTATCTTTCTTCTTGTTTAGGCTCTTCTGTCTTCATAAATGTTAATTGAAGTTCCATAGTATTTAATATTCAATGCACTACAGTGTGTTCCCACCTTTATTGCCTCCTTCCTGACAAACTTTTTGAGAATAATCATTACTGTTGGGCTGCTGTAGTTGTGAAGTTGTTTTTTCTTGTCTCTCTACTAATGTTTCTCTATGTCTTTGTACTATGTGTTGGAAATGTATAATACTCCTGGACAGATGAAAACTGATAAGTTTACAAATTAATTAACACCTAGGATCGATAATTGATCAAACAAATTTCTCCTTATGAGTTATGACAAATTAAGTGACATAAACTGTCAGCCAAACATTCCAAAACATCCAATATCCTGTTCTAATACACAGTGATTACATATTTTCTGAAACTGTCACTTTATGTTCATACTTCCCTAATTCGTGTCCCTAATCCGTGTCCCATTACATGTCCCTAATTAAGTGATATATACGGAATCGATAATTGATCAAACATATTTTCTGAAACTGTCACTTTCTGTTCTAATACACAGTGATTACATATTTTCAAATTAAGTGACATAAACTGTTGCTGAGTGCAAATCCTCTGTCCCATTACATGTCCCTAATTCGTGTCCCATTTTTCTGATTGACTCACCATTAATTTTAAAATGTAGATAATTTATAATTTTAGGATGTAGTGAGCCGATCAGATGAGTGGGACACGAATTTTTGAACATGTTATGGGACAGATGATTTGCATTGCTATTTTCCCCGATTAAAAAAAAATCTGAAAATAAACTATTCATTCATTCAGTGCGAGTTAATATATCAAAGTCTAAAAACAAAAATAATTCCCAGGTCTGTTTTTCTATCAATTCAACCTCATTACGCCATTAATTAAAGCCATATAAAACTGATTTAAGGAAATGGTATATAATCAATTAGTAAAATTCATGGAAGATAATTTTTTTTTTTTTTGAACTATGGAATGGTTCCAGTTGCAATTCTAGAAACTAAACTTTGTTTATGAAAACAGGTAAGATTACTAGCTAAATAACTAGTAAAAATATCCTAAAGTGAATACCGAAAGTTGTTAGATTGTAGAAAATTAGGAAGAACTTTCATTAACCTGATTCACATTATCCACCTCTGAGATTGACAAACCACCCAAATTTCTTTTCTACACAGCTGTATTTTTTGGTGGAATCTACACAACTGTTAATGCCCTGTAAATGATTTTTCATCTGAACTGACTGCATATATATATGTTATAAGTGAACTTCCATTTTACACCATTGTTTAAAGACCTTACTTATGCTTTAGATGGAAAACTGTATCTCTTTTTTCCTCTTGTCCTCTGCTTCCTGGAGCTACACTGAAATTCCCTTTGCTCATCAAGCAACTGTCTTTCTTGATAGAATTTCCTTTACTCATTCAATACTGAAATTATTTGCTGTACTGCAAAAATAAGTACAAGTAAATTGCTACTGAAAATGTTGTATGGAATCACAATTAAATGTGCATGAGAACATGACAACAGAGAAAAGCAGTGAATGTTCAAAAATTAAAATAAAAAGGGACTAAGCACCCAACTGTCTACACTCAATCATGGCTTATTTTCAGTATAAAACAACATATTACTTAATAATGGCTTATTATTGCAGGCCAGACATTTACTGACGTGGTTGGAAGCCCATACTATGTTGCGCCAGAAGTACTTTTGAAGAAATATGGTCATGAGGCAGACGTATGGACTGCTGGTGTTATCCTGTATATATTGCTAAGTGGTGTGCCTCCGTTTTGGGCTGGTATGTATCTCTGTCATTGGACTATCCTAGTCCTTCTTGTGTTGGAAGTTAATGTCCTTACCTTTCCTCCCCCATTCTTCTTTGTTTTGGAGTTCAGAGACACAACAGGGAATATTTGATGCGGTTCTAGAAGGGCACATTGACTTTGAATCAGATCCATGGCCCATGATTTCTGATAGTGCAAAGGATCTGATAAGGCAGATGCTTTGTTCAAGGCCTTCAGAGAGGTTAACTGCTCACCAAGTATTATGTAAGCTCTACTTGCTGATCTGTATCAAAGTTTTGGTGGTAAGAACCACCTATGAAGTAGTTTTCATTTTGTAGGTCATCCTTGGATTTGTGAGAACGGGGTTGCACCTGATAGATCTCTAGATCCAGCTGTCCTTTCTCGTCTCAAGCATTTCTCTGCAATGAATAAACTGAAGAAAATGGCATTACGGGTACGTGTAAGACAATGATATGCCTTTTCCCTAATTTTACAGGACTGTGAAATTTTGCCCGTAGCCAAGTAGGAAAGCATAGTTCTCCCTCTGTGTGTTTTGGAGTTTTTAAATAACATTACATTGTTAATTTACCTCCTGATGACTACTCCTTTTAGCTTTCGGCAATGCATTAAGGAAGAGTTGTCTGAGCTCATGGGTCAGCCTGCAAAGTGTAACCCTCTACCATCGCAGGGCCTTGCTTGCATGGAAAAATTAATTTTGACTCTCCAAATCTTTTCAGCATCGTTAAATATGTTTGGTTTCAGAATTAGCTGCTAAACATATGTAGAATGAATCATGCTACTAATAGCAGGAGTGCAATGTCAAATTTAGTCGAAAGTTTGGAAAAAGAGATTAAAACCGTTCTTAATATTTGTTGGCAACACTGAACATGTAGTTTATCATGATTCTTAAGCCATTCACTTGGCTTCTTGTTCATTTTTCGTTCTGAGCTCCTGCTTATGTTATGTTAGGACAATCATCAAACAGTGATAACAGAAGAACATATTTTATTCAGTGCTGAATTGCTCTTTGCCGGCTCGATCTATTTCAGGTTATTGCTGAAAGTTTGTCAGAAGAGGAGATTGCTGGTTTAAAGGAGATGTTCACATCCATGGATACTGATAATAGTGGTGCAATCACGTTTGAGGAACTGAAGGATGGGTTGAGAAAATATGGATCCACCCTCAAAGACAATGAGATACAAAACTTGATGGAAGCGGTATGGTTAATGAAACTAAGTTGTGCTTCGTTTTCAGTAAATAGTAAATGCCCTTTGTTTTGCTGCTTATTATATTTATTGGTCTCTTACTATGAGTTGTTCTCTTTTTACTATTATCAAATTTATTGCCCTTTGTTTTGCTTTAATACTTGATATGAAGAAAGATACACATTTATTCCAGTCATAATATTTGTTTTGCTTGTCACTATTTAGTCTATTATCAAATACTTATGATTAGTAATATTTCTTTTCGCAAGCTAACAACACCACATGAATAAATGATGAAAGATCCATAGAGAAAGGTGTAAAATTTCAAAAAAATTTCTATCCATTCGGCATTTCTTGGAGCTTGTCTTGAAAAGCATGTTCAGTAGTCATTTTTTAGCTGCCTAACTCTATTGGTTGCAATTGGTTAGAGTTTAAAGTCTCTCCCCTAGCCCACCAAATGCTTCTTTTTATTCAGTTTTTTCTCTCTCTACAGAAGTCTGAATTGCAAGAATAAAACATTAGCATGTCTCTTATCTTGATAGATTCCGTTTGGACGCAATAATCAAACTCATCACTAAGTGGCATGCCATGTTGAGTAAATATTTCAAATAGCTGACCTTACCCTTATATTACAGGCTGACGTGGATAAGAATGGAACCATTGATTACGGTGAATTCATAGCTGCAACTATCCATCTCAACAAGCTAGAGCGTGAAGAACATCTTGTTGCAGCTTTCCAGTACTTTGACAAGGATGCAAGTGGGTATATTACTATCGATGAGCTTCAGCAGGCCTGTATAGAGCAAGGCCTGAATGATTCTTTTCTTGAAGATATTATCAAAGAAGTTGATCAAGACAATGTAAATCTCCCTCCCTTCCATTTTCCTTGTCATGACAGAAGGAGCAAAACGAGATTTTTTTTTTATATCCCTAGCTTTGAGGATGGATTATATATGTGTTGATCAAGTTGTATAAAACTAGGCATGCAATTTTGACTGCGTTTTGTCCCTGTGTTAGTTCTCACTGTATCTTTGTATTCCGTTACAGGATGGCAGAATTGATTATGGAGAATTTGTTGCCATGATGAGAAAAGGAAATGCCGGAGGTGGACTTGGGATTGCACTTGGAAGGAGAACGATTAGTAGCAGTCTGAATTTGACCAGAAATGCAACATAATCATTTTGCAGCTGAAGGGACTTTGTTGAGGTACTGAATTACGATTTATTTCCAGACATTGTCATTAATTATGCAGAACAAACTAAAGTGAACCAGTAGATGATTGGTGGATGTCCTATTTATATTTTTCAAAAGCATGAAGTAGTATCACCTTAAAAAGGTTACACTTGAGCTCTGTTTGGTTGCATAAACATGATCTTTAAATTAGTTATTGTATATGCTCCCATGGACGTAAGATTTATGTCTCTAGCTGAATCATTGAAAATCACTCGTTTTTTCCATAAGATGATATGGTTTTTCAAAGACGTAATATGGAGAGTGATACATTGATGCTCAAATCCTACCAAAGCAATGATGCTAATTATTTTCTAGGTGTAGCAGCTGCAGAAAATGCCAAGAAACATATTTAGTTTGTGGTTAAATTCACTCCTCTTCATCGGTGACATCACCTTATCAGTTTGCTGACGTCCTTGCGATGTCTGTCCGTTTGCAGTGTGTGCTGGGTAGTCGAACATTGTTGACAAGTGTGTACAGCAAGAATGGCAGTGAAACTCATGGGATGTCTTCCTCATGGCCTCCATCATTTCTTACTGAGGTCAAGGTTGAGAGATTTGCTTTCTACCACTTTCTGTAATTCATGAAATGTATTTTAAAAAACACATTCCTGTTTATTTCGGATCGATGGAAACACACTTGTGTTGTGCATCTAAGTTTGTTACGTTCTACCTTTTGTGTTGTCTTTCTTCAGTTCTTTCTCTGTACACTAATGACCATAGATGAAATAATGTTGCCCGAGTGAATGAGTAATTATTCTATTTTTACCTTTACTGGATGATTTTTCCTCAATCCTATTCAAAATTTTCTCATAACTATTTGCAGCTTCATAGCAAATGGGTAAATAAAACAGTAGAGACAGTTTTTTTTTGTTTTTTTTTTTGTTTTTTACCAATCTTTGTTGGTAATTCTTTCTCTTTGGCTCAACAATGCTGTGTCATGAGCTGTGGAAATTGGATGATTTAAAATGAACTGGTTTTATATTTTTTTTTTGAAAATGGAAAGCGTTAGGCTACCTTCTCGAAGTAGTCCAACCTAAAGCATCCTTGCGGATGAGAATACGAATGGTCCATGGATTGTGTTTGGACGATGCCTTATCATGAGACGGTGTTTGTCGGACTTTGTGACATCAACCCCCATTACAAATGCTCTGATTTGGGCATGAATAACGGACGTTCTCATGCAATGGTTTGATGAGAGAGTGTTATGATTGATGTTTCCCATAGTTATCGATCCAAAAATACTTCAGTGTAACATAGGTCGGTTTGTGAGAGAGTATTTATTGAGCTAAACCTAAGTATCTATGGATTTTTCACATCTCCCTTTGCTAGCTAGATGAGAGGTAATCTTCTCTCTCATACTAACAGTGGCGGAGACAGAAAATTTCCGAAGGGGGGTACAATTTTTTATTTTTTTTCATATAAGACATTTTGCGTATTAATTTGAATATTATTTTACATATTATGTTAAAAATTAAACACTAAAATCTATAAATTAAAAAAACTTATACTAAAGTTTTCTTACTATAAGTTTTTTTGTTTATATATATATATATATATATATATATATATATATATATATATATTTTATATAGATGATAGTTAAATTAATTTATATGTATAGTTTGTTTTTATAAATAAATTGTCAAATAAATTAAATAGTGGTTGATGAACTATTGTATTGATTACCCTGTACTTCAGACCCCTCATTCCCACCATCTACCAAATGAGCTAACAAAGAATTATGAGGCAAATTTCCAGCATGGAGGCCGACCACCTTATAGCCACAGGAGAGTAACCATGGTGACCAATTATGAGAAGGCATGTATTAAAAGATTTGGGAGAAGACATTATTAATGGAGTTAGGTTTCTCAACTTATCTCATGGACTGACTTCCCTTTCTACCGGATGGGCAAAAAGGTCAATACAAACACAATAGTGAATACCAAGAGCATAATGGTATTATTAGAAGCGAGAGCAGGGTAATTATTTTTAATAGTTTTCATATATAGAATTTTTATCTACAATCTCATTTGTTATTGAATTTTAAAAATACTTATAAATTTTCATACAAGTCTTTATATTTATCATTATTTTTATATAATTTTTTAAAATTACTATATATTAATAAAATCTATTATGTTAGAAGAGGAAGGGCAAAAATGATATACACCAATAACATATTTGAGAATTTAGTTAATCCTATACTTTTAGGTAGTCAAAATTAGGACATTTAATATCCCATAAAATACTTATATATATTTACTACTCCGTAGATACTACTGTATCATTGAAGTAAGTATTTATAAAAGCGAAGCTGTGATGTTATGTCAGGGCGTCAGGCTGTCAGCAAAAGAAGAAAAAAGGGTTCGAAAATTCCATTAAATAAGCCAAATAAAGGTGTCAATGGGCCCACACGCCTCTCCCCTCGTTAATATTCCTTCAAATACACAACCCAACAGCCTGTCTTCAACCTCTCATCTCTCTCGAAGAAAAACTCACACCGACACCCACAGACGCTACAACCACCGCAACAATGAGCTTCTTCCCAGGCAGAACCCAATCCCTACCGGTGTCTCAGCCGGATCCAGCCACAACAGATCAGAAGCCTCAAGGCCTGAGAAGAAGGCTATCATCCCTGTCTCTTCAGATCCAGCCTTCTTCTTCGCCTGCCTACGCATGGGCTCTCCACAGATCCAAATCTCTCTCATCCATGGGAGAATCGGCTGGAGTTTCAATCAAGAAATGGTGGCAATTCGGGTGGGACTGGATCTTGTCTCGAAAGCCTGGATTTGCGTCAGATCTGGAGCTCAATGAGGATGAGAAACACTTGGTTGGCTCCCACAACAAGGGGAGCTGGAAGCATGTGTTTTATAAGATCAGATTTGAGTTTAAGAAGATGATTGGTTCTGATGATCGAGCTCTTCCTGTTACTTTCAGGTATGATTCTAAAGACTACGCCGACAACTTTGATGATTCTGTTTTGAGGAGATCTGCCACGCTCCATTGAACAAAGATGAGTTTCCTCCTATATTCATTGGTTCGTATATAATATATATATTGATTGAGATGTCATTCTAAATTTGTGTTGTTGTTGGGTTGGGGCTCCTGGGGAGATTATTATGGTCATAAATGTTCAAGTGATGAACCAATTCAAATTCAAATGGATGTACAAAGGCAAAAACGCTATCAGTAATTTTTCATTTTGATTTGTTTGGGATTTGGGGAAGTATGATTTGTTATGTTAGTGACATAATATATATAATCTCGTCAAGTTTTGCCCAATTTTAATCTTTCTCTATTCTTGATTTCTTGATTTCTTGATTTCTTGTCCATATTCATTCCAGAAACTTGTATTTGTTAGTAATCATAATTGGACTTGTGGGCGTTGAATATTATGAGAAAATGGTGGGAAAGTGAGTGTTAATGGGAAATGTGGGCAGCTTGGAATCATGTGAGAAGATTCAAGATTCATATTGGTCGTCCAAATTCTAAACTCATTAAAAATCATGTTTAATTAGACTAGTTATTACAAGTCGTTGACGAGTTTGTCTTTCAACAAATTATGGTCTTCCTTGAACGCAGTCCCTTTTATACTGATTATTATATATATTTGCTTAGTTATTCTTTTCTCTCTGAATCATCGATGTTACCTCTACTCAGCTCGTCATCTGGCCATACTATTTGTTGGTTTTCTTCTATCACTTTTTATTTGATTCCAACTCTCTGTTTTTTCTAATGGGACGGTTTAGCAAACCGGCAGTTTTCCGATTTAGCAAACCGGCGGTTTTTCGGTTTTCACTTACTATGTTTGGGTTTAGATTTGACATTTGGCCAAACCTAAACCGGACGGTTTAGGTTTGACCATCACTATTCCACTACTTGAAAGACAAAAAGTGATGATAAATAATTGGAAAAAAACGGCTTTCAGTTAAAGATGGTTGTCCAAGTATTCCAAAAATGAGAGGTTTGAGTTAACATTAAAAAAAATAAATCCAAAAGTGTAAGTTGTAGGGTTTAATTGGCGTAGAGATCATAAATGTAGATGTTACAATAAAATAGATTAAATTATATGTTTTATAATGCGCTAGAAATAACGAGGACTTTCAAAATCTAAGTCATCGTAGGAGTCGTTTAGAAACTGGTAGCTTATTGTAGCTGAAGTTAAAGTTTGAAGTTTATGGTTAGTTGAAACTAAAGTTTATACTTATTGTAGTTGAAGTTAAAGTTTATGGATAGTTGAAACTAAAGTTTAGAAACTGGTAGCTTATTGTAGCTGAAGTTAAAGTTTGAAGTTTATGGTTAGTTGAAACTAAAGTTTATACTTATTGTAGTTGAAGTTAAAGTTTATGGATAGTTGAAACTAAAGTTTAGAAACTGGTAGCTTATTGTAGCTGAAGTTAAAGTTTGAAGTTTATGGTTAGTTGAAACTAAAGTTTATACTTATTGTAGTTGAAGTTAAAGTTTATGGATAGTTGAAACTAAAGTTTATTGAGTAATTGAATTAAGTAACATAGTTTTATTGAGTAACTGAAATAGGTAATTAGGTAATTGAATGAACAATTTTATTTTTGTTGATAACCTTGATGGACATTTAAAAAAATGATTTTTTTTAACCGATAAAAGTGTTAAACAACCAAAAGGACATTATTATATTTATGATTAATTTTCAATTTTAACTGACAAAATACCTCGAATTATATTTTTCCACCGATAAGTTGGGTTAATTTAATCAATATATATTTTTTCTTCCTCGTTAAAAAAGTTGGGTATTTTTGGCGCATTTGGAGACACTTTATTATGAATCAAAAGGGCTAAGTAGTGACTACTTATGGATAGTCGTCCCCTTGTAGACAACGTAAATATCCCTTATACACTCAAAAGGTCAAACAATATACTTAGTTCAAGAAGAATATCTCATAATTAACAAAGCTTACCCGAGTCTAACCTAATTTGCATACATATCTTGCAAAAATCATATATGTTCGACTACTATTTCAAATTGATACAAATCACTTCTAAAATTTCACAAACTTCTTCTAGCTTGTTTGATTTTTACAAAACTCTTATAATTTGTTAAATAATTTTTTTAAAAAACTTCATATATCATATATTTTCCATAAACAGAGCATAAGTCTATCATGATTTCACATGCAAAAACAATTTTCATCCTTCTATGTTCTAACCTCAAAAGTTAGTTTGATTGTTCAAGTATGGTATGACCTTAACCTTCACAAGTCTGTCACTAGATAAACGGTATCTTGTGTCGAGGAGAGTAAAGGTATCCCATTCTCGCAAATTAACTACAAGATTCAATCGGAGTATAGGGTCAAGATCGAACACGGGGGGAAGAGTGTAATTATTTTTGAAATTAATTGTAGAGCCGGAATGGAGAAAAGACCAAATAATATATAACACGCAATCGAGTTGATCAGTGACAAAGATTGACTCGATCTAGACAAAAATAGAGAATTTGAGACAATAGAGAAAAATACATACAATTGAGCCGATCAGTAATATGAATCAACTTGATCAAGAAGGAAACACGGATAATCAAACAACGTAGCAATAAGGGAGAAAGAGGGGGTTTATACGTCAAATACAAATTGATATAAATCACAACAAAAGAGTAGCAAATGAATCAATCAAGAGAGAAATATTCCAAAGTCCAGAATCACCACGGCTGCATAACAACAAATCACAAATCATAAGTAGAAACATATCAATCTTCATGGAAATCATGATATCTAAAAATATAAAAGTCAAAGCCATTCAATTCGACATTATATGATAAAATATGGAGCAAAGGGGGATGAAAAACAATGCATGATTGGATGTAAAATATCTCATACTTGAACCGTACACATCTTCAAGTAAGATAGACAAACATCTTTATGTGCAAGACTATATAATGCCTTCGTTAAGAAGACATAAGCAATATGTGTAGTTAATCTAAAAATGATATCATCATTACAAAAATTAGAGTCACGAATAAGAATCAAGCTTAATAAATCTAAGATCTCTCAAATGTATATGTATAATGATGACATGCATATTATCCGGTTTATGACATGCATTTAGATATAAATGTGCATTCATTTTGCATGAGATTAGACATCTTTATATATTTTTGGTGCATATGTTGGAAATAGATGTCTATCGCCCTTCATGTGTGTTTGTAGGTACTTTGAGTTATTATGAAGGATTTATAAATCATATCATGGACTTTGGTGAGTTGAATGATCAAGAATCACAACTACAATATGAGAAATAGATATCTATCGCCCTTCTTGTATGTTTGTAGGTACTTTTGGACAGACTTTTAATCAAATCTTTAAGCCGTTTTACGGGCATATAAATAGATGTTTTAGGTCGATTTTAGAGTTCAATTAAGAAAAACCCTAAGATTGAGATAAAACACCTGATGATCTGGATTGATCTTCTATAGCTATTTGTTGGAGATTTCTGTAAAAGTTTGGATTTTCGAATCCTAATTAATCATGATTAAGTCAAATTAAACTTAATCATTGATAGTAATTAACTCATAACTCGCGAACAATGCGTAAATGGCGAGTATGAATTCCACCGTTATGTTCGTGACGTAATTTTGGACTTGTGAGAAAATTTTCACGTTTTCCTCCGGGGAATAAATTTTACCCTCCGGTGTTATTTGGATCATTTGGGAGCTCCGATTAATAAAATTGCAGTTGAGAGAAATGATCAGGACATCGGATATGTCCTAGATGTGAAATAACATGAAAAGGCAAAACGGTCAAAAGAGTCGTTATTTTGTTTCTTAACGGCTAAGAAAGACGGCTTAGGAATACGCGTTTTCCGAGAAAGTGGTGGAATAATTATCCAGACAATATTCCTGATTTATTACTTCAATTTAGAGAAATTTGGAGAAGTGTTCAAACCACCTTTGGAACGGTAAAAGGATAAGTATCTACTTTACTAAAGGATAATTATCGTTTTCGTTATAAATAGCGAAAATTCATTTAATAATTCATTTTATTTCACGTTTCTTCATAAAATTTCTGATTCCTCTAAACCTTCAAACTCAAATCTATTCTTCGTTTGTAATCCGATTTCAATTCCGTTTGAGGTTTCGGATTCCTCTCTTCATTTCGGTACCAACATTTCACATTTCCGACGAAGTTAAGGCCAGGTCGAGCATATCCCTTACCTAGCCGGTTCCGTCATCCAGTTTCCGGTGAATTTGGTGGTGTCCGAGCGTAGCCTTCGTCGTTGTGATTCCAAATCTTCTTTCGGTTCGCCAATCGGGTTAGTAACGAATAAGTTATGAATTTATTCGTTTTCCGTACTGCGATTTGGTCTAAATTGACCTTAGGCTTGTCAAAATGGATAAATGGAAGTTTCATTATGCTCGTTTAATTATTCTGATGATTTTAAGCTATTTGAATGTGAAGAGCTGATAACAGGTGGTTTCGAAATTGCCTTCGGGCAAAATGTTATACTGCTAAAATTCAATTAACTAATTAAAGGATTAATTAATTAAATTAAGATTCGGGAAATGTCGTAAATCTAATTAAATTCAAAGGAATGAATTTAATTGACGTTTGAAGCGAGAAGTTTAATACGAGGAATATGATATTCCTGACAAGTGATGTAGAAGACTTTGATCTAGATGTAGCTTAGTTTGCCTTATGAGCGTATCTAGGTAAGTCTTCAGACTTAGCTTCGATCTGCAGAACCCTCGTACCTGAGAGATTAGTATGATATTATATGCTAATTATGTTTGTCGGATATAATATGATATAGTCATGTTTAATATTACCTTACTTGATAAAGTTGAGGATATAGTGACAAGTCATGAGCATGATAACTAGCTAATAGGGTGATATGGAAATGTGATGGCATGAGTTAAAAAATATGTTATATTGGTAAAGTGATGAGAAGGAAGATCATGATTGATTAAGTTAAAAGTCCGGCTTATATAGCAGCTTATTATTTCAAAGCCCGACTTATATGGCGGCTTGTTATTTCAAAGCTCGGCCCGCAAGGCGGCTTGTTATTTGAAAGTCCGGCCCGCAAGGCGTGATACGCCTCCGGATGCTGATGTCATCCGTATATCCGGCTAGACGACCCAACAAGCGGCATGCCTAGCCATGACATGAAGCTTGCCCGTTTATTTAATATATTTCCCTAATTTTGCAATTTAAATAATAGACTTTTAATTTTCGGAACTTTAACTCCGAAACTTAAATCCGGGAGTTAATTTTCTAGCATTGATACTCTAGACCTTTGGTTTCGGGAGTTAGCCCCGACTTTATTTCCCGCCTTTATTTCCCGCCTTTAATTCCGTCATTTATTTCCGACTTTTGGTTTGGCCTTCATCCACTATATAAGGGATGCTTGGCCTCACTTGTAAAGCATGTCTAATTTTAATCAAGTTATTTGAAGGAAAATCCTCTATCTTGATTTGGGCATCACTTCCTCTTCAATCCCCTCAAAGTTCTTCCTTGGGTCAAGTCTTAGATCCAAGAACTCACCTTCGAGAATTCTTCTAAAGAATCAACCGTTCAATCCACTGCAACGTTTGCTCGATCTCTCTAGATCGAATCAAACCCTCGCTTCCACATCCATCTCTAATCGCTTCCGCCTTACCAAAGTTCTATCTAAGTCACTTTTGCACATCACCAAGGAGTAGTTGAAGCTCTAGCATGGTCTAGATCCGGCATTCGTCCTTCAACGATTCCAATGACACATCAAATTGGTATTTGAGGAAGGGATCGACGCTAAGCTTCTTTACTCCATCATCTTAAGAGACTACAACTCTAAGCCTCCAGACTCTTACGGCGTGCCCCGGTGCTCAAGTCAAGGATCTTGTTCTAAACGTGTCTTCCTTCTTTCCGGACTGTGCAAACGAGGACGTTTCACAACCAAGAGGAGGAGAATGATAAGCCCTTGGATGACGATGCCATCCGTGGGCCCGGCTAAGACGACCCGGCAAGCGGCATGCCTATCCACGACATTAAGCTAGCATATATTATTATATTTTATTATATTTTGCATTTTAAATAATAGACTTTTATTTTCCGACTTTTGGTTTGACCCGCATCCACTATATAAGGGATGTTTGGCCTCACTTGTAAAGCATGTTCAAAATAACTAAGTATTGTGAAGGCAAATTCCTCCTACTTAGTTTGGGCATTACTTCCCCTTCCATCCTCTTAATATTCTATCTTGGATCTAGTCTTTGATCCAAGCATTCATATTCGAGGATCCTTTTGAAGGATCAACTCTCTATCCACTTCAACGGCTTGATCGATTACCTTGATCGAATCAACCATTCCCTTTCATATCCATCTCTAATCGCTTCCGCCTTACCAAAGTTCTATCTAAGTCACTTTTTCACATCAACAAGGATTAGTTGAAGCTCTAGCTTGGTCTAGATCCGGCATTCGTCCTTCAACGATTCCAAGGACACATCAAATTAGTATCAGAGCTAGGAATCGAAGCTAAGTTTCTTTACCTTTTTTTTTCCAGACAAAAGCTGTTGAAACACTAAATCTGAACACATAGACAAAATACTCAAGTCTAAGAGAAATCTTCAAAAGCGTACAAATCTTATTGCAACAGTAAATCCAAAATTAAGACTAAATACAAATTAAGTTTCCAGTTGCACCAACTTGTTGAAACTAGTAGGAATCTTACGAACTAAAGGGGCCGGTGTTGCACCATCAAATCCAAAATACAGAGAAATAGCACTGACATAAGCAACTACCTGATTAGAATCTAAATAGTCGTGGAATCCGATCTTCCGGTTATCAACTCAATCGTTTCAGCAAACAACTGAGTTAACTCACCTCGCACTTCTTGTATTTTGAATTCGATTTGTTTGTCTTTCTCTTCTACTCTTGCCTTGTCGATGTCAGAAAGTCGCTTATACCCTTCACTTGCAGAGCTTTGTCCTTTGAAAACGTCATCGAAGCATGGTAACGGCATGAACGAATCTAAACGTGAAAGGGGAAAGGATGAAATCAATGGCTTTTCCTTTTTTGTGGATTCAAGCATAGGATACGTTCCTGTCTCAGCCCATAGCTCGTGAGACAACTAAAATACGCCTCGATCCACTCGCGAAAGATAAGTTGAAGAAGAGAGAGCTTTCCTAAATCTATCGCGCATCCGACGAACCTTATTGGAGATCTGATCTTTAGAAACATGAGCACTAAGCCTACTTTGCACCATCTCCAAGAATTCAGGCAAAACATTGTAAACATACTTACCCTCTTCCTTAAATTTGATCAAGGCAATAGACATAATGATTTCATCCTCCATGCTCCATCTAAAAGGAACATGCTTTACTGACTCTTGTTTCCTAGTTTCATTCTAATGCTCAATCTCACTTGAACGAGCAAAGTTGTTTCCACTTGAACGAGATCCGTTGTTGTTTCTGACAGGTGATGCATGCATCTCAGCTTCATTATGAGGATCAACCCCAGCTTCATGTTGAACTGTATTTTCTCTGGGCTCAGTTACAGTTGTCTGTACATGCATCTCAGCTTCATTATGAGGCTCAACCTACTCTTCGACAGTATTTTCCCCGGCCTTAGATGCACGATCACTTTCTATAAGCTCTCTCTTCTTTTTCTTCTTCATCTTATTGTCCTTGTCCTTCTCCTTGGACTTTCTCTTGCCACTTCGATGCTTTGGATTAGAAGAAAGAGAGTCGTTCTCACGTTTATCATCCTTTAACCAAATTTCAGAAGTTACTTCCATTTTCCCAATCAACTCCTCCCTCTCAATTTTAAGTGCAGAAGCAATTAGCCCAGAATTGGCCTTCATTTTCCCAATCAACTTCTGCTTATTTAACTAATACTCCCCCAAACTTGTTCTCTCTATAAAGCAAAAGAAGCTGATGAGTTCCCATGCGGGAAGCTGATGAGTCACTTGGTTGCAGTGCACACTTATTTTAGGTGGCTTAAGATATCACTAGACTAACTCTCAAGTTCACGTAACGCTAGGATGATGCATCCCTTATATAGTGGATGAAAGTCAAACCAAAAGTCGGAAATAAATGACGGAAATAAAGGCGGGAAATAAAGGCGGGAAATAAAGTCGAGGCTAACTCCCGAAACCGAAGGTCTAGACTATCAATGCCGGAAATTAACTCCCGGAATTAAGTTCCGGAGTTAAAGTTCCAAAAATTAAAAGTCTATTATTTAAATTGCAAAATTAGGGAAATACATTAAATAAACGGGCAAGCTTCATATCATGCTAATAGACTTTTATTTTCCGACTTTTGGTTTAGCCCTCATCCACTATATAAGGGATGCTTGACCTCACTTGTAAAGCATGTTCAAAATAACTAAGTATTGTGAAGGCAAATTCCTCCTACTTAGTTTGGGCATTACTTCCCCTTCCATCCTCTTAATATTCTATCTTGGATCTAGTCTTTGATCCAAGCATTCGTATTCGAGGATCCTTTTGAAGGATCAACTCTCTATCCACTTCAACGGCTTGATCGATTACCTTGATCGAATCAACCATTCCCTTTCATATCCATCTCTAATCGCTTCCGCCTTACCAAAGTTCTATCTAAGTCACTTTTGCACATCAACAAGGATTAGTTGAAGCTCTAGCTTGGTCTAGATCCGGCATTCGTCCTTCAACGATTCCAAGGTCACATCAAATTAGTATCATAGCTAGGAATTGAAGTTAAGTTTCTTTACTTTTTTTTTCCAGACAAAAGCTGTTGAAACACTAAATCCGAACACATAGACAAAATACTCAAGTCTAAGAGAAATCTTCAAAAGCGTACAAATCTTATTGCAACATTAAATCCAAAATTAAGACTAAATACAAATTAAGTTTCCAGTTGCACCAACTTGTTGAAACTAGTAGGAATCTTACGAACTATAGAGGCCGGTGTTGCACCATCAAATCCAAAATACAGAGAAATAGCACTGACATAAGCAGCTACCTGATTGGAATCTAAATAGTCGTGGAGTCAAATCTTCCGGTTATCAACTCAATCGTTTCATCAAACAACTGAGTTAACTCACCTCGAACTTCTTATATTTTGAATTCGATTTGTTTGTCTTTCTCTTCTACTCTTGCCTTGTCGATGTCAGAAAGTCGCTTATACCCTTCACTTGCAGAACTTTGTCCTTTGAAAACGTCATCGAAGCATGGTAACGGCATGTACGAATCTAAACGTGAAAGAGGAAAGGATGAAATCAATGACTTTTCCTGTTTTGTGGATTCAAGCACATGATACGTTCATGTCTCAGCTCATAGCTCGTGAGACAACTCAAATACGCCTCGATCCACTCGCGCAAGATAAGTTGAAGAAGAGAGAGCTTTCCTAAATCTATCGCGCATCCGGCGAACCTTATCGGAGATCTGATCTTTAGAAACATGAGCACTAACCTACTTTGCACCATCTCCAAGAATTCAGGCGGAACTTTGTAAACATACTTACCCTCTTCCTTAAATTTGATCAAGACAATCAACATAATGATTTCATCCTCCATGCTCCATCTAAAAGGAACATGCTTTACTGACTCTTGTTTCCTAGTTTCGTTCTAATACTCAATCTCACTTGAACGAGCAAAGTTGTTTCCACTTGAACGAGATCCGTTGTTGTTTGTGACAGTTGATGCATGCATCTCAACTTCATTATGAGGATCAACCCCAGCTTCATGTTGGACTGTATTTTCTCTGGGCTCAGTTACAGGTTTCTATACATGCATCTCAGCTTCATTATGAGGCTCAATCTCAGTTTCGACAGTATTTTCCTCACTTTCTGTAACCTCTGTCCTCTTTTTCTTCTTCATCTTCTTGTCCTTGTCCTTCTCCTTGGACTTTCTCTTGCCACTTCGATGCTTTGGATTAGAAGAAAGTTTTCACGTTTATCATCCTTTAACCAAATTTCAGAAGTTACTTCCATTTTCCCAATCAACTCCTCCCTCTCAATTTTAAGTGCAGAAGCAATTAGCCCAGAATTGGCCTTCATTTTCCCAATCAACTTCTGCTTATTTAACTAATACTCCCCCAAAATTTTTCTCTCTATAAAGCAAAAGAAGCTGATGAGTTCCCATGCGGGAAGCTGATGAGTCACTTGGTTGCAGTGCACACTTATTTTAGGCGGCTTAAGATATCATTAGACTGACTCTCAAGTTCACGTAACGCTAGGATGATGCATCTCTTATATAGTGGATGAAAGTCAAACCAAAAGTCGGAAATAAATGACGGAATTAAAGGCGGGAAATAAAGGCGGGAAATAAACTTGGGGCTAACTCCCGAAACCAAAGGTCTAGACTATCAATGCCGGAAATTAACTCCTGGAAATAAGTTCCGGAGTTAAAGTTCCGAAAATTAAAAGTCTATTATTTAAATTGCAAAATTAGGGAAATATATTAAATAAATGGGCAAGCTTCATGCCATGCTAATAGACTTTTATTTTCCGACTTTTGGTTTGGCCCTCATCCACTATATAAGGGATGCTTGACCTCACTTGTAAAGCATGTTCAAAATAACTAAGTATTGTGAAGGCAAATTCCTCCTACTTAGTTTGGGCATCACTTCCCCTTCCATCCTCTTAAATTTTCATCTTGGATGTAGTCTTTGATCCAAGCATTCGTATTCGAGGATCCTTTTGAAGGATCAACTCTCTATGCACTTCAACGGCTTGATCGATTTACCTTGATCGAATCAACCATTTCCTTTCATATCCATCTCTAATCGCTTCCGCCTTACCAAAGTTCTATCTAAGTCACTTTTGCACATCAACAAGGATTAGTTGAAGCTCTAGTTTGGTCTAGATCCGGCATTCGTCCTTCAACGATTCCAAGGACACATCAAATTGGTATCAGAGCTAGGGATTGAAGCTAAGTTTCTTTATTTTTTTTTTCCAGACAAAAACTGTTGAAACACTAAATCCAAACACAAAGACAAAATACTCAAGTCTAAGAGAAATCTTTAAAAGCGTACAAATCTTATTGCAACAGTAAATCCAAAATTAAGAAAAAAAGACAAATTAAGTTTTCAGTTGAACCAACTTGTTGAAACTAGTAGGAATCTTACGAACTAAAGGGGCCGGTGTTGCACCATCAAATCCAAAATACAGAGAAATAGCACTGACATAAGCAGCTACCTGATTCGAATCTAAATAGTCGTGGAGTCCGATCTTCCGGTTATCAACTCAATCGTTTCATCAAACAACTGAGTTAACTCACCTCGAACTTCTTGTATTTTGAATTCGATTTGTTTGTCTTTCTCTTCTACTCTTGCCTTGTCGATGTCAGAAAGTCGCTTATACCCTTCACTTGCATAGCTTTGTCCTTTGAAAACGTCATCGAAACATGGTAACGGCATGGACAAATCTAAACGTGAAAGGGGAAAGGATGAAATCAATGGCTTTTCCTTTTTTGTGGATTCAAGCGTAGGATACGTTCATGTCTCAGCTCATAGCTCGTGAGACAACTCAAATACGCCTCGATCCACTCGCGCAAGATAAGTTGAAGAAGAGAGAGCTTTCCTAAATCTATCGCGCATCCGACGAACCTTATCGGAGATGTGATCTTTAGAAACATGAGCACTAACCCTACTTTGCACCATCTCCAAGAATTCAGGCGGAACATTGTAAGCATACTTACCCTCTTCCTTAAATTGATCAAGACAATCAACATAATGATTTCATCCTCCATGCTCCATCTAAAAGGAACATGCTTTACTGACTCTTGTTTCCTAGTTTCGGTCTGATGCTCAATCTCACTTGAACAAGTAGAGTTGTTTCAACTTGAACGAGATCCGTTGTTGTTTCTGACAGTTGATGCATGCATCTCAACTTCATTATGAGGATCAACCCCAGCTTCATGTTGGACTGTATTTTCTTTGGGCTCAGTTACAATTGTCTATACATGCATCTCAACTTCATTATGAGGCTCAATCTCAGTTTCGACAGTATTTTCCTCACTTTCTGTAAGCTCTCTCTTCTTTTTCATCTTCATCTTCTTGTCCTTGTCCTTCTCCTTGGACTTTCTCTTGCCACTTCGATGCTTTGGATTAGAAGAAAGAGAGTCGTTCTCACGTTTATCCTTTTTTAAACCATATTCAGAAGTTACTTCCATTTTCCCAATCAACTCCTCCATCTCAATTTTAACTGCAGAAGCAATTAGCCCAGAATTGTCCTTCATTTTTCCCAATCAACTTCTACTTATTTAACTACAACTCCCCCAAACTTTCTCTCTCTATAAAGCAAAAGAAGCTGATGAGTTCCCATGCGGGAAGCTGATGAGTCACTTAGTTGCAGTGCACGCTTATTTTAGGCGGCTTAAGATATCATTAGACTGACTCTCAAGTTCATGTAACGCTAGGATGATGCATCCCTTATATAGTGGATGAAAGTCAAACCAAAAGTCGGAAATAAATGACGAAATTAAAGGCGGGAAATAAACTCGGGGCTAACTCCCGAAACCAAAGGTCTAGACTATCAATGCCGGAAATTAACTCCCGAATTAAGTTCCGGAGTTAAAGTTCCGAAAATTAAAAGTCTTTTATTTAAATTGCAAAATTGGGGAAATTAATTAAATAAACGGGCAACCTTCATGCCATGCTAATAGACTTTTATTTTTCGACTTTTGGTTTGGCCCTCATCCACTATATAAGGGACGTTTAGCCTCACTTGTAAAGCATGTTCAAAATAACTAAGTATTGTGAAGGCAAATTCCTCCTACTTAGTTTGGGTCCCCTTCCATCCTCTTAAATTTTCATCTTGGATGTAGTCTTTGATCCAAGCATTCGTATTCGAGGATCCTTTTGAAGGATCAACTCTCTATCCACTTCAACGGCTTGATCGATTTACCTTGATCGAATCAACCATTTCCTTTCATATCCATCTCTAATCGCTTCCGCCTTACAAAAGTTCTATCTAAGTCACTTTTGCACATCAACAAGGATTAGTTGAAGCTCTAGTTTGGTCTAGATCCGGCATTCGTCCTTCAACGATTCCAAGGACACATCAAATTGGTATCAGAGTTAGGGATTGAAGTTAAGTTTCTTTACTTTTTTTTTCCAGACAAAAGCTGTTGAAACACTAAATCCAAACACAAAGACAAAATACTCAAGTCTAAGAGAAATCTTCAAAAGCGTACAAATCTTATTGCAACAGTAAATCCAAAATTAAGACTAAATACAAATTAAGTTTTCAGTTGCACCAACTTGTTGAAACTAGTAGGAACCTTACGAACTAAAGGGGCCGGTGTTGCACCATCAAATCCAAAATACAGAGAAATAACACTGACATAAGCAGCTACCTTTAGAATCTAAATAGTCGTGGAGTCCGATCTTCCGGTTATCAACTCAATCGTTTCATCAAACAACTGAGTTAACTCACCTCGAACTTCTTGTATTTTGAATTCGATTTGTTTGTCTTTCTCTTCTACTCTTGCCTTGTCGATGTCAGAAAGTCGCTTATACCCTTCAGTTGCAGAGCTTTGTCCTTTGAAAACGTCATCGAAGCATGGTAACGGCATGGACGAATCTAAACGTGAAAGGGGAAAGGATGAAATCAATGGCTTTTCCTTTTTTGTGGATTCAAGCGTAGGATACGTTCCAGATACGTCTCAATCCACTCGCGCAAGATAAGTTGAAGAAGAAAGAGCTTTCCTAAACATATCGCGCATCCGACGAACCTTATTGGAGATCTGATCTTTAGAAACATGAGCACTAACCCTACTTTGCACCATCTCCAAGAATTCAGGCGGAACTTTGTAAACATACTTACCCTCTTTCTTAAATTTGATCAAGGCATTCAACATAACGATTTCATCCTCCATGCTCCATCTAAAAGGAACATGTTTTACTGACTCTTGTTTTCTAGATTCATTTTGATGCTCAATCTCTTATATAGTGGATGAAGGTCAAACCAAAAGTCGTGGAGTCCGATGTTCAATCTCAGCTTACTGACTCTTGTTAAATTTGATCAAGGCATTCAACATAATGATTTCATCCTGATGTTCAATTTCAACTTACTAACTCTTGTTTCCTAGTTTCATTCAGATGTTCAATCTCACTTGAACGAGCAGAGTTGTTTCCACTTGAACGAGATCCGTTGTTGTTTCTGACAGGTGATGCATGCATCTAAGCTTTATTATGAGGATCAACCTCAGCTTCGACAGTATTTTCCTCGGCCTTAGATGTACGATCACTTTTTGTAAGCTCTCTCTTCTTTTTCTTCTTCATCTTCTTATCCTTGTCCTTCTCCTTGGACTTTCTCATGCCACTTCGATGCTTTGGATTAGACGAAGAAGAGTCGTTCTCACGTTTATCCTTCTTTAAAAACAAACTTCAGAAGTTACTTCCATTTTTCCAATCAACTCCTCCCTCTCAATTTTAACTGCAGAAGCAATTAGCCCAGAATTGTTCATTTTTCCCAATCAACTTCTGCTTATTTAACTTCAACTCCCCCAAACTCGTTCTCTCTATAAAGCAGAAGAAGCTGATGAGTTCCCAGGCGGGAAGTTGATGAGTCACTTGGTTGTAGTGCACACTTATTTTAGGCGGCTTAAGATATCATTAGACTGACTCTCAAGTTCACGTAACGCTAGGATGATGCATCCATTATATAGTTGATGAAAGCCAAACCAAAAGTCGGAAATAAATGACGGAATTAAAGGCGGGAAATAAAGGCGGGGCTAAGTCTCGAAACCAAAGGTCTAGACTATCAATGCCGGAAATTAACTCCCGGAATTAAGTTCCGGAGTTAAAGTTCCGAAAATTAATGGCATGAAGTTTGCCTTATATTTCCCTAATTTTGCAATTTAAATAATAGACTTTTATTTTCCGACTTTTGGTTTGGCCCTCATCCACTATATAAGGGATGCTTGGCCTCACTTGTAAAGCATGTTCAAAATAACTAAGTATTGTAAAGGCAAATTCCTCCTACTTAGTTTGGGCATTACTTCCCCTTCCATCCTCTTAAAATTCTATCTTGAATCTAGTCTTTAATCCAAGCATTCGTATTCGAGGATCATTTTCAAGGATCAACTCTCTATCCACTTCAACGGCTTGATCGATCTACCTTGATCGAATCAACCATTCCCTTTCATATTCATCTCTAATCGCTTCCACCTTACCAAAGTTCTATCTTAGTCACTTTTGCACATCAACAAGGAGTAGTTGAAGCTCTAGCTTGGTCTAGATCCGGCATTCGTCCTTCAACGATTCCAAGGACACATCAAATTGGTATCAGAGCTAGGGATCGAAGCTAAGTTTCTTTACTTTTTTTTTGGTTTGGCTTTCATCCACTATATAAGGGATGCTTGGCCTCACTTGTAAAGCATGTCTAATTTTAATCAAGTTATTTGAAGGAAAATCCTCTATCTTGATTTGGGCATCACTTCCTCTTCAATCCCCTCAAAGTTTTTCCTTGGATCAAGTCTGAAATCCAAGAACTCACCTTCGAGGATTCTTCTAAAGAATCAACCGTTCAATCCACTGCAACGTTTGCTCGATCTCTCTAGATCGAATCAAACCCTCGCTTCCGCATCCATCTCTAATCACTTCCGCCTTACCAAAGTTCTATCTAAGTCACTTTTGCACATCAACAAGGAGTAGTTGAAGCTCTAGCTTGGTCAAGATCCGACATTCGTTCCTTCAACGATTTCAAGGACACATCAAGGCGGCTTGTTATGTAAAGAGCTCGGCTATAATGGCAGCTCCCTATTACTTAAAGTCTACCCTTATGGAGGTTGAGGGACATAAAAATATGGCTAAAATATTTTAATGAGTGATGTTCATGAAAGGATGTATTAACAAGTTTTCCTTATAAGATAGTTTTTTATGAAAGGCCTAACTTGTTATGACTTATGAGTAGTTTATTGATTATAAATGAAATTTTAAGGAATTGAAAATTGATTTGATAATATGATTATGTATTATGTGATTGTGTGATTATGTGATTATATGATAGTGTTATATTGATATATGAATTTGATATGTTATTTGTTTTGTTATGATTCTCTCGTGGATAGATTATGATCGTTAGCTAACGGATTATACCGAATTCTATTTAGGTTATCTTATGGATATGTTCAATATAAGGATGTCAATTGGAGATGGTGGTCACCCGAGGCAGATTGTGTTTGTTAAACCGCATGTAGGCAGATGTGTACGCTCGCATGAAAGCGGCGTTGTAAGTTTGTTTATGATACATGTGAAAGGCTGCTAGTGTGAAGTTATGTTTTTTTTGTTATGTGGTTGCATACATGAAATGATTTTGATAATGTTTGTCAACTAAACAAGTTAAATGTTTTAAAACTTTGTCGTGCTTCTTGTTGCAAGGTTCTACAGGAGAATTCGTTGTCAGGCTAACTGATGGGACCCACTGTGTGGTCCCTAGCCTAGTGACGTCTTGGTTATTAAAAACCCGGTTGTTACAATTTCCCGGTTTGTTCTCAATGTATTCTATAGTTAACTCATGCTCTTGTTTGAATTGTGAATTCGAGACTTAATTTAGTGAATGTAAATTTGTTTCATTTCTTTACCCTCTTCTGAATTTATGTTTTCAACTCATATTTAACTTTGTTGCTTTCATCCCCAATCCATGTCTAGCTAATATTTCATAGCTAATGATTGGTTGAACCCAATCTTCCGTAACCGTCGGTCCGGGCCGATGGTGCCGGAGGATTGCCCCGCGACCAGTCCATTAGTGTATACGGAAAGAAGTACATACACCAGTCCTACTGGTGAACGGGGACGGGGCAAGAGTCGGGAGACTCTTGTGTTACAAGGAAAAGTTGGAAAACAGAATGACTAAATCCACTTAAAGAAAGATAATAAATCGGGACCTTGAGTGTGCATGCTAATTGATTTACTGTATCTTTCTTTATATGTGATAGTGCTCCAGTGACCTTTAGTATTAGAATTGTAGCTAACTGTTTTACAATGTTGTTAGATATTGTAGGTTAAATCTATGCCAAGAGATCGGGAGTGAAGTGACCAGCCGGGTTTCCGTACTAGGATCGCATTCTTTGGTTATTTATTTATTTATGCAGTTTAATTGTTTTTATTAGACTTTCCGTTAGAGATTAGCTGATTTACGTTTAGTGTGTCTTTATTACTTTTGGTACCTTTTATTAAAGTTTTGACGTTTTAATATTTGTGTCTTGTTGCGAGGTCCGTAGTGATTGTTGTCAAACTAACGTCGGGACACTGTGAGGTCCTAGCCGATGACGCTCCGGATTCTCAGAATGCGGGGTGTTATAATATAAATTTACTAGTTTTCCTTGAGAGAGTGCTAGTTTTATTTGACCAACTATGATTGAACTAGATTTAGAGAGTGACAATCGACTACCTTTGTCTTGCGGATCCTTGACTATCATAGTTTTATAGGGTTTATGTTTTTTTGGCTTTTCTAAGAGAGTGTAATCAGTTTAGTTTATTTTCCGAGTCCCAAGTACTCATAGGGTTTGACCTATATCTACAACAAATCCGAGAGCGTTTATGTGTGTTTGTTACACAATGTGTCTATGCATCAAGAGGTGGTAGAGATGAGTTTAGAGAGTTACCTACATTTGATACTAATTGAACTCGTGATGTTCATAAAGTTAGTCATACATTGATCAATATATTGTTGTGGTGATACATATTCCTCACGTTCTACCTCATACATCTTATTTCATTTATCTTATTTAATTATGAAATGGGTTATAATTTGGTTACTCAACGTTAAAACTCACAAACAAGACAATTTATAACACAAATATAGTCCTCGTGATTCGACACTCGACACTACAACCGATCCCGCCAAACTTGTGGGGTAAGATTTTAGCATATCGATCAAGTTGTTGGCACTCGATACCACAATTGATCTCATCACACTAGATACTACAACTGATCTCATCACACTAGATACTACAACTGGTCCTAGTGATTCGGCACTCGATACTACAACTATTGATAATATTAGTTTTTACTAATAATCAGTTTTTCTAAGTCTTTTTGTTACTTTTGATATGTTTCTTTTTGCCATTGAATGCCCTCTTTAATAGTGATACTGCTTTGGGGTCTCACTAGAGCTATGAGAGGCATGCCAAAAAAATGGAGAGTTATGTGCTATATTGGAAGAATTTCGTTTGGAAAAATTATCGGATAAGATCTTGTACATGCAAGACGTTGTGCATAAGTGTTATTGCATTATCCTAATTTATTTATGATTTGGATGAGAGACAAAGAGTGCTCGCAACACAAAGTTGCCTTAATTCTAGAGATATTTATCTACCTAGTTTTGTGGTTGAAAAGATAAGAATTGTAGAGATCGTGTACGAGATCCATGTGATCTACACGGCTGAAATTCATAATGTAAACCCACCACATTAGTACAAAAACGTTAATTTATACCGGTTTTTTTCCAAATCGAATGTCGGTTATTTGAGCGGTGTAAGGTAGACCGCAGTAAACCATCTGGATACCGGTCATTTAGAAACCGGAATGCGAGAAAACTCGGATACCGGTCATTTAGAAACCGGAATGCAAGAAAACTCGGATACCGGTATCCAACTGTGTCTCGAATACCAGTGAAAAACCTCCGGATGTCAGTTTATAAACTAGTATCCAAAAAAATATTCATACCGGATTTTTGAAAACACTGGCATGCAACCTTTTCTAAAAATAAAATAATACGCTTCATATCGGTTAAAATAACCGGTATGTTACTTTTTATTAGTTTTTTGTTTTAATAAAATACGTTTAAATCATGATAAACATGTAAAATACAGTATTTTCCCAACAAAATGATAACTTTTGAATCAACATAAATATATACAATATCAATCAACTTTCCGATTAGATTACATATTACCAAAATTACAATTCACAAAAGCGCATCATTTTAGGCAACTATACATATACAAATTGATAACTTGTCAACAAAATATACCAAATAATTCATAATCTTCATGAACAAATCACACCCTGTTCACTTCTTAATAGGTGGCACCAATGCTAACTCGAATTCAATTGTGGGACGAAAGAATTCAACACATTTATATTGATAAATATCAAGGTTTAAGAGGATAAAAAATAAAGTAGGGTTTGAGGTATAATCTACTGCGATTGAATGTTTGATGTTAATCGTGAAATCTATTGTTATTTGATGTTACACGTTATAAATTTATAAATTTCTTATAAATTTATAACGTGTAACATCAAATAGCATTAGTCTACTAGAAAAAAAAAACAAAATAAAAGCTTAACATCATCAAATAGCAATAGGTTTATATATCTTAAACCCTAATTTGTAATATATTTATATATACACTAAAGTTGCGTATGGATTGCTGACGTGACACGCTAAGAATTCAGAATTTAAGCCAAATAGTCATATAATTCTAAAGTGTCACTCCTCTAAAAATGTTTGTTGTACGCCTATTTTTATTTTTATTTTTATTTTTACTAACAATATTAACAAAAGCCATCAAATTTTGTGATTTTCAGTCTTAATTAAGGGTATAAATACTCACTAACAATTTTCATTTTTTATCCAATATGGCTGTTTTTTTATATTCGAATATTAAATTTTAAAATTTTAAATTTTCACTTTTAAATTTTATTTATTTTTAAGATTATAAATATTCACTAACAATTTCAATTTTTAAATTTTTAGTTGTTATTTTTAAGTTTATAATGATTCAAAATTATTTATAATATTTTGATATTAAATATATTTATTGACGGGACAGGATTGTTTTTTTTATGAAATTCCGTCGAGATTGAGACGAGATGTGGACCGGGATACGATCAGGATTTGAGGGATTTATTTTCACCCTTTTTATGTGTATTAAAGTACTCATGCACATCACGAGTCCTAAATTAGTTAACAGCAAACATTCAATCACAATATATTATTAACTTAAACCTTCCTTTTATTCTCTAAAACCTTGATGTTGATCAATATGGATGTTTTTTCTATCAAATTAAAGAAAGAAGAAATATAAACAATGTCAAATCATTAAATGATTTTCACATGTTATATGTCACGTCAATTTAGAGTAACGGAAGGGTCATGAGCGCAAAATATTCATTAGTTTAGGGACTTAGTAAGAGAAGTTTAAACTTAAAGGACTAGTAAGAAAGACGTTTAAGAGTTTAGGGACTTAATAAGCGAAGTTTAAACTTTAAAGACTAGTAAGAAAAACGTTTTAAAGTTTAGGGACTTAGTAAGCGAAGTTTAAACTTTAGGGACTAGTAAGAAAAACGTTTCAAAGTTAAGGGACCAATGACGTAATTTACCCTATTTACATATGAATAGTTATTAGTTTTTTCCTGTAAAAGTTTTCAATCTATCCTTCTAAATCTGTATCAAACCAAACCACAAAAGCCAAATATTTCGAAATGAAACTCAATGCATATAATGAACAACCCTCCGTTCTATTTGATTGTCATGTGAATCTTGTTGATAAGGGATAGTAAATTAATTACCTTGGTGTTCTCCTGGATTAGAGCAAAAGCCTTCAGTAACAGCTTAAAGTTCCATTCCATTTCTCACTGGCTTACTGCATTACATAGTGTTATATGTATTAAATATTTGTAAATAACAAACATTCATGGTACAAGGTTACAACAGCTTCAATGTATATTATATTAATCTTTACAACAATGCAAAACCAAGGTAAGTATTTATGAGGGCCTGAGGGCAGTGTAATAAACATGTACACTTGGTGTCCAGAGAAAGAGCTACTGAGTCATAACTCAGTATGTGTGAATTTGATTACAATCTGTGGCCTTTGCAGGCGCCATACAAAAATCAGAGCTGCAAAAGTTATTATCAGTTGTTTTGACACAAGGCAGCTATCCATTAGAAAGTGAACCAAATGATCCTTTGCAGTGGATGATGCAAAGGAACCGACGAGGAGGGAAACAATTCATTAGTCTTTTGGAAGTTTAAGAAACAAATTATTGACACCAGAAAAGGAGGGGCAAATTATGATCAGGAGCAGCATTGTCATTATTTTTATCTTTATTATTATAAAAAAGAAAACTGTTATTAAAATCTGAACCAAAAGAAGGAAGATAGAGAGAATCTAGAATTGCCCATTTCTTTTCATTTTCTCAAAAACTCAGGAATTAAAAAATAAAGAAAATGCCAAGGAAATTGGGTAGAACTGTAGAAGAGGATTGAATTGGGAAAAAATTTAAAAGGGGAATAAAACGAGACCGGATGTTGACAAATTCCAATCAAATACTAATCTTTGTTTTCATTTCTAGATACTAATCAAATGCACTACACAATTGTCTGAAATGAATGCTGTAGGACTGGTGGAATGGCCTGGTCAAGGAGAGTTCTTCACATGGACTAATCAACATAAAGATGGTACTAATATTAGATGCATGCTTGATCGAATTATGGTCAGCAAAGAGTGCTTCATGTGTTTCAAAGAGCTACACAATATTGTAGAGAATATTTCAGAGAGCATGTCAAATTCATTGATTAAGACATTCATAATTTTCATTGCAACTGACAAGTTCATATTTTGCATATATGAGACCCTTTAAGCTTTCTCACATTGTTCAATGTATATAGCTGCTCAAATAGTGCAACTATTACCAAACCAACTATGAGCCTACAAATATATTTCCTCATCCTCAAAATAGAAAAATAACATCCTAAACTTAAATTCCAGAAGCTGCTAAGATTTTATCCTTGTTCCCCCAAAAAAGAAGTTGATGTTGTTTATACAAAAAGGATGCAATCTCTAATTAGAACAAAAAAAACCCTATTACATTCTCATAAAAAACCCCAACAATTTCATTTAGGCCAGCATAAAATTGCTGTTGTTTATACAATTATCATGGACAATTTAGAAAATTATCACAAATACAGTTTTACTTCACTAAACCTATACAAGATCCTGGTCAAATAAGATTGAAATTTTGCCTGCACATACTCAAACTTTTAAGGTGTAAGGTGGAAGATTACAAAGTTGTTGGTGTGTTAGAATTATTAAGTTGTAGCATATGAAAGAGAGTATTCAAATTTCTAGAATCCAACTGTTTGGATGCTGGTGCTCTTCAGCTAAGCAAAGTGACATGGATATGTCATACCTACTTCAGCTAAGTAAAATTTCAGAATCCAACCCTAATAATCACTTATTTATTCAATGTAAGCCACTTAGAATTTGACACCTCTTTGAATTAGAATTGTCCAAGTTCTACTAATTGCAAAGTAATCAATCAAGAATGCAACGGAGTTGGTGTGTTGGGCTCTGAGATCTATCAATCCAGAAATTCAGGACTGTTAAGTGGGGTAAGATTGCTACCATGCCTCAATTGGTATTGCAAGGTAAATTGTTTAAGCAATATAGGTTGTATAGCAGCCATTGTTTTAGAAGAGAAAGAAAATTGCTAGATCCACTACAAATTCTCTTATCGGTGAAAGATGGCATTAAGATTCCAGATTGATTTTACTTGGATGTGGGGTTCCTGATCATTCAAACTAGCTAAAATATTAAGCAATGTTAGTTGTTCTGAGTTCTAACCTTGCAGCTCTTTTATCATCATCACTCAAAGTTAGATACACAATTTTGAAAGTGAGGCAGGGGTACTGAACAATCAGATTCAATCACAGAGAAAATCCGACTAGAAATCGAGAAACTGAAACTTAGCAAGTGCAATAAGCAGCAATTTCTAGACAAAGCAAAACGGTAAATCACGATAAAAAAAAATTAACCAAAGCGGAATCAGGAAAAATATTGAACGAAAAGCTGCTCTTTGAAACCATTAAATCAATTCAAGCATCACTGAAGTGAAAACTACAGACCTCTTGCTCAAATCCTTAAAAACTTGCAAGACTGAAAGCAATTCGGAAGGAAGAAGCGAACGAGATATGAAGCTTACACATTAAAGGTGCCGGAGACAGTGTCGTTAGCAGATCTGTAAGTGGTTTCCAGAGTCGGAGGGTTCTGCGGAAGATGCCGCGTAGGAGTTCCAGTCGGCGATGGTGACAACAACAGTACAATTCCCCTCCCCACCGGCTCCGATAGCAACAGTTTTCCCCTCTTGAACCACGACGATAGCGACGGCAGGAGCTTCCTTCTACTCACGGACGGCAACAATTGCTACGGCCTTCCCCTCCCGGACAGAGACACACCACAGCAACCCGATTTAGGGTTATTGAGGCTAAGGGTTTTGTTCAAAAGATCGAGAGGCTAAGGGTTTTTTAGACAATAATTCTCGGATTCCGGTTTAAGTTTATAATCGGTATCCCGCATTACTTTGGAGATTGTTAAATTTTAAAACACCAATATTTATACCGTTTTTAGAAAATATTGGTATCCGAATTTCATCATGTATTCCGGTTTATGTAAATAATCGGTATCCGAGTTAAGACTCGGATTTCGGTTTTCACAACCGGTATAAATGTCTCCGGTATAAACCAGCGTTTTTGTACTAGTGTCATTATATGAAGAAGAATGCTTAATTGACACAAGGGTTCCACAAGAAGATATGACTCTTATCATAACTGCCCCAAGGTTACTATGATTGCTCGGAATTACCAAAGAGAGGTGTATGGATAAGTACTTCTTATCTGAACCAATCTCTTATTTGACATTATAAAAAATACCAAATTGAACTCATTATAAATTATTACTTTGTCTTCTTATTATCTTGATAAAGTGAATTTGAAATATGTAAAATTAATCGAATCATTAAATTAAACTAAATAAGAGATAAAATAATATATCAGAAGGTCAATGACCAACATATCAATAAATCAATGACCCACATATGAGATATTAAACTGATAAAAGTAAAATTATACATTTTTAATTATCGAGAAATGTATTGTTATATTGTATATCTAGCCTTCAACCATCATATTGTGTTTTGGTAAAAAAGATTTGATGGCTTAAATATGATTTAGTAAAAAGAATTTGATAGCTTAAATTAAATTTAGTGAAAAGAATATTGGGAGAATATTTGTGAGAGTGTCACGTCATCATTAGTGTCGTCTACTTTAATTAAGATATATAGATTGTTTTCAAGTTTTTTTTTTAAATTTTATATTGATGTTGATGAAGAATAAGAAAATTGATAAAAAGCCATTATTGTTTTTGGTAAAAAGAAAAGAATTCGAGACACCAAATATTTTGTTGGCTCGAGATGTCGATGAAGCGAAGGGCGATTAGGTCGTTAAGAAAGATAACTTGGACACCGGTCGGCAAAAAGCATCATCGTGGATGAGGTATTCATCAACATGAAGCGCATCAACACTAACAACGTGAAAAAACTTACCAAAAGTAGCAAGAGCATCGACCAACATATTGACTTTTCTAAAAACTTTCTAGAACACACAAAGATGGAGAACGATATCCCCAATTAGAATCTCAACTTTTCAATGGGATTTCAAAATACCCATGACACAATTAATAATGTTGAGATTATCCCTTCAATTTTAGTTTTCCAAACTTATCATCCGTTTTAAAAACATATAATTTCAAAAGTTTTCAAAAAATCCATGGATATTTTGAGAACAACTTCGTATGTAGATGTTCTATTGTTAAGTTTGGAGTCATTAAAGTTAAGTTTCACCAAAAAAAAAAAAAGCAAAATGGTGATAAATAACACAAACTTTAGGGGTGGTTGCGTTTTTTAGCAGAAGTCTAATTCCGGTGAAATGTCCGGATTATTTAGATGATGTGGCGTTGGAAAATGATGATTTGACTTCTTTTTTTTAAAAAAAATGTCTTTTTTTACACCTATGTGTATTAACTTTTTCTAACAAAAAAAATAATATAATAAATTTTTAAAAAAACATTCTTTTTATACTATGAGTCCACTACTTAAACATTTTTTTTTAAATAAAATTTTTTTAGGTTTTTTTTATTACAAATCTATTTCAATTACTAAAACAAAAGACATTAATGTCCTTTGTCAAACAACTAGAGATATCAGATCGATTTTTTTTAAATATTTACAAAAATATCATTGTTTTATAATAGTTTGAAAAATAATTAATCTCATCCACCCCATTTTTAAACATGTAATTCAAATCATTATTTTATAAATCGGATTAAAAAAAACTAAACACAATTAGTTAACATTATTTATTTTCTATAATTATCTTAAGTTAAATACTTATGTTTCTAAAAATAAAATATATTTCCTAAAAACATTACTTAACAAACTAATAGACTTTATAGTCGAAAAAAAGTTTGTATAATTATTTATACCAACAATAAATGATTATAATCAAAACACACACACACACACACATATATATATATATATATATATATATATATATATATATATATATCCAAATTAAATTTATTTATAAGATAGAGTATTTACATATATAAATTTCATCAACGGAAAATAAAACTAATGTTAAATATTGATACTAAAAATATATATATATATTTGATTAAAATCCTACATATCAACCAATACAAAATTGATAATCCCTTTTTTTATGGTATATAATTTTGTACTTTATTATATTATAATATTTTTTAGAAAAAAAAAAAAGTTAATACACATAGGTGTCAAAAAAGTATTAAAAAAGAGAGGCTAAACCATCATTTTCCGGCACCACATCAACTAAATAATTCGGACATTTCACCGGAATCAGACTTGTGCTAAAAAATGCAATCACCTCCAAAAGTTTGTGCTTTATTTCGAGTTTTTAAAAATTCGTGTCACCAGACGCAACCATCCCTAAAGTTGGTGCTATTTATCACCATTTTGCCAAAAAAAAAATCAAAACTTTCAAATTATGTTTTTTTTCCTTTTTCGTCTAAAGCTAGGAAAACATTTTTGAAATTCAAACCAAATAGAAACGAGTCTATTTACTCTCTTCTACATTTTTGAGATAAAATCTTGATAAACTGTGCATAAGAAAATTAAAATTAAAAAAATTCGCTTCAGCGAATAGACTAATTTTGAACAAAAATCAATTTCGTTAATAATATATGATATATCTAATATTAATAACATTCTCTCGTAGGTTCACATTCGTCATATTTATGAAAAAGTCAACAAAGAACCCAACAAATTTGTTGCAATTGACCATGATTTTTCCATGCGGGAGACAATGATTACTTCGGAAATTGAAGCTTTCATATGAAATGATGTCTTAGGTGAGTCCACCGGTAGAGGATGATCCATCTAAAATTACTTATCTTGCAGTATCAAAAAACAATTTGGTTAGCCAAAACGAGATTTTGTTTGTTTACTAGTTATTCATGGCTAAAACACCCTTGGATGTGTGATTTTAAACGGCTTTATTTCAAGTCTAAAGATGAGTTTTTTTTTAATTAATGTTTTGTTTAAGCTATTTTACTTTTTTTTCCATCTTACAATTTCTAACCACATGTCTTGTTTTCATTACAACCCTTCTTGTTCTCATTACAACCCTTTCGAATAATAGTTTTATTGTTGCATCTCATTGTTATTTGTGCTCTTTTCGATAGGTGTTTCTTTAAATTATTTGGTTATTTTGAAGTTTTTTTTCTTCGTAAGAAATCATTTATCCGTCAATCGTACGAAGAGAAAATCTAGTATAGGATGACCACAAAAGTTTTTCTTTTAGAAAACTAACCACAAGTTCCAGTTATTAGTAAATTAACTAACTCCCTTTTTGTGTCAGTCAGCCAGTGTTGACCGTTTGCCGATCAGCTCCAGACGAATTTTATATAAAAAAAAATTTGTTGTCACAAAACTTTAATCAAACTTGTCTAAGGTTTATGATTGTCACAAGTTTTACTTAATGTTGTAGTCAAGGCTTAAAGTATGTCACCCAAATTTAATTAGCATTATTACCAAGACTTAGGTTTGTCACCAAACTTAATTAACGTTGCTATTAATGTCAACAAAGGTTTAGGATTGCCACAAGAGGGGATTAATGTTGTCACTAAAACTCGAGATTGTCACAAAGGTTTAGGGTTTGCCTCTGAGATTAAATTAACATTGGTACCAAGGCTTAGGGTCATTGCCAAACTTTAATTAACATGTTATCAAGGCTTACAATTATCATCAATAATTAATTAACGGTGTCACTAAGGCTTAGGGTTTTTTTTTATAAAGGAAAATAATATATTAATGATAATCAAGACATGAAAGTTCGTAAACATTTGATGGAATAGTATCAGCCATCACATCTCCAAAATATAAAAATTGAGAGAGCAAGCATATATCGCCATTCTGTTAGCCACTGAATTAGCACTACGTGGGATGTAGGAAATATGAATTGAACTAAAACAAGTCATCAGCGTGGAAATATCATGGAGGATGAGACCACCATGGCACCGTGGGGCGTAGGAAGAAGACAAAGCGTTGATCACAATGAGGCTATCGGATTCAACAACTAGAGTGGTGAGTCCCTTCCGCCGTGTTTCCAGTAGACCCAGACGTATTGACGCTGCCTCCGCCCACCAAACCGGCCATCTCCCGTCCAAGAACGACCCTACCACACTAGTAATATGACCCAGATCATCCCTAAAAACCGCTCCAATACCCATGCCTCCTCGGGATCCCATCGCGGAATTTGAATTCATCTTGATGGTTCCCCTCGGGGGCACCTTCCATAACGTTTTGCAGGGATGAACATTATGTAATGAATCTCCCTTTCTCATCTTGTCGTCTTCAACCATTTTGAGTAGACTATCCTTAAGGATTGGTATATTTGGTTGTTGATCCTCAAATAAGGCTTAGCTTTCGTCATCAAGTTTTTATCAATGTTGTCACCAAAATTTAATTAACTTTGTCACCAAGTTTCATTTAATGTTGTCACCAAGACTTAGAAGAGTTGTCATATCAAAATTTAAGTAGTATTATACTTAAGGCTTAAAATTTTCACAAAGGCTTAGGATTTGTCACCAAACCACAACGAATGTGTCACTAATGCTTATGGTTGTAACCGAGCTTTAATTAACATTATCATCAAGGATTAGAGTTTGTCACCAAACTTAGTTGAACGTTGTCAACAAGCTTTAATTGATGGTTTTGTCAAGACTCACGGTTTGTCATCAAGTTTTGCTTAATGTTGTCATCAAATTTAATTTTGATGATAATAATTTATAATTTTGATCGTTTAGAACTTTGTATACTTTTTATAATCAATTTATTTTACAGTAATCCAAGGATTATTGTGATGGGTCATGATCATCTAATCAATAATGTAAAATTTTGTTAAGAAAATCACTCTTGGTGAGATATTTATTGCAAAATATAAAAGTTGTTACTAGTTTTGCCAATAGCTCTCATTTCAGAACTAATATGGAGAATATTCATTGTTTGGCCAAAATTCGTGCCCTCCCCACTTCTTCTAATGTGACTTCAGCTTGCTCTTCTCCCACTAAAACCCCTTCCTACGTCCCCACAAGATAAAGCTTAACTATTTTGAGGCCTGTGAGATATGGCAGTGTTTACCCATGGCCATGGAGTCATCTCCCACGCCCACACTTTCACTTCCCTTACCAACTTCCCCAATTCGTTCTCAATCCCTATTTATAAATTCAACCCTCTCTCATCTCAATCCCAACCTCGCAGTCCCAAGCAATTCACTCTTTCTGCTTCGTCTACATCCTCTTCTGTAGCCGACTCCATCCCTCCTGTTGAGCTTCAAGATACAATCGATTCCAATCCCCTTTCTTCCAATTCCAGTATGCTTCTCTATCTTTCTTTCTTCCTAAGGTTTTTTCATTTGGATGTACTTCTGGGATTTTGATGATTTTGATTCCAATTCTGTTCATATTGATAATTGGTACGGGGTATCTGTATTCGGTATAGCTATGGAGTTTATGATGAGTGGAAATTTTGAATAGGCAATTTCCATGTTCCTCTTTAAAAATCTTGGTCAATTAGGAAAGTTTTGCCGTTTTTTCTGGATACATTAAATTAAAGGCCTCTCTGTTAGGAAAAAGAAAATGTTGATTGTGGCAATCTGATAAGAAGATGATTTAGGAACATAGAATTTAACAGACAAGAAATCTAGCATTGAATTTGGTATATGATGTTTCACTGGTAATCTTATACATGATGCTGATAACTGCTATCTTTCCTTTACACAGGCTGGTCAGAATTTGCTAGCAAGGTGTCAGGTGAGTGGGATGGATTCGGCGCAGATTTCACTAGCGAAGGGGTGCCAATGGAGCTTCCTGAGTCTGTGGTACCTGAAGCATTTCGTGAGTGGGAAGTCAAGGTTTTCGACTGGCAAACTCAATGCCCCACTTTAGCTAAGGAAGACGGCTTTGTTCTTTCGTATAGATCCATAAAGTTACTTCCTACTGTGGGCTGTGAAGCTGATGCAGCAACAGTACATAGCTCAGATGAGAGGATCATTGGAGGTGAAGAGAATAAAGCTTTAGCTTCCGGGTATCATCACAGTGGAAGCTATGTCTCCGTTTGGCCATTAGAGGAGAAAGAAAAATATAAGTTACTAGAGTTGGAGCATTGTTTGATTGACCCTTCAAACCGCGAATCTCGTGTGAGGGTAATTCAGATAATTCGTGTAGAGGATATGGGTATTAGTTTACAACGCATCAAAGTGTTTTCTGAGTTATGGTATGGACCATTTAGAAATGGTGATCAATTGGGTGGATGTGCAATACGTGATTCTGGTTTTGCTTCAACAGACCCATTGAAAGCTTCAGATGTTACTGGTGTTTGGCAGAGTCTTGAAGCTGTTTCCACCTTCGAGGATTTTCATGAGGTCGGTCATCTTGTCAGTCTCTTCTCAATTATGCTCTTAAAGGGCCTGCTAGAATTGAATCTTGTGGTAATTGTTTGTTGGTTTTCTAATCATAATATTAGTGAAAGAATTTCTGAGTTGTGAGCCAAATGCATTTATGTGCTGATTTGTATTTCCATGTTACAAGATTATGTAACTCATGGTTGTGAATATGAGATCTCTGTGGCTGTATTCATGGGTCAATTCTGAATTTTCCATTAGATTGCCTTATGTATTTCAATAATCAATCACATTGCATCTTGATAAAGATGTATTGTAACTAGGAACTAGGATGTGCAAGTGGTCTTGGTTAGGGTATCAGTCTTTTGATCTTTTATTTTCCATTATATGATCAATTACCTGAAGAATGAAGATTTTCAGTCTTTCAATCTGCCAAATTGAATTTCTATCTTTATGATTGTCTTTTCTGTTTTGTTCTTCTACATGATTACACAGAATGCATTTCAACAGCTCACTGAGAAAAGCTCACGTGAGATTGTGAGAGACGAATTCAATTTGATAACACTCCCAAAACAACTCTGGTGTTCTCTGAACAAAAGAGAGAATGGTGAAACTTTTGCTGAAGTAGGATGGCTGTTGGATTCCAGATCTGCTATTTCATCAAGATGTATCTTCTCAAACGATGGAAATATAAAGGCAAGCGCCTTTTTTGGTCGAGTTACTTTTGCTTCTTAAGTTACAGAAAGAGTTCTCAGTTTCTTACTTTATTTTCACTGCCAATTTATTTCAGGAATTTGCAATGGGACGTGACAATGCCATTGAAGGTAAGTAACTTAGCATAATTACAGAAGAATACAAACCAACTGCATATCCTGCTTCATATAAAATGGTCTAGAACACACAAGTGACCAAGCTGGTTAGTCTTCCTAAGGAAGGTAGCCAAAGCATTGATGTGCTCGTATATTCTGGTGATTGATGCCTATATCTTGAAATTTGTTTCCTTCTTACTGTTCTATACACGGTTCCTTTATTGATTAAGTTTAATACCAAGTCAAGAAATTCATCTAAATCATAAAAGAGTGATGAGAAAGCAGTTATCTGTAACATTTGCTTATTTATACAACAAAGTGGAAATCTTGTCAAGAAGACTGTACAAACTTGACAATACAATCTCGATAGTAAAAGACTCTAAACAAACATTTGGTTACTGTGCAAACACTGTTGTGTAAAACAAATCTCTAAGTGTTGTAAGTTTAAGCTTACTAATTCAAAATTTAATTTTGTGGTACCTGTATGGAGTTACCTTAAACTTCTATAAAGCTGATATTAAGGATTACTCGACATATTTATACTGCTACGCATCGTCCTTCTTCCTATCCCAAATCCAACTCCACCTCCTGCATTACCTTTCCTCATCATTGCAACAAACTCTCCATAGTCGATTGTACCATCCTGGAAAACATAAAACACAGAGTTATACTTGAACAGCAAAATTTAAGCAAAAAAAATAAAAAAGAGGGAGAATTACATTGTTTTGATCTACTTCTTTGATGATGTCTTCTAGAAAGGCATTATTCATGCCTTGTTCTACACAGGCTTGTTCAAGCTCGTCGATAGTAATAGATCCACTTCCATCTTTATCAAAATACTGGAAAGCTGCAACCAGATGTTCTTCACGTTCTAGTTTGTTCAGATGAATTGTTGCTGCTATGAATTCTCCATAATCAATTGTTCCACTCTTATCCAGATCAGCCTGTCAAATATTTATGAATCAAGTTAATGTATAACATTACGAAAGAAACGAGGATTTTTTGTTGTTGTGTGATTGAAATCATACAGCTTCCATTAAGCATCGTATCTCGTTATCTTTGAGTGTTGAACCGTATCTTCTCAAACCATCTCTAAGTTCCTCATAGGTGATTGCACCACTGTTGTCAGTATCCATAGACTTGAACATCTCTCTCAATCCAGCTATCTCCTCTTCTGATAGGCTTTCAGCAATCACCTGATAAAAATCAACCATTCAAGCAGTGACTGACTGACATACCAAATCAAATACAGTGTCTTGTCTACACATACCCGTAAGGCCATTTTCTTTAATTTATTCATTGCAGAGAACTGCTTGAGACGAGAAAGCACAGCTGGATCTAGAGCTTTATCAGGAGCAACACCATTCTCAGAAATCCAAGGATGACCTACAAAATGAGAACAATTCTCAGATTCAATGCAAATCATCACCAAACAAAGTTTTTACTTACATGTAACTTGGTGAGCAGTCAGTCTCTCTGTAGGATCGCAGCAAAGCATTTTTCTAATCAGATCCTTTGCACTGTCAGATATCAAAGGCCATGGATCTGAATCAAAATCAAGATGTCCTTTCATAACTGCATCAAATATTCCCTGTTGCGTTTCTGAGTTTACAAACAAAGGGGTTAAACACAAAACATCAATTTCCACCACAAAACATCAATTTCCACCACAAAAAGGAAAAGAAGCATACCAGCCCAAAATGGAGGCACGCCGCTGAGTAATATATAGACTATAACACCAGCAGTCCACACATCTGCTTCAGGGCCATACTTCTTCTTAAGTACCTCAGGTGCAACATAGTAGGGGCTTCCAACCACATCAGTAAATGTCTGACCTGCACCAATCCGACAAAGATAACATTTATAATAGAAAGAGCATCTGCAATCCAGAAACTTTCATTTTGTTTCTTATCTGATTTTTTTAATTATATTTTATTTATAAAATTAGTTTAACACCCTCCATCTTAGAGTTTACCACAGTTTCTTAAAATTTGTTTATCATTTATAAATATTTGAAAGTACCACTTCACTCCTACTTTTAAGCAAAAAAAAAAAGAAGATTTATTTTGATTTGTGGGATATGGGCAGGAACTTGTTAGATTTGATTTCTTATTTGAAAATTTTCTTTCCAATCATTGTCTTGGTTCTTTCATCAAATCTGACATTTATATTTATATATATAAAATGTTGAAGAAACTCATAATTTCTAGGATGTAGATGCTCTAAGCAATCCAAACAAGTTTTTCCTAAGAAAATGCAGGAAAACAATGATGGCAACTCAAGTTTAGATGATGAAGAGCCTCACCTGGCTTGAAGAAAACAGACAATCCAAAGTCAATAGCCTTGAGGTCTAAATCATCATCTTTGTTGACCAATAAGAAATTCTCAGGCTTCAAGTCTCTGTGGATGACACCAAGAGAATGACACGTCTCGACAACACCAACAACAATCTTTGTCAGCTCAGCAGCCTTCCTCTCGCTATAATGTCCTCTCTGGATGATTCTATCAAACAACTCTCCTCCATTACAAAGCTCCATAACTATATGCACATACAATGGATCCTCATATGCACCTTTTATGGTGACAATGTGATTATGACCAGCCAAATGGTGCATTATCTGAATCTCTTTTCTAACATCTTCCACATCCTCTTTTGATATCAACTTTCTCTTGGATATTGATTTGCAGGCGTATTCGACTCCAGATGAGATCTCTGTGCACAAATAAGTAGTCCCAAATTGGCCTTGACCTAATTTACGCCCCAAATTATAAATTTCTCTAATGTTGGGTGATTTGTGACCTAAAACATAGTAAGGATTTTCATTCACCTTCTTCATCATGTTATCCTTGGCCCTAGGGCTAGGCGTGGCCATGTCTTCAGTTTTAGGGTTTTCTATGGGGATTTCTTGTTCGGGTTTGTTGCTTGGTTGAGAATGAACACTATTGGGATCGGAAATGGGGTCGGAGGGGGTGGAGTTAGATTGATCCTCGGGCTTGTTGATGCCCCGATCGTATTTTGTTGCCAAAGATCCACCGCATGTGTTGCCCATGAAACTATCAAAATTAGGGAAATTCAAGCTCCGCCTACGAACCCTAGGTTTCTCATCCACGCTCAGTATAAACTATATGAAATGAAGAATGGAGCTAAATGGGAAACAAATGTATCTGTAATGACACAAACAGAGATTATAAATTGAAAACCCAGGAGATGATTAAACATACTAAAGATAGTCCATACAAATGGGGTAAGAAAGAATTGGCAAGGAGATGATAATAGGGGAGGAAGACGATGATGCACAGAGAAGAAAAAAATATCAGAAGAGAGGGGAAGAGAGCTTTATAGGGAAGAAAGCGACATGTAATTTTGTCTTGAATTGGTCATTATTAGGCTATAATTATGGACATGAATTGTAATCCGACATTGTAGATCTGTGTTATCTGAATTTAGGGTTCCTCAAAATTAGGAGATTTTCATCCGACCGGTTGTTTGTTTGGTTGCTTGAATTAGGTAGGAGATGAGGTGTGTATGTGTACCAACTGCCAATGGTGAATGAACATCCAATGAGCAACTATGGACTACTCCATTCCAAATCAAATCTCCATTATATAGCGTGATCTTGTGTGGGGCCCACCAGTTAACGTCCGGCTACCAATCATATCAAATTATCAATGATGAACAATGCAAGTAATATTATGTGGTATATTTGAGGGTGAGTACGATTTACCGATACGATACATATCTGACATGTTGGTTTTTTTTAAATTTTTTTATTCGGGATCACACTGCATCGAATTCCAAACATATAGTTGATGTGCACATCGACGGTATATTGACTGTGCGTTATCTATATTAGCGTCATGAAAATTCTATAAAAAAAAATATTACAGAAAAAAACAGGATGTACAAAAAACCTGACTCGTACTGTGCGACTACGTGTCAATGTCAGGAAAAATTTAAAGAGAAAAAACAAAACTGACGCATAATCACATTGTGTGTTAGTTACGCGGTGGTAAATCCGACTCCGTACATTTAGTAGTCCGGTTTATTCAAGTTATGATTTTAAAAATCTAAATTTAATATTTTTAACGAAAAAATAAGCTTTCAATACGTTTTTTTTTATTTCTTTCCATATTTTTTAAATTAATTAAAAAAGACTTTGCATTTTCTTATAGATTTTTTTAATTGTTTTTTTTTGTTAATAGTACATTTGATAGACATATGTTGGTGATAACACAGTTAATGATAGTGCGATTGATGGTGATATAGTGCAATTGATGATGGTTGATTGGAGTTTGTGACAATAGAGTTGATGAAAGTCTAGTTAATGACAATACAATGGATGACAACTTGAGTGTTAATACAATCGATCATTTCAAGAAAAAAGTGTTAATACAATCGATGACAAGTTGACAACATAGTTGATGAGTATAGTTGGTGACAAAATAAGATATGACAATACAATTGACAACAACATATATAGTTGGTGATAGTAAAACCGATGACAATATAGTTGATGATAGTCAAATTAATGACGATAGAAGTTTTTTCGAAAAATCAAATTCTAAAAAATATATTTTATTTTATTAGGTAGTTGAAAACCTAAAAAAATAAAAGTTAGAGGTCATTATTTTTTTATAAATAGAAATCATTATTTTCTTAATAAGGATCAAAACCAAAGGTTAAAAGTTTGATGGTTAGTTTTCAATTTTATAACAACAAAATAACAATAAAAATTGAAAATTATTGTATTTGGTGGACCTCTTCTCGTTTTTATGTATAAAATAATTTAATGAATAATAATTAACTGATTAAGAGGGGGAAATGGGTTGAAATACTGAACAATATTGGACTCAATGATATTTAACATATTAATCCTTAATATTTTAACTCAACGGATAAACTTCCTCTTGAAACGGTTGTCCTACCAAAATTTGTTTATAATCTATACTAAAAAAGGATTATCATCTACTTATATACCGAAAGCCAATTAAAACATTTTTATAAGCCTTTTTTGCATTTAATGATTTATGTCTAACCTCATGACAAAAAAATTAGCTTTTTCCACCTCACAAAGAATATGAATACAAACTAGCATCCTACTTACGACTAATATAATTAACAAATGTGTGGAAAAAAAACACACTTGAAGATGACATCATGTAGCCTCGGTCGGTTCAAAAATGACTAAATCGCCCACCGTGGGGCTCGAACCCACGACCACAAGGTTAAGAGCCTTGCGCTCTACCAACTGAGCTAGACGGGCTTGTTGATCTAATAACCTATCAAATTTTAATGTTAATTTTCAATAAAGCGTACTGCGGCTTCTACTAAAAACAAAACATGGCGATTCATTCACCTAAAATATAACAATTTAAAAACCAAAAATAATATAATATTCTCAGTTTATTTACCTAAACCATCTTTAAAAAAAATAGTGGTTTGATAACCAAAATTCGCACCAGCTTTGCTTGTTCCAAAATCAATATTTGTTTCCTTTTTAGGTGAATTCAGTTTTTCTTGAACACCATTACCTAAGATATAATACCCTTATCAGAAAAATCTACAAATATATTTCAAAACATTAACTATATGTAAAACATCTATTCACATCACCCATGATCAATACATGAAAATTGTCGATATCACGAATCCAAAATTATACTGCGCAAATCTTCATCAGCCGAGATATCAACCTCTACAAGAGGTCAGGGCCATGTCAGCAAAGAGCAACAAAGGTTTCATGTTCAAAATTACTACATATTTTCCATAACTAAGGTTTCATGTTCAAAATTACTGTTAAGCACCCACAAGGCCGCAACAGGGAAACTCAAGGTTGCGGCTCATCTTTTGGTTCGACTTTTGGCTCCATGGTAAGAAGAAACTCTCTAGCATCATCACCTGTGATTTCACTGGCAAAAGAACACAAATTTTATACATCACACTTATGTAAACACTCATTCAATAAATACCCAAAAAAATGTTTTGGGCAGTTTATCTAGCAAATGAACAAACCTGTCTTCAGCTTCTTCCTTTGTTATTAAGTTCACTTCCTTCGTTGTCAGTAGTTCACAGAAATCACCAAATCCGTTTTCCTGACAATACTTGCTTATATACCGTAGAAAATCATTGAACAGCTTCGGTTCCTATACAATCATGAAAAACAATCTTATGAAATGTTTGTGTGGAAAATTTGATAATGATGTAACAAAGCGGAAGACGAACCTGTTCAACAACACAGCACTTGCGAAGGGCAATAAGACAATCCAAAGCTGTACTATAATTGTTACCCTGAAAAGAATCTTCCAACAGGTCATGAATAGTGCTCCTCATTTCCCTAATGGCTTTATGAATCCATTCTGGGTTGTCCCTACGAGATATCATGGCTTCAAAATCTTGGACAGGTGTCAAGCTTCCAATCTTTTCGACTACATCCATGGAGCTATTTCCTGGTGTTAGGGAACGCTTGGAAACAAGGGCACCATCCATCTCATCTCTCTCTCCATCAGATCCTGATGGCTTTTCTCTTAGCCGTTTACTTGACTTTTTCATCTGTCGCAAAATGTAGGCAATTGGAATTTTTGAAAGATCAATCAAATACTAAAATACTTCATCTTCAGAGGTCAAAGAACAATACTGTTACCTTGGGGTTCGCCTTGAGTTCAAAACTGTTACGAAATTTATCAATTACAGACTTGTTCTGAGAAAAGAGTTCAGGGTCAGGTGTAGTCATGCTCTTTAACGTATCATCCAGTGGAGGCACGGCTGCATCAGGTTGCTTCGCTTTTAATGCCAGAAAATGGTAGAAATGCTGGTACATAACAGAGAACCAACAGTTATAAATCAGTTCATGAAGTACTCATCTTGTATAAGGGGAAGGGGGGAGGTGTTATTTGACACTTCATTTATTAAGGGTATTTCTAAGAGAGAAAAAAAATTGTATATGCGGTTTTTGGAAGTCTAAATTGGAGGGGAAGTAGAAAATCAATTAAAAACCCATTTACATATGTCTTTGCCGGACCATTTCTATAGTATGTCGTTATAAAACTAAAGGCTTTCATAATGAGCTTGCCAAACAAAATAGATACCTGAAGAACAGGGTTAGGTGTAACTTCAGGTCGCAGCATCTCTTCCTTGCCCGGTGGTGCAAGGGTAAATGCCTTTACAAAGTCATATGCAGCCTCCCGCTGCTCCTCAGTTGGCTGGAGACTTGAGGGTAAGTTTTTAAAAGAAGGAAACTGGAATTCTCGAACATCTTCAGCAAATGGAAGCACGTTGAAGTAAAATGAATCAGGCTGCCGAAAAGAATAGAGAATCCAACGGATGAGAATTAAAAACAATGAATAACTTCCAAAAGCAATAAGAGCAGAATCGAAATAAATAAATGACTGAAGGGAACAAGAAACTTTAGGTATAGCTTACAACATTTTCCTTCTCAGACACATTTGGTGTCAAGACCCCAATAACAACATTTGCCTGTCCTTGTCTAAAAACACATCGCACAATGGCAACCTTATTAAGTTCCTTCATGGCTCTTGCTAAAGCAGAAACTGCTAAACCAGCATTTCTATTGCCTGGCTCAGCAATAAATATGTTGACATCTTTCATGAAATAGTGACTTCAGAATACAACAAGAGAAACCGATTAGTTAAATGTATAAAATCCTGAAAAACCTAAAGCGCCCAAAGATCAGAGGAAAATTACCGCAATATGTTTGAACGATCAGTAAATCCTAAAAGCTTCACTCCCTTTTCTGTTTTGAACTTGACGGCTTCCAATACATCAGATGAAATAGGGATGACTTGTGGTCCATAGCGGTAGCCTTTGATCCTTTGTTCTGGAGGAACAACTCTTTCAGGATCTATAACACTTTTGTACTCATAATCTAACTTAACTTCATGGGTGGCAAACTTATCGCTTAGGGGTGCTTTATCCGAATACTTTTTTAAAACAGGAAACCTCTCCTTTGAAGTTTTTTTGTACACCCAAACCTACACATAAGACAAAATATGAAGCAACTCTTTCTTCCTTCTAAGAAAAATCAGGACATTGACACTAATACTCTCACCTTAATCTTCAACCTGGAGCTGATTTCAAGATCACCCCTAAACAGCGTAACGGGCATTATGTTCCGGGTCTTGATAGCTCCCAGCATCGAAAGTGGACTCTCAACATAAACAGTCTTTGTGTGGCATTTCTTTGAGAAAAGGGTTAGTAATTGTTCATTTTCCTCCCTAACTGTCCTCTTCGCATCAGTGCTAAGGTCCCCTCTAACAACAATGCATTCGAATTTCATTCCTTGTAAATTCATTTGGTCAGCAAGGGCAAAGACTTGGTCACCCTTTGTTCCTTCATACGGTTCTTTTATAGGAGAAAGCAAATCAGTGATCAAACAGAGACGTTTTTTACCCTTGTTGGTTTCTCCATGCTTCTTTATCATCAAATCCATCCCAACAACAATCGCATCAAGAACTTTTTATGGAAGTCAAGGTACTAAAGATGTTGAAATAATGTTCATATTCACGAGTACTCATAACCTTCTACATTGTTATTGTTATAATCCTTAAACATCAGTATATAAATTCCTTGTGACATATAGACTCAAAATTGCATCTTATAACAGATTATTCATGGAGGAATTTAAGTACTAAATTATGTGTAGGTAACAATGTCTCAAACCTTCTCTGTTTGTTGATATGTAAACCTTTAGTAAATTAAATTGCTAAAGTTTATTTCAGAAGTTGTAGAGCTCAATATATGCTAATTAGCTCTAGATTGTGTATGGCATAACCACTTCAATACCTAAGCATGCCCATTTGTTCAGAAAATTCCACAATAGAAAAGGATACAATCACCAGCAATAGTCCCACGAGGAAGTTCCTGTACAACATCAACAAGTTGTTCATCAATTACTTTAATCTTCTGGAGAACCAACACGTGTTCGTATCCACCCAATTCTTTTGTCAAATCGTTGTCAGTCTCTGAAAGGCAACAGATACACAGTCCATCAGTATGTTTTTAAATTGGAAACATAAGACTTCATTCACATTATACCTACCAAATTACATCCTATGGTTGGTCTTTATGAGAAATAAGGGTTGCTGATGAGAAATATTGGGTAATTTTTCTACTTATCAAATATTGAAGGGTGGCTTATGCTTCACTATAAATACACTGTACTGGTTTGCATATGAAATAAGAGAGTTTGGCATTTTATTTAGAACTCTAATGTTACGAAGTTCTCAACAAATTTCCCCCTTTTTCTGCTCTCTTCCTTCCTGAGAAGTTCTAATTCTCTAGTATTTCACGCTCTCCATATCCTCATAGTCTTTGATGTCAATCATCAATTTTTCTCACAAAAAAATAATTTCAGTTCATCTTCTCAAGTCTTATCATTGAGCCATCAATGGTAGGCTCAGCCAAAAGGCAAGAAGAGCTTCTTTTCGCTATAAATTAATCTGACATGTTAATCTTCTGCAATGAAATGATAAAAAGGAAATCTATTTATTAGAAGTTCTCCAAAAATTTGAGCCCAAATATTCAACTTCATTTTGATCTTTACATGAACTTTTGGCCCAAATATTTGCCAACTATCTGAAGAACGTGTGACAGGATGTCAAATAAGATTTTATAGCTCCTCTTTCTTTCACTAAAGAGAGTGGACTCTTCTAAAAGTTCAGAGACTGACTTAAGGCCTCTAACTACGGATTACATAATTCACTAGGAAACTTTATAAGTGACAGCAAAAGTACCTTTAGTTCCAAATAGAACAACACCAATATCATCATATTTGTTATACAGAATCTGCAAAAGCAATAAGAAACAGTAAGTACACTGCTCATTCATTATGGCTAGCTTTGCATATAATTTTTTCTATCTCAATAAAGGAATATAGAAAAATAGCATAGATGTATACAATCAAGAAGACAAACAAAAACACTGATGTGGATTCATATTTAAATAATGAAACAAACAAGATTCGTTTGAAACAGCGTTTAACCAAAGAGATATATCAAGTGATGAACAAAACCTTTTTCTCCATCAGCAATGAGCAAACTTTCTCAACCTCAGGCAGAATCTTGTGCATCGTAGGACCAACATCAACCAACAATATCAGTGTTTCCTGCAGGAAAAATGTTTAGATTATACTTACTGAATCATAACAGAAGTAGATTATGGTTACATCGTTGAATAGGCAGTTTAGAAGGTTTCAAACTACACTTGTCTACAGCAAATGGAAATCAAACTAGCCAAAATCTCAAACATACAAAAATCTTATAAAATGTTTTGCAAAATAGAATACTTGCATAGTTGCATGCCGCAACAAAGCAACTGACCTCTAATTGTTCAGAACTCCAAAAATGAAGGGCAAGCAAGAAATTTCATTGTCGCCGGTTTGAAAGTAGCTTGAAAATGAAAAATCATCTCCTTACTTTATTCTATCTTTATACAAATTCGGCTCAGATAAGCATTCCCACTAAGCAACCCTAGTATCTAGCTATTCAGAACCAAGTTACCTTGCTTGGCAGATTGCACGTAGAGAAATGAGTGAAAACATACAAGGTAAGGCTGTAATCAAAGAATCGAACCAAGCGACCAACGAAATTCAACCATTCAAAGCAATAAAACGTAATGATCGAGTTTTACAAAAGAAAATTTTGAATAAAATAGGAAGAGAAGAAATTAGTACCTTATTTCGAGCCATTTCAGGTGGATAAAGCTTGAAATTTGAAATGGGGGAGAAGTATATTATTTTCGGTTTGCTCTTCGGAGCATACAGCAAACTTGAAGGCTGCTGCTTGGCGCTTCTTCGTCTACCTCAAGCTTCTAGGAGAAGGCACCACGTCGTGTCAACATCTCTGTAAATTAAAAAATGCCGGGTTACCGAAGAAAACCCCTACCATTCTACACTACACTGGTGGATTTCTGAAAAGAAAATCCGATTGTACCCCTAAATTGTTGATAAAATAAACCGTCTTTACTTTTTATTAGTTTACGGCTTTACGCAAGTGTTTTTTTTTAGGGTAAATTAGTGTTTTTATTTTAGGGTTGTTTGGTAGGAATAGTGTAAGCTATGTTGTGTGGTTTTTGAGTGTTTGAAAACCGTAGAGAAGAGGGTTTTCGTTTTGTTATTAGTGTTTTTAGGACAAAAATATCCTATTATTCCTAATGTTCACAATTATTACGAGTGATACAAGTATATTTACAATCTCCTCTCACCTGAAATTGATAATTGAACGTTGAGACAGAGCTCCTCTCTTGTGTCGACAATTACTTCGGTTGTGTTTATTTGCGTCGGGGATGAGGTTTTTTTAGATTTGAGTGGGTTCCAATATTGATAACTCTGGTTAGTTATGGATTTGAGAATTAGGTTGGCTTTCTTTTTTGTATTTTATCGTCTTTGAAAAAGGGATTTAAGAAATCTTAAAATCCAAGATTCTTGAGATTTGGGAATTTTGAAGACCCCTCTACTCTTTCTTGTAACTTGGATATCGTATATGTTAAAGCAGAAGATATGAAGCAACATATATTCATGGGCAAGATCTCTCCTCCTTTGCATGCCACAACAAAGCTTCGAGGTTGTGTTTAGTTGCGTTGAGCGTACCCCTCTACCCTTCCCTGCGATTCATAGCTAGGAGAAGACTTCTTCTCACTCGGAGCCAGAACGACGAAATTCTTAGAGGGGGTACCGAAGGAGATGCAATCGGCCTGGATCGTTCATTGATCCGATTATTAGAAGCGATTGAGGTGTTGAGGAAAAGCAATCAACGTGGATCGTTCTTCTCATCTGTGACCTAGTTTCTCCATCTCGCTCATGACCTAATTTCTCCATGTCGCAAAACAGTTCGGCTTCCATGGCCGAATGGTGTTGGAAATCTGAAAATTTCTGAAAAGTGACACAACAAGCTACAGAGAGGAAATATCGTCCTGATGTCTAAAAACCTCACCCGAGATTTGAGGTGTCGAGGCCGAGATTTTAGTATTTTCCACACCTTCCTTCAGCTACTTCAAATCTCGGGTGGTTGGCTCCAAATCTCAGCCCGAGGTTGGGGCCGAGATTGCTCTCGAATTGAAAATTTTGTCTTCAACTAATTTAGTTCTCAAATATCGGCCAAGATCACCCGATATTTCTCATAAATCCCATTTTTGCTCCTTAGATTGATGTCTTGCTTTTCCTCCTCACATGTGGGCTTCTTCTTGAGTCCCATATCATGTTATCAAAAGACTTCATTAAGATCAAGGTTTTCGGTCATATGCATAATACATATTGAAAGTTTTCATGAATGGAAACATTACATCCGCTATGGTAGGGAAATATTCATACTTATACAAACTACGTACTCCTTCTTGCGTTCCAAATTGCAGTAGCAATACGATCACGAAAACTGCCCATTCCTCTATCATGGATAACGTTGTTCTCAACATCTTCTACATCCTCTTCGTTAGTCATCGGTTGTTGGTCTTCATCTACAGACAAGTAATCATACCCAGAGTACAAGCGAATGAAGTTGTGGAGTGCGAAACAAGCAAGATGAATGTCAACTTGTATGTGGAAAACCCTATGTGTATATAAATCGATAGTGTCTTGTGTAATTGGAAACCCTATGTGTATTAATATTCGGTATTCGGTATTGAGTATAATTTTACAAAAAACAATAATAGAATATATAAGTTTGATTAGTCCGGTTGGTATAAGGGCTGAAGTGAGTATCCCTTATCCAAGGTTCAAAATCCAGTAACTACAAGATATGTTGCCCATTTCATCCTTAAAATTTGAGGGAACGGGAATAGTTTAGAAAACCACATGCAAACGAAAAAATCATCAAGAAAAACAACAACAAGAATTTCCAAAATATACCAAAATAATATATTATCCAATACAATGGGCGAGGAAAGCAACAAAACCCAATTGACGAAATTGAACGATTAAGCATGAAAAATCCCACATTTTCAAGAATCCAGAAAGGAACAATCGACGTTGTAGAACAGAGAAAGTTATCAAGGTTAGATTTCAACCATTTTCTAGTCACCATGTTTATTAAACAAAAAAGAAAAGTTACAAAAATAAAACACATAAGAGATTGAGAGAGAAACGAAGAAGAAGAAGAAGAAGTATGTTCTCCACTAGCCTCTTCCTCAACGATGAGCTTTGAAAATAATTTCAAAATAAAAAGGGGATTAAGATACTCGAAAATGAAAAAAAGAAAAATACTGAGAGATTATAGGCGATTTTTCTATATATTTACAAATAGAAGGAAAGAGAAGGAAAAAACGAACATAGATGAAGAGGAAGGGAGGAAGGTGAAGGAACAACAAACAAAGAGAGGGAGGAGGAATAATCGATATAGAGGGAGAATGGTAGATAAGGAACTCAATTTTAAAACACAATCACAAATCTTCAGGAATCTAGTTGGAAAATGTAACGTGATAGGCGTCACAGCGCCACGATCCCCGGACAAGGACTCCCTCAAGCTAATATAAACAATAAAAGAATAACGATAAATGAAAACACACTAAGACATAACATGCCAACAAAGAAAGATCAAAAGAACCCAAAAAAAACGTCCCATGACACCAACCACAAAGGGCTCTAAAACCACAATAATAAACAACCATAAATGGTTAAACTCGAGGTCAACAATAATTAAGTAAACCAGCCCAAAAATAATAAAGCGGAAATTTGGGACAAGTCCTTTAGAAACCCACCACCCGAAGTTCAACCAATACGACTCTCACTAGGATTTCTGACCTCCATTCTCCTGAACTGTTCTTGTACCTGATTATGTCAAAAACATAATCAGTGTCACCGTGGTGGGATTAGTCTTCCACATAGACTAAGTAGATACATAATCAGTGTACATATATGATCAAGACATGAATATAAGCATGTATAACATCACATGATCACTGATTATGTTTTACGAGATCTCAACGAGCCATACATGCCTGTCGTTCATGCCATCAATGCACGGGATACATCGAACAGTTTTGAAGCGTTGCATGAGAAGCTGATAAATCACGAACTTTTGCTAAAGAGTCAAAAAGCCTCCGCTGCTCCAATGACGGTTTTTGCTGCTCAATCCAATCGAGTAAAGGCAATGGTAAGACTACTTAATCGAATTGGTCATCTCCTGCTCCACCAAACCAAATCCAAAACAACTAAAATAATTGCTCAAACTACCCACCAAACCAGACAACCTATAACCAAAATCCTACTATTCCAAACATCGCCCCCAAACCCTTCAAAGGGTAATGTCAGTGGTGCCGCCAGATTGGACACGTCCTCAATCAGTGTTGCGTGTTTCGGTCCTTACATCCTATAATTGAACCTCCCCCGTCAATTCGTTTCCCTACCACACCACAAACCAATCACACTACAATGATGAACACAACAAACTCCTTGCTAGTTGACAGCGGTGCCTCACACCATGTCACCAATGGCCTAGATAACCTGGCATTGCACTATCCTTATACTGGTCCGGACGATATGCATGTAGGAAATGGTAACGGTCTATCAATTACTCATTCAAATTCTCTTTTAAAATCGTCCCCTCAAAAAGATTTTCATTTATCAAATGTTCTCTGTGTGCCTGAAATGTCAAAGAACATTGTGTCAGTTTCAAAACTCACCAAAGATATATAATCCTTATGCCATTGTTTTCTCAAAGGACTCTTTCTCTATGCAGGACCTCAAGTCCAACACAACAATCCCTAAGGGTCCGTGTGTTGATGGTGTCTACTTGTGGCCATCATCTACACCCACATTCAACTTAGCAATACGAGCCTCTTCAAATGTGTTGCATCACACTTTAGGGCATCCGTCATCATATGTCTTCAGTTTACTTGATATAAATTTTCAATTAGATCAATTCACTTTTTCTCAATCGGATTGTATTTCTTGCAATATCAATAAAAGCCATAAATCTTCCGTTTTATGAGTCTACTCTAAAATCCAATTATCCTCTTGAGCTAATCTTTTCCGATGTATGGAGCTCGACGGTCCCATCTTATGAAGGATATCGGTACTATCTACTCTTTGTGGATAACTATACCCGGTATACTTGGATATATCCACTCAAGTACAAATCCGACACAAAAAATGTATTCATTAAATATTGTTCTCTAGTTGAAAATTTCTTCGAGCAAAAGATAAAAATCATTTATTCTGATAATGGTGGTGAGTACATTGCTCTTCGACCATTTTAAGAGAAGCTGGAATTACACATCTCACTACACCACCCCCACACACTTGAGCATAATGGGCTATCTGAACGCAAGCATAGCCATGTTGTGGAGACAACATTAACGTTGCTACAATGACGGCATTAGTGTTACTGCAACTTGTTTAATAAATCTTCTTCCGTCTGCCACAATCAAAAATAAATCTCCTTACTTCAAGCTCACTAAAAAAGAACCAAATTACACAAAACTTAAGAGTTTTGGTTGTCTATGTTTTTCATGGCTTCGCCCATATAATTCGCACAAACTCTTACCAAAATCAATCTCTTGTGTATTTTTTGGTTATTCTTCCTCACAAAGTACCTATTTATGCTTAGATCCGTCTATCAAACGAATATATACATCTCGTCACGTAAAATTTATTGAGAATGAAATGCCGTACAAAAAAATGAATACCAAAATTGCTGATCATTTTCATCAAAAGACGAATGGTCGAAAATTGGTTTACCTATCTCAAGTCCAATGACAAGCCCAACCACAATATCCCGGCCCACTACTACTTCCTCTCCCACATCACAACCTGCTGAAACTACAATTGTCAGACCCATTGCAGAACATTCAGACCAACCCCGGCCCAATACACAACTCACTGCAAATGCTCCCCCGGCCCGGTATGATAACTAGATGCAGAAACAATGTATCCAAACCGATACAGAAGTTAAATCTATCGGCTACCCTATCTTCTCCCATGCCACAGGAACCAACATCCATAACTCAAACTCTCAAATCATCCGAGTGGAGATTGGCCATTCAGAAAGAATATGATGCTCTTGTCTGGAATCGAACCTGGGATCTAGTTCCCTCCCTACATGCCGGAAAATCTTGTTGGCAACAAATGGGTGTTCAGAATAAAGTACAATGCTGATGGTTCTCTTGACAAGTTCAAGGCGAGATTAGTCGCTAAAGGCTTTCATCAGCGGCCAGGATGGGACTATCATGAGACGTTCAGTCCGGTTGTCAAGCTAGTCATTGTCCGGATTGTACTCTCTCTTGCGGTTTTGAAAGGTTGGACATTACGTCAACTTGACATAAACAATGCTTTTTTTGCATGGTTCACTCCAAGAAGATGTCTACATGGTTGCAACCTCCAGGATTTGTTGATGCTAAGTATCCGACTCATGTCTGTAAAGTACGCAAAGTCATCTATGACCTCAAACAAGCTCCCCGTGCATGGTACACTTCTTTGAAGGTTTTTCTTCTTGATCTTGGGTTTATCAATTCAATAGCAGATGCTTCATTATTCATCTTCTCTAGTGGACAAAATCTCATCTACCTGCTGATCTATGTGGATGACATTATTGTCACTGGTAACTCAACTGAATTGGGGGCTCACCTTGCTATGTCGACAAAATTCTCTTCAAAAGATCTGGGAAATCTCTCCTATTTTCTGGATGTTGAGGTAATTCCAAATAAAGACGGGCTCTTTCTATCCCAACGTAAATATCTTAAGGATCTCCTTCTGCGTGCTGGCATGGCCAACTCAAAGCCTGTCGCTACACCAATGAATCCATCAGACTCACTTCATGATGAATCTGGTACGCTACTTCCCACTCTGAAGGATTACAAGGCTCTAGTTGGCAATCTACAATACTTAAGACTTACAAGACCAGATGTAGGTTTTATTGTCAACAAATTATCTCAATTTATGCATGCTCCTGCATCGATCCACTGGGGTGCTTTGAAACGTTTGTTACGATACCTGTCTGGTTCATCAACACTTGGTATTCGATTCACTGCGACGTCTCCTTCGACTCTTCATGCATTTTCCGACGCAAATTGGGTTGGTGACAAAAGAGATTATATCTCCACAACTAGATATAACCTATATCTAGGGTCTAATGCTATTTCGTGGAGCTTTCGGAAACAACGATATGTTGCTAGGTCGTCTACTGAAGCCGAATACAAAGTAATAGCAGACACAACATCGGAGCTACTATGGGTTTCACAACTGCTACATGAATTCAAAGAACCTATACGCAATCCTCCGGTTATTTATTGCGATAATTTAGGTGCAACTAGTCTTAGTGTCAATCATGTGTTTCATTCCCGTGTGAAACACATTGCCTTGACATACCATTTTGTTCGAGAACAAGTACAAAGGGCCCTTCTTCGAGTTAGCTATGTTTCAACAAATGATCAACTGGCTGATGTGTTAACAAAACGGCTTCTTCGTCCTCATTTTCAGTATCTTCTGAGCAAGCTTCGTTTCACAAACGTGTGTCTTCCGTGAGAGGGAATGTTGATAACTGATTTGATTTAGTCTACAATACGGAGTATACGGTAAGTATATTAATTACTCTTTCATTTAGAAAGCCGTTAGTCATATCGAGTGACTGTTTGATTTTAACCCTTTAATTTTAGATTTTGAATTTGTGCTTGAAACCAAACATAATGATATTCCAATGCAGACTTATCTTTACTTAGATTTTTTTTTTATAAATTGAAAGAGTTGATTCATAGGGTTTATTTAATTAAATTAACGACTAAGATTAAGGGTCATTTAAATGGATAATAATCAACCATTTTGAGGATAGGATTTGAAGAACAACCGATTCACGTTATCAATTTTCTCCTTAACATTGTTTTGGCCTTAGGAAGGGATACATATTTTGGGCCTTAATAATTAGCTTAACATTGATTTTAACTAAGTTGAGTATTTCACCCAATTTAACGTTATAATATTTTTTATAAAATATAAAACTTTTATATATATATCATAAAAATATCGCTCAACAATTACTCTAGATGAAGTTATAAGATCTTAAACGCCATACCAACCTGTGTTATACATCAATACATCATGTTACAATCACTAATTTGTACATATGTTGAATGAGTAAGTATGTGTACCTCGATCTTAAGATTCATATCAAGTTGAGGAGTCCTCTTCGGTTCTCGTATGCTTTGAGTTTTCATCATCTTTATCTTCTCATCTTTGAATTGGCATGTGTTAATCTTCAATCAGACGACCATTATGTTTAAAAGCACTAAGGTATATTGCACGAGAAGTAGGAGGGTTAGGTTAGATTGTAGCTTTGACAATGATCAACGTAACCAACTATCTATACGTACTTCATTATCTTCAAGACCAACAGGTAGGATGCAAACATTGCAGCAATACAAATTACAATGAACGTATAGATAAGGGAGAGGGAGAGAGAGAGGAGAGAGACAAAACACCATTGATTTGTAAACACAATGAATTTTAATGGCTATATGTTCCAACACCACTCTACAGACTCGCCTCTCACTTCCCCTCTACAACACAAGGAAACAAAAATTGAGGCCTTTACTTCCCCCTTTGCATACACAATGGATTAGAATGATGAATAACAATGACAATTAATCAAAATTAAAAAAGAAGTACACGTTAAAAATATTGTTTACAACAACCCCTACATTCGAGAGTGATGTTATCCGGCGACCAAAAACTACTAATAGGACAAGGCGGAAGCGGATTTCGAATACGCCAAGACTTGGGCGAATGCGAAAGCCATCCCAAATTCAGCTTCATTTTGCCTTCACACTTCACATTATTAAGCGGATTAAAAAATAAAAATAAATATGGGACTGCATCCGCCCCAGATTTACCTCGACATTATTGAACGGATGCAGAATTCGCTTCTGTAGTCGCGTGCGTTAGTAATTTTTCGTCCGCGCGAATGGTAACTTTGATTAAAAGCTTAGATATACTTCAGATGATCGGTTAACAAATGTATACGAAATTTTTTGAATTTATTTAAAGATTTTGTGTGATATTTTTAACAAAACTAAATATTAAATGCCAAAAGCATAAAAACCTAACAAAATTCGAAAAAAATTAAAGTAAAATTAATAATTATATTGATTGATGAACAAAATCAAACCAATTCATCAGAAAATCATGTAAATTGACATCCTCAAAATCTGCCAAGACATGCTTCACGATTTTACAAGCAATCGACTATTTTTTTTAAAAAAAACGTCCCAAATCAGAAGCAAATCAAGTAATTTAAAGATTTTATACCAAAAATGAGAATGTGTTTGCATCCTATTATTCAAGTGTTGTAGATTAAACTAAGAAAAACATATAAGTTTAACATACATATAGTTATAGACATCGTATAAATAAAGCTAAGGAAAACATATAAATATAACGTACAAATTATTTTTTTGTATTCTAACAAAACTCTAAACATAATTAACAAACTTCAATCAAATAGAAAAACATTTACACTTAATTCTAACGAAACTCTAAACATAATTAACAAACTCTAGTCAAAGAGGGAGAAATTTACACTTAATTAATTAGTCAACTATAGAAAAATTTTAAATAAAAACCTAATAAATTATTATTATTTTTTTGGATTTTGATTGAATGATGTTTTTTTTATATAGATTTTCGCTATAAAAAAAAGATTTCGGTTACATAGTTGATTTTTATGAATTATTTTGTTTTTAGTATTTTTATTTCAAAAGAATTACTATTATTTATACCGATTTTCAAATTAAAACTTAAAATAAATGGCATCATAAAAAATAAAAAATTTTAAGAATCAAATCGTCATAAACCAATAACATAAAATTAGAAAATTAAAAAGTGAATTTTAAAATATATATATTTCTAAGGAGTTGCATATTAGTAATATAGTGTTATTTGGCTGAAATATTGAAACCTTAAAGTGCAACGCTCGTACAACTTTAGTGTGTGTATATATATATATATATATATATATATAGATTTAGAGATATTTAACAAAAATAAGATTTTTTTTTTGAATATATATATTTTTTAGATATTTACAAACTCACACAATATATATTAATATTGTGTATTTTAAAAAATATTATTATTTTTATTTATTTTGAAAGAATATAAAATCTTTTTTCTTTTTATTATAAAACATAAAAGAAAGTATCTTATTTTCTTTTTCATCTAAATTTTTTTGTTTAGATTCGATAACTCTATCTTATTTAATTTTTTATTTTATTTAATTTCGATGACATAACAGAAAATATATTTCTGTATCAACGTAGTCCATAAATATAGGTTAATCCAACATCAGCATAAAAATTGAAGCTTTCTCATTTATACGTTTGCCTTCTCACCAAAAAAATTCATACGTTTGTCAATTATCACACTCTCTTTCGATCTGAATAACCATCTAAGCTTTCTCACAAACGTTTGCCTTGTCACCAAAAAAAATCATACTTTTGTCAATTGTCATACTCTATTCTATTCTCTCTGGAGCAGCCATGAGATTGAGATCTCTTGATTCCAACGAAATCCACACCTCCACGGACCGGGAATTGAACTCCTGTAAACGGCCGATAGTACCTGAAGGGGAAGAGAATTCTGGCGGGGAAATTCTAGATTTTGCAACCTCCCATAAACGGCTGAGAGTACCGGAAGGGGACGAGAATTCTGGCGGGGAAATTGCAAGTGCTGAGAATACGGAGGCTGATTATGACGACGGTGATGTTGATTATTTGCGTTCCTTCTCGGTACCTAGTTTTCTGAAGAAAGTGTTTGATGATGAGATAGACAGTTGTAGTAGTAGTAATGGATCTGATACCATGCTTTTGAAAGTTGCTGTTCATGCTGTCCTATTGGAGTCTGGCTTTGTTGGTTATGATCCGATCTCATTAACAAAGATTGACAGGTTTCGTATTCCTGACAATTTTCCACCGTCACCGTTACACTACACAATCCCTCAAGTTTTATCCTCCAAGGGCACTCAAACTGTTACTATAAAATTTCAAAATTTGGGGAAATTCGTCAATGTTAATGGCTCACTGACCATTCCCAACAAGTTTGTCTCTTGGGTATCCCTTGATGTATCACGTTTTGGTCCCGCTTTAAACTTGGTATGGAAGAATCAGAATGATGACCCTAAGACTAAGAGTGATGTTTTAGAGTTCTGGAATCATGTCAAGGATGAAATTACTTTACCTCTGCTGATTAACCTTTGTGAAACTGTTGGCGTAACTCCTCCAGCATGCTTCATGCTACTCCACACCGACCTCAAGCTCAAGATCCTGGAATTGCTTCCTGGAAACGACCTTGCCAAAGTTGCACATGTTTCTACTGAACTGCGGTTTCTTTCTTTCCTCATATCTTTCCGCATATGACTATCTGTGGAGTCAGATATATGAACAAGAATTGGAAGTCCTGTTGAGAACGTGACCTCTGATGGGTGGAAGCTCATGTATTCATATGACCATACGTTTTTGTGTTTGGGTTTTAGAGGGATATAGATTTTAGTGTTTGCTGCTAGTTTGTTAATCTCCTGCAAAGATATACATATACTAAACAATGATCAATACGAATTCAGAATTCTATATATTAAAATTTCTCCAAAAATTTGAGCCCTGATAGTAAACTTCACTTTGATCTTGATACAATGGAGATTGTGTGTTCACATACATGGCGTTTGTTGTCTTTTTTTTGAAAGGGACTATGTATGGCAGTCTCGAGAGGCCGAAATTGACTTTTAATCAAGGAGTGAATCTGAGAGCTGGTGTTAACAGGATCACCCTTCTGAGCATTGCAGCTGGCCTTCTAACTTAGTTTCTTTCTACCTCCTACTTCCTCTCAATTAACAAAATACTTCATATGCACAATTGAAACAATTATATGCAAGTAATCTGAAAATTCTGCTTCGGCTTTAACAAGGTACTTCAGAATATGGGTCCAAGCAAACCAATTGAGAGATGGAATGTTGGTGTCCTTGGTCCAGTCACCCTAACTGGCCTGAACGGAGGTACGAAGGGAAATGGAATGCTCTAATGAACAGTGTGTATTAATGGAATTTTATGGTTAGAAGCGTCCCAAATGGTGTGCACTCCATGCCCTGGAATGCTCGTATTCAGGTTGATGATAAAAGATGATGAAGACCAACAACTGTGCGCCTATTAGATTTCGGTGTTCTGATTCTGTTCAGAATACGAATTTTTTGTATTTCGGATTTCGCAAGCACATAACGCTTTGAATAGCATAAAAACTCTAGCTTTGGAACAAAGAGAAAATATTTTCCGGAGTAGATGTTTTGTTAAGGATAGGGTGTGTGATTTAATCATAGATAGAGGTAGTTATTGTAACATTGTTAGTATAGAACTGGTTACCAAATTACAACTAGTCTTGATGGATCATCCCACGCCTTATAAGATATTTGGGTAAACGAACAGGGAGAATTAACGATTTATAAGCAAGTTTACGTGAGTCTACGCCTAGGAAACTATGAAGACACTATTTTATGTGACGTTGCTTCAATGAACGCTTGTCATCTGTTACTAGGCCGTCCATGGCAATATGACAGAGATGTCAGTCACAAGGGTCGAACTAATCGATACACTTTTGAGTTTCAGGACACCACTTTCACCTTTAAACCCATGAACCCTGACGAGATATCCACAGTGATCAAGAAGAGACTAGAAAGGACCCTCTTAGAATATGCAAGAGCTGTATAAGTGGGTGCCATATTCAGGGGCTGTATTGAAAAGGATGCAGTTGGTGTGCAGAATGTTTAGCCGCTTAGAGATGTTATCCTTGGTGGGAAGGCGGATGTGAAGGGCAAGGATTGAATTGAAATTTGAAACTATTATGGTACTTAAATGCACCATAAACCTTACATAAAAATAAGACCTATAAAATGTAGAGGAAAGATAGTATAAATTATGCCTCTGGTTTTATTCATAGTATTGATTGGGCGCGAGAAGGTCTATGATGAGGTTAGTAATTGCTCATTATTGTATATGTTTGGAATTATTTTTATTTGGCTGTTACTCGACTTTGTTTAGAGTACATCAGTTAATGGAAGAATTTTGGCATGTACTTCAAAGTAATAATATGTTGATAACTGAAATTCTTTGTCACCTTTCATTTTGCATATTTTATATGTTAGTATGTTGTTTTATTTGTGACACATGATACTTTGCATCTTCCAGATGACAGATGCAGGTGGAAATGATTGGTCTAGTAGTATTGGCTATTTCGGTTTCATTCTCACTTGAAGCTCCTCTTAATCATATTCTACAAAGAATAATTTCAGCTGCTGCTGTATGCACTTAAACAAGTAATGAACCAAAAAACCCTTTTAGCACATCTATCTCAAAGACACTTGTGCCACTCATGTCAACAACTCTATATAACTGACTGCTTCTGTAGATTCTTCTCAGATGGAAACAGATGCTTGGTTTTCTGAAACACTCTCAAACACTTTTATTCACAAAAAGTCAGAAACAGATCCTAGCAACTGCAACGAGTTAATGGCAATTGGCAAAATCAGGTTGCACAAGTGAGCTATTAAAGTATTGAGGTAATAATACATACGCTGATGGCCTCTTTTTGAATCATATTATCAAAGTTGGTACATATGCGTTTTTAAAACACTAACGTTATTAAGGATACATTATGTGTACTTGCCAGACCTTTTTCACTTGGCTTAACCTGTATAATAATACTGTTTCATTGGCAAAGCAAAATATGACAATCTAAATTGTTGTCAACCCTCGTGTCCTTCATAGTTTGACTAAAAAATCACTTGCAGGTGTTGCCAAGAAGAGATGAATAGTATTGGGGCAGGGGGTATACTAGATTTTGGTATGCAATATGTCAGAGTACTTGAGTTGCTCACAAAAATGTGGGGTCATGTAATGTTTCCCCGAAAGCATTTCAGTGGAATGGGTTGCTTGGATCTTTTGCTGAACAAGTTAGAGAAACAAATTACGCACCTAAGGCACAGCTTCACAGGGTTCATCTATGTCAGAGTTTCTACTTCTTGGCTATGTGTTGAGGCTGTATAGAGTGCAAACGTGCTGCAAAACTGCAAAGAAGCTATCAACTACAATTTCCCATGTGGTGCATCTATGTTAGAGAATATCTGTGCTCCCTTCCGAGTTTGTCAGTGAAAACTGTGCCGCAAGCAGTGAGTTAACCCAAGAACCTCTTCTGTGCTCCCTTCTGATTCCTCTCTCTGAGGGTATTAAGCACATCAAAGCAGACTGGAATTCCCTGGATTTGACTCTGAGAGTCCTTTCGGCTTCATCTCTGGATTACCTCCTGTGAAATTACTTTGTATAATTTATCAAGCGAAACCAGGTTGTGGCTTGACATGAAGGTGGATGGAGGGCTAAGTCAATTTATCTCTCTGGTTATAAGGAGGTGATGAAATTTTTGTACAATGCACCCTTGTTTACAACTCCGAATGTAGCTGCTTTTGCCTTGACCGCTTGTATAGGCATGGAGTGTTTTTCTGAGGATCTTCAGCTGCCAAATAGTCACCTTGGACCTAGGAATCCATTAGTTTATCTTTGTGAGGAAAAAGAAATTGAACTCTTCAGAGTTGATAGAATTTGAATCATCTTTAATGACACTAGGTTTTAGCAGATAACAAATGATTCAAGCCACTAAAGAGCCAACGGCCAGAGATTGCTATTCATTTTAAAAAAATTTCTACGTCCGGTGATGCTTCATCTGAGTTGATAAGGAAAGACTTGGAACAATAGAAATAAGATGTAAGAAGGGAAAAGAACTCGCAACCTTGAAACTTGCAATTGTCACAACTTGTTCCAAGCTAGTAGCATCTTCTCCACAGCAAAACGAGTAAATCCGCTTACAGTCTTATTCATGCTCGTCAGGATGACAATCTTCGTGAAAAATCACTGCTGGTTCTCAATAAAACATTCTGTATAACAAAGTACCCTGAAGTAGCTTCTGTGGTAGTTTCTATGTAGAACTGTAAGGTACATGTTTTTCAGTATGCATAGGGAACCTGCCAACTATCTTTTATTTATTTATTTATTTTTGGATAACAGAAAAGAATTCGACAGACTACACATAGTGTATCGAGAGGTTTCATAAATTTAAACAATAGAGAAGCCGTACAAAACAAAGCAAACAAAAACCAAAATAACAAGAAAAACAACAAAGATGAGATTCACAACGCAAAAAGTGATAATAATCATAAACATAAATGACATATAAAACCCTCTTTGAAAAAAAGCCAAGTAACTTTGAAAGGTAGGATTCTGCAAAGCATCATCACAGGGAGATCACCTTAATTTAATGAGTGAAATTTGAGTCCTCTATAATTGTTATCAACTTTGGCCGTTCTAATAGTGTATTTTAAGATCTTTGCTTTTGTATCTACTAGCATTGTGCATTGCCAGATCTCTATTCAAGTAAACTTATTAGGAAAGACCAAAGGATACATCAAGATTCTGCTTACAACATTGGTGTTCAACACTATAGTACTTGTTAACTTGTTTTGTAAACCAGGAATGAATTTGTGCCAGCATACTTGGACGCCAGCGCTCTTCCTGCTGATGTTGGCTGAGAGAATGCTATTTGGGATTGACCAAGGGTGGAATTGTCACAGAAACTTTGCCTGCACAAAAACGTGATTTTAAACAAAGTCAAAGAGAGTGATTTCCCTCAGACATGCGTAAAAAGCTGAATTATCAAGAAGATCAACCATCAGTCAAATTAAAAAATAAACTTGTCCAGAACCATGCTTATCCATTATCCCAGTGAACCATAAGTATCCAATATGGATCAGATTGGGATTGACTAAAATACAGTACCTCACAGCATCTAACAAGTAGGTAGCAATGTGTTTTCTTCTGTTGGAGGGACTAACCCAGATGGCACGTACTCCACAATGAGCCGGCAAGGCTTCCTCTTCACAGACAGTGGAACCACTTGAAATATGTTCCAAGCTGTTCCTCACAGACGAGGCTCTTCTATTAACTTCTCTAAGAAAGTTTACTCCACCAAATGGAAGTATAGTTGGTTTTATCTTTGATTCATTTTTACTAACAGTTTCAAAGGCGCGATCAGCTGAATCTGTGACTAATTTGTAAGCATTGTCTATCTCTTCTGCAACTAGACAACCAACTACTCTACGCGAAGAAATAAACAGATAGACCAGCAGTTAAAAGAACCAGAAAAGATACAAGTTACTATAGCCAAGTGATATTTGACAGTTCCTTTAGACTGCCCACAGATAAAAAGAACAAAAATCATATTAGCATCATGAAGTTTAAAATCGAAAACAAGATCATGTATTAAACAATAAGATGCAATTATAACAAAAAGAACTTCACAGAGGGAAATGTTATGTGTTAACAGCTAAACCATTTATGAAGCAAATAAAAAGTAAACATACTACTAAAACAATCTATACAAGGCAGTCAACCTATATTCCATTCAGTTAAGGCGGACTGGACAATTTGACAGTAATAACAGCATATCAAAGTTTTGGCATTTTGCTAACGTTCTCTAATCCTTGACGATGATTTGCAGTTTTGTCTCAAAAGATAAATTTGGAAACTGAAAGAAGCAGGGGCCCTGCTCTCTTCAATATCAATGGTGTTTCGATCACCTATTTATCTCACCTTCCAGAGATCATGAAAAATCCATCCATCACCAAGTTCCATCTCCATAATGTTGACCACTTCTTGAACCTGCCATTCAGTAAGTTAGTGTTGGACTGATCCCTATTAACTTATACTGAAAAATCATGCCTACATCCCTTCACACTAATGCAACAGAGAAACAAACTCCATGAGCTTAAATGAAAAAGAAGAAAGATGTAGACCTTTCTCTTCTGGGCTGGAGGGTCATTGTTTAATACTAATATGATGCGTCCCTCTTTGATCACCGGCATATCAATCATTCTCTCATGACGCCAACCCTACAAATTAAGTCGGACATGTCATTCAACAAGCTCCGGAATAGACCAGAAAAAAAGAAGAAGAGCAAAAGCCAAGACTAACCGTGAACTGGATTCCATGAGTATAATTCTTGTGAAATGCGCTGTGAATCTTCTCATCTACAACATCACCTTTAGCATACTGTATCCCACATTTCGAACACTTATGTAGAAGAAAATCAGATTGGCCCAAATCCAAATGAATTTGAGCATAGCTTCTCTTCTTATTAAGGATGTTCCCTGATCTAGACTTCTTATGCAACCCCTCATTCTCTGATCTTAACTTCTCAGGCTCTTCATCACTCAAATTTCCATCCCTTCTACTTCCTGATTCCGACTCATCTCTTTAAGAGAATGGATGTAGATATTGGGGCAGATATAAGACAGTCAATACTAGTTCAATTACATTTATGTCAAATGCACATATTGTATCCACAACTAATATTGTACATCAGACGATTAAAATTGCAATAAGCGTTAAACTTACTCAGTACATATATCAGCTGTTCGTGCTTTCCTGGTGTATTTGATCCGAATTTGGGACCGCTTTTCCCGCCATGCTTCATCATCAGCGAACTCAACTAAATCCGAACCAAAATTTCGAGATTTCTCTCCCAAAGATGGCTTAAAGAAGGAGATTATCTTTTTCTGCATGTTCCTTCGAGACTGGATAATGGGCAGATTAAAGGAAGCGAAATTCTCACACAGATCTTGGTTTATAGGTCATCGTCCAGTTGGAATCTTGGCGGCGAAGTTCTCACACAGATCTCGGTTTGCTCATCCACTCAATCATTTATACTTTGACGATGACAGAGAAAATGCTTCGATTGATTATTTGGGAATTTTGATTCTGATAAACGATCTTGCAAGCTCCGTTGCCCTCCTACTATCATCTCCTTCTCTTCATCTTCTTTTGGGAGCAATTCATTTAACAGAGCCAGCGACCAAATCCGGTGAGAACTCCACAGGTAATTCTGGCTTTGTAGATTTTGTGATTTACATTCATTCAATACCCAGTTGTGCGTGGTTTTACACTATAATCGTTGTAGCTTCACAACTTGTATATTGGGTTTTAATCAGCAATTCCTCATCAAGGGTATAAACTTTAGGGATTTCCGGTTGTGGAAATTTCGATGGGCTATCGGTGATATTGTTCACATGAAATCTAAAAACAATGGTTTGAATGTGGAAACCTTAATGATATTGATTTCATATATATATTGGGTTTTCCGCAAATGAACTTGTGATATGGCATAGATCATTGAATCAGTTCACGGTTAAAAAATCACCACTGCTAAACATCATGCCCTCTTCTTGCGATTTATAGATCTTAACTTCTCAGGCTCTTCATCATTCAAAGGTGATGTTGTAGATGAGAAGGTTCACAGCGCATTTCACAAGTTCACGGTTAGTCTTGGCTTTGCAATATGACAATCTAAGAAGCAACCACCGTTTCTCTCTTCACCATCAAGGAGCCTTGAATGGCTCAATTGGAGGTCTTGACTCAACTTGTCTTCCACTTCTTAATGCAATTGCCTTGGAAGACTCCTCTTGAACCATATTACAACTCTCTCTAGGGTTAGCTTCAGACTGTTGTTTTGATTTCCCTCTATCTTACTCACCCAGGTTTAAACCGAGACGATGACGTTGATTGGGTAGGTGTTTTGGTTTACCTTCTTAAAAAGGATACACCGAATATCATCGTGGATTAATATTTATAATTTACGGTAAATTTGTTTTGTGACTTTTGTTTTCCGATATGGGCATTGTCGCCTTGCCTCACTTACCTTATTGATAGAGCTCAGGCGGCGTTCATTCCCGGGTTTCTCATGACGGACAATATCTTCTTTGTCTAAGAGCTTCTCCGCCACTACAATGTTAAGCGTGACACTCGCCGGTGCTTCATCAACGTGGACTTTGGATAATCCAAACTCTTTTAATAAAGTCATGGCACTGAAGTACCAAACTAGCTAACGGGTGATTGCGCGACATGGTTTTATTTAAAATAATTACTACTAATTGTGCATCAGTTTCTAGAATAAGTTTTAATAACCACTCTCCCAAGCTAATTTTAAGCCATGATACACTCCCCACAATATTAACACCAAATCCTCGTAACTACTTACCTAGGTGATCCCAGATGACACCTCCAAAAACAACAAATCCATCATCACGCCTTAAGGCGTGATTAACAACCTGTCTAACTTGCCCCATCAGTGTTGATCTTAACACACGAAATTGGTGGTGGCTCCAAACGAACATTAACAACCTGTCTAACTTCCAATCGTCATTGAGGCATGTGAGAAGTCCAAGCCTTTAAAATTCCACAGCTCGATCTCGTATATGAACACTTCTATTCCCATCTTCAAGGACGTTATTAAACAAGTATACATTTCTCCATTTTCATGTCCACCATAAAGTCACTGAAAACACTTCAATCCACAAGCAATTAGTATTAAAAGAATGAGTAGAAGATAGATTACCTCTCAAGCACGTAGCGAAGGGCATCGTATAGAAGGAGTCGAGAAAAAGCTCCGCATGCACACGTTGCCACATGCCATTCACACGTGAACAGAAGAGAAAAAGATGATCAAATGTTTTTGGAACATTCAAGCAAACTTATACAAGAGTTTGTTGAAGATATATGGCGACACATGCACTCTGAAACTAAAAGGACTCCGCCATGCAACAATTTCCACGTAAAAAGATGGACTCTCTCATGAACCCCCAGCTTCCACAACCAACGGTATATCTCGCCATCCACGAAGCAAGCATCAACAACCACGGAAACTAAATTTTAAGATGAAGTTATTGAATGCATGCCATTTGCAGAATGTCTCCATCTCAACTCATCCCGTGCAATAAACATACGAGGTTCGATAGGTGACCCATACATGCCTTCCGATGGACGAACAACTGTAAGCCTCGCTAAAATAGACCCGGTAGCAATTGTATAAGAACAAGTAAGTTCCAGTCCGTATCAACCTTCTAGAAACTCCTCACCGAGTCCAGGGAAGAGAGCAGTATCAGACTATAAAGCCACACTGGGCAGAGGGGTATCCAAGAGCCAAACATCATCCCAAAAACGAATAACAGAGCCGTTTCCGAGAATCCAATGTGATCCTTTCGCAACCGCCTCAAGTAAAACCTTTAGTAAAGCATTCTAGATTGACGAAGGTGCATGATGAGAGACATTAGAGTCTCTAATATATTTACTCCGTAAGACATATTCCAAAGACTACGCTCCTGCGTGATGAATCTCCAACCTAGTTTCCCGAGAACAACCTGATTAAGCGGAGCCATTTGACGGAGACCCAAACCCCCAACATTTTTAGGGCAACAAAATTCCTTCCAAGGGACAATGTGCAACGCTCGGGATATGGAAGAATAGCCCCCAAATTTGTGTAACTCGATTGAGTTTAGACTCGTGTAACTCGACCTTGTGTAAACAACAAACTTTTTGGCTTGTGTAATTCGACATTGTGTAAATGACGGAATTGTGTATTTGAAATGTGCATCAACATTGTGTATTAATATTCGGTTTTTCTTCATTGCCAGTTTCAATTTCCCCTCCGAAATTAAGGATGATATCTTGATGAGTATTCAATCCACTATTTTCAATAATAAGCAACATAAATAAGGTGAACAAAGTCACATCTATCATTCGAACATTCTTGTATGCACATATAACTTAAGAACTGAGAAATGACCAAATGCTAACTAAACCGTAATATGGTAAGACACCCGACAGATACAATGAAATTCTACCCTTAATATCCATAAACAAAATTATACTTATATAAGAGCTTTTTCCCAGCTCCCAAAATGTAAAGTGTAATAGAGAAACATCGAACTATTGCATGAGTGTTTGATTTGCTGAACAATTGAAAGACTCCCTGAACAATTGGTGACCAGTTGAAAATCCATGTCAAGGAAAAGAAGAAGATATATCTGAACAAGATCTACCAAGGAAAAGAATAAGATATACCTAAACAATTGGTTATTAGTTCGAACAACATGTGAAGCATCAACGAATACAAAGTCTTATGCTCAAAATAAAATGAAAAAACATATTGATAAGAAGATGAAGTCAAAATGATTCACCTTCTTCGTAATGATTTTCACCATTTCACGAGCTAGAAAGACCTTTCTCAGCCACATGCATGTGTACAATATCCACACAATTTTTCATGATAGTCTCTAATAGCTAGAATTTTTGCAAAGAGATCCAAAACAAGTAAACTCAGTCTATTGTAAAATCATCAACTATAAAAAAAATACGTGGAAACAGAAAATAAATAAATAAAAACATTACTTGGGTAAGAATAGTGCCATGCTTCAATCAGGTCAAATATCATCTTCGTAAATGAATCAAAATAGTAGTTTGTCATACTACTTGAAAGTTGCTTGTAGAATCATGTTCTTAACTTTGCCAATACATTACCTTACAAAACAATGAAGGTGTGTCAAGGTCATGAGACTTAAACAACAAAAGAAATTAAGGTAGATCAAAAGACTGCTGATGTAAAGGAAGGGCATGCAAAATTTCGATATTCTATCACGGTCACTTCAAACACTAGAAAGAGATGCCAAAAACTACAAACCTAACAGAGGAATCATTAATCAATTACAACATTGTAATTTGTATGTCTCTTAACTTTCTGAGCTCCCTAATCTACTAAAAATTGCTAGGTCTCTGAGTGAGTTTTTATTACCGTATACAATAAGCCCATAACATATTCAACACAGTTTGGTTCAAAATTATGTATCCTAGAAAGAGATGCCAAAATATGTAAAATCTATATTTTTCAAGAAGCACATTCCAAATTCAATGTAGTTAACAAGAAGTAGGCTATCTTTTGCCTGTGGGTTGTGGGTGATGTGACTTGACCAAGTATATGTGCTGATTTTTCCAAGAGAAAAGGTGTGGTGGTACAAAAAATACAATACAGAGAGATTAAAGACTTAAAAATGACTTATCATATTATAAGAAACTAACCACTCCTGCATTATCAATCTCACTTGGATGTGATGAGCTAACAACTTTCCAGCCAATGTTAGAAGAGGCCGGTCAAGGAGGAGAACTAGGATCGTCTGGAGGAATCTCTTGCTAGTATTCATTGTTCATTGTTCTAGATTGAGCGAAGAAGTGTTAATTATTTTTTAATTTTTTTATGTTTAAAGATGTATACACGCTAAAGTAAACCTAGCATTTGATTATCATTTGGTTCATGCACCCCATTAGTTTAATTTCTATCCTTAAGAATGATGTCCGGAGCGTTGCGACACCTAGATGTATTCCTGTTTAGTTGTTCTTTTGTTTTTCTAATAAATTACGAGTGAGAATTCGTTCTCCTCGTCTCTTCTACCAAAAAAAATCTAGAACAATGAATCGCACACAGTGACTCGTATTTGTGGCGAAAGTTTAGTTTTGTGCATGAGCAATTTTCACCCTTCTAAACGATGTTTTAGGAAATTTTGGTAGAGTTTTAGGAAATTTTGGGTAGGTAATTTGGTAATATTTGCACCAAGCTAAATCCGCAGAAAAGTTTGAATTTAGACTTTTCTGTGTATTAATTTTAAACTAAGTTAGGGGTTTAATTAAGAATTTAGATTTTTTTTAAATATATATAAAACAAAATTTGATATATATTTACTACTTGCATAATATTTTGTTATGGAATTGGTCAAGAAGTGAAGTAAATTGTAGGTGAATTATTCACCTTCTAACACCCCAATTTACTTTATTAGTAACTCCTCATATTGTAACCTCTTTTTTTATGTTAATGACTCCTCCTAGTTTTTGACCTATAAATAAAGGTCATTCTTATTGTAACAAAATGCACCAAGAGCAAGTTAGAAATATAATCTTCTTGTTCTCTCCTCTCTTATAGCTTCATTCTAAGTGTTCTTGAACACATTCCACAAAGTTTAAGTAAAGAAAGAAATACAAAACAATCTTTTTATAACACGTTATCAACACGAGATATTCTAAGTTATAACTGAGCTTTGCTACTAAGAGTATGTTTCTTAAACTTTTCCTTAGTTTTTCTTTACACAAAACTATACACGAAAATCTACTTGAGGACTATGTTCTGTAGTTGCCCTTCATGGGATGCTCTACATCAGAAACTCAATTTTTTAGAAACTTAACTTAATCCGAGTAGTATGCTCCGTAGTTGCCCAGATCGGGAACCTCTACACCAGAAACTCGTTATCTTAACATGAGATCTAAAATAAATTTGTCAAAATAAAATTATGTCGTTTGGTTTTATACTAAGAAACAAAACAAAATTGAGATTTGCTCACTAGAAACTCAATTTTTTTTTGACAAAGACCCAAATTAATTAATTTTCTTGCTTTCACCTCTTGGAATACAAACGAATATGGAGATGGAGTTTAAAGAGGGTAAAAGTAACTGGTTTTAATTTCTTACTCTCGCAACTCTTATATATCCATATGTTTTCTTTCTTATGTCGCATGATAAAAATATGTGTCTCTATTATTGTTATGACATCTACACCTATGAAATGACTTTACTTTATTTATTCACGACTCATATTATCATACATGCTTAATATTGACATATACTATAATGTTATGTAGTAATCAATGGCAAGCATTGCAAAAAGAGAGTTTGACATGCTTGACTTGTCGGGCCAAAAGTACATCGAATGGAGGGTTGATGCACTTGCCCATCTCAAGGCAAATGGCCTTGAAAAAACAATTGAGGATGAAAATGATGCCACTCCACAAGATAAGGCAAAAGCAATTGTATTCCTCCGCCACCACATTCATGAAAGTCTCAAGACTGAATATTTATTTGTGGAGGATCCAAAAGAGTTGTGGGAAAACTTGAATGAAAGATATGGACATCAAAAGGAAGTCCTTTTCCCACAATCTCTATATGAATGGAACAATTTGAGGTTCTAGGACTTCAAGTCCATATCTGATTATAATAGTGCTATTCACAGGATCACCTCCCAACTGAGACTATGTGGTCATGTGATCACCCAAGAAGAAATGCTAGAAAGAACATTTTGTACTATGCATGCCACAAATGTATTGTTACAACAACAATACCGCGAGAGAGGTTTAAAGAGGTACTCAGACCTCTTAAAAGTATTGTTGGTGGCGGAAAAGAATAATGAGCTCCTAATGAGAAACCACAACCTCAGACCCACGGGATCAATAGCAGTTCCGGTAGTCAATGCCACTGACAAGGCATCCGAGGAAAAATACAAGAATTACAAAGAAAGTGGGCAACCGTCATGGCACTATAATAGCCGTGGCCGAGGTCGTGGCGGTCGTGGCCGTAGGCAAGGCTATAATGATGGTCGTCATTACAATCGAGGTGGTAACTATGGTTACAAGGGGAATGATAAACTAAAGGTCCAGGCGGGTCAAAAAGGACCCTCTCACAAGCCAAGAACTGTTTGCTACCGATGTGGCATAGCTGGTCATTGGGCAAAAATATGCCGTACAACTTCACATTTGGTGGATGCTTATCAGGCCGAAAGAAACAAAGAAAAGGCTAGTGAAACCAACTTCGTGGAAAATGAAGGTGTTGGTAGTTCACCCTAGATATCTCTCACTTTCTCAACTTTGAGAATGACGATGCATGTGCCTTGGACTAAAGTTTTTTCGGTTTATGAACTTGTGTTTTTTTTCCTTATTGCATAATAATATATAATATGATGTAATGCATTGTAATGTTTTCTTTCAAAGACTATTTAAAATATGGTTATCCTAATATAAAATATGAAGTTTTATTTTTAATGGCTTAATTTATTTATGCTTCTTTCTTTATAGAGTAAACATGGAATCTTCTAAGAAAAGACTTGATGAGAATGAGCATTGTCTTGTGGACAGTGCCAACACAAATACCATCTTGAGAAATAAAGAGTATTTCACGGATTTGAAACCCTTTAAGGGCAATGTGTATACAATATCTGGTGTGGCTAGACTCATCGAAGGCTCGGGAAGAGCTCTTGTTCTACTCCCGAAGGGAACAAAAATAATAATAAATGACGCATTATATTCGAGTAAATCTCGAATAAATTTATTGAGCTTTAAGGATGTGCGTCAAAATGGATTTCATATGGAAACCATAAATGAAAATGGGAGAGAATATTTGTGCATCACAACACATGAATGTGATAAGAAAAGGATCCTTGAAAAAATGCAAGGACAAGCCTCCGGATTATATGAAACATATATTCATTAGGTTGAGGCTAATGTGATTTCTAACAAACGGTCGGATGACCGAGTTGAATTTACACTATGGCATGACCGATTGGGTCACCCGGGGTCAATGATGATGCACAAAATTATAAAGGGTTCAATTGGAGACCCACTAAAGAACATGAAAGTTATGCCGTCAAGTCATATTAAATGTGCGTCTTGCTCACTCGGAAAGCTTATCATTAGACCTTCTAAAAGTAAGGTTACGAGTGAGACTCTTGCATTTTTGGAAAGGATACAAGGAGATATATGTGGACCAATTGCTCCACCGTGTGGTCCATTTCGATACTTTATGGTATTAATTGACGCATCTACAAGATGGTCACATGTAAGTCTATTATCGACTAGAAATGCGGCATTTGCTAAACTCCTTGCTCAAATAATCCGTTTGAGAGCTCAATTTCCGGATTATACAATAAAGAAAATTCGGTTTGACAATGCAGGAGAATTCACATCCCAAACATTCAATTACTTTTGCATGTCAATTGGGATTGATGTGGAGCATCCATTAGCTCATGTTCACACACAAAATGGTCTTGTTGAATCATTAATAAAGAGATTACAATTAATCGCTAGACCATTATTGATGAAATCAAAATTACCACCATCTGCTTGGGGGCATGCGATATTGCATGCTGCAGCCTTGATCCGAATAAGACCAAGTGCAAATAATGAACAATCCCCATTGCAATTAGTGTTTGGTAAGGAGCCTAATATATCACATCTAAAAATATTTGGATGTGCAGTTTATGTTCCCATTGCTCCACCACAACGTACAAAGATGGGTCCACAAAGAAGATTGAGAATATATGTTGGTTTTGAATCCCCCTCGATCATTAGATATCTTGAACCAACAACGGGTGATTTGTTTACAACAAGATTTGTTGATTGTCATTTTGATGAAAATACATTCCCAATCTTAGGAGGAGAAAATAAGAAAGTGGACCCAAGTACGAAAGAAATTACATGGAATGCAACGCTATTATCATACCTTGATCCAAAAACAAAAATGTGTGAACAAGAGGTTCAACGAATCATTCACTTACAAAGTGTTGCAAATCAATCACCAGATGCATTTACAGACACTAAGAAGGTGGTAAAATCACATGTTCCTGCAGCAAATGCTCCTGCAAGAATTGATGTACCCATTGGACAACCAAAGGTGTCCATTGCAAATGAGTCTATGACTCGTCGAAAACGTGGTAGACCACTCGGTTCAAAAGAATTGAAACCGAGAAAAACAAGGAATCAAAAGGATATAGCAGGAGATGCTATAGTGATTGAATCAAGTGAGGAACATGAGAAAGACAAAGAAAATGAGGATGAGAACATTCCAAATGAAGATAATATCCCTGATGATGAAAGAATCGACAATTATGAAATTGCTATAAATTATGTCGACACGGGGATACAATGGAATAGAAAGGACATCATTATTGATGATATATTTGCCTACTATGTGGCTAATGACATCACAACTGAAGATGACGACATTGAACCAAAAACAGTTGATGAATGTCGTCATAGAAAAGATTGGCCAAAATGGAAAGAGGCAATTCAGACAAAATTAAAATCACTTGAAAAACGTGAAGTTTTTGGGCATGTAGTTCATACACCAAAGGGTGTAAAACCAGTCGGCTATAAATTGGTTTTCGTGAGAAAACGAAATGAGAAAAATGAAATTATGAGATATAAGGCAAGGCTTGTAGCCCAAGGTTTTTCTCAAATTCCAGGAATCGATTATGATGAAACATACTCTCCAGTAATTGATGCAACTACATTTAGATTCCTAATCGGATTGACTGTCTTTGAAAAACTACAGATGCGCCTTATGGATGTCGTGGCTGCATACTTATACGGGTCACTTGATACTGACATCTACATGAAAGTCCCACAAGGACTAAAATTGCCAGATGCTAATTCCTTAAAGCCACGAGAAATGTTTTCCATAAAATTGAGAAGATCCTTGTATGGATTAAAACAATCAGGACGAATGTGGTACAACCGTCTTAGTGAATATCTTCTCAAGGAGGGATATAAGAACAACATTATATGTCCATGTGTTTTCATCAAGCGATCTCAAAGTGGATTTGCTATAATCGCAGTATATGTTAACGATTTGAATATCGTTGGAACTTTTAATGAGCTTGAAGAAACTGCAAAGTATTTGATGAAAGAATTTGAGATGAAAGATCTCGGAAAGACCAAGCTTTGTCTTGGCCTACAAATTGAGCATTTAAGGGATGAAATATTTATTCATCAATCTAATTACACGAAAAAAATACTAAAGAGATTCTACATGGACAAAGCACACCCTTTAAGCTCACCCATGGTTGTTCAATCCCTTAATGTGGAAAATGATGAGTTCCGTCCTCGCGAAGAGGATGAAGAAATCCTTGGCCCAGAAGTGCCATATTTAAGTGCAATTGGTGCCTTAATGTATTTAACTAACAATACAAGACCAAATATTGCTTTTGCTGTAAATTTGTTATCCAGGTACAGTTGTGCACCCACAAGAAGACATTGGAATGACATCAAACACATATTCCGTTACCTTAGAGGTACACATGACCTTGGTTTGTTTTATCAAAACAAAATAGATGCCATTTTGGTTGGATATGCAGATGCAGGATATTTATCTGACCCACACAAGGCCAAATCCCAAAACGGATATGTGTTCACATATGGAGGCACGACAATTTCATGGAGGTCAACAAAACAAACAATTACCGCCACTTCTTCAAATCACGCAGAGTTGATCGCTCTATATGAGGCTGGAAGAGAATGTGTGTTCCTACGATCAATGATCAAGTTCATACAAAAGGAGTGTGGGATGAAACCCATCACTGAAAATCCTACCATCTTGTACGAAGACAATTCAACATGCATTGCTCAGATGAAGAAAGGGCATATTAAGGGAGATCGTACAAAGCACATATTGCCAAATTTCTTCTCCACTCGTGAGCTAGAGGAAACTGGGGAAGCTGATATTCAACAGATCCGTTCCAGTGACAATCTTGCTGACTTGTTCACAAAATCATTGAACCCCAAGAAGTTTGAAGAGCTTGTGCGCATGATTGGAATGTACAGACTCCGAGACATATGTTGAAATCAGGGGGAGCATTATACGCGTTGCACTCTTTTTCCCTTCGATCAGGTTTTTATCCCACTGGGTTTTTCCTGACAAGGTTTTTAATGAGGCAGCATCATCCAAGCGTATAATAACTTTGGAGTCATTAACAAACACTCAAGTTTGATAATAGAAGAAGGTGAATATTCAAGGAGGAGTGTTATGGAATTGGTCAAGAAGTGAAGTAAATTGTAGGTGAATTATTCACCTTCTAACACCCCAATTTACTTTATTAGTAACTCTTCATATTGTAACCCCTTTTTTTTATGTTAATGACTCCTCCTAGTTTTTGACCTATAAATAAAGGTTATTCTCATTGTAACAAAATGCACCAAGAGCAAGTTAGAAATATAATCTTCTTGTTCTCTCCTCTCTTATAGCTTCATTCTAAGTGTTCTTGAACACATTCCACAAAATTTAAGTAAAGAAAAAAATACAAAACAATCTTTTTATAACAAATTTGTATTTATTTGTATTTTAAAAGATCTTGTTTTATTTATAATCGAATTTTATTAATCAAAATCTAATCTGTAAATCTTAGCTTTCAGTTTTAATTAAGAGTTTAGAGGCATTTAACAAAATTTTTTTTTTTTGATTATATATATTTTTTTTAGATATTCGCAACTCACACGATATTTATTTTGTATTTTAAAAGATCTTATTTATTTATTTATTTTGAAAGAATAAAAGATTTTATTTTTTTTATTATAAAACATAAAAGAAAATATGTTCTTTTTTTTTTATCCAATTTTTTTTAGATTCGATAACTTTATCTTATTTTATATTTTATCTAAATTTATTTTTTATTTTGTTTATATTTGGTAACAGAATATAAAATATCTTTATGTATCAATGTACCCTATAAATATAGTTTAAACCAACCGTTGAATAAACATCCAAGTTTTCTCATTCATACGTTTGTTTCTCACCCAAAAAAATTCAAACGTTTGTCAATTGTCAATTGTCAATTGTCACACTCTCTTCTGAGGGAAGCAGCCATGAAATTGAGATTGAGATCTCTTTATTCCAACGAAACCCTAAAGTTGGAAGTCCCAAACACCTCCACGGTCCGGGAATTGAAGGAATTTCTCTCCTCTCGCCTTTCTAGTGGCGATTCCTCGTCTGCCATTCCTCCCGATCAGTTCTTTCTCACGCACAATGAACTATCTGGATCGTCTCTTCAATCAGTCGGTGTTACTGAAGATGATCTTATCTTCTACTCTTTCAGCCCTAATTGTGTCGCTTCCTCTTCGTATACAGTCAATCCCCAGCAGAAGGTCGCTGAAAAGGAAACCCTAGATTTTGCAACCTCCGGTAAACGGCAGAGAGTATCGGAAGGGGACGAGAATTCTCGCGGGGAAATTGCAAGTGTGGAAGATATGGAGGTTAAATATGACGACGGTGATGTTGCTTATTTGCGTTCCTTCTCGGTACCTAGTTTTCTGAAGAAAGTGTTTGATGATGAGATAGGCCGTTGTAGTAGTAGTAGTAGTAGTAGTAACAGATCTGATTCCATGCTTTTGAAAGTTGCTGTTCATGCTGTCCTGTTGGAATCTGGCTTAGTTGGTTATGATCCGATTTCATTTACAAAGATTAACAGGTTTCGTCTTCCTGGCAAATTTCCATCATCACCGTTGCACTACACAATCCCTCAAGTTTTATCCTCCAAGGGTACTCAAACTGTTTGGATAAAGTTTCAAAATTTGGGGAAATTCGTCAATGTTAATGGCTCACTGACCGTTCCCAACAAGTTTGTCTCTCGGGTATCCCTTGATGTATCACGTTTTGGTCCCGCTTTAAACTTGGTATGGAAGAATCATCAGAACGATGACCCTAAGACTAAGAGTGATGTTTATGAGTTCTGGAATCATGTCAAGGATGAAATTACTTTACCTCTGCTGAATAACCTTTGTGAAAGTGTTGGCGTAAATCGTCCAGCATGCTTCATGTTACTCCCCGCTGACCTCATGATAAAGATCCTGGAATTGCTTCCTGGAACCGACATTGCCAAAGTTGCATGTGTTTGTACTGAACTGCGGTCTATTTCTTCAGATGAATATCTGTGGAGGCAGATATATGAACAAGAGTTTGGAAGTCCTGTTGAGAACGTGTTGGTTGATGGGTGGAAGCTCATGTATTCAACGGAATTGGTTATAAGGAGAAGTGTTCATATTTTTCCAGCTCCATATTTTCCAGCACCATTGGATGGCTTTCCTTACCATATATTTGGACCTGGTTCTATCCCTCCATTACCATATGTAGTACATATGCAGCCTATCCATCCTAACTACTATCTTGGAGGATTCAACCCTCCGAATCCTTTTTAATACGTTTTTGTGTTTGATAAAACCCATGTTGGGTCATATGGAAGTATATATAGAACTAGAGGGATATAGATTTTAGTGTTTTTTCATAGTTTGTTAACTTCACTTTTGATCTTTACATCAACTTTTGGCCCAAATATTTGCCAACTATCTGAAGAACGTGTGACAGGATGTCAAATAGATTTTATAGCTCCTCTCTCTTTCACTAAAGAGAGTGGACACTGTAAAAGCTCAGAGACTGACCGACGGCCATATAGATTTTATGCCTATCCATCCCAACTTGAAGGCTGCTGCTTGACGCTTATTCGTCTACCTCAAGCTTTTACGAGAATCCTAATGTACCCCTAAATTGTTGATAAACCGGGTTTACTTTTTATTTAAATCATCGGCCAAGTTTACGTTTTAAATTTTTAATCTATTTATTATACTATGACATACTAAAACATAACAACACAAGATATGTCATCTAGGATTATATATATATATATATATATATATATAAAGAAATTTACCGATTTATTATTTTTCTTTAATAAAATAATTTCTATAAACATTAATAAACAATCAATAACGCCATGTCACGTCATAGACATGCCACATAAGAATTTATTTGACTAATTTAAAGATTTACCACAATATTTTCTATCAAATCCTTTAAAAAAAATCATAAAACATTGATAACAAACCAAATTATCATAATTTTAACAAACGAGATCTCGAAATCTTCTTCATATTTTTGAAATTATGTTTTTATAACTTTTTCAAAAAAAAATATAGGCACGTTTTTTAATTTTATTTCATTTTTCTCTACTTATTTTTTTATTTTCGAATTTATTTTTGGGTGAAATGGGAGGGTATGCCCTTTTTGTAGAGATGAGCACTAAGTAGTTTCTTTTTCATTTGAAAGGACAAAATAGGCTTCTCTTACTTATCTATTGGTAACATGAAATTACTCAAGCTCAAGCTCAAGTGTTTTAATGAAGGCTCAAGTGTCCAAGTGTTGTAATAAAGCCCAAGTGTTTTAATAAAGCTTACACCTGGACCCAATACACAAGCATAAGACAAGGTTCAATACACAAGCCTAAGTCTGGGGCCAATACACAAGCATAGGACAGGACCCAATACACAAGCCTACGCCCGGGGCCAATACACAAGCCTACGCCCGGGGCCAATACACAAGCATATGACAAGGCCTAATACACAAGCTTACGTCCGGGCCCAATACACAAGCCTACGCCCTGACCCAATACACAAGGCTACCTCCATCGCCCTAATCTCAAAGACCGATAACCCAACTTTGACTAATCATTATAAACCTATTAGTCTATGCTCAACAACATACACAATTATCACTAAACTTTTACATTCCAGACTTAATGCAATCTTACCAAAATTGATCTCACCCTCTTCAAAGTGCCTTTACACAATGTAGATTGATCCATGATAATATTCGTATTGCCCATGAAATTTTTCGTGGTTTTTAAACTAAAAAAAATGGAAAAGAGGGGCATATGACCATCAAACTCAACATGGAGAAAGCCTATGATAGGGTGGAATGACCTAGCCTATGATAGGGTGGAATGACCTTTTTATTCTCGCCGTGTTGGAAAATTTTAGATTTGAGGGGGGGGAAAAATAGTTAACTGGAATGGAAAATGTATTTCAACAGTTTCTTATTCTATTATAATCAATAATAAACAACGGATCTGATATACCCAATAAGAGGTTTATGCTAGGGTGACTCAATTTTACCTTTGTTATTCAACTTAGGTGCGGAAGTTCTTGCACGAAATATACAAAAACAAACAAAACAAAACAAAAAGATAATTGGATTTTCAATAACTAGAGGTGAGACTATTATCCCATTTTTTTGCCTTTGCAGATGATATAATAACATTTGTCAAAGTCTCAACGGAAAGTATTAAGGTACTAGATCTCTTGAATGGATATTGTCATATCTTAAGATAAAAAATTAACTTCCACAAATCGTCATTTCAAACTAAAAAAAAAAAGATGCTTCAACCATTACCCTTGACTATGGACAATGTGAAAACATATCGAGCAAATCCTATGTTAGTTCAAAAAATCAAAATAACCTCCCTTGACTTCCTTTTTCTTCTCCTCTAAATGCTTATATGTTATCCAGATCTCCTTGACGTCTTTATCTTCAGATGGGTAGTTCTCATTTTTAGCTCATGTGTGGTTGTGTTTTCAGCCTCCTTGGGTCTTCGTTGCAGGGTTGGAGGCTTCATATGTCCTCTTTCTCTCCAAATCTTGCAAAAACCGTTTCACAATCTCATGAACAACAAAAAAAAAGAATACAAAAAAAAAGAAACAAAAAAAAAACTCTCCTTGGAGAAAGAGACGACCTCCCTAAAACAACAGATCTATCTAATTCTTAGGGATTATACGGAGGAAACTCCTCAATTGAAGAGGAAGAAGGATAAACTCTTTGAATTCTACCTAAAAATTAGTCTAATTGTTAATAAACAATACCAGTGGCATTTCTATTCCCAACTCCGATTGCTTCTATGTTATGCTCCATCAGTGTCGGTGACGAAAACCCTTCCTCTTCTCTATCACCCCTCTTCAAAAATTACAAACTCAAACGCAAATCAACGTCCTCCACTAAAAAATGGAGCCATATCAATCATTAAGAAAATAATCAAAACTCTATACATGCAATTCATTGGAGATCGGGTAGACCTCCGATGTTAGGTTGATGGCCGATGGACCATTGTTGCGTGCCAATGCCTTTGACTGCCTCGTGCTTCTCTTTCTAGGCGTGGAGATGACCAAATAATAATTATAAAAAAAAAACTTAAACGGTCTAACTTAAAACCTATCCTCGGTTTTACGATTTGGGCTTAACTTTGTTTTAAGCCCATTCCTTTTAACAAATGTTTTAAGTTTTAATTTTCATTTGTTTCTTCCTGTGAAGTATTTTTGATGATTTTAACAAGAATAAAGTACTAATGACAAACCAAAAGAATACATAAGGATTGCATAATTTGGGATATCATCCAAAAAAATTTATTACAGAGAAGTTTCTCCGTCTTCTTTTTTTACATTTTTTTTTTCAACTTACGTTTTTTCCCCGGTTTATCCTGATTCCCAAATTCTACAGTCAACAAAATGAGTTTTTCATCAAACCTTGCATCTCTCGAGATTTTGTTTCACTCCCTCCGATCGTTCTGATTTTGCACATCTTGGGTAAATATTGTAATTTTGAAAGATGGGTTGATCCTACTTCGTTTGGAGGAGGTGGTCGAAATCTGAATTCTCACAATATAGTCTAAATCTGAAGTTTTTGTCGGTAGTTCCTGAAAGCTTTCCTCTGTCAGTCCAGATCCTCGCCCTTCTTCAACCGGCATTCGTCTTTTCATTTCCCTTTGACGTTTCGTCTTGCGATTATCTATAGTTGGGTGTTAAGTATTTCAAAACCGATGCTCTATGTTTGTGTAACATTCTTTTTTTTTTTTGGTTCGTCAAAGCATCCATCTGCCACTTTTATCTCCTCTCATTTTGTTAGTTTTAACTCGGGAATACAATTTGTTGTTTTCTAAAAGAATAAAAAAGAAAAAATGGACCCATGACCAGTAAAGTGGATGCGTAGTAGACTCGTTACTCCACATATCATACCCCATTTCTCTTTCAATTTTGTTGAAGAGACGAAGGTTTCGAGTTGCTGATTGCTTCCTTGTTCTCTTCTCTCTGGAGCAGCCATGAAATTGAGATTAAGATCTCTTGATTCCAAAGAAACCCTAAAGCTGGAAGTCCCAAACACCTCCACGGTCCGGGAATTGAAGGAAATCCTCTCCTCTCGCCTTTCTGGTGGCGATTCATCGTCTTCCATTCATCCTGATAAGTTCTTTCTCACTCTTAACCGGATCGATGAACTATTTGGATCGTCCCTTCAATCTGTTGGTGTTACTTCAGGTGATCTTATCTTCTACTCTTTCAGCCCTAATTATGTCAATCCCCAGAACCAAATTGATAGTATAGGCGAATTGGTGGAACCGAAGAAGGTCGCTGATGATGATTGTAAGATTGGAGAATTGATTGATACACCCAAGGAAACCCTAGATTTGGCAACCTCCCTTAAACGACCGAATGCACCGGAAGGGGACGAGAATTCTGGTGGGGAAATTGCAAGTCTTGAGGATATGGAGGTTGATTATGACGACGGTGATATTGCTTATTTGCGTTCTTTGTCGGTACCTAGTTTTCTGAAGAAGGTGTTTGAGGATGAGATAGGCAGTTCTAGTAGTAGTAATGGATCTGATACCATGCTTGTGAAAGTTGCTGTTCATGCTGTCCTGTTGGAGTCTGGCTTTGTTGGTTATGATCCGATTTCATTCACAAAGATTGACGGGTTTCATCTTCCTGACAAATTTCCTTCATCACCGTTGCACTACACGATCCCTGAAGTCTTATCCTCCAAGGGTGCTCAAAGTGTTGCTATAAAATTTCAAAATTTGGGGAAATTCGTCAATGTTAATGGTTCACTGACCCTTCCCAACAAGTTCATCTCTCGGGTGTCCCTTGATGTATCACGGTTTGCTCCCGCCTTTTACTCGGTATGGAAGAATCGGAATGATGAAGGAGATTTGATGTTAAAATACCCTGAGAGTGATATTTTTGAGTTCTGGAAGCATGTCAAGGATGGAATTGCTTTGCCTCTGCTGATTAACCTTTGTGAAAGTGTTGGCATAACTCCTCCATCATGCTTCATGCTACTCCACACGGACCTCAAGCTCAAGATCTTGGAATTGCTTCCTGGAATCGACATTGCCAAAGTTGCATGTGTTAGTACTGAACTGAGGTTTATTTCTTCATACAACGAGTTGTGGAGGCAGAAGTATGAACAAGAGTTTGGAAATGCTGTTGAGAGCGTTGGCGCTGATGGCTGGAAGCTCATGTATTCAAGGATGATAATGAGGAGGAAGATGGAAACTGAATTGGTTAGAAGGAGAAGGGTTCCTGTTTTTCCTGGTGGTTTTGTCATCCCTCATTATCCATTTCCTGGCCAAGATCCATCTTTTCCAGCTCCATTTGGGGGCCCTCGCATCATTGGAGGCAATGATGATATATATGGAGTTCCTCGTATCTTTCCATATCCATTTGGACGGCAACGCCGTATGCCTAAGCATCCTAACTGCAATCTTGGAGGATTCAACCCTTAGGTAATTGGCATACGAAGCATATCCTCGTTACAGGCAAGAACTACTCGAGTCCTTTTTTAATACGTTTTCTTGTTTGATAAAACCCATGTTGGGTCGTATGGAAATATAGAACTAGAGGGATATATATTTTAGTGCTTGCTGATAGTTTGGATTAAGTCTCTTTTGTTAAGTAAACCTTTCACCAAATCTTGATGGAATGATATCTATGGTTCTGTTGTCGTTTTAACATTATTTATCGTTGACTTGCTACTGCGTAGTTTCTAGGCAGGAATGCTTTAAAAACCGACTATACTCTCTCTTCCCCCTTTCTCCTGTAGTGACATCTAAAATTAGGGTTTTAAAATTTAACCCTGTTTTCCATCTCACCTTAGTAGTTATTATTTTTTTGGTAAAGAAACCATAAAATGGGGTAGCCTCAGCAGAAAACAGTAAAAAGATGTTGAATTCGTTTATCACATGATAGATAGATCAGAATGTTTTCAAGAACATGAATCTTTAGAGGTGATCAACCACCTGTTCTTGAGTACAAGAAGGATATGAACTTATCATCACCTATTAGTCCACAGCTATTCTCTTCAACTATACCCTTACATTCAACCACATAGTTTATGTACATATAAATCATCCTTTGATCAATCATCCAGATAGGATGAATGATTATTTCTTGTTCTTGTCATGTAAGCTCGGTCCTTCTTCCAGAAAACGAAAACATAAACCAATCAGCCAACTTCTTCTAAGCACACTGGTAGTCCTCCGCTAGTAGGCCTATATCAAAGCATGAAATAAGTTCAGTAAAGCATGACAACATAACACTCTTCATAAATGAGAACAACTAACCTAGTAAGAATGCAATTTTTTTTTTTATCTTCTCTATTTCTGAAAGACCACATCAGAACTTGCAATAGAGAGGTTACTTACAGTCCACTTAAAACTTTGATGGTGTCGTATAGAAACCACTGTAGAGTGATAACTGGACCAACAAGTGTAATTCGAACAGGTAGACTTCTGGTGAACAAGTTTCCAAGCCCTATTTTCTTCACAGCCTGTGACCCAGATTGACAGAATCACTTCAGTTCATACTTTTCTTAACTTATGCAGGGTTTATTTATAAGGTGACTTTGTTTTTGCCTACCTCGAGAGCAGATGAAGCTTTTTTGTGGTAAAGAGAGGAAACTATGTTATCAGCAGGATTGGAAACTATAGTTCCAACAGCTCCAGCTGCATAGCCGGCTAGGCATGTAACGCCCAGCTGTTGGATTCTCGAACATTCATCCTTTCTTTTTTGAATAATGTTGCCATAAATCAGGTCAACTGAGTGCTCAAATGTTGAGAACATTACCATGGAAACTGCAGTAAGGAGAAGACACTGTATGTTATAAGAGCACTTACGACAACTCTTAGTAAATTAGTACAAGAAGATACTCACATGGAAGATTTCGCCCCCAAAGCGGTACAAGTCCTTTATAAAATCTGCACAAGAGCAATGGAAAAAGGTAAATCACTACTGGTATAGAAATAAGCTACCTTCTGCCATGGAAACAGAGCAGTACTTGAACACAATTTACCCAGCTAGCCCCTCGGTTCTGTACAGTTTTGGAAATCCGTCAAGCAAGCCCTTTGCAAAACACGGTTGTGTTTGAACACGGACTTTAATTGCTTCAAATGGACATAAAGCAACGTCTGCAAATACTTGAGCAGAAGCACCGCTAAGGAAGAAGACGACACTCCTGTTCTGATCTACTAGTGTATTGGAGTAAAGCCTCTTGAAGTACTCGTAAAGTCCGAATTTACAGCCGCCTTGAATACCGTATCCGAAAAACTTGCCGGACCAACCTCTCCAAAGGGAAGATGGTCCTCCTTCTCTCCATAGCGTCGATAGACCTGATGCCATGCCATTATACTTAACAGGATCCACCTAATACACAAGAAGCATATCATTCAGTTATCAATTTCAAACAACAGAGGATGATGTGCGAAGAATGAAGAGATGATTTAGGGTTAAAGCAAAAACTGACTTGCATATTGACTTTAAGGACATCGAGAGGAGTGATAGCCAAATGCGTAGTAGCAGAGCTGAGCATTCCGCCGGCCGTACATATTCCATAATAGCCAGCTGAGAATTCCTCCACCAAGCGCCGCCCTTCATCGACCCTCGCCATTCTCTCTCTCAAATTCATGCTTGTTGCGCCTTGATTTGTCAGATGATCTGTTAAGGGTTTTTCGTTTTGGGGGTTTGCGAAAATTTGTTGGGGACTGAAACTCGGGTTTAATTTGTTTCCTGAGTGTAAATGGAAGCTTTTGTTGGCTTGGAGGTTGTCCACGTCTCTGTCTTCTGAACGCCAAAAGGGAAGCGGAAGCCGCTTTTGACAATTGTAATTTGTAGGGAATAAATGATATTTCCCGACTGCTTCCATTTCGATTTTTACTTTCCGAAAAAAAAGGTTCGTTCGATCTCTGAGATGGACACAGTCATACAGGACAAGACGCTTTTTTTCTACAACTGAAAAGTCGCATTTTGCCCAAAATAATAAATTATTAAATTGTTTATTCATGTACTGCCCTTTTTCCATAGCAGAAGGTAAATTATTTCCCTTCAAAAAAGAAAAGGGTAACTTATTTTACATTTCTAATAATTTTTAACAAATTATAAATGGTTTGTTCATGTGTCATTTTTACAGTTAATAATAAGTCGGTGGGTTGTACCTCGTGTGAGTTTTGTTTAAACAAAAAAAATTATTAATTTTATGTACTATGTATTGAATATTAATCGATAGAAAATTTAAGAAAAATTTTAGATGGTGTCTTTATAGTTTTTTTAAAAACTTTTTTGGATTATGTTCAAGAATTTTTCAGTTTTTTGATCTTGTCTCTGATTTTTAGACTTTTTCGGATTATACTCTTCTAGACTTCTGCCAATTATTAATTATTATTATTAAACTAACAAAGGGAGGCTAAAAAACGCTCTCTAGAGTTGGAAAAACTCTAACCACCAAAGTCCCTTCTTTGGCTTCACAACCTCATGAGGTAAACCTTCAATCTGAAATATCTTTGGCCTCACAGCCTCATGAGGTAAACCCTCAATCTGAAATATCTTTGTCCTTACAAAGCAATAGCAACTCAGATCTAAAAGCTAAATGACCCAAGATCATAAATCAAAAGAAGATTTTCACAAAATCGACCTTAATTATTTTGGGACTTTTCTTCTTCAAATCTCTCTTAGAACAATGGTACCATTCACAAAATCGACCTCCATCATTTTGGAACCTTTCTTCTTCAAATCTCTCGAAGAACAATGGTATCATTCACAAAATCAACCTCTATCATTTTGAGACTTCTCTTCTTCAAATCTCCCGAACAACAATGTTGCGGTTGGACGGAATAAATTTATGTAAGATCTAAAATCTAGTAGGCGTTTCACTCGGTTTTGATGTCTCCCAAAGAGCCACTGTAGGGAAAGTGATTCCGAATCATATTCGGAATTCTCTCGAACCATAATCAGCCTACTTGAATCCTTGCGAGATTGTTTCAACCATCTCTTTCATGGTCTTTGACTGAAGATTTGTTAAACTTTGTGGAAAAAAAAAACACGGTTGTCTCCTCCTATTCCTGGCACTTCTCTACTTTGATTCATGTCGGCATATATGACTAGGGTTTAGTGTCATGACTCATGAGCCTCTTTACCACATTTAACCAATTGAGCTTTTTGGGCCCAAATATCTTGTTTAAGCTTAATCAACAAATAATTGAGATGGAAATCTTTTTTTGTTTATAAATTATAAACAAAACAAAGTTTCCTTAACAGAAAGTCCAGTTATCTAATAATTAATTGAGCCAACATGTCCAAATATCAATATTCTTGTATCTTGTTAAACCGAATTTTTTTTTTTTTAACTAAACCAACCAAGACTTCCAAAACTTGCAATTCATTATAAAACAAAAGCTTTCAACTTCGTATTTGCTTAACAAATTGAAGATCAAAAGATTTATTTGTTTCACAGTACGGTGGTCCGATGGGATGGGTACGATGGTGTGAGCTTCGTTTGGATGAGTTGAATTTGTAATTCATGAGAAGAAGTCGAGGATAGGTGATCGAAATCTGAAGGCTCGAAAGATGAGTCCAAATCTGAGGTTTTCACCGGTGGTCCTTGGAAGTTGCTTCTCTACTCTGCACTGCTTCTACAATCATGTTCTTGTTGTTTCTCCATCGCTTGGCTTGCTAGCGCTTAATTTGGTGCTCCTCCTCAACGGTTCATTGTGTTCGAAGTTTCTTTTTATTATTATTTTTTCTTTCTTGTTTGATATGGTTCCTTCATGACGGTTAATCCGTCTGCCGATTTGATTGGCCTTTCGATCCATTAGACGGTGTGTCGTCTAATGTATCGAACCGCTTTCCTTTATCAAAAAAAAAATTATTAATAATTATTATTTTTTAAACATTTTAAGAATATAAAAAAGATAAGTTATTTATTCAAGAAAATATATATACCTTTAAATGACTATTAATAATAACTATAAAATGAGAAATTATCTTTTTTCCCTCAAAATGTTAATTTATAAATACCCTTGAACATAATCCAAAAAAGTCAAAAGTACATGACACCATTTGAAAATTTAAAATTTATTATAGATTAAATTAGCTTAAAAACATAAAAGTAATATTTTAATGTCTTCTAGAAAAAATATTGGGTCAAAATAATATAGATGAAACAAATAAATTATTTAGATATAACAATTCACATTGAAAAATTAATTTTCTCCAATTGGTTGAGGATAACTACAAAATATAAGTCTACAAGTAAAACAATAATATAAAAATAGGGTAAATTGCAGAAAATAACCTAACCTTTTGGGGGTGTTGCAGTCTTTGGCCTAACCTTTAAAAAATGCAACTAGAAATTCAACCTATACTATATGTTGTAGATGTTAGCCTATGCTTGTCGCCGGTAATTTTTCCGGTGAAAGTGATGAGGTGTTTTCTATCTTTAATGATTAGATAAATTGCGAAATATAAAAACCTTTTGAGAGTGTAGTTTGTTTGTAGCATAACTTTTTAAAAATGAAAATAAAAACAAATTTATACTATATGTTGTAGATGTTGGCTTATGCTTAACGCCGATAATTTTTCCGTAAAAGTGATGAGTTGCATGTTAAGGTGTCACGTATATTTAATTACATAAAAATTTTGAAAAATTATCTATAACAATACCCAACCAAAAACTTCTATAACAAATCATACTCGTAATAAACAAACCAAATACCCGATTAGTGTGATGATAATTTAATTTCATATGTATGACATAATACATTCTTAAACTTTCATATGAATGGCCTAGTGTTGTTGTGTTCTCTCAAATAACTCTGCTCACGGGCCTTCACTTTCACCGGAAAGTTGTCGGCAATAAGCATAGGCCAACATCTACAACATGTAGTGTAAATTGGTTTTTAATTTCATTTTTAAAAATTTAGGCTACGAACAAACAACACTCTCAAAAGGTTTTGTATTTTTCGCAATTTATCCAGTCATTAAAGAAAGAAGACACCTCATCAGACAACTCATCACTTTCACCGGAAACATTACCGGCGGCGAGCATAGGCTAACATCTACAACATATAGTATAGGTTGGGATTTTAGTTGCATTTTTAAAAGGTTAGGCCACATACCGCAACACTCCCTAAATGTTAGGTTATTTTTTCGCAATTTACCCTAAAAAATATCAATATTATTGTGACCTATCTTTAATGTTATCTTTTCCGTATCAAAGATAAATTACAATTAAAAAATTTCAAAGTCCACCTAATTGTGTTTACATAAATTTTCTTACATAAAAGTAATTTTTATGTAAATAAATATAAAAACTCTTTTACGCTTTCGTTAGACAACTTAGTTGTTCTTTTGTCAACCAATTAATCAAATTCTTGTGGATACGACAATCGATGATAATCATGTACCGTAGCTATAAAAACCATGCACTTACGGTTGTGGCCCTCCATTGTTGAGACCCGTCAATATGAATATAGTGAGTAGGGAACGATGAAGTATAGCTATCTTAAACCACCAGAAAGAGGAGAATAAAATAATAGTTGAAGCTTGTATCAGAAGCTACCTAAGGATGGCTACACCATTTGTATTTGTATGGAAGGAATTTTAATAAGTCAAAGGTCGATGATTTTAACACGGAAAATCTATTGGGTATAAGATAAGAGATGCTAAATAGTAGTTTTATCATTTTATGCCCTTAGGTAAAAAGGAAAAGAGAGTCTTCAAGTGTAGAGTGGACAAGATTTGAGATACTTCCTTTGAATTAATAGTACTTCTAATATCTTTTTTATATTCCCCTCTATCATCAATTCATTCCTCACTTCTTCATAAACTAAGTCTGTCTTTAATTTGATAATTTCTTCATCTACAACCCTTCTCTTTATTATTTTCTTTAATTTAGACTTTCAAATATTTTGTTCTTTCAAGATTGTGGGCACAATTCGTTATTTTTCTTTTGAATAAGCCAAATGTTTGAGTTTTATGTACCATTGTAACAATACTTAATTGTTTTTTAAGACATGTTTAAGTTATCAAGAATTCGAGAAGAATGAGACAAAAGATGTAAATATCAAAAGCATCTATATACTCAACAAAACTAAAGCATTAACGCTTAACTACCACAATTTATATGAAAATGAAGGTGTTACGATGTCATTACTAATTTAAACGATCCGATCCGGTCCTAATTAAATTGGTTCCATATAAATCACAGTTCCAAACGGTTCATAATTAGTTTAAACAATTTCGGTTCTAAATGGTTCCTCTACGGTTTAGTTCAAAACTGTATCGATCCTAAAATACAAGAACCAAACCGTACTATACCTAAAATGGTTTGATTCATGTGGGGTTCGGTTCCAAAATTTTCCACTCTTTAAAAATACGGGAACAAGATCGCTTACCTAATATGGTTCGGTTTCTGATTCCCCAAAAATCACGTTTTAGGAACCGTTTATAACAACCCTACTCAAGATGATGAAACCTTTTGATGAAATTGCAAAGGAAAGACAATAGTGGAGACAGAGGACTATGAGATGAAGAATCACAACTGTAGATTATGAGAAGAGAAAATAAGAGAAGTGAAGAATATATTATTAATTTGTAAAGATCACGTATGGTAAATATTATCTGATAATGTTTTAGTAATAAAATTGGAACATAATGGGCAACCTTAGAAAAAGGTTGAGAAGTTGAGTACAGGCTAAGATAAACTAGAAAATGCGAATTTGTGATATTTATATGGAAAAAATATGTTCGTCATGTGTATAGTGAAAAGAAGTCACAAAATGAGTAAAATGATGATTTGAACCATGGGACCAAAATAATGAATGCTGAAGTTGTTCACTGATCACTCAGAAATGGTCAGTATAACAATTTAGGATAAGTACGTATTTGTGGTAAGGAGCTAAATTTTATCATTCAAATCAATTACTTCTTCCAAGGTAAATTAATTATGAGCAATATTTAGATATAACAATTATAGATCTAGATATAACAATTAAAGATACAGAAATTTGGATATGCAATAGGGTAAATAACAAGGAGACAAAATAAATTATATATTAACCCTGTTTGGTTACAATTTCGAAAACGGATTGAAAATGAATCTAGTTCACATTTGTACCTTATTCATAAAATTATTTCATGTGATTTTATACAAAATGCACTTGCTTATCCCATTTTGTTATCAGATAAGTATCAAAATTAATCAATTTCTATTGCAATTACTTCAAACCACAAGAAATGATTTTCAAAAATTTCATGAACATGGATATACATATATGGACTAGATACTTTCCCATTTTCGGAGTTCAAACTAAACGGGCCCTGAGTAGTTTTAAGAACGGTTTGTAGGTGGATAGAGTGACATAATGAGATAACGGGAGTTGGAGGAGATAGCCCTTAAATTTGATATGGGTACTTCTTACGATCAAATAGAGTTGAATTTTTTGAGATGTGTAATGGAGAGTTTGACTCTCATAACTTGTGGGTTGAACGAGTGATGCAATGTGTTATGTATGTCTCTTTCACTTTTAATACCAATGGTTGCAGAACATGAGAGGTAACAACATTAAGGGCCCATTTGGTTTAAATTCCTGAAACGGAAACGAAATGGAAACAAATCTAGTTCATACGTACACCCTTGTTCATGAAGTTGTTGAGAATCATTCCTTATGTTTTGAAGTTTGAACTAATTGTAGTAGAATTTGATTGGTTTTAATACCCTATAGGGTAACAACGTAGGGGAAACAAGTGCATTTTGCATGAAACCAACCGGAATGATTCCATGAACAAAGTACATATGTGGACTAGATTCGTTTTCATTCCATTTTCATTTCCGGAGTTACAACCAAACGGGGGTAAGAGTACTCAGACAAGGAAATCCGCTTATCCCCACTTCTTCAAATATATTTATGGAGGGAGAATACATGGTATTTAAGTCCCAAAGGAAACAACTACTATCTCACAATTATTTTTTTGCAAACGACTGTCTCTTGTTTATAGGGAAAATCTTCATGTGTGTGATGTTGTTGTTAATATCATTCAACATTATCAAAAAGACAGAAAGTTAACTACGTACTCAAAATCTGAAGTTTTGTGTGACAAGAATGTGGGAGTTGTAAATGGTGCCCATTTGGCCAGGATCTTGGGAGTATAGAGAGTCAACAAGAAGGGGAAATACCTTGGGTTTCTAAATATTACTGGAAGATCAAAACATGCAATTAATATTCGAGGGAATCAAAGAGAAAATTGCAAAGAAAATCGAAAGCTGGAAAGAATGATTATTCTCACAAGTTAGAAGGGAGATCTTGCTCAAACCAACTGTTCAAAGCATCCCAACCTATGTTATGGGGGTCTACAAGATACCATACGGGATAGTTGATGAAATTCATTAAATAATGGCCAGATTCTAGTGGGATCACCGGAAGAAAGAAGACGTACACTTCCCCCAAAGATAAAATCTTTTGCGTGGAGATTCTGCTTTAACCGATTGGCTAAGAAATCTATACATATTGTGGAGGATGCTACATGTAACATATGTAATGAATTTACTGAGTCTGTATATCATGCTGTGATTTTATGTGAAACTGGAAGAGAGGTATGGTCCAACACAAATGCACAACAACATTCCATGTAAACCAAAAGAGCTTATCATATTATTGTACGTCTGGTCTATATTATACACACAAAATAAAAGACACTTACATAGTATTTCTCCGGTAAATTCATTTGGATACACATTGTCATATTATTGTACGTCTGGTCATTTTGTTGAGACTGCAGTGTAAATTAGGGTTGATTAGCAGGTGTTGGTGTTGGTGTTGGCAGTGGCTTTCCCTGAAGAAAAGTGTTAAATATGGCGATTGTTCTCTCTGGTTGTGAGAATGCAGAATCATGTCCACCTCCTCTTACCGTCGCATAAGTTAATATGTCGCCGTAAACTTGTGTCCAACCACCCACCTGTTTATTTTGCAACCAAGATGTGTACGGCACAGTTGTGTTCAGTCCCAAATTCGCTGCTAGGGATCTAATTAGGCTTCTTGTCCCCAAAAATGGTATAACAACATCTTGATCTCCACTGCAGATGATCGAAAAATATAATTAGAAGTTAATCGAGGATATTATAAATCATGATCACTACTTAATAAAATATATTATTGAAGAAAATGAAGTTCATTACCTGTAAACCATAACCCTGATCCCGCCCTTTACTAATTTGCCGAGAAGAGGGAGAGTTGATACCAAAGAATCTTCCTCAACGTAGGGAAGATCGCTGTCATCAACAACAACTCAACATAAACAATCATGCATAACATATGTGTTTAGTTTTTTGGCTTACTACAAAGTAGATTTCGTTATTACTGTTTGTTTCAACATTAAACACAACGTCCGATCACTAATAATTTCTTCAAGATCATCTTCGTAATGGCATATGACTACACACAATTTTCAGTTATGGAACCAATGCTTCTTTCAATATTTTGAGGATCATTAAATCTATTTTTGTATTGAAAAATTTTAATGAAAAAATATATTTATCTCATATTTTTTGGAAAAATGTTTGATGTAAGTTTATATTATACCATCCATAATTTTTTATTGTATTTTGAAAAACTTTTGTACGTAATGTGAGATTTTGATCTTTAACTTTTAGTAAGAATAAACTAGTACTCCGTATATCTTTACTAAAGTACGAGACTTTTAGAATTAACTACCTCATTATTTTTCTTGGAATTATTTTTATACTAATCTACTAATTATGTCAATGTATATAATTTTACTAAAGTAATTAAAACTTGTGAAAACTCTATTGCAATTCTGTTTTTTTTCCCGATATATATGAACCTCTAATTATTGTAAAGTCATCAATTTTCACGTCATTTTCGTTTTCTCATATAAACATTCAATCTTTTATTAATACATACCCATGCAAGTCACAAACTATATAGTAAGTCAATAAAGATGAAAAATGAGGTGCAAGAAAACAAGTTTGATAAACTGATAAAGAAATCTATTAGGTTTAAACTTTAACGACAATTTAATTGGTTCATAAAAGTAGGAGTAATAAAAAAGACATCGATTGGGATTTGAATTTTATAAAATTCTCAACAACATAAAAAGTCAATGAGCCAAAACAGTTGAATTTGTCCAACCATATATATAACGTTATCTTGAAAACTTTTTCAATTATTTCTCTCTATTACAAAACATTTAAATTGAACTTTACTTATTCTAATAAAATATAATATTTAGGATCTTCTATATATTTTTCATTGTTTACCTATATTTTATTAACCTCTTTCTTTTTTGCTATATAATCTTTGTGATGTTTGCCTTATAATATCAAAGTTTTATTATTTTATTATTATTATTATTATTATTAGAGAATTGAACGAGGTATCCACTTTCAATAATAATAGTAAGTGATTGATATACCCGATAATTTAGTTAAGTATTTATCTTCTTTGTACTTTGTTGCTATAGGAAAGAGATATGAGAGAATGAAAATAGTGGAAAAAGAGGATACTTTTTGAATGGTTCTTACGAGAAGACATTAGTACAACTTAATATCGAAAAATATTAGTTAGCCAATTTATCCTATTATTATTTAGGCAACCATGACATATATACCTGCATGGAATCCATTCTTTAACTCCTACAAGCTTGGCATGAAGAGCTTCCTGGACATCCTTCTTGTTGAGATACTTTATTGTTTCAACCGGCGAACAAACATCTATTCCATCCCGCTACACATCACCACAATTGCAAATACCAACATATATATTAAATACATGCGACGAGGGAGCTAGCTAGGATATCCATGTAAAGTACAAAAGTAATCAACGACGTCGTACCGTTGACTCCGTGGTGTTGGCTGAGGGCGTCTCTGGGGAATAGCATACGTCCAGAAGCACATCTGATAACTGAACAAAGTTCCCAATTTCTCCAAGACCCTGCTTGTTAACCTGAACCAACCAACAAAAAGTTATATATATTGAACTTCGGGTCCATTTAGAAGCGATAAAAATCATTTTCGTTAAGGTAATGATTCTGAATGAAGCAAAAATAATGTTTGTTTTAAGTAGGGTTGGACATGAGACGAGACTGGACGGATTAAGGCCATTATATATTGGACCGGACCGGGACGGGCCTTGCGTTTTTTTTACTAAAAACCATCGGGCCCTATCTCGGTTGGGACTGGGACAAAATGGGACAGGACTAATCCCGCATAGTCTATATAAAATTTATTTTCGCTTTTTCGGTTTAAAATTAATCATTTACGAAAGCAAATATTCGTTGATATCCTTAAAATGAAAAACATCAAAATAGAATGTCGCAACAAGGTTTACAAAACATAATTAACTTGTCAAGTCTAAACATTCAAAATAAAATATAAGAACAAAACATAATTAAAGTTGCAATTGAGTTCAATTTTCTTTAATTTGCCATTTGTAGATGAATTTGGACAATTGTTAATTTATAATAACAAAATTACATAATGATCACTACTCCTTATGTTTATATATTTAATTATAATTTATATTTAAATTTTAATATATGCGGGACAGGACGGGCCTTGCGGGACGAGGAAGTTAAGACCCATATCCCGTCCCGCAATATTTGGTGGGACGGGACGGGATTTAAAATTTTAGATGAAAAACCACCGGGATCGGGACGGGCCCGAGATTTGCGGGATTTTTGCCTAACCCTAGTTTTAAGGTTTTCTTAACACGTGAAAGTAATTCAATCATTTTCATTTCCTTTTTCCTCAATCGATTTTATTCCGTTTTCATTTTACCACTCCAACCAAACGTGCATTTAGTATATACGTTTTTCAGCAAAATATACCCATGATTTAATTTTGAGTTTAACACATGAACCTGAGAGCAAGGAGCGGTGAGGCTGTCTTTCATGAGTTGTCTGGAGATCTGTGAAACATTACACACCGATTTGGACATGGAATATGTTGAATCTGATATAAGCCCATGCGACCACAAAAAGTCTCCAATGGCGTTGTTGTCAGTGTCATAATCCAGTAGTGGGTTTCCTAGCTGTTACAATAATCAACACAATTTTACATATACAACCAATCAAATTCTAATCTAATGCCTATAACTACGTAAAGTTGATTGTTCCCACCAAAAAAAAAAAACATAAACTTAATTGTATACTGATATCCCCTTGAGCCTTAAGTTTAGTGTGGATTCCAGAAGAAGATTAGCAAGCTGTGGAACATAATGCCCTGTTTCAACAACAACAAAATTTGGTACGTACGTTAATGCATCAATGCATGCCGGTAATTATATGTACTATATGCGTAGGTAACGTACCTGCGTAGCTGACTCCACTAATGAAGAAATCTCTCTTTTTGAATTCTGGGAATTTGTCTAACCACCCGAAGAGGAATTTGAGGTTGTCTCGTGCTGCAGTACGTATTAATAAACTTAAAGTTTAATTTAGAACAATAAAAAGTAGAGGAAGAGTTTTCAAGTTATGAATCGAAAACCTGTGATTTCGTCATTTGTCAAGGATTTGTTCGAGGTGAAGGAGAAGCCAACGCCCGCCGGAGACTCCAAAAATAACATGTTAGCTTCTGCAACAATATGTTATACTAAGCAAAATCAGAGAAATATTATTTGATTTTTCAACTTAATTTTAGAAGCACGTTGACGTAGCTAGGTATACGTACCTTGATTCCAACTGTACTTATTTTTTACAAGAAGTTGCCCCTTTGGCACGAAAGGCCCGTGTCCGTTGAAGCCCGCGTCAAGAGAAGAACAACCCGGGCCTGCACTTATATATTTATAACAAACGATCTTAAGATCGAGTGATGGACCTTCACCCATCATCCCTCTATAACACACTTTTTCGGTTGCGGGGCAACAATTGCCAAACCTCGTACAAAGTGACTAAAATCATAACTAATAGATAAAGGCTAGAAGATGGAGCGTACGTACCTCCATTAAGCCAGAGAACAAGGGGCTTGGTTTGCGGATTGGTCTCAGCTTCAACAAAGTAGTAAAACAAAGATTTGTTTTGGATTTTATCAACTTCAACATAACCTGCATATTGGTTGAACTTCACGGCTGGTTGCCCCGGCAAAGCCACGATCTTGTCATCAGCCAACCCTATCGAAACAAAGCAAATTTGAAGGATAACGGTAAGCGTTGCAGCCTTGGAAAACCATGCTAGAGATGACATCATTATATTATTCTATAGACTCAATCTCTCATCTTCTTAACAACAAATACATACATGTATATATAGAAGATCACGTATAGAATATGCTGCAAATATTCTAATTTTCTATTCATGATAATGAGTACGACGTCTTACATTAGCAACTAACTGTCACTCCCAACCAATTTGGCCGTACTTTTTTTAGCTCGATCAAAGGAACCATTTAGTTATGTATATACTTACCAAGGAGATGGTCACATTTTTTTAATAATAAACACTATTTTTGCGTGCAAATGAAGAGATGTAATTTAGAAGAATAATGTTATAGTAGTTGAAGCGCGTTTTTGACATGGTTATCTCTTACGTCTTGTTGGTAAGATTGAATAATTGTCATCATCTTGCATGTACAATTTCTTAATGATTTCGTATTAAATACTGTTTTTACTCTATTGACTGGCTAATCCTGAGGAGGATGAGCCACTTTATTTTGCTTTTATATCTTTTAAAGCAAACCAGAAGCCAACATACTATCATAACAATATATGAGAAATGTCAGCTTATCCCATCTCTTTATTTTTTCAGCCTATCCCGATTTCCAATTTTTTTTCTTACCAATCAATGTAAGAGCAAACACGAACAGGATAGGGTTAAAGCAAAAACTGACTTGCATATTGACTTTAAGGATATCAAGAGGAGTGATGGCCAAGTGCGTAGTAGCAGAGCTGAGCATTCCGCCGGCTGTACAGATTCCATAATAGCCAGCTGAGAATTCCTCCACCAGGCACCGCCCTTCATCGACCTTTGCCATTCTCTCTCTCAAATTCATGCTTGTTGCGCCTTGATTTCTCAGATGATCTATTGAGGGTTTTCCGTTTTGGGGGTTTGCGAACTGAAATACGGGTTTAATTTGTTTCCCGAGTGTAAATGGAAGCTTTTGGGGGTTCAATATCCATCAACGAGAGGTGCTTTGATGGTTGAAATTTGACGGAGCTTTTTGGTCCGTGATGGACATGAAGAACATGGAGAAAGAGAAGGAGATGAACAGTGGTTCTGAATTTGTTTTCAAACCAAACCTTTATAAAACGGTTTGGTTCGATTAGGTTTCTAAGTTAGAACATAAGAAAGATTGTGGGCACAATTTGTTAATTTTCTTTTGTTATAAGCATGAGTTTGAATTTTATGTTCCATTGTTACAATACTTAATTACTTTTTTTAAAATATATTTGATATATCAAGAATTAGAGAAGAATGAGACAAACCATGTAAATATTAAAAAATATTTACATACTTAACAAAAATTAAAGAATTCACCCTTAATTATCGCAAAATTGATGCAAAAGAAAGTTGTGAAGATGTCATTACCAATTTAAACGACCCCGGTCTCGAATTGGTTCCATATAAATCACATTTTCAAACGGTTCCTATTTAGTTTAATTTAAACAAGTTTTGGTTTCGAATGGTTCATTTGTGGTTCAGTTTGAAACGGTTCCGTTCCTAAAAATGCATGAACCAAACCGTATACCTAAAGAGGTTCAGTTCCTTTCGGGTTCGGTTCCAAACGGTTCCACTCTTAAAGAAATATAGGAGCCGAATCGCATACCTAAAGTGGTTTGCATCCTGGTTCCCAAAAAAAATCACGGTTCAGGAACCGTTCATCAACCCTACTCAAAATGATGAAACTGTAAGGAAAAGACAATAGTCGAAGCGGAGGACTCATATATGAAGAACCACAATTGTATTAGTGAAGATATAAGTTGTTATCGATATTATAGGACTGTTAGTTGTTAATTAATTACTACAGATCTTATCTTCAAAGATCTCTCTTTCATATATGTAAGCACTTGAATCAAGTGTATTCGATTGAGTGAATGACTAACAATATATATACATGAATATGAGTGAGATATTTGACTAACAATGCTCCTAAGATCTCTCATATATTCTAACAACAGATATGTTGGTTGATGAAGATATAATCGTTGATATTCCCCTCAAGTGAAGTATCAGTTTGATAGTTGTAACTTGTGAAGACGTTTTAAAAATCTTTGGCTTAGCAATGGTTTTGTTAAGATGTCTGCGAACTGATCATTGGTTGAGAAATAACTGACCCTTAACATTCCTCTCTTTACTTGTTCTCAGACGAAATGGTAAGCTAGAGTAATATGTTTCATTCTTGAGTGAAACACAGGATTGGCCGAGAGAATGGTGGCTCCTAGATTGTCACAATAAACCACCGGTGAGAGACTCATGGACCGGTGAAGTTCCTGCAATAATTGTGTTACCTAGATAACTTCAGAAGTTGTATCAACAATAGCCTTGTATTCATCTTTTGTGGATGATTTGGCTATTGATCGTTGCTTCTTTGAGGCGCTCCAGCTAAAACGTGTGCTACTAATGTACGTAGATTATATAGCCTGTAGTAGATACATAATTACTTTTATCCCCGGCCCAGTCTGAATCAGAGAATGCATGAATATTATCTGGCTGAGTTGCAGAAATTCTGATGCCGAGGTCCAAGCTTCCAACAAGATACCGAAGAACCCTCGTAAATTGTAGATTACGAGAAGAGGAAAAAAAAAAAGAAAAGTGAAGAATCTATTATTAATTTGTAAAGACCACGTATGGTAAAGATTATTTGATAATGTTTTAGCAATAAAATTGTAACATGATGGGAAACCCTAGAAAAGGATTTGGAAGTTGATTACAAGCTAAGATGGATGAGAAAATGCATATTGTGAGATTTATATGGGAAAAATTCTTGTCATGTCTCTATTGGAAAGAACCCACTAATTGGGTAAAATGATGATTTGAACCATAGGACCACATAAAGAATGCTAAGGTTGTTCATTGACCACTCGAAAAGAGTCAATATAACAATGAGAAAGAATGGGTTAGTAATGCCTTTTTTGTATTATCGTAGCAAGGCTCTTTTTGTATCACTGATACAAAAAAGACTCCTCTATTTTTCACATTCATAAAAATACAATTAATGAAAGGGTATAAGGGCAAAATGAAAAAAAAACCCCTATAAATTCACCCTAAATCGCTAGTTAGGCTTTTATCGCAGCAAAATCGGTTCCACGAAACCCTAGCCGATTCCGCACATCCGCCAACAGCCGTCGAGTTCTTCGTCGCCGACTCCCGGCCCTCCACAGTCGAGGCCAGATTCGCGAGTAGAAACCGTCGGAAATGCGAAGTGGAAACCGCCATAAGCTAGAGAACCACCACAAGTCAGATTCGCGGGTTGAAACCACCGATTCCCGAACCTCCACAATCGAGGCTAAATTCGCGAGTGGAAACCACTGGAATAGCCGACTCCCGACCCTCCACAATTCGATCCAGCTTTGGGAGTGGAAACCTCAGGAAGTGCGAAGTGGAAACCTCCGGAAAAGCAAAGTAGAAACCGCTGGAAACGCGAGAACCACCCCGCCGGAAACACAAAGTGGAAACCGCCGGAAACACAAGAACCACCACGACTTACCTTCCTTTTGGGTCGACCGCCACCACGAGTCACCTTCCTCTGTTGACATCCTCCGCTCTCTGCAAGCCTAGGCCGCCGTCGTCGCAAGCCTGCACAAGCCTCGGTTGGCATCCTTCGCTACTTCGTCGGCATCCTCATATTAAGCAACATTCATAAGGTTTTTTCACATTTTTAGTAAATTACAAAAGGGCACATATACTTTGTAATTACGTTAATGACCAATATTTTTTAATTTGCAAATATGCCCTTAAAAAAATTAATTACAGAAATTGACCCAAGTTTATATTTACGTAAAATGTCCCAACATTTATAACAAAATCACAAAAGGGAACCTATACTTTTGGGCTCGTGGAACTCGATTGCGCTTGGACTTGTGGAACTCAATTAATTGGGCTTGTACTTGTGTAATTTGATCTTGTGTAAACTACGAATTGAACTTTTCAGGCTTGTGTAACTCGATTGGACTTGTATAACTCGATTGAGCGTGTGTAACTCGATTGGGCTTGTGCAAGTCGATTGAGCTTGTGTAACTCGATAGGGATTGCGTAACTCGATTGAGCTTGTGTAGCTCGATTGAGCTTGCGTAACTCGATTGAGATTGTGTAAATTGAAATTGTGTATTAACATTCGGTTTTAAGTATAACTTTACAAAAACAACAATGAATATACAAATTCAATTAGTACAGCTGATATAACGGTCGGAGGGAGTGTTTGTCATCTAGAAGTTCAAGACCCACTAACTACAAATTTTTTATATTTATGATTGAACATGAGCTTTTGTAACTCGATTGGGCCTTACTTGTGTAAATTGAAATTACCAAATAACTCGTTAATTAATCTTTATAAAGAATGGATTAGTATCTGTGGTAAGGAACTAAAGATCCTCATTCAAAATAAATTGCTACTTCCAAGGTAGATCTATGAGCAAGATAAAACAATTAAAGATACGGAAAACATCGAGTATATGCATGACTTAGTATGATCACGATGAAGATATAAGTCTCATCGAAAATTTGGATATGCTCGTGGTAGTCCACATAAGGAATATCTTATGTACGTACTCCATAAGTGAGGAAGGCGTGCATAGTTTCTCCAAGAACAAAAGTTTAAGTAACAAGGAGAATTAAATGATATATTAAGTAGTTTAGAACGGTTTCTAGGTGGATAGAGTGACATAATGAGGGAATGGGAGTTGGAGGGGATATGACCCTTAAATTAGATATGAGCAACGGATACGATCGAATAGAATGAATTGTTCCTTTTAGATTTGTTATGGAGAGATTTGACTTTCATAACTTGTGGATTGAAGTGATGCAATGTGTTATGTTTGTTTGTTTCACTTTTAGGGTCCGTTTGACTTGAACTCCGGAAACGAAAACGGAATGAAAACGTATTCAGTCCATACGTATACCCATGTTCATAAAGTTTTTGGGAATCATCCCTTGTAGTTTGAATTAATTGTAGTAGAAATTGATTAGTTTTGATACCCTATAGGGTAACAAAATGGGAGGAATTAGGTGCATTTTGTATGAAACTACGTGAAATGATTTCATGAACAAGGTACAAATGTGGACTAGATTCATTTTCATTCCGTTTCCGGAGTTGCAAGCAAACGGGGGATTAATATCTATGGTTGTAGAACAAGAGAGGAAACACCATCAAGAGGGATCCGACAAGGAGATCTCATTTCTCCTAACCTCTTCATTTTGTGTGTAGAAATTCTCTCATGAAGATTCAAGTCCGAAAGGAAGCAACTACGTACCATCTCACATTTATTTCTTTTGTAGAGGATTGCCCCTTGTCTGCAAGGGCAAATCTTCATGTGTTGTTATTGATGTTATCCTTCAACGTTATAAAAAAAGCATCTGGACAGAAAGTGAACTGCTCAAAATCTGAAGTTTCATTTAACAAGAACGTGGGAGTTGTAAATGGTGCCCATTGCGCTGGATCTTGGAAGTAAAGAGAGTCAACAAGCACGGGAAATACCTTGTGCTTCCAAATGTTATTGGAAGATCAAAACAAAAAATATTTGGGGGAATCAAAGAGAAAATTCAAAGCTGGAAAGAAAGATTATTGTCACAAGTAGAAAGGGTGATCTTGCTCAAATCAATCGTTCAAAGCATCCTAACCTATGTTATAGCCAGACATGATAATGGATGGGTTGTGCTCATTGCCGGGGTAGGACATGGGGGGTTGTTGTTTTCGAGAGAGCCGATGGGATGATCCTAGGGGCTAGAATACAAAGATTGGCCGGAAAATGGCCAACCTGGTAGGCAGAGGCAACAACTATACGCTTGAGACTACAAGAGGCTATGAGGCTGGGGCTCAATGATATGGTTATGGAGACTGATTTGTAGATTGTAATCCGGATCATATCTTTTATTATGTATAAATAATTAAATATATAAAATCAATAATTTTCATATAATACTTATTCAAGTATATATATATATATATATATATATATATATATATATATATATATATATATATATATATAGTATTCGAATATTCGCGGACAACAAGCCAGTAGAAACATATATTGACGTACTATAACAAAGTTGTATTCTTTTTTTATTCTATGTACACATAATATAAAAGACAATTACGTATATGATACATAACATTTGGATACACATTGTTATATTATTGTCTGGTCATGTTATTGAGACTGCATATAACGTGTAAATTAGGGTTGATTAGCAGGTGGTGGTATTGGAAGTGGCTTTCCTTGAAGAAAAGTGTTGAATATGGCGAGCGTTCTCTCTGGTTGCGAAAACGAAGAATCATGTCCGCCTCCTCTTACCGTCGCATAAGTTAATACGTCGCCGTAAACTTGTGTCCAACCACCCACCTGTTTATTTTGCAACCAAGATGTGTACGGTACAGTTGTGTTCAGTCCTAAATCCTCTGCAAGTTTTCCAATTAGGCTTCTGGTCGCAAAAAATGGTATAACCGAATCTTGATCTCCACTGGAAGTGAAAAATATGAATTAAAATTCAATCAAAGATAAGATCACTAGTTAATATAATCTTCAAGAGATGAAATATTTTTTACCTATAAACCATAACCCTGAGACCGCCCTTTACTAATTTGCCTATAAGAGGGAGAGTTGATATCAAAGAGTCTTCAGTGTCGTAGCCAATGTCACTGCCATCAACAAGCAGAACATAAAGTTTAGGGTTTTGGCTTGTTAAACGTAGGTTCCGGTTTAAATGCTAATCGATATTTGTAAGATGTAGCACATAAATTAGATAATAAGTTCTCACATCTATAGCGGGAACTTTTTTTTTTTTCATATATGCTGAAATTCGGAATATTATCTTTTTGAGATCAACATCTTCATCAGTTTTTTAAAATCTTATTTATGTGTTAATTGATAACAAAAAATAATTCAAAGAAGTATGCATAATGTAGATTACTAATCTCGCATATTTATTAAATTATTATTAATATAATTTTTATAAGCATAAATTGTCCCCTTTTAGTCTTATATTCTTGTATATTTTTCTTGTACCAAAGTCATAAAAAGATAACATTTTGTTATAAGTTTATAGATAAACATATAAATGCAATTTAGGTATCGAATTTTGGAGACACCTGGTGCATGGAACCCATTCTTTAACTCCTACAAGTTTGGCATGAAGAGCTTCTTGAACATCCTTCATGTTGAGATACTTTATTGTTACAACCGGCGTACAAACATCTATTCCATCCCCCTACACATCACCACAATTGCAAATAACAACATATATTAAATACATGCGACGAGGGAGCTAGCTAGGATATCCATGTAAAGTACAAAAGTAATCAACGACGTCGTACCGTTGGCTCCGTGGTGTTGGCTGAGGGCGTCTCTGGGGAATAGCAGACGTCCAAAAGCACATCTGATAACTCTACAAAGATCCCAATTTCTCCAATACCTTGTTCGTAAACCTTAACCAATTAACCAACAAAAAGTTATTTATATTAATCTTAACATATGTGACAAGTTTAACACACGAGTTTAACAGATGAACCTGAGAGCAAGGAGGGGAGAGGTTGTCTTTCATGAGTTGTCTCAAGATCTGTGAAACATTACACACCGTTTTGGACATAGAATATGTTGAATCTGATATGAGCCCATGCGACCATAAAAACTCTCCAATGGCGTTCTTGTCAGTGTCATGATCAAGAAGTGGGTTTCCTATCTGTTACAATAATCAACACTCATTTCTTAATTAACTACACTAACCAATCAAATTATAATCCAATGCCTGTACAGCTACATCTATATGTACATACTGATATCCCCTTGAGCTTCAAGTTTAGTGTGGATTGCTGAACAAGAGTAGCAAGCTGTGGAACATAATGACCTGTTTCAAAAACAACGTTAATGCATATTCATGCATACATGCCGGTGTTTCTCTTGAAATGTATATTAACTATCTACGTATACGGTATACGTACCTGCGTAGCTGACTCCTGTAATGAAGAAATCTCTCTTCTTGTATTCTGGGTATTTGTCTAACCACCCGAACAGGAACTTCAGGTTGTCTCGTGCTGCCGTACGTTTTAATAATTAACTTCATGTATCAGAACAGTAAAAATAGAACAAGAGTTTTCAAGGTATGAATCGAAAACCTGTGATTTCGTCATTTGTAAAGGATTTGTTGGAGGTGAAGGAGAAGCCAACGCCAGCCGGAGACTCCAAGAATAACATGTTAGCCTCTGCAACAATTGTATACATATATATAAGAATAAGAAAAATCAGAGGACTATATATATTACATTACGTGTTCATTTTTCTATACGTCAGTTATTTATTTTATTTTGTATTCTTATTATTTTTTTAAAATTAGAAAAAAGAAAATCAATATGGGATTAAAAATTAACTCGGTAGTATAAAAATAAATTTTTCTCCACGATCACATCTCGATCTTAACAAGGAAGCTCCTCACCCTATCAACCCCTATATATATATGATTTCATTTTCGAAGTAAATCAAGAATCGCGTATGTACGTACCTTGATTCCAACTGTGTTTATTTTTTAGAAGAAGTTTTCCCTTTGGGATGAAAGGTCCGTGTCCATCGAAGCCCCCACTAAGTGAAGAACAACCCGGGCCTGCGATAACATTTATCACTGAATATACAAAATTTTACATTTCGAGGTTATCAGGTCGGATAGAGGAGTACCTCCGTTAAGCCAGAGAACAAGAGGCTTGGTCTGTGGACTGGTCTCTGCTTCGACAAAATAGTAGAACAAAGATTTGTTTTGGATTTTATCAACTTCAACATAACCTGCATATTGGTTGAACTTAACGGCTGGCTGCCCCGGCAAAGCCACGATCTTGTCATCAGCCAACCCTATGGAAACAAAGCACATTTGGAGGACAATGGTAAGTGCTGCAGCCTTGGATAACCATGCTAGAGATGCCATCATTATATTATTCTATAGACTCAATGTTTCATCTTGTTAACAACAAATACATACATATATATAGAAGGTCACGTATAGAATATTCTGCAAATATTCTAATATTGTATTCATGATAATGAGGACGATGTCTTCCATTACCATCTAAATGTCACTACCAATTAATTTAGTCGGTATTTTTATTATAAACCGTACCATTTAGCTAGATCAAAGGGTTTCTTTTTGAATCACGAAGCATATATATATATGGGAACTTCTTATAAAAGTAAGTGACGAGAAATTTTGCTAATTTTTATATTAAGTGTTTATTTTTATCATTTTATTTTAATATCACAATTTTTTTCTTCAGATTATAAATAAAAATATACGCTTATTTTCTGTAGGATAAAAGTTCATTACTAAAAATTATTTTTAAAAAAGTAGTTAGCGATTTAAAACTGTAATAAAAATATATTTAAAGTTATTTTACTATATGACTAATTGTTCAAGTGTTAATTTATGTGTTGAGTTGTTAAACTAAACTTGATCAAATGGTTGTGAATCAATATAAATATACTAAAGCAGAGTGCATAACTTGCTGACGTGGCGCGCTGTGGTGCGAGTATTCGAAATGAAGCTCTCTCATTAATCGCCAAGAAAAAAAAAACTTTATTTTTTAAATTGTCTAATTAAATTTAAACTAGTGTATTACCCGCACCTTGTGCAGGTTGAATTTTAAAAGATGTGATAATAAATGCCTTTTTAATATGCATAACATTAGTTTGACACATTTTAAATCCTTACAAAAATACGGAATATTATAAAAAATGATATTTTATATTAATATTAAGGTGCGGGTATTAAAATGGGTCATTTAAAAATCACTTTCGTAAAAACAAAATAAATTATTTTTCTTAACCATTTTTATTTTTGGTTGAAATTGTATTGTTATTATTTTTAAATTTTTGATTCAAAGTTAAAACTAAAAATTCCAAAAGAAAATATATATCCTCTGTAAAAAAAATTCGACGTTATCTATAATTCATAGATTTGTTATGAATGTTAATTATAGGTTTTTTTTTAATACTTGGAATTAGTTCACGTATTTTAACAAATTATTTATGAAAAAGATATCAATATTATGATTCAAAATTTGACCTTTACCTATTATTCATAAATTCAGAATTTTCCAAGAAGAACTGTAGTTATCATTTTTTACAAAATAATTTGGAATTCAAAATTTTAAATAGAAATAATTACAACAAAATAATTCGATATAATGATGATATAACCTTGTATTCAAAAACTTTTTTGTTGAAATTTGATGTTAGTTCACGTATTTCTTATTCAAATTTGATTTTTTTATAACTTTTTTTATTTTAAAACTTTACTTTAACTTGTTGAGGAGATTTTTTGTTACCATCTTTTTAGAAACTGATTTAAAATAATTTTTAAAATTTTTAATTTTGTTTAATTAAGAGATATTTTGCTGGAATTAAAATTAGTTTAAAAATCAAAATCCTATTATAAATTATTTATTTAAATTACGTATATAAAAAAATGTTTAGACTGACGTTAAATCTGGAGGCGACACGTGGCAGCAGAGACCTGTAAAATTTTCGTTGAGCTGAGAAAAATCCTGGAGGCGACACGTGGCAATAGAGGCCTCTACTTTAATATATATAAGATCGATTAAAATCTTTAAAATCTAATTAGGTCTTATCTCACCCACTTTTTTTAAATAGAATAAAATTTTTAAAAACAATTAAAATCTACAAAATCTAAATCGTTGATAACTAATTTTTTTTCATCAGATAGCTACGTTTGTTTTTCTATCCCACATCGACTATATGTAAGGTTGATGGTTTGAAAACTTCTATAAATAGAGGTTTTGAAGATAAAACAAATCATACATTTATTGTACTTTTGAGTAAGTTCAAGTATAATTTGTATTCATATTGTCGTTGATCTACTACGTTGACCTAATGTATGTAGGTCGTTGATCTACCAATCATCAAAAGATACAAAAAAATCTCTCATTAAAAGAAACAAAAAAAATCTTTTTCTAACAAATACCCGCACACGACACGGGTCCTAAACTAGTTATTCTTATAGTTTTAACCTTAAAACCCTCTCATTATATCAAAATCATATATATATATATATATATATATATATATATATATATATATATATGCCACTGAGATGGTCAGATTTTTTCAATTAAGAGATGGAAGTTAGAGGAATATTCTAGTAGTTGAAGCGCGTTTTTTGACATGGTGATCTCTTACGTACTCTTGTGGGTAAGATTGCATAATTGTCAAAATCTTGCATATACCATTCTTATAAATTTGGTATTAAATAGTGTTTTACCTATTGACTGGCTGCTCCTGACGAAGATGAGCCACTTTTCTTTTGTTTCTATATCTTTTAAACATATCAGAAGCCAACATATCATCATAATTCATAACAATATTGAGAAATGTCATTCGATGAATTCGTATTCAAGGATGTTATGATTTAGACTCGATCAAATTCAAGTGTAAATTCACAACACTTTCCGAATATAAAATAAAAACTCTGTAATGATGGTGAAGTTTGTTAAATAATCCATTTTGTAAAGAACACTCACAGAACTTTTTCGTCTTTTTTTTCTTCTTCTTATTCCGTATAATCGTATACACATGGCGAGTTCGGATTCTCCCCCTAGGACTGGAAGAACACTCAAAGAACGGTTTAAGGTACGTTTTATACGTTTTTATCTATTTTTTGTTGTTTATTTTTTAATTTTAGGCTTGAAAATCATTAGTTTAGGAAAATTTGGTTAGTTTAGGAATACTTGGAATTGGATCTTTTATGAACATTAGTTTAGGATGATTGCGTTAGTTTAGGAAGAATTGAAATTGGATCTTATATGAACATTAGGTTAGGACGATTCGGTTAGTTTAGGAAGAATTGGAATTAGATCTTATATGAACATTATGTTGTAATTGTGTATTCCGGCAAGATAATTTTTTTACAAAATATATCTAAAATTATATAATATGTAAATTTAAAAATGAAAAATTTTATCTGAAAAAAAAATTTAGATGGTCATGCAAAACATTAGAGACCCCCTTTCTATCCAACCATGATTTTTTATGACCAACACAAAATTCATTGAGTTGGCCATATGCCGAGCCCAACCCAATAAGTTTTCTCTATCTGGAAAATATCCACGGAGCTCAAACTTGGACGAAAAATCGGTAGCAATTGCACGTGAATATTCCAAAGCATCCTAATTAAATTAAAATAAAGTAAGTGTAAGTTCGACAATTTCGGATCTCTACTCTAAAACATGTGTAAAATTAAGGAAAAACAACTTATGACTAAAATATGTTTATTTTGGATTCAATTTATTTAAAATTTTATTAAATAGTTCACAGATATACAAATCATGGTATGTATCCACTTTGCTCAAATAGACGCAATCTGGGACGGAAACGCAATCTGCATCCGCCCCAAGCTGGGGCAGATTCTGAATCTGCATCCGCCCCAGCTAAGGGTGGATTCCGATTCTGCATCAGCCCCAACTTGAGTAGATTGCGTAGTGCGGTTAGTGATTTTTGTCCGCCCGAATAGTAATTATGTTTTACGAGTTTTAATATAATTCAATATGAATGAGCGTGAAATCGGGTTCCGGTTGCCGTCTGACCGGCGGATCTTGCTCTTCAATGTTTATCTCTTTCACCGGCTGCAATTCGAGATCGGCATCACCGCACTTGGATATGCTCTCACAGATTTAGCGGCGGGGGAGGTTGAATTGAGAGGGAAGCCGGAGACCTTGTTGCGCTTGGATTGGTTGGCGGAGAACCGGAGTTTGGGGGAGGGAGGATCGTCCGAATTACGACAGTGTGGGAGAGCTTGACGTCATTAAGGGAGGATCTAGAGCAAATCACGATTGAGGGAGAAGATGAAGAGAGTGATTAGCGAAGATGAAGAGGGCTTCACTCAACTAGTGAAGATGAAGAGGACGACTAACGAACAAATCCGTTGAAGACGAACAACGGAAGAGGAAGACTGCGAGTGGTGAACCGACGAAGAAGAGATCTAGCGAAGACGGCAAGAGCAGCATCGGTCCCTTCCGCAGGTCGAACCAGGAGCTTGCCTCGCCCAGTGCCAGTCCCCTATACAGATCGAACCAGGAGCTTGCTTGCCCAGCGCCGGTCCCTTGCTCAGATCTGAGCCGCCGGACTCTTGCTCAAGAGGAAGAAAAACCTTGTTCCAAGGGTATTAGTTTGTATTTTCTTGCTCTTTTAGGTTTTCAACTAAAAGAGGGGAGGAGAGAGAGGAAAGGGATAAAAAAGAAGAAAGTTACATGACGACGGAGGGTGGTGGTAGTTTTATCCGTTGTCCGTTTAGTTCTTTTCATGGGTGTAGTGGTGGTAGAGAAGGAAGTAAATGTTTCTCTTTTTTGAGAAGTCATTTGAAAATGCTACACTTACTTACAGTTGAGCGTAAGGATGAGGTTAGAGGCATCCTTGAGGGTGACCTTGATGTTTTTGGGGCGTTTGTGGTGGTTTTGACCATTCTCAAGATGTGGTCGTATGGATGGTGTATGACTATTCATGCTTTGAGTCATGAGTGTCGTCACATATATTGATGGCTTTGTTTTTTCTTTTGGTTAGGATGGAGGATATGTTGTGGGTATCTCCAGGCTGGTTATTGTAGAGTATGGTGTAGGTGATGATGGAGGTATGGTTTTTCATGCAGGTTTATTGGAGAGAGTTATGCATGTTCCTTTTTCTACCGTGAAAAGCATCCCTCATAGTTGTCGTCTAGGCTTCTCTCAAGCGTTGTTGGGTGTTCTTTTGAAGGTGGCCGTTAAGCCAAGTTGTGTGGCTACTTTGGTTAAGTTTTTTTTTGCTTCATTGGTGCACGTTGAGGTGTTCAGGCCTTTGTTCAAGCGAGACAGAAGGTCGGGCAATAGAAAGTTGTCCAACATCAACGGATTTTGCAGGCCTTGTCTACTTAGGGAGAGGTTGATGGTGTTTCTAGGCTTGTGCAGGAGTTGTTAGATGGCTCAGAGTGTAGGCCTTTGGTGAGGGTTGATGTTGACTTAGGGAATGGAGCTAGTTTGGAGGGGAAATCTTATATCAAGAAGTGTCTTCGTAAGGTTTCGGATGGGCATTTTACAGCTGCCGTTAAAGTTTTGTGCTCCTCGGGAGTTGTTCCATATAGTGATGAGACAATGAAGGCGTTGGAGGATAAACATCCATACAAGCCTCCTCCTTCTAAGTCTTGCACTACATTTTATGAACCACCCCTTGTTGGAGGATAAACATCCATACAAGCCTCCTCCTTCAAAGGTACCTCTTGTGGCAGAGATGGTTTGAGGGCACAACACCTTTTATATGTTATGTGTGGTGAGAGGTTTGCGGTTGCTACGGGTCTTCAGAGAGCGGTTTCATCAGTGGGTAATTTGTGGTTAGGGGGTAAGTGTCCGCTGAGTTTGTTTCTTCGGCACCCCTTACGTCGTTGCTATCTAAAGTTTGACAATGGGGTTCGACCCATAGTAGTGGGTACTGTTTGGAGGCGGTTGGTATTTAAAGTAGCAATGAAGGAAGTGAGTAAAGATATGAGAGAATATTTTGGAGATTTTCAGTTTTGGGTCGGTGTTTCAAGTGGTACAAAGGTTATTCTACATAGTGTTAACATGATTTTGAATGAATGTCACACTGATGGTTCTCTAGTTATGTTGACAATGGGTTTTTCAAATGCCTTCAACTTGGTTGATAGAAATGTGTTGTTTAGATAAGTAAGGGAAAGATTTCCATCTATCTCTTTATGGGTTGATTTCTTGTATGGTCAGGTTGCTCGCTTGTACGTTGGTGATGGCTTTATCTGGTCGGCTACTGGTGTGCAACAAGGGGACCCTTTAGGGCCGCTCCTTTTTTCTCTTGTCTTGCATCCCCTTCTTCATAGGATCAAAGATTGTTGCAAGCTTCTTCTACATGCTTGGTATCTTTATGATGGTACTATTATTGGCCGGTCAAAGGAAGTGGCTAGAGAGCTTGATGTCATTCGAGAGGTTGGGCCTAGTTTTGGTCTTGAGTTGAATATTGATAAGACTGAACTCTTTTGGCCTTCGTGTGATGGGTCGAAGGTTAGAGATGGTCTATTCCCTCATGGCATTGCGAGGCCGGCGTTGGATGTTAAGTTGTTGGGTGAGGCAATGAGTAAAGATGATGGGTTTGTTAGAGAGCTAGTCATGAAGGGAGCGGTTAAGACGGTTGATTTGATGAACCTTCTTCCACGGCTGAGGGACAAGAGTGAGCTTCTTTTGCTTCGTTCTTGTATGGGTGTTGCTAAGATGTATTTTAGCTTGAGGACTTGTCTACCGGAGCATGGAGAGTATGCATCAACTTATTTTGATTTTGGACTCCGTAGATCGGTCGAGGATATTGTTGTTTGTGGCGGTTCTTTTTTTAGGGATCTTCAATGGCGGCTTGCTTCTTTGCCTATTCGGCTTGGAGGTCTTGGTTTATACTCATCTATAGAGACTTATTCTTTTGCTTTTGTGGCTTCCAGGGCCCAATCTTGGATCTTTCAAGACCACATCTTGCAGGACAGTGGAGTAGTTGATATGGGCTTTGAGTTTTTTGCAGCGTTGGACAATTTTCGGGCTTCTATTCATAGTTTTGATCTTTCTAGGTATACTGTCAAAAACAACATTCCCCTAAAGCCAAACATGCTTTGGCGAGTGCTCTTTTCAGTAACACAGTGTAGGCAATGGAAGTGACTTTTGGTTTGACAAAAAGCGGGTTTTAAGTGTTTGCAGTCGACGCATAGCCAAGACTTCCTTCTTTCCATACCCATTGAGGGGCATGGACAGTGTATGTCTCCAGTTGAGTATCGCACGATCCTTCAGTATCGTCTTATGATTCCTTTGTTTCCGGATGTGCGACTTGCCCTATGTCTAATTTTCGGAGGGATTTAGATGCTTTTGGGGAGCATGAAGTTCATTGTATAGAACTATTTGGCTTCAAATATAGGCATGATTTGGTTCGTGATGTTTTATGTGATGTGTTTAGGAGAGCAGGAGTTTCGGCTAAGAAGGAGGTGCTTGTGGCCTTCTTAACTGATCTGCGGGAAGGAAGATCTACATTGAGGCCGGCGGACGTGTTAGTGTTTGGATGGGTTAGTGGAAAACATGCTTGTAACGATTTGACGGGGTCACTCATCTGGTCAGTTTGGATAGAGGGCATTTTATTGTGAGTAAAGAGGCCCTCAATGCGGCCTCTGCAAAGGTGGCTAAGCATGAAAGGACTTGCATTGAAAACCAACATGTGTTTCTTCCATTTTTTTTGACACGTTTGGGTTTCTTGCGCCCGATGTTGTCGAGATTCTCAAGAGGGTGCAAATGGTCTTACATGGTAATGTTATGTCTCTCAGGTCTTCAGATGTGGTTTTTAGAAGGATCGGTTTTGCTATCCAGAAAGGGGTAGTGGCACAACTTGTTGTCCGCCTACCACTCAATGTAAAGAAATGAACTAATAATGTAAGATTTTGCTTGTTTCATAACAAAAAAAAATTATTTAATATGTTAAAAAAATTTAAATTTTTTTCAAATGATTTAGTAAAAAAATTAGTATAATTTTATTTTAAGAAAACCCGATTTCTTTTGAGTTTTTTTCATTATATTTTAACTATTTTTAAAAATATTTTTTTTAAAATAATCAGGAAAAAATATTTAGGGATTAAGTTAAAAGATGAAATTAAAAAATTAAAAAAAACCGAATGTTTTTTTACAAATATAACATAAAAAAATTTGTAAAAAAATCATTTTACATAAAATTCTAAAAATAAATATGATAAAAAAATCGGAAACAAAGTTTCCATAAAAACTTAGAAAAATAATTTATTTTTCATTATTCAAAAATTACTTTATTTACATTTTTAGTACATCAATATATATTAATTTGATTTTTAAAAAATAAAATTCACGTCACACAATTAATCCCATTTTTTGATGAAATGTAAGAATTTGGTTGTCACGTCATCGTTGGAGCTAGGTTTTTTGCTGGAAAAATAAGACGTATTATTTTTAGTAAATACGTTGATAGTTTGTAACGCTACTATTAATTTCAAAGTTGAAATTATTTTGTGTTTAATGTTGATAGTTAGTATTATTTTGGATTATCTTTTATATGTTTAACATATATCATTATAATCGGCAATTGTTTTCTTAAAAGTAAGATATTACTCCTTTTGGTTCTCAATAATTGTCATTAAAAGAAAATTAAAATTTTAGTACATGATATATGTCATTATAGGTATAACTAATACTCAAACCTTCCACAAATAGAATTTCACCTATTTTTCTTATTTATTTTTAATATTTTCAAACACTATATTCTATTTTCCCATACAACCTTCTACATTGTATCATTATTTTTATACAATTATTTAAAATTATTGTACAACAATAAATAGTATACCTTTTACTTTTAGCTTTCATAATGTGTTTTTCACTCTAATAACATTGAGAACCAATATTATAAATCAGTATTATTATATCTTGAAGCATTAATTGTTACTAAGATTAACTTGAGACAGTGGTTAGAGGATTGCTTTGGTGCGTTTGTAAATGCCGATCTTCTGTTTGAAACCCACTGCCATAAAAATGAGAAACAAACACATATTTACAGTTTACACAGCCAAAGGCATATTCACTGTCATCAAGGCAAAGCAAGTTCCATATCCTCCATAACAACACTGCAATTGCCAGGCCTCCTTTGGAACCCACCAGACAGCCGACACCTAGCAGCCTCCATGACCAGCTGACGACAAGAGGGGCAAGAAGAGCGACAACCAAGCCACGTGTCAATGCACTTGACGTGGAAAACGTGGCCACATAGAGGCAACACCCTCATAAGATCACCATCCGAGAACTCTGTCAAGCAAATCGGGCAATCGGTATAAACCTCCGGCGAAGAGTACCTCACAATTGGCAACAGCTGCAGGGCTGTCCTCCTGAGACCCGGTGGAGGTGGAAGCTGATCTGGCATTGACGTGGCAGATCGGAAGAGCTGGTGGAGGCATGAGCAGCGTACCAACATGGCGAGTCCGATGATACCAAGCAGGGCACAGCACAGAGCAGCCAAGATAACGATGAAATCAGCATTGGCATCCATTTCCGGGTTAGGCAGTGTATTAACCATTTTAAAGAGTGTGCTAAGTTTCTTTGAGACTTTCTCATGGCTTATATATACATATATATAGGCTATATAGCTACAGACAGAGACCTGAAAGGCGCATAACAGCATCTGGAAATATAAACAAATTCTTAAATCCATTATCTTATAGAGTATAGAAGCCGATGGAGAAAAAATCAAATGGTTGAAGAGATCAGTGGGAGGCACCACAACACAAGCTCCTATTTGTAAGAGAATCACGGCCAAGTGAACAGAGCTTTGCACAATCATCTCACAATAAACCATTACCTGATTGAACCCAAAAACTCAGTAAAATGCTCCCACTCACTATCAACAAGACAAAAAGATAACAAAAACAAATTGATAGCTAATTATTTATTGCCCATTCCTAGTGGGCCGTCTCCAATTCGTGGGAAGGGAATAAAATGAGAGAAATATAGAATATTAAATCATTAAAGTTCACTTCTTTATCAACTCTTATTTTATATGCACCATGCTTTTTGTCTTTCAGCAGCTCAAAATCTCTCACAATGGTATTTATCGATGTAGTTCAATATCCTATTCTAATCTCCGCAACATTACTGTTCACCATCAATTATAAACCTCAGTTTCCACAGTGGTATTTATCAATGTTGTTTTTGGGCTATCCCCTATAATTTGTACAGTATTATTTTTCCTAAAGATAAGAATCCTCTCAGTTCTGTGTTTCAAAGAAACCTCAGGAACCTTAATAGGTTTTAGATTCAGATGGTCAAGCATAAAAGGTTTTGGAAATCACCAAAGTATGCAGTTTCCATATTCTCTCAATCTTTTTAGTCTACTTACTCGGTTGGCCCATCCACAGTATATGACCTAATTTTCCGTTAGTGCTTAAGCACTATTTTTTGTTTTTGCATGAATAATCATTCGGCAGTCTTGATGAGTATTCTCCACAAACTGAGATTTAGTCTAAAAGTGGCATGGCATCAAAGACTGAACATCTTTTCAGTACGTAGGTCTCAACCTTAAGCCCAAACACTATGAAATTTAAACATTTACATTTTACAGTATGCACTTTGGTCTTCTATGTCCATAACTTCACTTTTCATACTATACAATTTAGCTAAAAAGAAAATGCACAGGCTTGCAAATGTGATTTAGGGTGTAGTGCAGACATCTAACCTGCAGTTATCCCGGATCCATGCCACCATTATTGATGTTGTAGTTAAGGAGGCATTTCTTTGTTGAAGATCAATACTGCACCATCCTGGATACATCTGATGTTTCTTGTAGCACCACCCTGACTCTCAAGGCAATCTAAAACCAATTCATTCTTTTGATTATCCAATTTCCACAGCTGAGGACACAGCGTTGTCGAGCCAAAGAGAAAAAACCCAGTTTCTACTGTTTTATTTATCCATCTGCTATGAAGCTAAAATGATTACTGAGAAAATTTTGAATCGGATCAAGGATAAATCACCTAGGAAAAGTAAATTATAAAATAAAATAACTACTCATTCACTCAGGCAGCATCAATTTCATCTATCTTCATCAGTGTCCAGAGAAAGAACTGCAGAAAGACAACACAAAAGGTGGAACAAAACAAACTTAGATGCACAACAGAAGCGTGTTTTTATCGATCCAAAATAAACTAGAGTCTGTACTTTAAAATACATTTCATCAATTACAGAAAGTGGTAGAAGCAACCTCTCCACCTTGACCTCAGTGAGAAAGGGACGTCATGAGGAAAGCATGCCATGAGCTTCACTGTCGTTCTTGCTGTACAGACTTGTCAATATGTTCGACTACCCAGCGCACACTGCAAAGGCCAGACATTGCAAGGACGCGAGTAAACTGATAAGGTGATGTCACCGATGACAATGACTGGAATAATTTTAGATAGTTCCTCATATCAAGTATTAAAGCAAAACAAAGGGCAATAAATTTGATAATAGTAAAAAGAAAACAACTCATAGTAAGAGACCAATAAATACATCAAGCAGCAAACATAAAAAATAGTAAAAAGAAAATATGTTCTTCTGATATCAGACAGTTTGGCGACTGTCCTAACTTACCATAAGCAGGAGCTCAGAACAGAACATGAACAAGAACCAAGTGCATAGCTTAACAATTATGATATACTACATGTTCAGTGTTGCCAAAGAAGATACCCTTTGCAATGATATACTATTAACAAATATCAAGAACGGTTTGAATCTCTTTTTCCAGATTTTCAACTAAATTTGACATTGCGCTCCTGCTAGTCTGCTACTAGTAGCATGATTCAATCTACATATGTCTAACAGCTAATTCTGAAACAAAACAAGATTTACAATGCTGAAAAGATTCAGACAGTCAAAATCAAGTGTTCCACACAATCAAGGCCCTGCGATGGGAAGCTGACCGGTGAGCTCAGACAACTCTGCCTTAATGCATTGCCGTAAGCAAAAAGCAGTACTCATCAGCAGGTAAATTAACAATGTAATGTTGTTTAAGAACTCAACCAAAACACACAGAGGGAGGACTATGCTTTTTTCTACATGACAGCAGGTAAGATTTCACACAGTCCTGTAAAATTAGGGGAAAGGCACATCATTGTCTTACACGTACCCGGAAATCTATCAGTTTGATGATTTATCAATCATAACCATAGGTGTTGATTAATTTGTACATTTATCGGTTTTCATCTGTCCATGTTTCAAAACTCAACAATTATTCATTCCCAGTGGAAATCTCTTAGCTCAAATAAGTAGTCCCAAATTGACCTTGAGTCATTGACCTAGTTTATGCACCAAAGTATAAAGATCTCAAATGTCCCCAAGGGGTCTCATGTTTTCTCTTGCTATTGAGCTAAGCATTGATCCTTTTTGGCTTTCGGTATTGTTAGTATGGCTGTCTTTCTTAGGGCTTTCGGTGGGGATTTCTTGCCGTGACTTGCTACAAGCTTGAGGATTTTCAGAATTTGAGTTGCAAGTGGGTTGGGAAAGATCAGAAAAGTTTTGCTTCTTGTTGGAGTTAAGATAGATTGTCAACTGAATCCAATTGATTATCAAATATCAAGCATGCCGTAGCTGCGATAGTACTTGGTTCCAAGAGATCCACGTGATATGTCACCCATGAAACAATCAAAATAAGCAATTTCCTATCTTCAACCCCCAGGAATTGAGCTTGCGTAATTCTAAACCCTAGGAGAACCAATCGGGGAATATACAAAGCGCTCCAAACAAGAAAGGAAAAAAGCAGGCAATCATGAGGAGCTACAGAGCAGCTATCCTCAATTGAAATAGTTTCAAGCACAAACAAATCAAATTACGAAGAGCACAGATCAGACACCAGCTATCCTCAATACCGTGAATTGTGCAGCAATCAACGGGAGAATAATGGTTGGGAAGGGAAAGCAATGGGATGAGAGAGCGCAGTGGATAATCAGTGAAGAGAGAGTGAAAGACTAAAAATGGGTTGCGCTTTTCACCTGTCTATCAGATCTTTTCGAGTACAATCGATTTATAAACAGGGTTTTCCATCTCGGTCTCCCAAAACCTCTCTATCTCCACTCCACGTTGACCAGCAATACAAGCAGCCATGGCCATCTGCTACCAATGTCCATGGAAGCTCAACCCAGTCTCCCCACACTCCTCCACCTCCAACCGCAAACCATTCATTTGTAACCTCTCTCTATCCTCCAATCATCCCGCCCTCACCACTACAGAACCAGAACCCGTTTTCACCTCCGTTCGGAGCTTCGCCCCAGCCACCGTCGCCAACCTCGGTCCAGGCTTTGACTTCCTTGGTTGCGCCGTCGACGGAGTAGGTGACCACGTCACACTCACTGTCGACCCCGCCGTTCATCCTGGTCAGATCGCTATATCCGAGATCACTGGCACCGCCGCCTCTAAGAAGCTCTCGAAGGATCCCCTGCACAATTGCGCCGGGATTGCTGCGATCGCCGCCATGAAATCCCTCGGGATCCGGTCTGTTGGACTTTCACTTTCTCTAGACAAAGGCCTCCCGCTCGGAAGTGGATTAGGCTCATCAGCAGCGAGTGCAGCCGCTGCGGCTGTTGCCGTCAACGAGCTCTTTGGGGGAAGGCTCTCTACCGCCGAGCTTGTGGAGGCTGGGCTTAAATCAGAAGCCAAGGTGTCCGGCTACCACGCGGACAACATCGCGCCTGCTATCATGGGAGGGTTCGTCCTTATACGAAACTATGAGCCTTTGGATCTGATGAAGCTTCAATTTCCGATTGATCGGGAGCTATTCTTCGTGCTGGTGAGCCCCGATTTCGAGGCTCCAACCAAGAAGATGAGAGCAGCGCTGCCTGCGGAGATCGGGATGCCTCACCATGTGTGGAACTGTAGTCAGGCTGGGGCATTGGTCGCGGCGGTGCTGCTCGGAGACGTGCAGGGTCTGGGGAAGGCTTTGTCGTCGGACAAGATTGTGGAGCCGAGGCGTGCACCGTTGATCCCGGGAATGGAGGCGGTGAAGAAGGCGGCTATCAAGGCTGGGGCATTTGGCTGCACAATCAGCGGGGCTGGCCCAACTGCGGTGGCGATCGTAGACTGTGAAGATAAGGGGAAGGCTGTTGGGGAGAGGATGGTGGAGGCTTTCTCCAAGGAAGGTGGATTACAGGCTGTGGCTACTGTCAAGAGGCTTGACAGGGTTGGTGCTAGGCTTGTAAGTGGCATCCCCTTATGTCGATGAGGAGAAGAAACGAATAATAAAGTACAGTAGTACACTGCCCGAATTGGAGTCCAAAGAGTAATGGTATGTCTTCTCTGATTATTTAGGCTGACATGAGGTGCTAGACGAAGAACCATGTTGTGTGACTGTACTATTCAATCTTCTTTTAACATTGAAAAAGAAGGACCACGAGATAAGTTCGACCATTATTCAGTTTCACTGTGAGCTTGTTGTTCGATGTTTTTCTTTTGTTGAACCATTTTCAGTTCAACTAGTAATATGCCAGATGATCTTTTGTTTAATTGCCTTCATTTAGGGTGCTTGATGATTCGTCTCTACTTTGTTTCTTTCTTTTTTCAATAAAAATTGTAACCAGTATTTGCTATGCATTTTGAGTTTACTTTTTTTCTGGATAGGCTTTTTAGAATTATGAGAAAATTGCTGGCTAAATGCTATGTTACAATCCTAGAAGTCATACAATCTCTTTGTACTTTTTTCATGTCCATGTAATATAGATCAGCATCTTGAGGTGTCATAGTGCATCTTGAGCTGTCACAGTACATGGTGTGATGCATAGGGATTTGAAACCGGAATATTTTTTACTGGTCAACAAGGTCGATGATTTTTAACTCAAGGGTATTGACTTTGGATTGTCGGTTTTGTTCAAGCCAGGTAAGATATAGCACCATAGTAATTAAAATGCAATGCACTACAATGAAAACTGATAATTACTATTGGGTTTGTCGGAAGAGGATATTGCTGGTTTAGAGGGGATGTTCACGTCCATGGATACTGATGATACTGGTGCAATCACGTTTGAGGAACTGAAGGATGGTTTGAGAAGATATGGATACACCCTCTAAGATCATGAGATACAAAATTTTATGGAAGCGGTATGGTTAATGAAACTAAGTTGTGCTTCGTTTGCAGTAAATAGTAAATGCCATATTTTTTTATGTTTGCTGCTTGATGTAACCATACAAATTTATTCCAGTCATAATATGTGTTATGCTTGTCAGTGTCATCAAACTCTTATGATAAGTAATATTTCCTTTCGCAAGCTAGCAATACCACAGGAGAAAATGATGGAAGATCCATGGAGAAAGGTCCAAAAAAAAAAAAGTTTTATAATATTTACCCATTCGGCATTTATTGGAGCTTGTCCTGAAAAGCATGTTCAGAAGTCATTCTTTAGCTGCCTAACTATATTGGTTGCAGTTGTTTAAACTTCAACGTCTCTCCCTAGCCCACAAATGCCACTTTTTATTTAGTTTTTTTTTTCTCTCTCTACTGAAGTCCGACTTGCAATGTTCAAAACATTAGCATGCCTCTTGACTCATAGATTCTGTTTGGACCCAATAATCAAACTCATCATTAAGTGGGTGACTGGTGTGTACATGAGAACAGCAGCATGCCATGTTGAGTAAATATTACAGGCTGACGTGGATAAGAATGGAACCATTGATTATGGTGAATTCATAGCTGCAACTATCCGTCTCAACAAGCTAGAGCGTGAAGAACATCTTGTTGCAGCTTTCCAGTATTTTGACAAGGATGCAAGTGGGTATACTACTATCGACAAGCTTCAGCAGGCCTGTATAGAGCAAGGCCTGAATGATTCTTTTCTTGAAGATATTATCAAAGAAGTTGATCAATAAAAATGTAAATCTCCGTCCCTTCCATTTTCCTTGTCATGACAGAAGGGGCAAAACGAGAATCTTTTTTATATCCCTAGTTTTTGGATTATATATGTTTTGTTCTAGTTGTATAAAACTGGGCATGCACTTTTGACTACATTTTGTCCCTGTGTTAGTTCTCACTATATCTTTGTATTTTGTTACAGGATGGCAGAATTGATTATGGAGAGTTTGTTGCCATGATGAGAAAAGGAAATGCCGGAGGTGGACTTGGGATTGCACTCGGAAGGAGAACAATTAGTAGCAGTCTGAATTTGACCAGAAATGCAACATAAGCATTTTGCAACTGAAGGGACTTCGCTGAGGGACTGAATTACGGGTTATTTCCTTTATATTTCCTGATATTGTCATTGATTATGCAGAACATACTAAAGTGAACCAATAGATGATTGGTAGATGTCCTAGGTTCATTTTTTGAAAAGTATGAAGTAGTATCACCTTCATTTAGGTTAAACTTGAGCTTTGTTTGGCTGCATAAACATGATTTTTAAATTTATTGTTATCATATATGCTCGCATCGACGTAAGATTTATGTTTCTAGCAGAATCATGGAAAACCACTCGTTTTTCCCAAAAGATTATATCATTTATAATAAATGTAAGATTGAGAGTGATACACAGTGTGCTATTTATTTGGATTGGCCTTGTTTTGTTTGTGTTTTCATTAAGTGGTGTATTGGCCTTGTTAATTGAAAGCAATGATGCTAATTATTTTCTAGGTGAACCAGCTGCAGAAAATGCAAAGAAACATATTTAGTTTGGTGTGGCTTGAGATCTGTTTTGCACCACTTTCTGTAATTGATGAAATGTATTTTAAAAACACACCTGTGTTGTCTTTCTCCAGCTTTTTTCTGTACACTGATGACGATAGATGAAATGATGATGCCTGAGTGAATGAGTAATTATTTTATGTTTACCTTCCTGGATAACTTTTCCTCCTATTCAAAGTTTTCTCATAACACAATGTATCTTCATAGCAGATGGATAAATAAACAGCAGAAACTTTTTTTTTCCTTACCTTTGTTGTTATTTCTTTCTGTTTGGCTAAACAATGTTGTGTCTTGAGCTGTGGAAGTTGGATAATCAAAAGAATGAACTGGTTTTAGATTGCCTTGAGAGTCAGGCTGGTGCTACAAGAAACGTCAGATGTGTTCAGGATGGTTCAGTATTGATCTTCAACAGAAAATAGATGCATCCTTAACTACAGCTTTAATGATGGCGGCATGGATCTGGCTTTTTAGCTAAATTGTATAGGATGAAAAGTGAAGTTATGGACATGGAAGACCAAAGTGCATACTGTAAAATGTAAATGCTTAAATTTCATAGTGTTTGGGCTTAAGGTAGAGACCTAGTTACTGAAGATGTTCAGTCTTTGATTCCATGACACTTTTAGACTAAACTTCAGTTTGTGTAGAATACTCATCAAGACTGCTGAATGATGATTATGCAAAAACAAAAAAATAGTGCTTAAGCACTTACGGAAAATTAGGTTATATACTCTGGATGGGCCAACTGAGTAATAAGTAGACTACAAAGATTGAGAGAATATGAAAACTGAGCATCAAAAACATTTAGCATTCTATTTTGTTGTGCTGACGTTCAAGGCATGCGAGCAAAACCTAGTAATTGTAAAAATGATAATCAAACAATTTGTCTTCCAGAAAGAATACGTACTTCATGGTTGCAACTGAGCATCAAAAAACAAACTACTCTTTAGAATATAAAATGTCTACATTATTGTTTCGAAGATTTGAAATCCCTACACTCACAACAACAGCAATTCAACAGCAAACTTATATGCACTTTCATTTCATACTTCCACCTTTCATACTAATGTTAAATTCAAACGATCAGCATCAAACATTTCGATACACACCCTCGCTTGATCAGTAGATGCCGAACCAGTGAACAATGGTAGGACCCTGTCGACATCAGGCATCAAATGGAATCTGAAACTGAATAAAATCAACCCCCTTCCTAGATTTATTTCTTTGCCTTTGAGAACCTGAGGCACCTGTACTTTTCTCCACTTACTGTGATCTCGAGGGCTCCATCTTGGTTATCTTGATTGGATGCAGTTCCCATGAGGACACTCTTCTCCTTCTCTAGATTTTCCCTCTCCATCTTCAATCTCGCTTCTTGTCGCGCTATCTCTGCCTGCAAAAAAATTGTAACATGAATATTTGCAAGTGTAGAGATGAATGAGCAAAAATTGCATCTCCTCAGAGAGATTACTCTTTTTGAATGTCGGTGTTTTTTTGCAAATGATTGAACTAAATGGGTTAATCAGTGTCATTCCTGATAAACTAATAGAAGACTCAACATCTTAAGCGGAGAAATTTGCTGTAGTGCATGGCAATCAGTCACATGATCAAACACCACAGGAGAACATATTCAGTTAAGATGAATGTTAGGTCGAAAATGGAACACATGTACCATCATATGCTCAATCTTGTTTAAAAGTCATGCTTTCCTCTGAGACGATTGAATAGCCATTAAGAGAGCCCTAAGGAAAAGGGGGGGGGGGGGGGGGGGTGGCGGGGAAATTAAAAAAATTTAATGGTAATGAGTGGCCAAAATAGAAATGGTGATAATACCTGAAAAACTCTTTTGTTTTTATAATGTCAAAGAGATATCGAAAGTGTTCAACTCTACAATGGTGGTGTAGCAAAAATAGGTTTAGGAGAGAATTTAGCGGAAAAATGAACATGCTTGATAGGCAAGCATAAATCATTTAACACACTGGCAACAAGGATTATTGGGTTATGACGATTCCGCACACAAGAATTCAATTAAAAGAGCTCAATCCATTGTCAAGAATCGGAAATTGGAGTGATTTCCGCTTGTAGAAAACAAGAACACCAGCCATTTTAATGCTACTAGCTTAAAAATGTCACCTCTACTTTTCTTGGCAAGGTAGGAACAAATTCGTATGCAAGCAACTTAAATGCTCCAGAATGCAGCTCCATCATCATTCAAGCATGTAAATCGACAATCACTTGGAGGTAATTTTCAGAAACAAAATGTAAAAAAAACAATACCGAAAGATCTATTAGATCTGTATTGTGTTCCATTCTCCTAGCTATGCATTTTGCTGTGAGATCCTTTATCTTGACTGTTATTTTACTAAGCTTGCCTAATCCTTATGATTTGGTTGACGATGATTATGTGATGAGACTCAGCCTTGAGATCAGTTCACTCAGTATATTTTTACTATTTAGTAATTAAGGGAGCTAAATCCTAAACGTTTCTATGTCGCAAAATCTAATTTGAAATGAGAAATTGAAAACACCGTGCCATCGTTCTATAAAAACAAGAAAAACAGAAGCAAGCAGCTAATTCAAGCAAAAGACCCAATTTCAGGAAACGTGGAGTGGGTTAGGGTTAATATTAGGGTTTACCGATCAGAACCCCAAATTCAATTGACGAAAGAAGAACAGAAATTGGAAAATACCTCCCGGCGAGAGAGCTGGGCCTTCCAAGCAGCTTCGCGCTCGGCGACTTCTCGTTCGCGTTCTTGGATGTAACTCTGCATCTCCCTCTCCTTCATAATCCGATCTTGAATGTCTGCTTCTAGCGCCTCCTTGAGCTCCTCCACGAACCTATCCACCACCGTTTTAATCCTCAGCGACATCTCTCTTCAAATTGACGTAATCAAACCCTCAATGTGTATGATGTGAAGCTAAATCCATTCAAAAGGCAGATTGATTAATCGAAAAGTGAAAGGGTTGATTGGAAGGTTCAAAACGATGATGAGGGCGTGTTTTTTTTTGTAGTCTTGTGGCAGTTGCTTGTGGGTGCCGATGGTTACGATTCAAAACTTGATGATACAGAATGGTATCGAATATGGGCCGCCAGTTTTTCAGACGGGTGGCCCACAACAAGTCAGGGTGTATGTACGGGAAATTTGGGTGAGTGTGATAGACCATCTTTAATCTTTATTTTACTTCAAACACAATTTTTATTTTTATTTTTGAAAACATGTATAATTATATACGTTCAGGAGACGCATATAATTTATAAAAAACACTTTAGGGCTTGTTTGGAAGCGTTAGGAATCATTTCCGATAACGGAATGAATCTGAATCAATCAAAAGTGATGTTTGTTTAGAGGTCTTTTAACACATGAAAGTGATCAAATCACTTCCATTTTTTCCTTTTTCTTAACCGATTTCATTCCGTTTTCATTCCACCACTCCAACTAAACGGACACTTAATTTCTCAACCTAACCATGTATCTCATAATAGTCGGAATAAAATTGTGAAATTCCTTCATCGAACCGTGTAATAAACTAATAAAGATGTTCATAATCAAATAAAGATCGGAATGAGAAGGAATGAATTTTTATATTTTTTCTTGTTGGCTCTTGCCTTATCGTTCGTAACGAAACCATTTACTCATTCACTTTACAAAGGATAAAGTAGTTTGATGACGTTTATACGGCTAATGGAGAAATTTTACATGTCCAAATTGTTCTACAAACTGCACGCAAATGAGTGTAAGATATCAAATATCTATAAACGAGTTTGGTATATTTTAAATATGAATATCAAATTAATATACGACGTTTGGATGTATTAAAAAAATCATATATCTTTAATATTGATATCATATAAGTTTTGAATTATTAAATAATCTATGTTAGGCATTAACCGGTATTATTTTAAGGCGGCGTATTGTGGCCACAATACCTATTATACATTTTTTTTTAATGTTTTACTTTTATAGAATATGAAAAAACAAGATATGCATAGTTAAAAACATATTTTACACATTCGAAAATATTTTAAATAAAAGCAACTTAAATTCTAGATTTTGAAAAAAAAATTATTGAAAAATAGGATCCATTTGGTTGATTGTTGTATTATTTTGGGATTATAATCCTACAGTAATCCAATAATCCAACCCTTGTTCGGTTGATGGGTTATTTGGAAGATGAAGGTTATTGTGGATATTATTTAAGTTGAGTTTAAAAAGGGTGTTCGGTTGAATGAGGTTATTGAGATAAAAGATTAAAAGAGGATGATGTTGAAAATAATCTAGCTAATTTTAATCCTTCTCTCACTAGATTATTAAGATTGTTGAAGAGATGAATATACATTTAGACCAGTTTGCCCCTCAATCTCTCATATTCACTTCGGGCCCTAATATAAAATTTTCATATTCATTCTCGTTCATTTATACCAAACACATACTTAGATTATTTTTTTCATTTCATTTACTATTTTCATCTCCTTTCATCATCGTCTCCCTTCGTCTTCGTCCATTATAATCCAGAGATACCAAACAAACCCCTGTGTTATAAAAAAAATCTAATCAAACAACCAAATCGACCCACTATAATTAAAAAAAAAATTGTAACTTTAATTTTTATATTGTTATATTTTCGTAAAAAGTTTATAATATTAATTATTAATTTATTATATTTTAGAAACAAAATCGGGTAAGATACGAGAATTAAAGTAGTTTAGTTCTAAAGAAATTGAATTGGAATTTGAGGCTTCGTTTGCTACATTTTTACGATAAAGTATGGTAGGTTGAACTGATCCACTAACTTTTTGTAATTCCCCAATTCAGCTCTTGTTGGAAACACCTGACGATAGCCACTGAACGTTGTAAGCCGCAATTGTATTAATAAATAAAACCCTACTTTAGTTATAACTCTAGAAACGGAAGCAGAGTCGAAATATATCTAGTAAATATATGTACCCTTATATATGTAATTTTTTGAAATTATCCTTTGTAGTTTCATGCAAATGTAGATAAAATACTAATATAATTACTTTAAAGTTTAAACCACAAGGAATGATCACAAAATTTTTTTATAAATAACGGTATACATATGAACTAGATTTATTTTCATTCCTATTTTTGAAACAAAGAGGCCTAAGTGTAAATATAGAGGTAGTAAGCAATAGCAGTTAAAACTTAAAAGTGGAAATGATAACTGACAATTTTTTAATATAGCAACAGAAGGTGACCCTGCTTGACATTGAAGTTTGTTCTATAAATCCAGGCAAGAGAGAACACAATGTCAAGCTCCTCCAATTGCAATTACACTTTATTTTTATGCAAATGTCTACAGTGCAATTACATCAGCAAATGTCCTGCATAATCACAATGTTCTGTCAAGCAGAGCAGTTAAGTGTCTACAAGGCCTTTCCGATATGCTAATTTCACAGTTCATCCTTGGAAGCTCCATGCCCCGACTGTCCAGCATATGATGCATAGGCCTCGATAATGGATTTGTAGACGTCAACTCCTTTTAGATATTCAGCTTTGCTTAGATACTGCATTAAAGAACAAGGATTCAGCTGGACAAGCACTAAGCAACAAATATTTAGGTACATTCACATTTACATAAAAAAAGAATAAAGATTTCAAGAGAGGTGAAAAAATCACCTCGTTGTGGTCATGCAATAAGCTAGGAGTGTTTGCTATAGGAGAGAAACCAATAGCAGGCAATCCCAGCTGCCGATAGTAGCGTGCGTCTGTTGAGGCTGGGAAAATTTGTGGCCTACCAATCTTTCCATCAGCTTTCTTCACAGCTTCTTCTAGAAGGTTCCACCAGGGGTTCGTACTGTCAGTGGCTGTTAACACTGGTCTTCCTAATTTATCATGCACAGAAACCTTTTGCCTGAACTGTTTCAATTAAGTAATCATAATTAATAAATAAATAGAATAAGACCAGAGATTCACCACATCACCAAGACATTCTCTTGTTCTCAATAACAGAATTTTCATATGATGCATCAGAGCAAAGCCACAGGGATAAGCAGAAGCCGCAAAAAAAGAGATTGTCAATAATTAATAACACAAATTTTGAATCACTACAAGCTGCCAAAAAAAATTTTGTGTAGGGTATATAGAACTATAAAAGTACCTCGAATGTCATGTTGCGTGAAGCAGGAGCCCATTCTTCAGCAATGCGCTTCTCCAATGACTCTGTGTCAGCGGTTGGTGGTACCCGGATATCAAAACCTGCTTCTGCTTCTGATGGTTGCAAATTCATCACAAAACCCTGACAACCATGAGTGGGATTACATTACAGTCTAAAACAATGGAAAGGACTATTACATAATGAAAATCTACAAGAAGCTATTTTTTTTCTAATCATTGTGAACAAAAATGAAACTCTAGTACATACTCAAATCAGCATAATGGTCATCATTGATCCCAAAAGAAGATCAATTGCAGACTAGAACAATTCATGCGATGCAGCACACAAGTCTGACAGATTACAACCGAGTTTTCATATTTAACCACTTTGATTTTCTCCAAGTATTTGTTTTATGGAAGAATATAGCAAAAAGCAAGTAAAATGCATTACTTCTACTTCAATATAGCAAAAAGCAATGAGTAAAAATTTAACTGAACATTTGCAACTCAGTAAGTGCAGAGATGAGACATGCACTCACTGTAGGTGTGGGTGTGCCAGCCTTCAAAAATGCCATATTTACAGACACAACCTCTCCTTCATCCTTCAACCCAGCTTTCATCAGATCAAACTGCGAAGCACGAAACCTCCTGATGGTCTCAATACTCTTGAGAAGATTCTCCATTGCACTATTATCATACAGTTTCGCGCCATGACCAGGTTCTCCTCTAGCTTTAATCACTAACCACCATGGTGATACCTCAGCATAAAACAACCGGTAGTGCTCGCGTGCTGATGGAAGACCCTCATCAAGTATAATCCCGACATTCATTTTATTGAATGTATCTGATTCAACGAACACCCCAACTCCATCATGGCCTCCAATTTCCTCATCTGGCACAAATGATAGATAGACGGTCCGAGTTGGCTGAAATCCAGATGCTTTCAGCTTCCTTATGGCCTCCAGGTATTGTAAACCCACACATTTCATATCCTGATATGCACAAGAATTGATTATCAACAAATTTACAATAGTTAGCAACTAAAAATAGGGTTACCTCCAGAAGATGGCTATTAATAACACATTTATAGTGAAACAACACCCACAAAATTGTGAATAAATATGTTAATTTTACATATAAGTATGTTTGCCTTCCCGAATGGACGTTGTTCTACACTTATACAATAACAAGTGGTTTAACCCTAAAAATACTGCATTGCTCTACTAGCAATTACCATTAGGAGTCATACTCACAGATCAGTAACAAGTCAAAGTATTGCCATCATAAGAAAAAACAAGGTCAACTCAAACCACCAACACAACAATTACATTTCAAAAAAGAATATCCAACAGGAGTTTAGTAGGAATAAGACACCTGAGAGCCTCTGGCATAAATTTTTCCATCGTCATCGATATGAGCAGCAAAGGGAGGGTGGGCCCACTTCTGAGCCTCAACCGGAACGACGTCAGTGTGAGAATTGAGAAGAATCGAGGGCAAATCTGGGTTTTTTCCAGGCCATTTAATAAGAATCAGGGGCTTGCCGGCGACAAGCTCTAGGGTTTGTGATTCAAGAGAGAGGGATTTGGCTTGAGAGATGATGAAATCTGCAGCTTCGAAGTAGTTCGGTGATGGCTGAGCGGTGTTGATTCTTAAATAGTCTTGGAACCTCGTGATGATTGAAGATGAGTCTTCTTCTGCGATGGATTGTTGGAATGAGGAGAAGTACAAAAGAGAGAGTAAACAGAGTAGAGACAGTGACGATGCTGCAGCCATGGCGGATGACTAGAGCGTGGTGGAGGCGACAGATTGGGGGCGTGGTGATTGTTCTGCTGCTTCCAATTTAAGCAAATAATTTAGATGCTCTGTTTTCACATGAATTTTTTTTTTCCTTCATTTTTTTGGTTTTGGTGATTATCTATTCGAATCTTATATCTATTGAAATCAGAGTAATTCTGTCGCTGACAAATCACAATGAAGTACACCAAAATCTTATTTAATATTTTTTTGAGTTATTTATAAAATTTATCACATTATATTTAATAATTTATCACTTATTCTTTTATAAAAAAAATATATTATTAAAGTTACTAAACAGTGTAACGTTTGCATTAGATATATAAAATATATTATCATCAAAACTGAAAAGAATTTTTTTAAATAAAATTTTTAGTGTAATTTTTTAAATATAAAAATTATTTATTTTCTTTAAAATATAAGTAAAAATTAATATTGATATATAATACGTAAAAATTATAATATAATATTTTATAATTTAGGTAAAACTCGCACAAAATATAGGCACTAAACTAGTTTACTATAAATGAAGAAGTAAATAAATCAAAAAAATATTTAAACAAAAAATCCCATCATTATATACCCCAAATGACGCTCATAAAAACAATTTTTTAAGACTTTAATTAATAATAATAATATTTAGGAAAAAAAAAAATTTTGTTACAAATAAATAAATTAAAAGGTTAAAGATTTAAATCCAACAAATATCTCTGTAACAAGCAAAGAAAAAAAAAATAAATTTAAACAAATAAACTTAAATTAGATGTGCATAACTTTATTTTTAGCTATCGGCAATGTCGATAAAGTTTCTTATAATATAACCACTTTTTAAAAAAATTATCTGTTTGGTTTAACCTTTTCACTTACCTAATTTTTTATTATGTCAATTTTAAACGTGAAGAACTGAGGATCCTCACTTATCTAGGGTTGGGCTGCAAACCTAAACCGTCGGTTTAGGTTTACAAACCGGCGGTTTCGGTTTGGCCCAAGGCCAAACCTAAACCGAAACCGGGGCCTTTGAAACCGGCGGTCCGCCGGTTTGCCAGTTTAGCACGGTTTATAAAAAAAAATTTAAAAAAAACATTAAAAAAAAAAGAGAAAGTATTATGTTAAAAAAAAATAATATATAAAAAATAGTAATAAAAATTTATACCAATTGAAAAAAAAAACTCGGAAAAATTAAAGGGCTTGAACCGGTTTCCCGGTTGCCTACGTATCCTCTCGGGGTTAAGAGGAATCAAAGCCCAGGTAGTTCTCTTACCTTGACTTACCTTTTTTCGGACTTCCGAGTTTTTTTTAATCCCGCTTACCTTTCGATGTCGGACTCGGAAGTAGTGCCGGCGTCTTCGGAGTTGGAATCCGATTTGGAGTCGTACACCGGTGCATTCCTTTGTTTCCGCTTAGCCGCCCTTATCCAATCTTGAATACAAACTTGCATCTCCAACTTCTCGGGCTTCAATTGAGTTCGGTTGTGACCGAGAATGTTCGCGCCTCGGCTAAATGCTTGCTCCACCGCAACCGTTGATGCGGGCACGGCCATGATTTGTTGTACAATTTTAACTAAGGTTGGATATTTGGGAGCTAATCTCTTCCACCAATCCAAAATATCAAATTCAACATTATCATCAAAACTAAAACAAGTGTTAAGATAATCTTGATATTCCGCATTTGAAGATGAATGTCTAGGTGTTTTTGTTCTTCTAGCAAAAACTTGTTGTGCAAGTGAAAGAGAAGGAGATGAAGTAGTAGAAGAGGGAGATGGACTAGGTGCGGTAGAAGAAGAGCTAGCACTAGACTGAAATGTACTAAGTAATTTTAAAATTTCGGTATTAACTTCTTGCACAATGTTAGGAACATTATAGTCTTCTTGTGTTAAGTTTACACACAAACAATCATAATAAATAGTCAATAAATCGGAAAGACCATCTAATTTAAGTCTAGGATCAAAAAAGGCGGTTACAAGATAAATCATGGGAATGTTTTTATAATATTTAAGCCATTTTTCTTTCATATCAAGCATACATTGTACAAGGCAAGGTATGTTAAAACATTTTACAAAAGCTTCGGAAACATTAACGGCAATTTCTACAAATCTATGAGATGTTGGAGTGTAAACACAACTCATGGTATTAGTTGCATCATTAAAAGTTTTTAAAACATTACAAATATGGGCACAAGTTTCCCAAACATTTTCATCATCTAAAATTGACCAAGAACATGAATTGAAGCAAATTCTTGTAACAAAACTTTATAACGTACGGCTTCACAAAGTAGTTTGTAAGTCGAGTTCCAACGAGTTCCAACATCTTTTGAAAAAACAATAGGATGAACATTTTTGTTTAAACATAAATTTCTCCATTTTCTTCTTAAATCGGAGTCATGCCAAATATGATCAATAACAAGTTTGATTGGGGTTAGCATATCTCTTAAAACCTTAAGTCCATCTTGAACACATAAGTTTAAAATATGACATGCACATCTTTGATGAGTATAAGGAGTTTTTATATATTGTCCCGCATCCTCAACCAAATGGTTTACGGCGGCGGTATTTGCGGATGCATTATCAAAAGAATATGAAAAAATTCGATGTTGTAAATTATATTCTTGTAAAACCGTTTTAATCATGCTTGCAATGCCTAGTGCATTATGTCTTTGATTAAAATGCCGAAAACCAATAACATATTTATGCAAAAACATAGCGTTATCAATAAAATGTAAAGTAATGCCCATGTAAAAATGTTGTTGTGATTGTGTACTCCAAATATCACTACAAATTGAAACTTGATGTTCAAAACTAGCCAAATTCAAGAAAATTTTTCTTTCTTTTTAAAGTAAGATTTATTAACTAATTTTGAAACGGTTTTCCTAGAAGTTGGTTTAAAAGAAGGTTGAAGATATCTAGTGTTATATTCCCTAACTTCTTCATATTCGGCATAAGAAAACGGTAATGAATGTGAACAAATAACATCGGTTAATCCTAGACTTTCTTCACTATGATTATATGTAAATAAAGGAGAATGAGAGGTAGAAGATGCAAACCCGTGGGACAATTGTGTTTGTCCCCGTGAAATCCCGAGCTTCTCCGGATGGACGTTTGCCATGTGAGTTTGCAATGTCCCGTAGCCGCCCTTCACCTTCCACTTGTACACCTTCGGGCAATAGTTGCATGTCACTTGACAATACTCGTTCACCGGCTCCCTCCTAGTGTAATGCTTCGTAAATATTTCGGATGTAAGCATTTTCGGAGGGGGGAGACTTCTTCGTGGAACTTCGGTAACATCGGGATTGTCGGACATTTGTGTTTCGCTCTCTTGGGTGCTAGGAAAGTATTGGGAAGAGGGAATTTGATCACTTGGGTTTGCCATTACGAGAAATCGAGATATCGAGAATACGAGGAATCGAGAATTCGAGAATAAGAGATTAGGAGAGTAGAGAAGATGAGTTGTAGATGGTGTGATTTGTGGAGGAAGAGAGTATGGGTATTTATAGGAAATTAGGATTAAATGTGGAGGGGGGATTTAATAAATTTTTTTTTTAAAAAAATATTATACCCCCAACGGCTCTTTTAAAAGAGCCGTTGGGTTTAAAAAAAAAAAAAAAAAAAGACTGTTTGGGCCCAAACCGGTTCAAACCGCCGGTTTAGGTTTTCGGAAAAGCCAAACCGAAACCTAAACTTTGAACCGGCGAAACCTAAACCGGCGGTTTGGCCGGTTTGAAAACCGCCGGTTCGGCGGTTTGAAACAAACCGGGCCCAACACTAACTTATCTATTACTTTTCAAATTTTGGATTTAAATTTATCTAAATAAATTTTCATCCAGATTTATCAAGATCTCTTTTATTGTTTATGATTATTTATAACAATCAAAATCTAATTACAAATGTAACAAAAAATTTAAAAAAAACCTTTAAAAATCTTGCCAATTTATATTTGGTAAAATGGAAAAGTATGTTTTTTTGTAAATCTAAAAACAAATCACTTAAAGCCCATTCTTCTCTTTGCTATTTAAGATACACTAATTTCCGTAAAAGAGTTTTAATATGATATTAGGTACAAAATATTTTTAACTCATACAATTTACACAATCTTTTTTTTAAATCTTCTCGAGTAAGTTAGTAAAATTATCTCAATATATTCAATTCATGTTTATTTTTATCCTACTTTTTTTCATCTTATTTATTTTTATTAGATTCTACTACTTTACACTAATAATTTTTTGGGTTTTCTCGGATTTACAACCTCATAGGATGAGCAAAGAGGTCATTGATTTCATTGTTCTTGTCCTACCTGAGAAGTATTGTAACACCCCAAATCCGTAGGACTCGAGGTGCTACTGGGCTAGGATTTCCACAAAGGATCCTGACCCTAGCCTGACAACAAGTTCACTGATCTTACAACAAGGCACATATAGATTAAATACAAAACCATAAGAACTGGAATAAAGTATCAAAAGGTTTATACAAAATACTGCTGAGTACAATCAAAACATAACATTTCTACATGATTAAAAGATCCCAATCCCACGAGAACGACCCAATGTACCGAGCCATCAGCAGATCACCCTCTCTGGATCACTCTGCAGTTCTCCTAACCTGCAAAGATCTACAACACGGTATGAAACCGTTAGCTAACCATACACATATAAAGAATGAGCATAAGCACAATCACATATCAGAAATATTAAACACTTCAACATGATATCACACATTTACCCGATTCATTATCTTTATACAAATGGTCCAACACATGAATCGTATATATATAAATATCAATATGAACATATGTGACACGAGGAATATAACCCTCTCCTCTCGGGGATGTTGCCAGCTGGAGTGGTGATCTGGTCACACTTCCCGTGTACCCTATGGGAGTGGAGCAAGTGCCCGTCCCACTTCCATATCTAGCCTGTCCGCAGAGAACCTCCCTGTCTCCACGCGGGATGACAGGGAAAAGCTGTCAGAACCCTACAATGGGCAGTACTATACCATAGGTCGGTAAACATCATAACGCATACTATCAAGCATAAACATACACCACTCATGCAACATCCAATATAGGGATGACAGCTAAGTAAGTCCTATGGACTTACCTCAGTTTCGGAAGTAATCCCAACTATGATCAACTCTCAGATACGTCCACTCCAATCTGGAGGATAACACGGCATATACAAGGCATACATATATACATATCAATCTACTATCACACAAAGGGTCACACCTAGACCCAAGGGATCCATAAGGATCATATCCAACTCGTAAACCCCGAAAACACTAAACCTCAAAGCCGTAACCGGCATATCTATATCATACTCATCAACAACCGATACCTAGCATGGTACTAGTTCCCTCATACTAGGAAAGGAAAGGAACTACCCAACTATGGGTAGTCCCAGGACAAGACGCACCTGCGTGATCAAGGGACGCAGGAGCGGAGTGGACAACCCGCAGGCACGGCAGGGATCAGCCGCAGGCGCGGTGACACGGGACGCAGGCAACGCAGGCAAGGCGTTGGCGCGGGCGCTGCGGCATGGCTTCCGCAGGGGCGGCGGCTTCTAGGCGCGGGGGCGGCGTCTGTGCAGAACGTGAACCCGCGGCTTCTCTTTGGCTCTTCACGAGATCAAATCACGTCTTCTCTCATCCAAATTCACACACATACATATACATACACATTCCAACATTAATCTATGATCAATACATCTAATCCTAAGCTAAGGAAGGAAGAATCAAGGAAAGAAAGAAGGAGAAGCAAGAACTCTTACCACCTTTGTGGTCCTAGGATGCAGGGAGAGATCACACACCTCAGTAGCTGGCTTTCAAGCTCAGCATACACATTGGCTCATCCACCACCACAAAAACCACACAAAACTCTTCCAACTCTTAAGAGAGATCAAGAACAAGATCAAGACCAAGGAGAAGCAAGAAGGACGTGAGCAACTGAGGAAGAGAAGTGAAGAAGAAACCCTTGATCAGCCAAGGGAAAGAAAGAAGTAAGCAAAGGGTAAAGCACGGGTCAAAGGAGTCAACAAAACCGGCTGCAGCTGCCGGAAACCGTAGGGGCGGTTCCCTGAGCTGCAGGGGCGGCAGTCATGCCCGCGGGTGCGGAAAGGCCAATCTCAGCTAAGGTCCAATCTCGGTCCGAAGGACTAAGGCTCTTACATCTCATCCCCCTAAAAATAAGTTTCGTCCCGAAACTTGCAAAGTCCTGAAACCACTCGGACTCCAAAAGCCGAGGTACAACTCTCTCTATAACCTCAACATAATCATGGAGGAACTCATCAACTCCAGCAACAACTATACTATCCAGGCATAGAGGAAAATCATCTCTAGCCAAACCATAAACATATCACAAGGCATAGAGGAATCATATCTCTAGCCGTATCATATCCATAACAGAAAGGCATGGAGGGAGAACAGCTCCAGCAATACTATGTCCATCAAAGTAGCATGGAGGAAAGATCCATCTCCAGCTAAACTAGTAATCATACTAGCACAACCAGATCTAATAAGATCATAATCACATCAAAGCTAGTATGAAAATAAACACATCATAGCATATAAGCATATAAGCACATAACACTCACCAAGGTAGTACTAAGACCTACTCGGTGATCCTACTGGTGTATCTAACTCAACATAGAACTTTGGATAGTTCCTCTGGATACTATCCTCAGTCTCCATGTAGCCTCATCAGGTCCTCGTCTCGACCACTGTATCCTTAGCATAGGAATGTCCGTCGAACGCAGGCGTCTCATACCTCGTTATAGGCAATAGGGTGCTCAGTAAATGTGTGGTCCGGCTCAACCACCAAATCATCATAACTCACAAGGTGTCTCAGATCTGGTATGTACTCCCTCAGCTGAGACACATGAAACACAGGGTGAACACCTTCTAATCTCGGAGGCAAAGCCAATCTGTATGCTGCACTCCCAACCCGATCAAGAATCTCGAACGGACCGACATATCGGGGCTCAACTTCCCCTTAATGCCAAAACGCCTAACACCTCGTGTCAGAGAGACCCTCAGCCACACATGGCTCCAATTCTGAACTCTAGAGGTCTACGCCTCCTCTCAGCATAAGACTTCTGACGGCTCTGCGCAGTCAGCATCCGCTCTCTAATCAGTGCTACTCGAGCCACATCATCTTGAATTTGATCAGGTGTCAAACCACTAACACTGCTCTGCTCATCCCAGCATAACGGGGTACGACATCTCTGTCCATACAGTGCCTCATATGGGGCTATCCCAGTAGATGCATGCCAGCTGTTGTTGTATGAGAACTCAACAAGTGGGAGATGATCTGTCCACACTTGTCCCCAATCCAACACACAAGCTCGCAGCATATCCTCCAGGGTCTGAATGGTCCTCTTTGACTGACCATCTGTCTGAGGATGGAACGCAGTCGTGAAGTGCAAACACGTCCCCAAGGCAGTCTGAATCTGCTGCCAGAACCTTGAGGTAAATCATTCATCTCTATCTGAGACAATCGTCCTCGGTACACCATGGAGTCTCACTATCTGCCTAGTGTACTCCTCAGCTAATCTGCTCACCAGCCACATCTCCCTAATAGGAATGAAACGTGCCGTCTTCGTCAATTTGTCCACTATGACCCAGATGGCATCAAAACTCCGGCTCAGCCTCAGTCCAGTCACAAAATCCATGGTGACGTCCTCCCACTTCCTCTGTGGAACAAGAAGTGGATGGAGCTCACCTCCAGGTCTACAATACTCTATCTTGACCTGCTGGCAGGTCGCACACTGTGCCACAAATCTGGCCACATCAGGCTTCAGCCCTCCCCACCAATATAGACGTCTCAAGTCCTGATACATCTTACTCGTACCTGGATGTACAGAGTAAGGTGTACAGTGAACCTCCTGTAAAAACCTCTGTCTCGCTGCATCAACACCCATCCCAAGCTGAGCTTGGATGCCTCACTGTAAACCACAAAATCAAATGTACCTTCTAGTTGTGCCAAAATAGGAGCAGAAGTCAAACGCCTCTTCAACTCCTCAAACTCTACATGCATTGATCAAACCACACAAACCTGGTAGTCTCCCTCAGCAAACTCATCAGTGGACGGGCAATCACAGAAAATCCCTCCACAAAGCGTCTGTAATAACCGGCTAGGCCAAGGAACTACGTACTTCCTTGACGTTCGCCGGTGTAGTCCATGCTGCTACTGCCTCTATCTTCGCTGGATCCACCTTGATCCCTTCGGCTGAAACCACATGACCCATGAATGCTACCTCTGGCATCCAAAACTCACACTTAGAGAAGTTAGCATAAAGTTCTCTATCCCGCAAAACCTGCAATACAGTCCTCAGATGTCCTGCATGCTCCTCTCTGCTGCGAGAGTATACTAGAATGTCATCAATGAAAACCACCACAAACTGGTCCAGGAAGTCGATGAAGATACTGTTCATCAACTCCATAAAGACGACTGGGGCATTCGTAAGCCCAAATGGCATCACTACAACTCGTAGTGGCCATATCTGGTCCGGAATGCTGTCATGTGCACATTCTGCTCTCTCACCCTCAGCTGGTGATATCCTGAACGCAGATCAAACCTGAAGAATACAATCGCTCCTTGTAGCTGATCTAACAAATCATCAATACGAGGCAGTTGATACTTGTTCTTGATGGTCACCTTGTTCAGTTCTATGTAATCTATACATAACCGCAGTGATCCGTCCTTCTTCCGTACGAAGAGGACAGGTGCTCCCCATGGGGACACACTAGGGCGGATGAAGCCCTTCTCAGTCAGCTCCTCAAGTTGCTTCTTCAGCTCCAGCATCTCGACAGGCGTCATCCGGTATGGGGCCTTCGAGATCGGTATCGTACCAGGCTCTAACTAAATCCCCAAAATCCACACTCCTCGGAGGCGGTAAACTGGAAGACTCAGTAAAATATCTGTGAACTCACAAACAACTGGGATGTCCTCTACAGCTGGATTCTCCCCCTCCTTCATGGTATAACACCAGAAGGCATCACAACCCTATGCAATCAGTCTAGCTGTCCGTATCGCACTGATAACCATACCTGATTTTGCAAGGTTCTAACCTCGTAAAACCTCTATCTATCCTAACTTGGTAGAGAGGGTAACAGTCCTCCTACCTACATCTCGTACAGCCTGATGCCTGTCCATCGAATCCATACCTAAAACAACATACTCATGCACCAACAACATGACAACCAGATCAACGGATAATACACAGGTCCCTACACAAATGGGACAAACAAATATCTCATGGGTGCCTAAGACCCTACTACCATCGGGTAACCCGATACTGAAGGGTGTCTCTTCAGTCGTAACTAACTCATACGCTCAACACATGCATCAAATATAAAAGAGTGCGTAACACCCATATCAAATAAAACTCTAACATGTAAACCATGAATCAGAATGGTACTTGTAACAGTCGGTGCAGCTGGCTCCTCTGCATTCCTCAGCTCAAAAGACTCTATCCTGAGCTCCTCTAGTATCAGTGGCATTCCCGCCACGACCTCTGCCTCTACTCGACCCAGGAGCAGCTCCCTGAGTAGTAGGATGATCCGGGACTCTCTACTGTCCCTGTCTTTGTTGCTGCTGAGGTGGTCTTTGTCCACCCCCAGCTACACTAGCAGGAATAGAACCCTGCTGAGACGATGCTCCACCCTGTCTACAAAAGACAGCTCTGTGTCCTCGTCCACCACATATGTAACAAATCACTGTCTGCCTCGTACACTTTGATTGTATATGTCCATACCCCTCACAGTTGTAGCACTGTCGTCCCTTATCTGTAACGGTTGCAGATGAGGGATGACTCTGGCGACTCTGGTCTCGCCCTGCACTAGCAGTACCACTGGCCTGCCCAGTACGCTGTCTCTTCTCAGACCTTCTGGTCTGAGAAGCTCTTCTCTGACTAACCCGCTCTCGCTCATAATCGGCGGCTCTGTCCTGGTAGTTCATCAAGATCTCACAATGAAATCCCGCCATATAGGCCCGGGTGGTATCTCTCAGTCGTCGAGAAAACAAATATACGTGCTGATCTACAGAAGGTGCAGCTGGTCCCAGCAATGCCAGCTCCTCCTGAAATCTCCTGATAGCCTCAGAGACTGGTACATCCTCGAACCCAGCCTCTACAAATCCCGCAGTTTCTCCCTCCTTAATGAGGCAGGGCAGAAACGCTCTCTGATCATCGTCCGCATCTGCTCATAACTAGTGACCTGCACTCGTACAGACCTCCACTAGTGTTGTGCCAAGTCTCTGAACAGACTCTGCACCAACTCTATCTGCCTATCTACCGGACACCTAATAGACTCCAGGGCTGAGTCTACGTGTCCTATCCAGAGCTCCACCTCCAACCCACCTTCCCAGAGAAAGGGGGTACTCCTATATGATGGAATGCCTTCAACCAACTGTCTGGTCGAGGCCCTCGATGCTCCTCTAAAACTCTAGCAATCTCAGCAGCAAGTGCCGGTACAACTGGCACCTGTGTAACCCCATGGGATCTCTCAGATGATCCCTCATGTACTGGCAGATCTGGGATAGGTCTACCTGCTTTGACAGCCTCCTCCACTCGCCGAATATACTCACGGAACTCAGGTCCTCCCATGGAGACATAATCCGAGTCATCTGACTGGACTCGCTGTGGACCTTGTCTCCCAGCTACGCCGTTCCCAGTCTCAGGAATGACACTCTCAACAACGTCCTCGTGAACCTCTTCCGCTGCACGTGGATCAACAGCGAAAGTCCTACCCCGTCCTCTACCTAGAGAGGGTCTACCTCTACCTCATCCAGCTGCAGGTAAGGCTCTAGTCTGAACCATTTGCAGAGGACGTAACCTAACTCAGAAGGCTATATATATGCCATATGTATAGATATATATATCACAACATCACCTCAGATAGTATCTATCTATCTATCTATATATATATATATATATATATATATATATATATATATATATATATATATATATATATATATATATATATATATATATATACTGTCGAGATCTTCAGAGGGGTGATGGCTCACGTACACGATATCCCAAATTACTTTGTACTCATCTCAAAACCAAAATCTTTTGACAAGTCAGACCCCTTTCGGGTTCTGTTTATTTATCTATTCGACCTTTATCGCAGATTACAAGTGTCATTGTTGTCAACCTGGGCTCTGATACCAACTTTGTAACACCCCAAATCCGTAGGACTCGAGGTGCTACTAGGCTAGGATCTCACAATGGATCCTGACCCTAGCTTGACAACAAGTTCACTGATCTTACAACAAGGCACATATAGATTAAATACAAAACCATAAGAATTGGAATAAAGTATCAAAAGGTTTATACAAAATATTGCTGAGTACAATCAAAACATAACATATCTACATGATTAAAAGATCCCAATCCCACGAGAACGACCCAGTGTACGGAGCCCTCAGCAGATCACCCTCTCTGGATCACTTTGCAGTTCTCCTAACCTACAAAGATCTACAACACGGTATGAAACCGTTAGCTAACCATACACATATAAAGAATGAGCATAAGCACAATCACATATCAGAAATATTAAACACTTCAACATGATATCACACATTTACCCGATTCATTATCTTTATATAAATGGTCCAACACACGAATCGTATATATATAAATATCAATATGAACATATGTAAAAAGAGGAATATAACCCTCGCCTCTCGGGGATGTTGTCAGCTGGAGTGGTGATCTGGTCACACTTCCCGTGTACTTTATGGGAGTGGAGCAAGTGCCCGTCCCACTTCCATATCTGGCCTGTTCGCAGAGAACCTCCTTGTCTCCACGCGGGATGACAGGGCAAAGCTGTCATAGCCCTACAATGGGCAGTACTATACCATAGGTCGGTAAACATCATAACGCATACTATCAAGCATAAACATACACCACTCATGCAACATCCAATATAGGGATGACAGCTAAGTAAGTCCTATGGACTTACCTCAATTTCGGAAGTAATCCCAACTATGATCAACTCTCAGATACGTCCACTCCAATCTGGAGGACAACACGGCCTATACAAGGCATACATATATACATATCAATCTACTATCACACAAAGGGTCACACCTAGACCCAAGGGATTCATAAGGATCATATCCAACTCGTAAACCCCGAAAACACTAAACCTTAAAGCCGTAACCGGCATATCTATATCATACTCATCAACAACCGATACCTAGCATGGTACTAGTTCCCTCATACTAGGAAAGGAAAGGAACTACCCAACTATGGGTAGTCCCGGGACAAGACGCACCTGCGTGATCAAGGGACGCAGGAGCGGAGTAGACAACCCGCAGGCACGGCAGGGATCAGCCGTAGGCGCGGTGACACGGGATGCAGGCAACGCAGGCAAGGCGTTGGCGTTGGCGCGGGCGCTGCGACATGGCTTCCGCAGGGGCGGCGTCTGTGCAGAACGTGAACCCGCGGCTTCTCTTTGGCTCTTCACGTGATCAAATCACGTCTTCTCTCTTCCAAATTCACACACATACATATACATACACATTCCAACATTAATTCATGATCAATACATCTAATCCTAAGCTAAGGAAGGAAGAATCAAGGAAAGAAAGAAGGAGAAACAAGAACTCTTACCACCTTTGTGGTCCTAGGCTGGAGGGAGAGATCACACACATCAGTAGCTGGCTTCCAAGCTCAACATACACATTGGCTCATCAACCACCACAAAAACCATACAAAACTCTTCCAAATCTTAAGAGAGATCAAGAACAAGATCAAGAAGGGTGAAAGAGAAGCAAGAAGGACGTGAGCAACTGAGGAAGAGAAGTGAAGAAGAAACCCTTGATCAGCCAAGGGAAAGAAAGAAGTAAGCAAAGGGTAAAGCACGGGTCAAAGGAGTCAACAAAACCGGTTGCAGCCGCCGGAAGCCGTAGGGGCGGTTCCCTGAGCCGTAGGGGCGGAAACCCGCAGGGGCGGCAGTCATGCCCGCGGGTGCGGAAAGGCCAATCTCGGCCAAAGCCAATCTCGGCTAAGGTCCAATCTCGGTCCGAAAGACTAAGGCTCTTACAATATAGCGTCACGTAAGTTCCGGCTTCACTCAACATTTCTCAACAAGTAAATTGTGTTTTTGAACGATTGTGGAACCTCTTTTAATAATCGATCCGGCTGTTGATGACTGAAACTCCAGCGAGTGATTTATCCTTGAGTTCGTAAGCTTTGATGCAATTGAGAGTGACGATCAAATGTGAGGCGTTTGTATCATGTAATTAATGGTGTGCCTTCGTCTTTTGTCTTCATGTAATTAATTTGTTCTTGAGTTGAAAACAACCTCATCTACAAATATTCTATATCATTTTATTTTTAAAAGTTCCGGATTGATTTCCCTTTTTAAGTGAATAATTATTTTAATGGTGTCTCCAATGTCGCTTCATATATGTCAACAGACGGACCCTTTTCAGCTAACCATAAAAACACTCGTGTCTTTTTGGTCACTTTCAAACCTCGTATGGGGGTGAAGAAATTAGTTACTCTTTGTGGTATTCCAACCCCCAACGTGATCAAATGGTAAGTCGAGTTGGTGGAACAATTATCATCACTAGAATAGGCCCAAGTTAGAGTGTCGGTTCTCCCCGCTTCATTGGGGACCCCGTAACAACAATCTAGAGGAGAGTGGTTGATGGTTGGTGAGATCTTATGACCGTCCAGATCCACCCCGATCTAGGGCCCCAATAGTCGTTCACAACTACGCCTTGTAGTAGAGTGTCATGGATCGGTGATAAAGAAAATGATGCAAGGTTGTGGGAAGTGATCCAACGGTCAAGCAAAAAACGAGCCACTCATTCATCCTCAATTACCAAGCATGTTCGTCCTTGAGAACTTCACTTATACTCCAGGGACCCAATAGTCACTCACTAGTACACCTTCTAGTAGAGTGTCATTGACCGGTGATAAAACAAAGGATGCAAAGTTGAGGGAAGTGACCCAACGATCCAGCCAAAAATGATCATCTCGTTCATCCCAATCAACCAAGCATGCTCGTCCTTTAAAAATTCGCATATACTCTAAGCGATCCCCCAAATAATGTGTTCTCTTCTTTAATGGTCTCATATCAATCACTCCCCATGGCCCTTGTATTCTATACTTGACAACAAGCATAAAAGCTCATAGAGACTCTTTATCATAGTGTAACCACCAACTCAGTTTCCCTAAGGTTGTATCATTCATTGCTAAATGAGAGGGGATGCCCGTCCTCACCACACCCCCCCCCCCCACCCACCCAAAGACGTTGAGGTTGACACAAATCTTTGCAATCAACAAGATTAAGGACCTATGTTAATAGTTGATACACTTGAGCTCCCTATGATGATACACTTGGACGAATAAATTCTAAATTCTTTAGCCACCGATTCCTCTAATTGTTTCTTCAGTTTAATAATTTCCACCGGTATCATTTTGTAAAGCACTTTAGAAATTAGTCGAGCTCTATATTCTAGATCAATTCTAAAGTCATCTCGTTTGGTATATGACAGTCTAAGTAATTGATGATCCTAAAACCTACTCACAAGGATGACGGGGTTAGTTGTAGTAAAATCTAGTGTCGAATTAACATGGACTACGTATGAATTAGATGTAACAATAGACAATTATACTAAGCCAAAGCAAGAAAAGGAAGAGAAAGGTAGGAAAATTCAGTTTTTGTGGGGATTTTGGTTGTCGGAAGACAAAGATATAAAGATATAAGGTGTGAAAAAACGATCTAAGGAAGCAAGTATCACTGCCACAATGAATAATATAATTAAGTATATGAACAACATAAACTTCAATCAGCAAATATGTAGGTAACCATCAAATATAGCCTTTACCATAGACAAATTAAAGATTGTGTTAAACCAACTTGAAAGTTCTTTTGCAATCACAACAAATATATGAGAAACTTATAAGCATTTAGAAATCCAGAAAAGACCAAGAAAACTTCGCTTTTTGCGGATGAGTTGAAAAATGTTCAAAGACCGGAACTTTCTATGATGATTCGAAATCCTCGAGGTAAAGGTAAGCGCTACTCTCAAAATCAAGTTTTTCTAAATTATTTTCCAAAAAAAAAATAGGCCAATGTTGACGGTAAACCAATTTTATCTAAAACCTTTTATAAATGTCACTTCTTTTGAAGGTAAATAGAAGGTAAAAATAAGAACAACTAGAAGAAACAAATTCTTGTTGATATTCATTCAATAATTCATATAAATAATCACAATCAATTCATCATAAGGTTCAATTTACCTCTTAGATCATAAGAGATTTAGCGAGACATAGACATAAAAGAGAAATAAGATGAAGGGAATGAACTTGTGAGACAACTAGGAGTTGACGGGCATAAGGCATCTACGATTGTGACAAGCGAAAACTGATTCTAAACCTGATAGCATGCGTTTATCTCTTGAATTTGTCATGTCTTGTCACGACAAGACCGTAAACAAGGCCAATCTTCTCGGTAATTATGGAGTTGACGGGCATAAGGCATCTACGATTGTGACAAGCGACGTGAACATGTCCACTGTGATCTACCTAACTAGACAACTTGAATGGATAGAGTGCTTGAACCACATACTCTTAAACAACAACCTTGCCAATGGTAATCCTACGACACTATTAACGGAAGGATTGAAAAGATAAATGGGCTACAAGACACATTAAGCCATGACATGAGTACGGTGAGGAACGACGAGGCTGGGATAAGTCAGATTACAAGTGTTCACGAAGAACAAATAACTAACCTTCCCTGGGTGTTGATGGAGGATAATGGTGTAATCACGGGCCAAACTATGGAGGTTGTTGGCGGAACTATGGTTAAAGTGGTTTTGGTTGACTATAGGAAAATATGTATGGATTTTGAAACTGTCAAGAATGCATCTAATATATTATTCGATAATGGTGTGAATGAGCCAAATGATAATATTAATGCACGTATATTACTTGGCTTGAACATGATTGTAAATTGTCAATTACTTACTCTAATGCATCCAATCATATAAATGATTTCATTGATGATCAAGCTACTACAAATGTAAATACGTCTGAAAATACAATTGTACCTAGTGTTACTACGCTTCCTATATTCCTAGTAATTCTAACATCCAGGACATAACTTCGGTTTTCCCCAACAAGGGGAACAACTAACAATAAAGCCATCAGGGCATACCCCGGCCAAAATAAGAGCAAACACAAGTTATTTACCCTTTACCTATTCTTGTTCCTTTCTTCCCAAGACATTTAGTTTTGCTTATATCCCCGTGCCAGTAGTTGACCCACCTCGATGTTTTATAATTCCCTATTTTACTAAACTATTAGGAAGCCATTTGAACATAACCAAAGCGATGAGTAGAATTTTAAGCCATAAAACCCTAAGGCATTGTGGCTTGCTTCTACTGCCGTGTCAGCAATTGGCCAATCCAAAAGAATTAATCCTTATACTAAAGCAAAATTAGAATGTCATTAAGACATAGTCAAAGCGAGAGGCATAATTTTAAAACATAACATCAATTGTAAGTGAAGTTCTGAGCATATCAAGGCAAAAGGTAAGATTAGAGAATTACAAACCAAACATTCATCATGTGACACATGAACAACTTCTCTCGATCATCTCATTTCCTAGATCTTGTGGAACTAGCTTAGTCATCATTCACTCTCTTTACCACAACCTCAAACCTTCATTGCAACAACCACATGGGGACTTGATCTGAGCATATAACATTCTATATACATACAATTGCACCTCCTTACCAGCCTTTCTTCCTTGTATCTTTTCCTTTCAAATACATTATTATTCTTGGCCTTCCACGAGTAGTAAATAGTGGCGATGAAAGCAATTTTCTTCTTCCTGTTGGCCAACTCTTTCCTTTGATCTTTGCTACTATTGCTACTGATATTATTAATTTCCCACATTTTTCAAAGGCGGGAACTAGTCATGCTAGGAGTGAGGTTCCCCAAGGAAAATTGCATTGACCAAAGCTCCTACTAAGTTATATATAAACAAAGAGGTTGGGGAGTTTTAGTGTTCACAACTTCTATTGGAGATACCTCTAGATAAGATGTGTTAAGGCTTTATCGAAGGAACAAGTTTAAGGGAGTTGGCTCCTAGGTCTATATGTTGGCTACCCAGGGTTTAAAGCTATTAATGAGCTCAGGAAGACTTTGGGGTTATATCGTTGTTTAGGATGGAAGTTGGTTGGATAATCTTCATCTTTGAAGATGATGTAGGTAGAGATAAGGTCCTCAAAGAAGGACCCCATCACATCCATGATAAACTATTGATCTTTAAACTTGTCCATAACAAGTTTTCTTTCAACAAAAAAGACATCACAACCATTCTTGTATGGAACCGGTTACATAGTATTCCCAACGATTACTAGACATCCAACGAGATACTTGGAAGGGTCGCATTCAAAGGAGGCAACCATTTGTTCATGGATTATATCACATGGAAAATAAAGAGAGGTTCATATGTTAGGGTTCTTACACAATTGAATTTTGATGTGGATATTATGAGATGAGTAACCTTAGAGTTCGATGATGATATTGAGGTGGTGTGTAAGGTTCTCTGTATGATGATGAACCTGACTATTGTAAGGGGTGTTTTTTTCTTGGTCATAAGAATGATGAGTGTTTTCTTAAGAAAAAGAAGGCATTGTAGAATTTAGGTTAAGGGATCTTCCTCATCAAGAGGGGATGAGTTAAAGCTGAGGTTGCTAAGGAGGATAAGACGGATAAGAGAGAGGATAAGGATGAGAGAGGTGTTTAAATGGAGAAGGTAAGGGAAAGAAAGTTAGCAATCATAAGGCTAAGGGATCTACAACAACCACTGATATGGATAAGGGAAATGTTAAGGTTTTCGAGGAAGATGAGAGGGTTGAAGAAGGGGATGTGGGGACGGATAAGGTGGGACCAAGTTGACTAATCAGTGACGGAGAATAATCTAGGGCTAGAAAGACACCAAATGACAGGTGTCAACGTTGTAAGGTGACAACCACTATGTCCAACACTATCACGAAGGATGAGGCGAATATGACTACTATTAGAACCATCACAAACACAATTGATCCTAAAACCGACAAAGGAAGAAAAAGATGAAAATGGGTAAGGTTGTGAGAGAAGGTTAGGAGAGGGATGTCTCACCTAGGCACGTCCGTGCCAAAAGTGGAGGGTCATATGTTGATTAATATGGACAAGTTGAGTCATAAGGGCATTGTGATCCTCAAAAAGACCGAAACCAGATCCATGGATACAAGGGGCAGGAGAGTTGAGACTGAGGAGAAGCTCGCAGCAACCGATAATATTGGTTTTGGTAGGACTTTTGAGGACTACAACACCGACCATACTTGCACTAGATAAGGTAGTACATGCATAAATAGGATGTATATGTAGAAGATCTAATGAGATCTCCGAGAAGAACTGGAGGAAGATGAGCTCTTTGAAAGGGTTGACAATAATGTAAGGGTGCAACACCTCCCAACGTGAAAGTTTCTAACACGTTTACTATGCAAGGAATAAAGAGCAGTGCAAGAAACAGAGGTTGAGAGGGGAGCAAATGAGGATGTTGGATTCACTAAGTGTGAATTCTTGTGGATTCATCCCCGAAGGTCCTTTCTAGGTTTGAAAGAAGAGTTAGTCTTTCTTTTAAGAACAATATCACAAGTGAAAGAGGGAAATTTAAGTAGCCTAAGACCAAGATCTGCAGGTCGACAAGTGTGGTTCCCAAGTTATGAGGGATAGTGGGTGTCAAAGAAGGCGCTAAACACGCGGTTTCCTAATGAGTGCCATCTCTTATAACAGTGCAGGGGTTTAACCAACCACCGGTAAAAATGGTTTGAGAGATCTCACGAGGGAGTATTGATCGTGGAAGTGTTAACCAAATAGTTAACAACAACATCCCTCGCAAGGATATGCGATCGAAGGTAGTATATTCGGCTATTGAATTCACAAGGACCTTGTATGCTTTGGCTGTAATTAATAGACATATATACTAAGTAATAGAGGGAAGAGAGAAACTAATGTATTTTGGTGAAACAATGATAAAAGAAAAAATAAGAGAAATCAATTATTGTTGTAGGCAAATAATAGAGGGAGGTGACCTAAGGAAAAAAGAATTCTCGCTATAATGAATTAAAGTAATATTGCATACATGAGAGTCATGGACATTTTTATATGAACAAAGCAAATAACTATCTAAAATAGTCTTTGACATAGATAAACAAAGATCGTGCCTTCCAATCACGTAACCCTCAATCCGGCGGTTCGACAAGAATAGGAAAACCCTTTAAGAACTTAGAAATCTAGAATGGACCAAGAAAAACATTCGCTTTTGGCTCATCAGTTAGAAAATGTACGAAGGCCAATGATAGTTAGAAATCCTCAAAGTAAAAGGTATGATCTAATCCCTTAAACCAAGTGATTTTCAACCAATTATAAACACCACTTTGTTTTAAGGTAAATAATAGGTAGGAATGAAGTACTTTGAAAAGAAACAATATCACAATCTCAATTCACAAACATATATGCAAAAATAGATCATACCATTATAGGGATCATTCAATCCTTAGATCAAGAGATGGATTAGCCGGACATGATTGAATGCAAAACAGTATTTATTGAATATAGAAATTGCGTAAATGTTCAGTTCAATCACAACGAGACGAAGCGGGGAATTGAAATCTACTCTAGAACTACTTGACGGTTGCGGGATGAGAGGATGATAAGGAGGTCGGTTGGTAATGGTAGTAGCAATGTGCAAAACTAGGGCATATATGTTTTTATATAGGTTCTAAAATGGATCCTTAAAAGATAAAAAAATCTTTCCAAAGGTAAGATCAGATAATATTTTCGGATCATCAACACAAGCAAAACGGCCTCGAAACGGCTTGGAATCCGTTTGCCCACCCCGTTTGGGAATTAAATTAGCAAAAGTCATAGCTCTAGACGGCCTTGAAATGGCCCCAAACGGCCTTGAAACGCTCTGCAAGTCGTTTGACATGCCAGTTTGGCTTCGTTGTTTGACAATTTTTTTTGACAGTGTAGTAAAACTGACTTTCCTGCTTCTCTAGTTGGAACTACATGACCCTTGAGTACTACTTACAAAGCTCTTTTGAAGATATACAACATTGCAGTTAGAATGATTGTCCAAATCCAAGTGTAAGATGGTTGAAATTAAAAATCTCTCAGAGGTCGTCATAAAATGGCATCCAACTCCAATGGTTTCCACTTGACTTTTTCAATCTTTGGTCGATCTTGATGTTTCCATGTATTCTATGATTCTAGGTAATATTGAATCCTCGTTCTTTGGTATTTTTATACCATTATGCTCCATAAATGACCTTGAAAGCTTGAAACATGAAATAAATCGAAGCATACACTGGAATATGGAAATGAGAGCTTTCTACACTAAACGAAGCATAGACGAGCTATATCGATATGAAAATGCATGATTCTAAAGGCTATATGATGTTAAATTTGACACTCATCATTATACATCATACTTAAACCTTGTTCGTCCTCGAATAAGATCATGTCGTGTGCATACTATGTGCAAAACAAATTAGAGCCTCGGCTAAGAGGAAAAATAAATAACTCAAACCATGTCAATATAACATTAATCATTGTAAGAGAATAAAGAATGAATCATAGCTTTCCAAATCCACCAAGGGTAATGTGTTTGCTCTTAATCTCAAAAGATGTGTTTAGATATATATTAATAATCACTCAAACTCAACATACATGAATAGATCTTAACTAAAGCTTATCAAGGAATTTTCAAACTCCACCACTTGTGAAGTAAAACTAATATGCAAGATATATATATATATATATATATATCATGAGGTCTTTATAAGGGTTGTAACGGAGATATGGGACATGGAAAAGTGATGTTGGTAGGCCAAAAAGTAGGTCGGAGATGGACTGGTCATTGTCCTGAGGTTTAGGCACTTGTTTAGTTTGTGAGTGTATATGTATGTTGATGGTTTGCTGAAGGTGGACAAAAATCATGAGTTGTGCTGGTTTTGGATGTATTTTAAGATTTATCAATTTCAAGGTAGTAGGTATGTTCAAGGATTGCATGTCTCTTTATAGCACTTTGTGTGCGTTGTTTTGGGCCACAGACCACAAGTTACAGACATGTACATATACTTTGTACTCTGAGTATAATTGAGCATCAACGGGCCTAATTATGTTGTTTTACTTTTTCTATCGGCCGAATTGCCTTATTAAGGTCATTCAACTTTGGCCCATTTTGATGCTATTGGGCGTATATCCCTCTCTTTTTATCTCTTTTGTTTGGAATGGATTTCCAGACCGTCTACTTGGATTGTGTTATCTTATTATAGGTTGATATTATCTTTTTAGAAGATATGATTTGCTAATTAGATAAGAATTTATCTTATTCGAAGATATTTGATGTAATCCATTTGTCCCTCATATTAGTTGTTAAACTCATGCATTTTTACATCCATATAGCATGCTTATGCCTCATTTTAGTATAGAAAGCTTTCTTTTTCCATATTTCGGTGTTTAGCTTGGTTTATTTTGTCCTTTAGGCGTTCGAGGCCAATTCTGCTATGTTTCGTTGAAATACGAGTGATCGATCTTCCCTGAAGTCAAGAGCTACATAAGATCATCATAAATAGAGCTGATACTATCCAGGTTTGGGCCGGATCCGGACTGGGCTTCTTCTAAAATAATGTCCGGATGTCCGGGCCGGATTCAGGGCTAAGCTCGGGTCCCAGACTTTATCGCATGTCCGTATCTGTCCGTCAAGCTAGGCCGAGCCGCCCGCCGGACACCCGGATTCACTTTTTTTCTAAAAACTACATTTTTTTAGTTTGCTTTTTTTTTTCATCGTCGTGAATTCAATAGTCGTTATACTACAATAAATGTCGTCATACTTTTGAGGTGGCTCGTAGGCTATCATATTTTTGGCGCCGTTGTTGGGGATTGCCAATAGTTTTGGTTTTTTTTTTTTTGGTTATTCTAATTTTTTTAAATTAGTGATCTTTGTTTCCTTTTATTCTTTGCCTCACGTGCTAGTTTATTGCATGTGAAGAGTGCGTGATTCAAGTAAACTTGTCCCTTTCGACAATGAGCTTGAACGTACACTCCGCAAGGAAAAAGCTAACCGAAGAGCTTTTGAAAGATTAGATCCGTAAATAATGGACGAGACGGTGACCAAGATGTGATCAATCCACTGGCATCACTAAATCCTTTCCCAACGTTGTAACAAATTGCGAAAATCGCGAGACTCACCGCTTTGCTCGCTACTGAATAAGCTCGTAATCCACATACCCCTGAATGCCAAGATGGATCTAAGACAAACGATTCGAACCCATGCTTTTACTCTTCCAACACTAGGAGCTAGAGATTTTAATTTCAAGACGGATGCTATTAGGCTTATTCAAGGGTTGTGTTTACAAATTGTAGATTTGGTTGTTTCTTACTTTGTTTCTAAATTTGCAAAAAAAAAAAGATGATAAACTGCTCATTTTCCGGCCCAAAAGGTCCAAATTCGTCTTGGTTGTAATGAACTAGATTGTAACGGTCCAGTCCTAGTCTAGTTCGTGATCCAAGGTCTAGAAAATTCCGGTTTACTGGTTCGGACCGGAAAATCGGATCCACTCCGGACCGGATGCACAACCCTGCTCATGGCAACATTAGATGGTTGTAGTGTTTCTTTTAATGTATTCTTATAACTACTAAGTTTCATGTCAAAGGTTGTGAGGTCAAGTTTAGCTTTGGAGACAATCAAAGTTAAGTTAATTGAACACATCCAACTCTATCCCTTCTTCCACAAAACTTAGTTTTCTTGACACATTTTTCACATTTTCCCATTATAATTACGTGAGAACCAAAACAATTGTATACTAGAAATTGTAATTTGGTATAACGTAACAATAATATCTACATCATAGAAACAACTACATACTAAAAAGTTTCAAGAAACAAATCCGGTTCGGTTCATTCACAAAAATAATATTCACGAACCATGTTGGTTTGAAGGGGATAATAATAAAAATATTCAAAAGTGGGCCCCATTGACGACAAATTTGACGGATTTGGGAGAGGGTGTTAATTTGCTAACAGAATATATTTAACGGGTAGTCCTAGGCAATTAAGAGTTTAAGGGGTGGTAAAAAGCAAATAGCCCCTTTTAACAAGTGGTTTCCAACAATTAACCCTTTTTAGTATGTAAGAAAGGGAATTTTAGGCTACAAAAAACATATGTGAACAACCAACCACCGTTATTTAGTTTAGTGATTACTAAGACTTGATTGCTAAGTTTTAGATCAATTATCTAATTATACTTTTTTTTCCCCAAGTTTTTCCGTCCCTAAAGAGTGAATCTCCTTTTTAAGAACATCCAAATCCCGTTGACAACAATTTCAATGTTTGCAGTTTTGAAAAGGTAAAGGGTGTGTTCAGTAACGGAAGCTTTTTTGTTTGTTTATGTTTTTTTTAACGTTTTAAGCTTCTTGACTAGTATGTCGAAAATTTATTTACCAAATACTAACAAGATTTTAAAATTTTTGTATAAGCCCTACTAAAATTTAATCAATAAACTTTAACGAATACACCCTAAGAATATTATGGAGTAAGATTGACACCTTAAAAAAACTTGGATGCATGGACATTGAAAAGACAAGCTTTTTTTTTGCTTGGAATCCAAACATATTAATTTATTTGAATGGGAAAAAATCCAATTAAGATCTCCCGTATAACTGGTACATGTATTACTCTTAAGTGATTGGATGAAGCTAAATAAATAGGGATTAAAATATTAGTGATTTACAAGAAAAATAATAAATAATATAAAATCCATCAATCACGTGATAGTGATACAAAGGATACAAATATGAGTGATATAGAAGATCTTGATTGGAAAAAACATTGCAGGTATTAAGGTACATAAAAACAAAGTTTAAAGTAAGGGGGTTATAACACGGAAAACGGAAGAATCACAATCACCTCGTTTTTACAACCTAGAGACACACAAGAAAAAAAAGATATTTAATATGAAAAGACTAGAGTGAATATGTGCTCTCCCTCATACACACTGCCATAAATGTTATCACAACCCACTTTATTTTTTCCTTTTTCACCCTTTTCTTAATCGAGAAACATATTTTACAAAATCTCAAAATATACATTTTCTTCCTTTCTTGCCAATACCACCGTCTCTTCATCCTTCATTTCCATATAAACCCCAACACTTATACAATTTTTGCTCTGTAATTTCGAAGCCAACTAGCCAATAGAAAATCAGTAATTTCACCGCTTCAAACCTCTTCTTATACACCGGCCTCTCTATTCAAAATATTTCAATTCCCCCAAATCAAAACATCAATGGAGGATTGTATGAGAGAAAGCCTCAGGAAATTGGCGTTATGGTACACCAAAACCTTCAAGCCGATCATGACACATGATGAGTTGGATCCCATCATGGCCACACTGGGGTTTGTGGGCCAACCACCCAAGCCTGATGCAAACGATGTCGTTTGGAAGGAATATGTCTACGCAGCCGGAGGCTGTCGCGATTGGATGATGTCATCCAAGGCTGCGGCCCATTGGTTGGCCCCGCCGAGGCCCAGACTACCCTACCAGAGAATCGACGGTTTACATATCTACACTTATCGTGCCTTCATTGATGCCGTTGGATTTTACCTCGAGATGGATGATATCTCCGAATTGTTTCATATTCGGTAATGCTCTCTTCTTCTGATTGCTTGTGTAATTCATCTCTACAATAGTTAATCTTTGTTTAGCATGCTGCTTATACTATATCTATATTTACCGAAAATAAATTTCACCCAATTTTTTTTTACCAAAAATAAACAACTAAATTTAAAACTACAAAACAACAGACCGTCCATGGTATACTCATTTTTCACCAAATTTTTTTTAGATGGTCCAAAATTTCAAATCATTGAATCGATTGTTAAAGAGTGATACTTCATAATTGTGATTATTTTAAATAAAGATTGGGTATTTTTTGTAAATATGGGTATGTCAACGGTATTGTTACATGAAAATAGATAAAATCAGAGACTTTTAGGAATTTGGTTGGTTTTTCACAGTTGTTTATTTATTTTAGTTGTAGACTTTGTAGTGAACAATGAATGCTACCGTGGTTTGATCATTTATTGTTGGTGTATAAGACTAAAGAAAAAAAAGGGAGACTTTATGAAAAATTTTGTTTTGACTCGTTTGACTCTCTTCTACACCATTTTATCAATGGTTGTCTCTCAACAACCAATGTAACAAAGAATTAAAGTAAAAATAATTAGTGATAATTTTTGTAACACACTTTAAAATACTTCATTCGCTTCTTTATAATTTTGTGAATGATGCTTGTGACTTGGGTGTGAAAACATTTCATAATTTGGGGTCCAAATTTAAATTGAGTTAGATTGTGAATATGGAATTTGTAGTATTCTTATTCAACTTTTATGTGAAATAAAGTGGATATTTAGTACCTTGATTATGAAATTTGGGGTTTGGACAAGGATTAGTATTCAATTTCGAACTCACTTATTTTATTTCAAGTTTCTCATTTTTATTTTTACAATGATATATTTATGGGTCATGTCGAAATGAGTTGAGGTTGAGGTGGTTGTTTCGTGAAAGAATGCAATACTTGAAATTTTAAAACCTCAATATTGAACACAAGACAATTGTATGTTTAAAATCATCTCAACTAACGCAGTTCGACAAATTCAATCCATTTTGTATAACATTGCGGACTAAATAGTCCTTAACTCTCATTTCAGTATCATGTTAAAAATTCTTTATGTTTGTTCAGGGGAATGCCACTTCATCGAATGTATGATCGGAACAAGAGGTTCCGACGGATGGATGCAGAAGATAGCATTTTTGTGTACAGAGAAGGATCGCTAGAGCCGTCGACTTACGCTCTATATCACGACAATGACAATAACAATGAAAATATCAGTGAACATAATTCACTTATCATTCGTAATAAGGACAAGGATGTTATTGTCGGCACTATCGTCCCCTTAAAAGACATCCTCGTATGAGATGCATTCTTGTTTATTAGATCTTTTGGATTTCACAACTTTTTTTCAGTTGCATGTAAGGTTCACAAGGCTGTCAATTTGGCTTTGCAAAGAGTCTTCAAAAAAACCTTTTTGGACATGGATTATTTCACTATAAGTCGTGCATGGTTGAGTTTCTATCATAACAATATAACTATTACTAGTATTTTTCGGTGTCTTTTTATTTAATGTTTTTACCATATAATATAGTAAATCTCATGTTATTCTCATAAGTTATTATGGTTTTCTACCATATTATTTATACTAAGTCAACCTCATAAGTTATTATGGTTTTCTACCATCTTATTTATACTAACTTTGATTGTAGTCATTTCTATAGAAATAGTGAAAAAACATATTTTGAGAGGGTTACACACATGATCACAAATTCATAATTGGGTTATCATTTTATATATTTTTCATTTATTGATTTCATTACCGGGTCCATTCAAACCAAATATTACAGTCTGAGGAACACACTTTTCTTTTACTTTGGAGATGTTTGCTCGTGTGATTCCTTGACACGTAACATGTTTCACATTTCTTTACATGTAACGTGTACGTGTTTATAGCACCATTAGTTTTACCATCTCAATGGTTCAGTATGTGATGTAAGATATTTATGTCTCTTATTCACTCAAACCTCAAAAATATAGGTGACTTGAAATATCATTTTCTTGTCGCAAGATGACTAGATCTTTAGAAAATTCTTGATTGGGTTTCAATTTTGCAAATTTTGAAATAGCGAAAAATCTGATCCAAACATGTCATCTAGAATATAGATTTTTTTAAAATGTGTAATCATGTCTTTGACTTATTAAAGAAATCCTAAAACGGGTTGACAAACAGAAGATTGACACAAACTATAATAAGAATCTGATAACATAAATGAAAAAGGTAACTTGTTAAGCTTGAGGCTCATGATACATAAAACTTATCAAACTTGTCAAAAGGGTAAATGGATAGACTCTTTTAAACTTAGACTTGAGAGATCTCAAGTAGACATAAGGCATTAGACAAAATGCAGAAGACATAGAATGAGTACTAAATAAGGCAAAAGACCATATATGAAATGAAAAAGTTTTATTTTGTAAAATTTTAATAAGGTATTTATTCAATATCCATCTCCTCAGGTTTTGTAGATTGCGAAGGTATTAAGATACATACACATAAACATCATCCTCGTTTGGTAAAAGTTGGGCCGTATAATGAGCTACCATATATTTTTTTTGATACAACACAGATAAGCATTTAGGAAGAAACTATCCTCTAGAGATACTCCATCCTATAGCATTCTTCCGGATGAGATCATCAACTGAAGCACATGATGATCTAATAAACAGCTGGTCTTCCTGTCCCATCGCCGCCAAACGATCCGCTACCTGATTGATCTCTCTAAACACATGCCTGATCTTGACCTGACAGAAACCAACTAGAATAGCCGATATATCAGTAAGCATTAGATCCAGTTCCCAAGGCGGCTTCCAGATCCGTTTAACTGAATTGATAAGTGTAAGGCAGTCACCTTCCACTTCAATATTTCGAATTCCGAGATCATATGCTGTAACAAGTCCTTCTCTTAGCGCACATGCTTCAACATGCAGGGCCGATGTGTTACCACATCGCCCATAGCCAGATGAGACCAAGACAGCGTTATGATCGCGAAGAATAAAACCATATGCAGCTTCTCCAGAAATTTTTCTAGAACCATCAAAATTGAGTTTAACAAAATTTTCTTCCGGTCTATCCCACTTGATTCTTTTAGTTTTCCTGTTCTTATGCTTATTCCTTTGGTTTTCCTTGCTAGTCTTGTTAAAGACAGAGTTCCACTCCAGAATATGAGATTTAACTTTATTCTCAATATTTTCTGGTCTTTTATTGTTAAAGATTTTTTGGTTCCTAGTCATCCAAACATTCCACCATGTCAAAACTAAAAAAATAAGGTCATTTTCCTCCAAATTTACACACAGCCAAGACAACTTATCCGTGATATTATTGTTCAGTTCATTAGTAGTCTCTAAACTACTATAATTTTATTACTGGTCAAAGAATTTTTTAGGAAGTGACAGTTGAAAAAGAGATGATCTGCCAATTCAAAATTATTATCACAAAGACAGCAGTTCATGGGCACTGCTACCCTTTGTTTTTCAAGGTTTTCTTTGGTCGGAAGTCCATTGATAGAAAACTTCCACATAAAGTTTTTAATCTTGGGCATAATATTTAATTCCCAAATTCATTCGTTCTCGTTAATCGGGAAACCACTTCTAGCATAAATTGCCATTAAGCCAGATTTCGTGGAGTAGTCCCCACATTCAGCCGGCTCCCAATAGAGACAATCCTGAATGAAAGTCTTTGGGAGTTGATAAGCTTTTATTGTTTTAATAATTTCTGGTGGTAAGCGGTTCCCAATTTCCGCATTGATTTTATTGTCATCCCATTTATTTTCATTAATGAGCTACCATATTTCCAGAACAACGTTCATGCTCACAAATACAAATATCGAAAGAAAAATGATCATGTACGATAATTATGTAAGAAAGTCATTTCGTATGAACAATGCCGTCATAACTGGACTTTCTGTATAAGTTGCAAGACACACTGTAGGACATCGATTTCAAAATTTCAAAGTAGACCGATTACCTCCGTTTAGAATACTTTTGCTGGAGACGAAGGGCAAGATTACAATATTAGTCACAATTGGAGACTGTGGACAAACCAAAATGGTTAATTTCCGACCCTTGTGTAGTTGTGTTATCAAACGGCCTATTAATATTCAATTTGGAGTCAGTGCAGTATGGGATGGGCTGTGTAGCATAGTAATGGGCCGAATATTTTGGGCCTAGCCCAGCCCAGCCCATCTATAAAATTATCAACGGTGACGAGAGGGAACAGAATCATGCATAAAGCATTTTCTTGGTCTAAAACAGTCTGTAAACAGAAGCTGATTAGAGTTAATCGCGCAATTATGTTTCTATGTTCACAACAGATACTTTGAACCTCGTAACACGAGCTTAACTTTTCTAATTTCAACCCATTTTTGATCTTTTTCTCCCAATTTTTTCTAAGAAGACCGAAACCCAATCCCCATTACCCCCATTCTCTCGTTTAATGGCTTAGCCTGCCATTGCTGCCACAAAGGAACCCTTCCACGCCACGCCATTCCATTCCTCTGAGCTTAGTAAATGATGGAGCCCATTCCAAAAAATATATAAAAAAGGAAGAAGATTAACATAAAGGAAAAAAGAAGCTGTTTCGTTTATGGTCTTCTGGGGTCCTCATGCTTTCACTTTAGTTCAGAATCCCCATAACAACTGCAAAGAAAGCCAGGAGAAAGGGAACAAACCCTAGAAGAAGAACAAGACTCTCAAATGGGTAAACTTGAACACTCCACTTTCAACCTCTTCTTCTTACTATCATTACTCTGCACATCCACTTTCATTAATGCAAGTGATGACGACGAAGACTGGGAGTTTTCAGATGAAGGATGGAGATCCGCCACTGCCACCTTCACCAAAGACACAAATGACTCCATCATTACAGGTACCTGTTGTAGCATAAACCCTAGAAAGAAAAACCCCTTTCAACAACTTACGGTTTAAAATCAAATGTTTCTGCAGAGGGGGCTTGTGGGTATGGCGATCTTCACAAAACAAGCTATGGAGAGTACAGTGCTGGGCTAAGCAGCATCCTGTTCAACAGAGGTAGCACGTGTGGCGCATGCTTTGAAGTTAGGTGCGTCGATCACGTTCTCTGGTGCTTGACCGGAAGCCCCACCATTGTTGTGACGGCCACTGATTTCTGTCCTCCCAACTTTGGGCTTTCTTCGGAATATGGGGGTTGGTGTAATTTCCCTCGTGAGCACTTTGAGCTTTCCGAGCCCGCTTTTGCTGAAATTGCCAAGACTAAAGCTGATATTGTGCCTGTTCAGTACAGAAGGTAAATGAAGATTATTTTGCAGCTCATTCATACTTTATATGCTTGCTGTAATGTGATGTTTGGTTTACTGGGTTTTACCATATTACTCATAGGAAATGTGGTTTCTTAGCTCATAATAGTGATATAATTTGCGATTGAATGAGAAGCAAATCAACGAAAATGTAGTATTTGGTTTGCGGAAATGAGGAATCAGAATAGGTTGGGAGAATCCGAATTTTTCATTTGTTTCTGATCCTCTTACAAACTTGTTTTTGCTGTCCTGCATGATTTTAGCTCTGAGATTTGACATGAAAATGTGGATGAAATTGCAAGTAATGATGGGTAAGTTGTAATTTGTGCAGGGTTTCATGTGAGAGAGACGGAGGGATTAAATTCAAACTGACTGGAAATGCAAACTTCTACCAAGTACTGATCACCAATGTCAATTCAGATGGTGAAGTAGTCGCAGTGAAAATCAAGGGATCAAAAACCGGGTGGATACCGATGTCAAGGAACTGGGGGCAGTATTGGGAGTCGAGTGTCAATTTGAAAGGGCAGCCATTGTCGTTTGAAGTAACAGCCAGCAATGGAAAGACGGTGGCGTCTTACAATGTGGCTCCTGGGAATTGGCAGTTTGGTCAGACGTTTGAGGGTAAGCAGATCTATGATTGAGATGCTTGAGGTTCTGGATTTGTTTTTGGATTGGGTTCGACTTCAGAACTTATGAAGTCGAAAAGGAAAAACCGCAAAGAGGATGGTAGTTGTGATTAGTACTATAGATTACACTCTACTGTGTGATGTAAAAACGACAGGGGATATATGAGCAAAGCTCGTCTCCCTCATCAGTCTCTTGTTTTGGCTGTTGTAGTATTATGATTGTGAATGCACTTGCAGACAGCGTTTTTAGTATTACAGCATCAATGCTGCTCACAGAGCATTTCTTGTTCTTTCACCGATCCGTTATCTAAACCACATATTGAGGCTTTTAGAAGAATTTGCTAGATATCCATGTTTAATCGGAAAATCCGAGTTCAATTTCCTCGAATCGTAATTTGATCTAGAGGTGTTTATAGAATTCTGATTCGAATATCCAATTTCACAAGTTCGAAATTTGATGAAATTTTTTTTGAATCGGAACATACGAGTAAAGTTCAAGTTCACCAAGTATATGCGGGTTGGTCTTTGGTTCGAAATCCATTAATCATTATACGTTCTCTGTTTACCGCCATTATTGAATCATAAATTATGATCTTCAGCGCCAATTTGAGCTTAGGTATACCTACTGAATCATTGTACTTGGAAGAATGGAAGATAATTATGGTCTGCAGCGCCAGTTTTGTTGTTTTGACGATAAGTGGATAATACCAATACAGATATTCAGGTATTTTTCCAAATATCCGATCCGAATCAGATATCCGGTTACGAACGTCTAGTTAAAATTTGTCGGATATCCGAGGACACAGACACACAGTCATTGCATCGCATCTCAGCAGTAGCCAGTAGCGGTCAATTTCGAATTAATTTAGTTTCGTTATCCTTTTATGCTCGCCAACGAAGACAAGAGAGAGGCCGAGCGCACGGCTCATCACGATTGCCAAGATGGTCAGCGTTGTCGTAGGAACACAGTGGATGGCGATCAAGCTCTTACCCGAGCTTCGAACGCCGATTCTTCACCAATCTCCCTTCTACAATAGGCGCTGCTACCGCCAACTCCGCCGCAATTTCTCCTTTTCCGCTTCCCTTAACTCCTCTCCTCCGCCGTTAAGCGACGACCAAGTTCGTGTTCGCTTCGCTCCTTCTCCCACCGGTAACCTCCACGTTGGCGGAGCTCGTACTGCTCTTTTTAATTATCTGTTTGCCAGGTTAATCTTTCTCCATATTTGAATTTGTTTGATATGCGAAAATTTGTGTGCTTAATTGTTTCGTTGTTGGATTTTTTTTGTTAAACTAGGTCTAAAGGTGGGAAGTTTGTCTTGAGGATTGAAGATACTGATTTGGAAAGATCTACTAAGGAGTCTGAGAACGCTGTGCTTCGAGATCTCACCTGGCTTGGCCTTGATTGGGATGAAGGTACCTACTTTCATTTTCTGCTTTTATGTCTTTGCAACTGAACACTTCAACAGTATGAAGATTAATGCCATGCTTGATAAAATAAATAGACCCAACACTACAAGAAGAAACTGTTATGGCTGGGAAATTTGGTTTGCTTAGCCAATTAGGCTTATAAGTTTTTTGAACTCATTGAAATTGGATTGAACAATGGCACTAAATATGGAGCTGAATTTGCAATTCTACTTGTTCAAGTTGGAGACTCTTACAGATGAGTAATGAGTAATGACTATAACTGATGCCTTCAATTCAATTGCTGATACTATGAAATATACTCTTTTAACCTACCCTCAATCTATCTGTTCAAGTGAGGACCAATGTAGGTTTGGACTTTCCAAGTTACTACATAAACTACAATCTATATAACTGTTTCTAACTATGTAAGGGTCTCCCATTAGGTCCTGGCATTGGTGGGGACTTTGGTCCATATAGACAGTCAGAAAGGAATGCACTTTACAAGCAATATGCTGAGAAGCTTTTGGGATCTGGTTATGTTTATCAGTGCTTCTGTTCTAATGAGGTATATAAGATTGTTCAGTTATGTGGAAATTGACACTTCTTTGTACGTGATTATCCTTTTACTGTGTATTTGTTAGGATTCTTTTCTTACCTTCTTTCTACTTAAATTAAGGCCATACCGCTATATGTAAATAATATAACAAATTCACATCAAATTGAAAGCCAATCAATTTTCCCCTTCTAATTTGTCGAAGTGCTTTTTTGGGATTTTATGGTCGATGAAGCTTGAACTTAGAGCCTCCATTAGTTGTTGACTAGCCTGGTTTGCAGTTGATAACAAGGAAAAGAGTGATCACTCCCATTCCAGTCTTTTCTTCTTTTAATGCACTCATATACATCACGGAAGGCTAGAAACCTTGCTATTATTTCATGTGTTAAACCTTCCATGGATGAATGTGTTGCTAGTATCAAATAGGGCTTGTTGTGATAGGTGTATGGGTACATGTAATTTTTTGAGGACAGGAAATTTATTTGGATTCTCTTTAGAGGAATTAGAGCTACTTGGCTTTACTTAGTGACCTTTTTGTTTGTGTCCAGATTCGGTATCCATGGTAATCTTTTACTACCCCTTTTATTGTGTAGTCTTCTGTAAATTCTTCTCTCCTCTTTCTCTATATGTTTACCCTTTCAAAATGAAAGGTTGAATTTAGAGATGCCAGTTTGAATATTTCTCTGTTATGCCACAAATTTTGTTAGAACTAGAGGATGTGTGCATCCAAATTCTGACCTTTTTTACGTCACATTGGCAAAATTTTGTCACACCAAGTACCTTATTATATCTCACCAGCTAAATTTACGATATTATCTTGTCATGCTAAAAAATCCATCTACTTCCTTGTAGATTAGAAGTGCCATGTTCTTATATGTACGGGATAATCTGGATCTCATGTTCAGCACAACTGACCTTTCTTTGGGTGATCAACATCACAACATTTAGGCTTATAGGATTTGCAACTTGCAACTATTAATATTTTCGTGATTTTAAGTATACCCATATAACATTAGATGCATGTTGTCTAGTAGCTTTTTGAATCGGACGAACTTTCTTATGGATCTCACTTATTAGTGCTCACGTGAGTGTAATTTTTCTATGGGTATCACAACCTCCTTCAAGTGAGTCTGTTAAAGTGATGAAGGCATGAGAATTTTTCCATGCTATTGTTGCTTAGTCTGGGGTATTTATTTCTGTAGGAACTTGAGAAGATGAAGGAGGTGGCAAAGTTGGAGGGACTGCCTCCTGTATATAGGGGAAAGTGGGCCACTGCAACAGAGGAAGAAGTGCAACAAGAGTTAGAAAAGGGGACTCCTTTTACATACCGATTTCGAGTCCCAAAGGAAGGCAACCTGAAGATTAACGACCTCGTCAGAGGAGAAGTGAGTTGTAGTTAATGATTTTGTCATGACTTAAGAGTGTACATAGCAGTTGTAGGTAATATAATTGTTTTCTTTAGTTTGGTGGAACAAAATAGATTGACAAAGATGGCTTTGAAATAAAATGATCTTGTCTTTTTTGTTGTTGTTGTTGTTCTTCTTCTAAGCTTCTTCTCATATTGTGTAGGAAGATCTTTATGATTTTTATACCTTTGATTTGATATTGATATGCTGTAGTTTTGTTTGGTTTTGACATGAAGGTTAGTTGGGGTTTTGATACACTTGGTGATTTTGTTATCATGAGGAGTAATGGACAACCTGTGTATAACTTTTGTGTCACAGTTGATGATGCAACTATGGCTATCTCACATGTTATAAGGTAGAAATCCCTTTTGGTACTAGAACATTTCATTTGTACATATTGTGTTTGCTTTTCATATTAAGCCTGACATGTATACACCTTTTCATTTTTATCCACTTTGCTGTCCATGTCACATTTTTTTGGTAGGCTGTATCACATTGTTACAACAGTGTTACTAGTCTGGTGAAATTTTTGATGTTCATGTTTCTTAATGTTGCATTTCAGAGCAGAGGAGCATTTGCCTAATACTTTGAGACAAGCATTGATATACAAGGTGATTAAGATTAAGGATATATATTTTCCTTATTATTTATTAAGTATACGCTGTTCTTACGATGTTTAAACATTTTTTTTTGGTTTATAATCATTGCAGGCTCTTGGCTTTCGTATGCCTACTTTTGCACACGTTTCATTAATTCTGGCACCTGACAAAAGCAAATTGTCAAAACGACATGGTGCTACTTCAGTGGGTCAGGTTGTCTAGCATATCCATCTGCTTTATGTCAAGCTTTTGTCAGTAGGCATGAAGTTTACATGTCAGTTTAAACAATTTTGAACTTATATGTTACTTGTTACAGTATAGAGAGATGGGATACCTTCCTCAGGCAGTGGTAAACTATCTTGCGCTTTTAGGCTGGGGTGATGGCACTGAGCAGGAATTTTTCACTCTCCAGCAACTGGGTCAGCCTTTTTGTGTCATTGAATCTGTTTCTATACTCTATAGTTGACTGATAGTGTGATTGAGTTGGCCTTGACTGTCATAAGTTGTTGAGGAAGTTCTATGTGGTTGGCAGTTGAGAAGTTCACCATTGATCGTGTGAACAAGAGCGGAGCAATATTTGATTCAACTAAGCTCAGGTAATTTTGACTTTTCCATGCATGATGATTTAGTCCTTTTGTGCTGTCATGCTTGCATGATTTATTACCCTATAGCATTGGAGTGACAATTCGTTGTAGGTATGAATTTCATAAACGGCTATATACCAGATTATGTTAGTGAGTTAGTCTATAGTAACATCCCATGATTAAAACAATCTGGCATAAGTTGAAGAATGAAGTTATACAGCATGATAACCCTTTTTTTCCTGTATTTGTTCGTAATATAAGGTGGATGAACGGCCAACATCTACGATCTCTTCCATCGGATGAGCTGACAAAGCTTATTGGTGAGCAATGGAAGAATAGTAGTATCCTTAAAGACCCGGAAGAGCAGTTTGTAGAAGTATGTTTCCTTTGATTATTTATTTATTTATTTTATTGAAGCTAAGATACCACATTGTATTTTCAGAAATTAATAATTTATACCAGAAGGAAAATGAAGTAAGAGAAACATGCAATCTGATGCTGGTTGGATAAAAAAATTTGGATGATATTTGGAGAAGTGATACATAATTAGAAATTGAGAGATTGGAAGGAAGCTCAAGTCTCTTCAAACCTTCAATCTGTTCCCTCCTAAATTTAAAATATTCCAGAACTCTTTAAAGCTCCTTCAAAAAGTAAATTTTAGTGATTTATCATTTATAAGACATCACAGTTTATGTTCCTTTTTTATCAAACCAGGAAATGATCCTCCTTAGCTTATGCCTCCATCATTCATGTTTTGTTTATTTACAGTACCATTTTGCATCTCCCTGGTTGGCTCTGACTCAATTGAGGTTTGGTGAAGTCTAGTTCTATGGTGTGTTTTGTCTTTAAATATAGAAAGTGATGCAATCATATTGATATTGTCAGATCACCATACTCAGTCTTTGCCGAGCGAGCGATTTTTACTAGTTCTTCTTCTTCTTTTATCCAGATACCTTTATTTAAAAATGACTACTACTACATTCTAGTGATGTTAGCCGAAGTATTTTACATGCCATCAGGGTTTGTTTGAGGGTAAGCTTGATATTGTCCGTCCACCATACTCAAGTCTTTTCTGAGTGAGCGATTATTACTTATTCTTCTTCTTTTTTCCATACACCTTTTTTGTAAATGACTACTACATTCTAGCGATGTAAACCGATGTTCTAATTTTACATGCCATCAGGGTTCATCTGAGGCCAAACTTGTTGCCCATTTCCATTTTAAGTACATTATGTGTTTGTGCAAATTGAGTAATCTTATGTCATTTTTCCTTATTACTGATAGTGGGTTGCCAAATACACTTCAAATAGGTTACAACATTTACAGCTAAGAAAATTATTTTGGTTGTGCTTTATTAATTTTCTTGCTTAGTTTTATTGATGTTTAGCACGTGCTTATAATTGAGAACATGCATTTGACAACAGGAGGCTATTGGATTGCTGAAAGACGGTATTGACTTGGTACCGGATGCGGATAAAGCTCTTACAAACTTGTTATCTTATCCTTTATATGAGACATTAGCAAGGTAGCTTTCTTGAACAGTCTGTCTACAATTTCCCCTTTCAGTTTCAGTTCCATTAATTTTCTGTATAACAAACTGATAACTCTCTTTTCCTTGAGTATGAAAAAAAAAAGTGGGAATGCCAATAATAATGAGCTATATTTGGAAATGTAACTGTATTCATGGCTATTGTTTTTTACTCAACTCTTTTTACAGTGATGAAGCAAAACCCTTGATAGAAGACAAGCTTTGTGATGTAGCCGCCAGCTTGTTGGCTGCTTATGATAATGGTGAGATCATCACTGCTCTTGAAGAAGGCCATGCTGGCTGGAAGAAGTGGGTCAAGAGTTTCTCGAATTCAATTAAGCGCAAGGTGAGTTACTCTTCATCAGTAAGTGGATGCCTTTGTTTGTTTAACCATAGTTATCAAAATCGGGATCTGACCATAGGGTCCAAAATTTGGAGAAGAACTTTGCGCACGTTCAAGAATATTGTGTAAAATTGTACCACGTTTGTTAGGTTCAGCAGATCGGTTGAATTGTGACCGATTAGGTTCCTAGAATACTTAAAAATGGCTATATTGTTGCTCATTAATGTGAAAATTGGCACTTTTGAGCATTTGTTGGCCATCTAATCTGACCTCTCTTCCATAATTAACCTATTTTCACGGGTTGCCTATTTGTTTCAACTCTGTGTATGTCAATTAATAAGTATAACTTACGTCTCTTTGTTTAACAGATCAATTCAAATAGTAAAAATCTAATGATAATATATTTGTTACTGGAAATTATACTCTTAAATGGCATCCACCCATTTATATGTAGCACTGAAGCGGTAATTCTAATTTTTACAAATCGTTATGCTTCACACACTGAACATACAGTTGAAGTATATAAGAAGTTATGTGGAAATGAAATTGTATGATGTAGTGAATGTAGTCTGCTTTTTTTCATAAAGGTACCTAATTTAGCCATGTTTTTTTTTGATGATGTAGCTTGATTTTGTGTTCCAGACTTAATATTGTGTCACATGTAATGCACAAGTGTGTAAACCTGTTAATATTGTCATTTGTTTTATGAAATCTTGCAATGCTACAATCCTTACGCTATCTGATAAGGAGGATTCTTGAGCATGAGATAGAAGAATCCCGTGGACACAATATTGTGGAACATCAACCAGACGCCATTCGTTCTCTTCATTGTTTTCCTTCTAAAAATTTGATGCACAATATGAACTTATTGCAAGTTGGAATTGCAGGGAAAGGGGCTTTTCATGCCTCTGAGGGTACTATTGACTGGGAAGCTTCACGGGCCAGACATGGGGTTAAGTATGGCTCTATTGTACAAAGCCGGGACTCTCAACATCGTCCATCCACAAGCTGGATTCTTACCCCTTGATGAAAGGTTCAAAATGCTGAAAGAAGTAGATTGGAACTCATTTGCTAAAGATGACTCTACAATTGACACTCCTGCAATTACTTCTGCTCACTGAAGAAATGTAACAAGTTTTGGACTACGATGTCGTCCTTTGTGAACCGAAAGGTGATTTCCTTTCATTCTTTTGTAACTGCTGGAATTTCTTAGGTTAGGCGAATGTTAATACAGCTGAGAAATTGTTCATCAATCTTCTAAATTTGAATACAGTGATATGTCAAGGCTTTGTTTTTAATGATATATGTATTTGTATACAATGATTGACCTTTGAAGCTTTTACTGCCATGAATTTTGAACACTGATGTTGCAGAAGCAGCTAAAACAGGTTGATTTTAGTTATACCATGATGCAATGCCAATTTGCCATTAAATTTTGTATTCCAGTAATTCCAGAAGTCTTCATTATAGCTGGGTCAACGAAACTGCAAATGTATTAAATTTTGGAATTCAAGGAGATGACCTGAAATACTGGCGGATCCCTATTGATCAAACTTTAATCGTACATTTAGGATAAAACAATTTTATATTATTATTTTTGAGTTAGAAAACAAGAAATTAATTAGTTATATGCTTTAACGTCTGATGAGTCATATAATACAGTAATTAGCGACATCGATCATTTAGCTTGTGCCAAACTATTTTTTATAAAGAGATGTGTTGAAAATTAGATATTTATAAATTTCTAATAAGTTAAGGGTTTACTGTGTTGAAAATTAATATTCATAAATTTCTATATTTTAATAACTATTTGTATAGTTTATTTTCATGTGAGGAAGATAATTTTAATTAAGCTCTAAAATGTTTAATAATAAATTATCTACTTTAGTCTGGGTGGATCAGTTAAAACTGTTATAAGCTGTGCAGATGCAAACAAATTCTCCATCTGGAAAGTAAAAGGAATTAAGTAAATGTAAGTTTTTTTAAAAAACTATACACAAATCAAAATATTCAAAAAACTGAAATAAAAGAGACAAAAGAACAGAGATAGAGAAAGAAGGCTTCTCCATCTGATGTGTCCCAATTCTGAAATTCACGACCCGGGCACCCCCAGTTTGACTCCCAATAATCAAATCCAACAATCTCCTTCCCCAAATTCACATCTCCCCCTGCAAATCTCAATCCTCTCCTCCAGCGATTCCTCAATTCCATTTCCATGTCGACGATTTCATCATCTTCATCTTACCAGATCTCCTGATCTCCATTAATGGCGTCTCCTCAGCAGCTCGGTGGCCCTTCCCATTGCGGCCGCATCGTAGGCCCTTCTCTCGATAAGATCATCAAGAACGTCGCATGGCGGAAACACTCTCAACTGGTCTCCGCCTGCAAATCCTCCCTCGATCGCCTTGACTCTCTGCACGATCTCTCCACCGCTGATCTCTCTTCTCCTATCCCCACTCTTCCTCGCTCCGATGCCGAAATACACATTCTCTCTCCTCTCCTTCTGGCTCTCCACACTTCCGCCCCCAAAGTCATCGAACCGGCGCTTGATTGCATATTTAAACTCTTTTCTCTCAATGTTGTCGTCGCCGAGATCCAGTCCTCCGATCTTACTGATAATAATGCTTCTACAGATGCTGATGGCGGATTGGTTCTTTTGAGGATTTTGGAATCAGTGTGTAAGTTGTGTATTTTGCAGGAAGAGCCTATCGAGCTTGGCGTGCTTAGGGTTTTGCTATCGGCAGTCCGATCTCCGTGTCTCGTGATTAGGGGGGAGATTCTCGTTCACATTGTGAAGACCTGTTATAATGTATATCTTGGTGGGGTGAGTGGGACGAATCAAATTTGCGCCAAGGCTGTTCTGGCTCAGATCATGACCATTGTTTTTGCGCGGGTGGAGGAGGATTCCATGCTTGTGGAGGTGAAGACGGTGTCGGTGGGTGAGTTGTTGGAGTTTGCTGACAGGAATCTGAGTGAGGGGAATTCGGTGCAGCTTGTTCAGAGCTTTTTGTATGAGGTTATGGAGGGTAGTGAGAAGATTAAGGATATGAAGCAGCATTATCCTTTGGTCATCCGTGCTGGTAGTGATGGATTAGAGAATGGAGATGATGCTGGGGATAAAGTGGACGAGAGAGATGGTGTGACCGATGAAGAGGTTGATGGGAAGCAGGAGTTGGTGAGGGAGAGTAAGATCCGGGCTGATGGTTTCATGCTGTTTAGGAACTTGTGCAAGTTGTCAATGAAGTTCTCCTCAAAGGAGCATTCTGATGATCAGATTCTGCTGAGAGGGAAGATTTTGTCTCTGGAATTGCTAAAAATTATTATGGATAATGGCGGTCCAGTTTGGCGCACCAATGAGAGGCAAGTAGATGTATTCACTTTAATCACCTTAATTGTTCATTCTAAGTTCATGGATTATGTCCTATCAATAACTTCATGAAGTTCATTTTCTTTCACCTTTTTTACGCCTGCTTGTCACTTTGTTGTGTTAAGCTTTCATTCTTACCATTGCCTGTTTGATAAGATTTTTTATGAATAGAATGCACGCACCTTTTCTATTGCCATACAGGCATACAACATGATTGAATGCTCTTATCAGCAACACAAAAAAATTTACACGTGTAAAAGCTACCACTTTTTAATGAATTGAGGAGTTAGGGGTTGTTTCATGGAGTTGTTTTGAGGATGCAAACATTCGTCAATACTAGGAACTTTAACAATACAAGGTCTTACAGAATCTTATTGAGGGTCAGGGGAAGTCTTATGATGGAATATTACTCGACTGCTACTGTAGAGAAGCACAGCCTTCTTTTTTTTGAAGATCGAATGGAAGACATTATGTTAGCTGTTTGTGTTAATGAAGGAAATGCATAAATGAATCCAGGCTGGCTCCTGTTCTCTATTTTGGGTGGATGTACGCAAATTTTCGGCACACTTTTAAGACCATTGAACCATGCATCTCCTGCTTTTCAGTGAGAAAGGTGGGATCACTCTGAAAAATTAAAGCAAAACCTACCTGATAGATTTCTGCGTCACCTCTTTGTTCAGGGATTTTGGATTTCCCAAAATTTGCAGCAGATCTGCTTTTGTGAAGAACAACTTTGTTTTGTTTCTTCTTTGAGTAAAGTGAGGAAAATAACGGCTTTTTAAATTGATAAGGAGAAGGTGATACTTTATTTATTAGGAAGAATAATGTTTATAATAGGGCAACTTATCTGTTTATCTGATCAAACTTCTCCTCGATCGAGAGAGTATATATATATATATATATGTATATATAAAATCTTTGGGCCTTTGTTTGTGCTTCATATTTGTAATTTTTTTGATGTGATGGTTAGGAATAAGAGAAGGGTACTTCTGTTTATATTTTCCTTCCAATGCTTCAGCCTTTTAGCGGTTGCTTTTGCAGTCAATTGATGTTTTTCTCTTTCCTTATTTTGCAGGTTTTTGAATATTATCAAGCAATATCTCTGCTTATCATTGTTGAAGAATAGTGCTTTGTCAGTGATGACAATTTTCCAGCTTCTATGTTCTATTTTCAAGAGCCTGTTAACCAAATATAGATCCGGGTTGAAAGCAGAAATCGGAATATTCTTTCCTATGCTTGTACTTCGTGTGTTGGAAAATGTGCTTCAACCCAGTTTTATACAAAAAATGACTGTACTCACCTTACTCGAGAAGATTTCTCACGATCCTCAACTTATAGTTGATCTTTTTGTCAACTATGATTGTGATCTTGATGCTCCTAACATCTTTGAAAGGTATTTCTTATTGCCATTACAGGTTCTTTTCTGTCTTCTATATTGATATGGCCTGGCATCTGTGGGTGACTTTTAAGTGATGTCTATGAGTCTATCTTCCTGTTGTTTAATATTTTGGCAATGCTTATATTAATTATAATACGGTGTCGAAGAATCTTGCTAGAATATTGTCAATGATGTATCTTCTAACATGATTAGTCCAACATCAACAAAGCCAAAGGCTGGGATGATGAGTATGCTATTGGTTGACTTTCTTATTTAATTTCTTCCTAATAAATAGCCTAGATGCTGTAGGATAAAAAAAAGGGACAGAGTTCATATATTTGAAAAACATTCTTCTATGGAGCTATTATCGTGATGACTTAATTTTGGGAGTTTGAAGTTAAATATTTCCTGTATAGAGTAATTAAGCTGTGAATGTAGTGGTTTGAAAACTATGTTTAAACTCTTATAATCCCGTCAGATACTTGCAGGACCGTCAATGGACTTCACAAAACTGCACTTGGGCCACCACTGGGATCAACAACAACTTTGTCTCCAGTTCAGGATCTTACATTCCGACAGGAGTCTGTGAAGTGTTTGGTGAACATAGTAAAGTCAACAGGTTTATGGTTGGACCAACAGCTGAAAATAGGAGAAAGCTTTGTGCCAAATAAAGCCCAAGGTGACGTTTTACCGGAGACTCCTTCCATTCACAATGGAGAAGAAGGAACCATCACAGACTTTGAAGCAGAAGCAATACCTGAAATGTCTGATGCTGCAACACTTGAACAACGCAGAGCTTATAAGCTGGAAATGCAGGTTTGATACCTCTCTATATGTTTTCTCTCTTTGCTATAAATTCTTTATTTCTGGAGTGAGACCTGAACAGTTTAAGACCTAAGTTGGATTTGCAGAAAGTTTTCTAACTCCTGTCTGATAGCAATTTCAACACACACGGTAATTGATTTAAAACGAAAATATTAGCTTGTTGGACATGTGGTGAGTAATTAATTAAAAAGGAGAGTATGGAAAATCCGTTGCATATCAGACTTGCCATTTATTTATTTATATCTGAACCCAAACATATGTCAATACCATGGATGGTGTTTAGCATATGTGCTCTCGATAGTTTTTACGGTGATGGAATCATTCACGTGATATAAGAAATTTCCCAAATCAAATGGTAACCACAATCCACACTGTCATTGACCTTCTTGCCCTAGAATAGCCTTCTACACTACTGGCTTGTGTTATTGCAAATGTTGATGGTTGCTATTAGTCGTTAGGATATGCTTCACCTATGAAAGTATAGAAGGTATGATAACGAATCACGATAGTACACCAAAATGCTTTCTATGTTTGACAGTTTCTCTACTTAACAATGATTGGAGTTGTTGAATTGTATATAACATAGCATTTTAGTAGTGCAACTTTTCTACTTCAAGCGTCCGGCTTCTTGCTTCTCATTGCTTAAGTGAAGATGTGTTTTTTTGCTCATGTTTCTGATACATTTTCATTTTTTCTTTGTCTTAAGTATGTTTGTTGTAGTTTTTAGGGGTGTCCAAAGATAACCGAAACAAAAAAAAACAGCAATTGTTTCGGTTACTGAACCGACCTTTTTCAAATTCTTGGTTTGTTAACTGAACCAAGATTTTTTTTGGTATGATTATGTACACATTTCTGAACTCACAGGAAAAAAAAATATATAATTTTTAACTTTTATGATGTTTAGAATTATCTGCTTTGCTCCAGTTGGGGGTAAATTACGTGGATCCCATTGTGTTTTAAAAAGGGAATATATAAGAGATTTTTAAACTCCACAAAAATCGCAATAGTAATATACGAATTTCATATAACTATTGCATTTTGCATATTACTATTGTAAATTACATCTCTTTCTTTGCATGCCATCTCTTTTTTTACTAACTGAAATCATGGTTTCTAGGTTTGGACACCCCTAATTGTTCTAGCAATTTAGCTTGGTTGATGACTGTTGAGCCTTGTAAAATAACCTATTGGTCTTGGGATTTACTCTATTTCACTAGTATCTTTTAGTAGTATGTTTTGTCCCTTAGTAACCATTATACCTTGTCACGTGCAGAAAGGTATTTCACTGTTCAACAGGAAACCGTCTAAAGGTATTGAATTTTTAATTAAAACCAAAAAAGTTGGTGGTTCTCCTGAAGAAGTTGCCACTTTCCTGAAGAATGCTACTGGTCTGAACCCAGCAATGATTGGTGATTACTTGGGTGAACGAGAAGATTTTCCTTTGAAAGTCATGCACGCATATGTTGATTCACTTGAATTTGAGAGGATGGACTTTGGTGAGGCAATTAGGTATTTCCTGCGGGGTTTCCGGTTACCTGGAGAGGCTCAGAAGATAGATCGCATTATGGAAAAATTTGCTGAGCGCTACTGTAAATGCAGCCCCGACTCCTTTGCCAGGGCAGATACAGCATATGTTCTTGCCTATTCTGTTATCATGCTGAATACAGATGCTCACAATTCTATGGTAAAAGAAAAGGTGAGCTTTGCAACAAGTTTTGTGTTCACCAGTAACATGTGTCTTGAATTGGTTTCCTTCTAGGATGTTATACTTTCAAGAGCTTCTTCATCATTATTTTTCAGCTCTTCTCAGACGATAACTGAGGAAACATACATAAGCTCTTGAATGACTAATCTTTAAGATTCATCAGTTTTTTTTAGCCAAGTTGCATTTATTGGAAGTTTCTTCCCTCTTGAAAGCTTAAAATTGTTCTAGTTTTGCATTTTGCATAAACAATGTTGAACTCCATAAACAAATAAGAAATTGGTCTGGGTGTTTTTGCTTCAGTTCTCATTAAAAAGTCCTAATGACATATTAGTTACGCAAAGAAAACAAATATCTGTCTCTTTTATATACTAAGACTTTTTGCATATTGAGAAAAATTCATTTTGTCTTCTCATTTGTACTGAATTTTGAGCTTAATTTAATCAAATTCTGTTTTGCATTTCCTGATCAAATTCTTTTGTTATTCAAATTAGATGACAAAAGCTGATTTTATTCGGAATAATCGGGGGATAGATGATGGAAATGATTTGCCTGAGGAGTACCTGGGAGCTCTCTATGATCAGATTGTGAAAAATGAAATAAAGATGAATGCTGATTTTTCTGAACCACAGAGTAAGCAGGTGAATGGCCTAAAACTGTTAGGTTTGGACGGTATATTAAATCTAGTTATGGGTAAGCAGGTAGAAGAGAAGCCCTTGGGTGCAAATGGGCTTCTTATAAAACACATCCAAGAGCAGTTTAAAGCAAAGTCAGGAAAATCAGAGTAAGTCAGCGAACCTTCTACCGTTTACCTTGTGCTAATTACAAATTTGTTCCAGGTGTTCATCAAATTCTCATAGATGGCCATTTTGTTTTCTGATATTTAATTGAATGGATCATGGATTTTTGGGAGAGAAAACATTCATGATGATACATGTTTCTGTTCAAGATTCTTATTTTTTCCCTGTAACCTTATAAATACCCTGTTTATTGTGTTGTGTAATATCTGGCTTATACATTTCATGAGATCCACCTCAAACCTGAGAGACCTTGTTTAAGCCACGGGTTTTTGATTCAGGTGGGAATTGGGCTGTTCGTCATTTAAAAGTAAGTGGAAAAAGTAGGAAAAACCCTTTCCAAAGTACTAGTGATAACCGAATGTTTGTAGAAAGAGATATGCAACGATGGCTGAATGTTTTCCTCCAATCTTGCAACTAATTGGGACATTATAGAAATTCTTGCAAGTATTCTGGGATTGCAAGAAATGGAAATTTGTGATGAATACTGGATTTAGGGTCTTAAAAAGAATATATGGAAGCCACATAACCTCCAAATTCGGAAGTTGACTTCTAGATTACCTTGCTTGAACTTTATATTTAAATTAGATAATGAAGCTTCTAACCTCTATATGGAGTTTTCACTAAAAAAATTGGGTTGTAATTAAACTCAACTCAATCCTTTTAGTTTCTTTTTTTCCTGATGAGGGCGGGTGGTAGTTGAACTCTCTGCTTACTCCAGACCAAAAGTGGGTAAGTAAAGGGGAGTGGGTGAAGACACTATTATAGAATGACTGTAATGTTTTGGGGTCAGCAGAGTGCCCCTGAAACCAAATTACTGGCATGAACAGTAGAGTTAGGAGTTAATTTCCTCTATGTTCATCATTCCAGTCCAGTCCAGTCCAGTGAGACTAACTTCATTTGTTTGCATATTATTTCCATCATTTTATCCTAAGAATGAAGGCAACCAAATGGAGATATCTTGAATGATATGTGTTTTTGTATTTCTAGGTCGGTTTTTTATTCAGTCTCTGATGTTGCAATATTAAGATTCATGGTGGAGGTTTGTTGGGGTCCAATGCTAGCTGCGTTCAGTCTGACTCTTGACCAGAGTGACGATAAGCTAGCTACTTCACAGTGTTTACAGGGTTTTCGTTATGCTATTCATGTCACTGCAGTCCTGAGTATGCAGACTCAAAGAGATGCTTTTGTGACATCTATAGCCAAGTTCACTTACCTGCATTGTGCTGCTGATATGAAGCAAAAAAATATTGATGCAATGAAGGTAAACCCATATTTTGCTCATGTACTTCATGTTTTGCATGGTCTTTTGCTGTGTTTAGGTCTGAGGGACAGGTGGAGGGAAGGGGGAGGAAACTTGCATTGTTTTTTGGTCCAAGTGTATGATTATGACTAGCTTAGTTGCTCATCAGGTGTTAGAACATTAAATTCTTGTTTTTTTTCATTGAATAGGAATATGAAGCATTGATGAAGACTGATTGATTTGAAAAGGACTTGTAAGGGCACCCCTACCAAATTATTAGATTTTTCATTAGATTTTTATAATTTACAAAACTCTTTAAAATTCTACCAAAAAAATACCCACCTGTCCTATAATGATGAGAGCTAACCTAATTTATACCACTCTGAATGTTTATGTCATCACACTGCAACTTTAGTAAAATCCCTCATCAGAGCCTTTCAACTGGTTGGTATAATCTGTGGTTTCCACATCCCATAAGTCATTACCAATCCCCTTGACCTCAAACTCCAATTCATCCATATTTTAGGTAATGGGTCTAACAGATTCAGACCTCACTAGTCTGCCTAGAATGATCCTCCTGTGCTTTTTTTTTTTTTTTTTTTTGCATCAGTTCGTATACGATGTGCGTGTTATGCCTGCTGTGACATTATAAATACTTGAGGCTGCTAATAATCCATGTTTACCTCAGGTCCTCAACTATGCACTGCACTTTTTTTTTTTTTTTTTTAATGTCTAAAGAACAGTTGTCAAGAGAATATAACTTATTGAACAAAAAAGATTTTCCAGTGGCTATATTAGCAGCCTCAATATGTCTGCCCTTATTGTGTTATGCCTGCTGTGACATTATGACGTTCTGAGTCAACCATCTTTGTTCCCTAAATATGTCTGCCCTTATTGTGTGCTGCAAAATTATGTTCCCTAAATATGTCTACCTTTGATGTGAACTGCAAAATTATGTTTCCTAAAAATGTCTTACCTTTCATGTGAACCGCAAAATTATCTAGGGACACATGTTGAAATATCTGCTGATTTTATTGCCTCTTCCATTTTGGCAGACGATAATGACAATTGCCATCGAGGATGGTAATCATCTACAAGAAGCTTGGGAACACATCCTAACATGCCTGTCCAGGTTTGAGCATCTTCAGTTGCTGGGAGAGGGTGTTGCTCCTGATGCATCCTTTTTGAACAGTTCTGGTGCTGATACTGAAGAAAAGTCACTGAAATCTAGCAACATAAATTCATTAAAAAAGAAAGGAACTCTTCAAAATCTTGCTGTAATGGCAGTTGTTCGTGGAGGCTCATATGATAGCAATTCACTTGGTGCAAAAGCTCCAAAGCTGGTTGCTCCTGAGCAAATCAGTAACTTCATTTTGAATTTGAATTTGCTTGATCAGATTGGAAGCTATGAGTTGAACCACATTTTTGCTCATAGCCAAAGGTTGAACAGTGAGGCAATAGTGTCGTTTGTTAGGGCACTTTCCAAAGTCGCAATGTCAGAGTTGCAGTCTCCAACTGACCCTCGTGTTTTCAGCCTGACAAAAATTGTTGAAATTGCGTAAGAATAATTTCTCTCTTCATCCATTTTTTATAGAGGGTCATATGATGCATATTGTAAGTCTGTAGTAGGATTAATCGTCTTGGTTTTGCAGGCATTATAATATGAACCGCATTCGACTAGTTTGGTCTCGCATTTGGAGTGTTCTTTCAGATTTCTTTGTGTCTGTGGGGCTATCACAGAACCTTTCAGTAGCAATTTTCGTGATGGATTCGTTACGACAGCTTGCTATGAAATTCCTAGAACGTGAAGAGCTGGCAAATTACAATTTTCAAAATGAATTTTTGCGGCCATTTGTCATTGTCATGCAGAAAAGTAACTCTGCTGAAATTAGAGAATTAATTGTTCGATGTATCTCACAAATGGTCCTGAGCCGTGTCAGTAATGTCAAATCAGGATGGAAAAGTGTGTTTCTGGTAAGCTGTATCTTCTATGTAACTTCTGTTTGGGTTTTTCAATCAATACCTATCAGATGTGACTTTAAAATTGGAATTCATTGTTTACTCCCTTCTCTAGGATTGTGTTGTTCTGTATGTTTGTGTGTGTCTGCACCTCTATTCATGATACTGGGTTTCAGCTGTGAAGAAAGTAACAAAAAGTATGGTAGGAAGGAAGCTGCCTCAAGTTAAAATGACTATACTGTTGCATAGGTCTTCTAATGTGGTTGTATGAGTATTCAGTTTTTATCTATATTTCTCCTAATCAGCCCTTCATTGTTTACCGCCAGTATTTTAGTCCTACCTAAATATACTGAAAAATCAACAGCTTTACTAAAAGCTCTATTGCAGAATCATTATTTGGGTTGGTCCATGAGTGGCACTAGGTCATTACAATGGGGAGGGATTTGAATTTGTGACCTCAAGGTCATGTATGCCATCTTTTAGAAGCTAAAGCTAGTTCGGCTTGACATGTTGAATCATTATTAATTGTGCTTCGTGTTTCCTTGTTTTGTTATAGACTTATATTGTTTCTCAAAATTTTTAATTCTTCATTATCAGGTATTCACGACTGCTGCAGCTGATGAACGGAAGAGTATAGTCTTGTTAGCATTTGAGACGATGGAGAAAATTGTTCGGGAATACTTCCCTTACATAACTGAGACAGAGTCAACGACTTTTACTGATTGCGTTCAGTGCCTTCTCACCTTCACAAACAGTAGATATGATAGTGATGTTAGCCTTAATGCCATTGCATTTCTCCGTTATTGTGCTGTTAAACTTGCTGAAGGGGGGTTAATTTCCAATGAGGACATCAAGGATGATATAGCTGGCAATGATGAAGGCTCTGATAGTCAAATTTCTAGTAACAAAGATGAGAATGTTTCCTTTTGGATGCCTTTACTTTCAGGTTAGCTTTTGAAGCGATCTTTTACAAGTTTCTTAGGTGTGATTGCTTTATGAGTAGGAGGCAGATCCATCTACATTTCGCTGAGCAAATATTCCTGTAAAATGTCCTTGAGATATTCATAGTATATCAACACACCTAAAAGAAACGAAGAATAAGGAAAAAAAATTGAGAGCAGATACAGCCGATCGATTGCTTGTAATGTTAATAATATTAAGTATCTGGCTTGGATTTATTGGTCGATGTGGGTAAACTTGCTTGTTTATATTGCGTAAGGATTATTTTTCCACTTGCTGTATATTTGTCAATTCAAATTCATGTTGATGTAATTGTGATTTTCCAGGTTTGTCAAAGCTTACAACTGATCCCAGATCAGCTATCAGAAAAAGTTCTTTGGAAGTACTCTTTAACATCCTCAAGGATCATGGTCATTCATTTTCCAGGAATTTCTGGACAGGTGTCTGCAAATTTGTTGTTTTCCCTATGTTTGATAATGTGCACGAGAAGAATGACACGAGTATAAATGATGATGGATCATCTTCACCAATCCCAATTTCGTTTCCCGAATCAAGTTTGTGGGATCACGAGACTTCTAAAGTTGCAGCTGATTGTCTGGTGGATCTCTTCCTCTGTTTCTTTAGTGTCTTACGGCCACTACTCCCAAACGTGGTATCGATTCTGGCTGGTTATATAAAGAGCCCGAATCAGGCACTTGCCAAGACTGGAGTTTCAGCATTGGGATTTTTGACAGATGAATTAGGCAGCCAACTTTTGGAGGATGATTGGAGAGGTATTCTCTTCGCATTAAGAGAAGCTGCTGTTTCAACCCTTCCAGGTTTCTTCAAGGTTTTACAAATGATGGACAATATTCAATTTCCTGATTCTGATGAATCTTACAATGATCTTGAAACATCCTCTGGTGAGGATGTAAGTACTGACTTGGAGGAGGCTGATCTGCAAACTGCTTCACATGTAATTAAAAGGATAAAGAGTTACATCTCTGTTCAGTTAGTCGTCATACAGGTTTCTCCATTCCTCCTCTTTCTGATGTTTTTCTTTCACTTCTAGCATGCAGTAAACTTTATCCATCAACCCATTGAGAAACAAAAAGAAATGAAAACGATAATTGTGATACTTGATTTAATATGCCTTTTCTAGGGCATAAATTTTTATGGCTACAGATATTACTAGAATTAGATGAGCTTTGTATACTTTTAGCAAAATATTTTTTAAAAGATATAGGTATGAATAATTTCAAAGTGTTGGTATCATCCATTCAAGAACCTAGTATCTTACTCTTGCCCTACCATCTTTTAACTCTGAAAGTTTGTTTGGTTTATCTAATACAACATGACAGTATTTCAAAAGCGAAATGAATATGAAAGTTTTGTTTGTGTTTCATTTTGGTTCCTCACCTCAATAAAGTGATTCAAATAGTGCAAAATATTTCATATTTATTTCGTTTTGTAATCCCTAGTTTAAGTTATTTCAATGATCAAGAAAAAAATAGCATTCTCAACTTGCTGGTTCCCCCTACGTGTATGAGACTTGTAATTACCCACCTGACCCAAGTTTGGGCTATATGACTTGAAGGGACCCTAGTGATCCACCTGCACATCACCCAGTTGGTATGAACTTGCTTGACCTAAAACCAGAAGTAAGATGAAATGGTCGCCTCATACTTAACCCGAACCTAGAGTTATATTGAATTGTTAGATTGAAGTTGGCATGCCTCTCCCTTTTATGCTACAAGAACTGGGCTTATGCTAAATCAGATTTTTGTAGTTCTTATGAATGGATTCCAAAAGTTTTGATAAATGAATAACCGAGAGCTTATGTATAAAAATGGTTTTTATTTTGGTTAATAAAACTGTTTTTCTCATAGTTTGTGTGTTTTTCTGTTTTAGGTTACAGCTGATCTTTGCAAGAGTCATCTAGAATCCCTCTCACCATCTAATATCACGATTCTCCTCGATCTATTCTCTTCCATTTCAGTCGAGGCGAACAAACTAAGCTCCAATAACCTCTTACGGTTAAAACTAAAGAAAGCATGCTCAATCCTCGAGCTCACCGACCCACCAATTGTCACATTCGAGATCGAATCCTTACAAAACCATCTAGCCTTCCTCCAAGATCTACTTTTCGAGAGACCATCCATCTCCAAAGACATAAATCTTGAACCCCAACTCGTATCCGTATGCGAGAAGGTTCTCCTTATATACCTCCAGTGTTCCGGGCCACATAGAAGCAAACAGCGACCCAGTAGGGCCCGTTGGGTTCTCCCTTTGGGTTCATCAAAGAAAGAGGAATTGGCTGCTCGAACGCCTTTGTTGTTGATCGCCCTGCGTGCTTTGAGGAGCTTGCAGGCGGAGTTTTTCAAGACTCACACGACACAGCTATTCCCGTTATTGGTCGATCTGGTAAGGAGCGAGCATATTTCAGGTGACGTTCCGAGCATTTTAAGTGAGATATTCCAGTCGTGTATAGGCCCCATAATGCTTCATTCATGAGCTGTAATTTGTCATTTACTTGTAAACTTATACAGATGTTTTTTTTGTTGTTGGGTGTTTTGGTCTCAGTTCCAGCATATGAGATCATCCATTTTTTGTAGCGTATACAGGCTTACCTACCATGTAGAACAAATAATTTGCTTATCTTTACAGGGTTATCTCATTTCTGGTCACAAAATGTGGAATGCTTTGACATGGAACACTTCACATATATTATAACTATACGAAATTATCTTGTTTGGTTTGTGACTCAACAGTTTAGAGTTTACCGATTTCGTCATCTATGTTCGTTTTTTTTTCTTTGTTAAAATGTTACGGTTCTACGTCACCAAGTTACCCTGCTGCTCCGTCTGTACTTTTCAAATTTAAATTTTATATGGACAATTAAAATATACGAGTGATCCAAATAAAACTATTATGGATAATTATGGATAGATGTATGGAATGTTAGTAAAATATAAACGGTTAGCTAATAGTGCATGAATGTTTAATTTTAAAAAATAAATCTTTAGTCAGTTTAGTGTATATAAAATGAACTAATATGATGTTTTATTAATTAATTTGTCATGGCTATAAAAACTAATTACGACATGAGTATAAGACACCTTTTCCAAATTAACCCATAAACAAGATGAAGTAAAGCTAATTTGTCATGGCTATAAAAACAGCCATAAAATCATACATGCGTTCAACATAATCGTAATTAAAAAAAACACCAAAAAAAAAATGATGTCTTAACATGCAGAGACAATATCAGACGTTTATTACAATTTAATTTAAAGATCATCATATATCCCCTATTTAATTAATAATTCAATAGAAGAGATCAAGATAATTATTATTTGACAAATTAACATGATATTATCGCAATGTGTTTGGTGAAACTTGGAATTATACAAGACAACTTATTTGGTCTCTCTTGACTATTTGATCTTCAAAGTTGCCTACTTATTTGACAGAACTAGGATGAAGTTGTTGATCATCAGAGGCGTTGACTGACTTCTCAACTTGTTTGACCTTCTCCTTCTTCTCCATCTTCCCTTTGTTGATCTCCTCCTCCACCTCCTCTCTCTGCATCTCATCTCATCAATAACAGCAAATCTCAACTAAACCACTTACAAATTAAACTAGATAGTTAAAAAAAATAAAAAATAAAAAATAAAGGGAGATTAGTTAGGCACATGCATTATCAAGGGCGTGAGTGGGAGGAAGCTTATTAGATCCATGAACTCCGGCTCTGTTGGGGGCTTTTCCGACCATCATCCGGCACTGATTCCGATGAGTGATAGAAGAAGAAGAAGAAGAAGGTGGTGATCTCCTGGCCAACATGGTCAGCAACACATTTGGGGCAGCGCCTTGCATTGTGGAAATGGTTGTTGGTGAAGTCAAAGAATGGAGATCGAGTTTAAGAGCATAGCCACCGAGATAGAATCGGATAGGTGTCGGGCATGCAGGCTGCCCACGTACTTTCTACATTACGTAGCCCCATCATGTCTCTTTTATCTCACTCAAAGACTGGAATAGATGCAATGAACCCACTCCTTGTACACAATTCCCATGTATCATCTCACCATACAACAAAATCGCCCATGTTTTGGTCGCATCCGTCAAATAATCGCCCGTCTTTTTTGAAATTAAACTTGTTTTATATTAAATTACTGATGAATTCCTGGCCATGATACCTTGGGGAGTAACTTGACGTAGACTAACCGCTTATCTTTTGTTTAAGATAATGTTAGAGTTTATATGGTTTATTATTTAGTATTTTACACTATTGTTCTTAAGTTGAAAAAAGTATTTTTACATGTATAAATATATTATCGAATTATTAAGAAAAATCATGATTATCAAATTTTACAACGGTACCACACTATTTTACTCTAAACTACACTTCCGCATGAAACAAAACCTTAAAATCGGCCGCCTACTACAACCGAACCTCCACCATGCCGCCGACCTCTTATTCGTCATGACAATTTTTAACAACCGCTTTGCCCTATTACTTGCACCCTTCTAATCATACTGGTAAGTAAATGTGTCCTATTCTTCTCACCAATGAGAATTATGTTGAATGGTCTACCGTCATGACTCATGTTTTAAATACAAAACAGAAAGTTAGACTTTGTTCTTGGCAAGTTTGAGGAATCCGGTCTGAAATCCGATGATTAATCTTATTGGATTAGTGTTAATTCTATGTTCTATGTTCCAAGGATGGATCATGCTTGCTCAGATCTTGTTCTTCGGCTTTTTGTTAGCTATTGCTCTACCGCTCATCTTCTATGCGAATATCTTAAGCAATAGTTTGACACCAGCAATGTTCACCGTTTTCTTCAACTTCGCTCCGGTCTCGCACGATGCTTACAAAACGGTGATCAAGTAGGTGCATATTTTGGCCACATAACAAGATTTGGGATGAACTTTCGATCATCTCATAAACTAATATTTACACTTGTGCCTACTCTTGTGACAATAAGGCAAAAGCGCGGGAAGAAGAGAGGTCCATCAATTCCTTATTGACCTTGACAATAAATATTATGCCTCCCATCATAAATACAATTATTGTCCAAGATCTCCTTCCAAAACTCAATAAGGTATACTCTATGACAATAAAGGAGGAAGGCCTTAAAGATTGTTGCTCGTGACCGCGATTCTAAACAAGATTACTCGACTTTCTCGACATCAAATCAACAGATTTCTCGTCCCTTAAACCTAACAAAAGTAAGGTTTTTTACTATTGCGCCAAAACAAGTCATGAAACCAAATCTTGCTTCAAAGTCATTGGTTATTTATATTGGTGGAAGGGATCCACGGGTTCCTCTTCCAACACTATTACATTGCCACAACATACACCGCTCACCGGAAAGAACGCCACCGACAGCCCCCTGCGCGGTCCTCTATGTCGGTTGTGCATGCATCCCACTACTTCTCTTCCTTTGACATCTCAAGATCGTAGGGATGTGGGCCCTTCACTCATAGATGCCCATTGGTCTACCCTTTTGTCGGCTTTAAATGCTTATCACTCTAAATCATCTCATACATTCTCAAGTATTGTCATGTGGGCCCTTCACTCATAGATGCCCATTGGTCTAGCTACACTTTTGTCGGCTTTAAATGCTTATCGCTCTCGATCATCTCATGATACATCCTCAAGTATTGTCACACTTCTTGGATCCTTGATTCTGGAGCTTCGTTTCATATGATAGGAATTTTGTCATCTCTCCTCCATCAAGAATGTACAAGAATGCTGAGTCAAGCTTCTAAAATGGTGTTATTATTAAATCTACTCAAGATGGTTCTATTCATCTATATAGAGATTCAAGATCCCTATAATGTCCTCTTTGTTATTGGATCGGATTGTCACCTCTTATCCCTGAATCAGTTGACTGTTGATCTTAATTGCGCTTTTATGATAACTAATCGGTTTTGTGCAATACAAGACCAAACTTTTAGTGATTGAAGTGGGTGAAATATCAAAATGGTTATACTAGATACATTGGATGACACCTCCCTCTACTGCTCATTTATTCCACACCATAAAAATTTCGGACCACCTTTTACATGTGCGACTGGGCACCCATCCATAGCCGCCAATAATCCTTGTGACATATGTCACCGCTAGACAACCTCACTTTTCTTTTCCTTTCATCACATGCATCATCTTTGTTTGATTTTGTTCATTCAAATGTCTAGGGACCTTATCGCGTCCCTTCAATTCTGTTTTTTTTAAAACTATTGTGGATGCTTATTCTCGTTGCACTTTAGTTTATTTAATAAAAAAATTTTTTGTTGGATATACATTCCTCCCTGAAGTCAGAGCCCAAGGAACATCATTCACGACTGAGGAATTGTGACACGAAGCCCCACATACAAGATCGAGGATCAGAGTAAGATCACGAGCCAAACAGCTTGTAAGACCACATCCTAAGTCGTCTCTATGCCATCTAGATCCCAAATTCATCATATGATGGACTTCATCTATCAAATCCAACCCAGGCCCATACCACTTGCACGACGAGATGCTAGACGACATGTATACCGTCCCCTAAGCTATCTCGATGCCTATGCCGTCTGGACTGCGTAGAGGATTCGAGATCATATCTTTCGATCTTATCTTTGGAAAGAGATATTTTGTAACCCTATAACTCCGATTTCTTGTCCTATATAAGCATGTATATTCCCTAGGGTTTTAGTATTCGATTTTAACCCGAGAACATTCATGAGTAGCCGTCAAGTAACTTTAGAATAAAAGGTCCGTCTTGTTGTACTGAAACCAAACAATTGTGAGTTTTTGTTCATTCTAATTTTATATATGATATATTTTGTTTTATATTCAGTCATCTTTGGCTATCTCCCTCTTGATCTAAGGATTTGATGATCCCTATAATGATTTGATTTACTATTGCATATATGATTAATGAATTGAGATGTGATTAGGGGTGTCAATCGGTCGGATTTGGGTTGGGGAGTACCCTTTTCATCCCTATCCCCGTTTAGTATAATACCCCATCCCATCCCCATATCCATTCGGGTAATGAAAATCGTCCCCATCCCCGTCCCCGTCAGATATTCATCCCATCGGAGATTCTCCATCCCCGTTTAATTATGAGTTTTCCCGTAAAACTCTCCGTCCCCATCCCCGTTCCCGTTAACTTTTAGGAGTTCGCTAAAAACATTAACCCGGATAATAACTGTGAAATTATGGCATAAAATACAAAATTATTACTTTATTAGACTATATAAATAAAAAAATATGAGAAAAAGAAGAAAAAGAGAACTCCATTTTTTTTTAAATACAAATTTATCAAAGTAAAGATATATCGTCTATATATTAGGTTTTGTTCGTTCAAGTAGGATCGGAGACTCCTAGTACAAACTAGTGTAAACTAAAATAATTATATCTTACTAACATTTAGATTATGATCTAAGAAAAAAAGTGATATATTATTATATCATTTTAATTTTACGATTTAGGATTTAGGTTGCACCACCAAAACATCTATTTAAGATTAATACACAAGTAAAAAACACAACATTTAGTTTGTCATGCATTTGATCATCGCGTGATTTGACGTTAATGACGTATTCAGAAATTTTGACGAGAGTGTTATCCTCATATGGGGTACATAATTTACGCATATAATATACATTTTATTTGAATGTTATCCTCATATTTTTCAAAATATATTTTGGTGTAAGTAGGAACGAGTATGATACTCTTATGTCTTAAAGTACAAAAGTGTATATAGTTTACTAACATTAGTTCATGATTACAAGATAAATTTCGATTTATATTATTTTAATATACATTTTAATTGAAATATTGATGTGACTTAGTTGGCTGTTTAACACATCACCTTATCCAATTTGCCAAAGTATAGGTATATAGTGTATATATTAAGTTTCGTTTGTGCAAGTAGGATCGACACTCGTAGTATAAACTAATGTAAATTAAAATAATTATATATTACTAACATTTTGATTATGATCTCAAGATAAAGTGTCATATTATTTTATCATTTTAATTTCACGGTTTAGGTTTTAGGTTGTACGTCAAAACACGTATTTGAGACAGTAAGACTGATACACCCCAACCTAAGGATCCAACGATGCAAGACAAACATAAAACTAAAGAAAACATACACATGTGTTTAATTTATTGAATTTGTGATAATGGAAATTGAAATACAAGATTTGTATTGCTATAGCTTCAAGAATCTCACCATCCACTCTACAATACTTGCATCAACTCTCATAAGCTTCTCACCCAGGAGAACTAATGCCTTCGCCCTCGCATCTCACAAAGGCAACCCACCCGACATCTCACCAAGGAGGAGGTTTCGGCATCTCACCTAAGGAACCAAACACTTTTCCAAAAATTATCAACTCTCACTTATTTTTATATGAAACAAGCAAGCCCTTAAATAGGGACAATAAGGCTATCTAAAAGACCAAAAACAAAGCCAAAAGTCATATTAAAAAATAGGCCTTAAAGATCCACATAATGAGGCATTGTTTTTTGACTCTTCACATTGTGCCCATAAATATGACTTCTAGGAGAACTGCATTTACGACCCATCTCTAGACGAATATGCTCTTGTTGTCTTCATCAATATTTTAGCCCTTTAAATCAGCTTTGCAACAAGTATTTATGGACCTTCATTAGATAAACGTATCATTCTTTATGTCCAAAATACTGAACGGTCGACTGAAGAGGATTCGGGGTAATATGTGTTGAACAACTTCTATTTTGAGCATGTTTAAGTTTTTATTAGATGAAACAATTAAAATATTAGTTTTAGATATTGAAGTTATCGTTCTATAACATCTTGAATCACCTCAAACGGACTTCGAAAAAAGAAGATAAGAACATTACAATGTAGTAAAGTCGTTTGCATCGCTTCCTCGGATCACATCATCCTCTCCACCTTTTAAAAAGATTCGTCCTCGAATTTTGACGCCTCTTATTGACTTGCATCGAATAAGGCTCTGATACCAAATTATACGCCCCAACCTAAGGATCAAACGATGCAAGACAAACATAAAACTAAAGAAAACATACACATGTGTTTTATTGGATTTGTGATAATGGAAAATAAAGTACAAGATATGTATTTCTAGAGCTTCAAGAATCTCACCATCCACTCTACAATACTCGCATCAACTCTCACAAGCCTCTCACCCATGAGAACTAATGTCTTCGCCCTCGCATCTCACAAAGGCAACCCACCCGGCATCTCACCAAGGAGGCGGTTTTGACATCTCACCAAAAACCTAAGGAACGTAACCAAACACTTTTCCGAAAATTATCAACTCTCACATATTTTTATATGAAACAAGCAAGCCTTTAAATAGGGAAAATAAGACTAGCTAAAATACCAAAAACAAAGCCAAAAGTCATATTAAAAAATAGGCCTTAAAGATCCACATAATGAGGCATTGTTTTTTGACTCTTCACATTGTGCCCATAAATATGACTTCTAGAAGAACTGCATTTACGACCCATCTCTAGGACAAATTTGCTCTTGTAGTCTTCATCAATATTGTAGACCTTTAAACCAGCTTTGCAACAAGTATTTATGGACTTTCATTAGATAAACGTATCATTTCTTTATGTCCAAAATACTGAAGGGTCGACGCACTGAAGAGGATTCAGGGTAATATGTGTTAGAACAACTTCTATTTTTGAGCATGTTTAAGTTTTCATTAGATGAAACACTTAAAATATTAGTTTTAGAGATTGAAGTTATCGTTCTATAACATCTTGAATCACCTCAAACGAACTTCGGAATAAGAAGATAAGAACATTACAATGTAGTGAAGTCATTTGTATCGCTTCCCCGGATCACATCAAAAAAGACACATAAAAAAACATGTAGTGTGTTGTACATTTGATTATCGTAATTTGACGTTTAAGATGTATTCAAAAATTTGCGAGGGTGGTATCCTTATATGCTTGAAAACCAAATTAATATAGGTTAGAATTAGTATAATTGACACATATAATTATCATATAAATATTCAAACTTAGAAATACATTTTGTGTAAGTAGGAGCGAGTACGATACCAAAGTACAAAAGTGAATATAGTTTGAAATTTTAGTAAGAATCGACAATTTTTGAATTAAACTTGAAACTATAATGAAAGTCTATTATAAATACAATTTGTTTATTTATGTATTCCCAACGGGTAACCATCGGGAATCCTCATCGGGTTCCCCAACGGGAAACCTATCGGGATCCTCATCGGGTTCCCCGACGGGGTACCCATCGGATTCCCCGACGGGGTACCTATCGAGGATCCTCATCGGGTTCCTTGGTAGGTAGGTTCGGGTTCGGATTGGGGAGCGGGGCGAATCCCCCTATCCCCGTCCCCGTCCCTAATCGGGGAATTAAAATTTTCCCCCATCCCCATCCTCATCTCCATTTAAAATCCCTATCCCCGTCCCCATGACGAACAATACCCGTGAATTTCAGGAATCAACATCCCATTTACGCCTAGATATGATATTGCTTCTTTTCAAAGTACTTCTTTTTTCATCTTTTATTTACCTTTCGAAAGAAGTGGCATTTATACAAGATTTAGATAAAGCGCTTACGTAACATTAGCAAGGTTGTATCACCACCTCTTAGTATGCAAATACTATGCCCAACCCATTTTGAGGATGCTCTTGCGTTTGAAACAGGACTATGCCAAACCCATGGGATACTTAAAACTTTGATGGTATACAAAACCGACAATGTTGTCGTAGAAAAAGCCAGAAAAGGATAAAACCAAATCAATCACGACAATTAGGAACCCTTGAGATAAAGGTAGTCATCATTCCCTGTATCAATTTCAACCATGGAACGTCTAATAGAGTCCGTAGTTCTCGTAGAAAATTGATATTTATTTCTATTTTCAAAACAAATTTCCCTTCTCAATGTATGAATACAAATGGACTCTTCCCATAGACAAGGTAGAGATCAAATAAGGTCATTAGGGTGAAACAATGCAGTTGAGTTCAATTCAATCAATTCACATATAAAACTACAATTTAATTCATTATTATAATCAACCCTTACATGTATATAAATTTATCACACATGTTGAAAACAACAATATCAATGATTTTATGGAAGGTATAAACTATAAAGATTGAATCGAATAAACAAAAGTTAAAAAATGACATAAAGTTATCGAAGTGTACATCAAATAGTCCTACATACGCAAGTCTAAACGAAAAACAAGAACGAAAATCAGCACCAAAGTCTTGGCTGAATTTTCGTGTGCAAGGCAGTGGGAACAATCGTCTATCACGTTTCTCTAGTTCAGAATAATGCAGAACGGAACCCCCCAACCAACCTAAAAATATTCCTTAAATATGACCCAAGAAAATCTCACATACGGAAATAAATAAATAAAACCCGACCCAAAATTAAGATAAAATAACAAATTTACATTTTTAGTCATAATCATACGACTGTAGCATTCGGTTTATGTGTAACAAAAAACATACAACTGCATGCTTTTATCGCACAAACCATATGATTAGTACAACAAACAATCCGTACATGACTAGAAAACAGTTTAGCAACTTTGACAAAATTCCGACAGTTCAATAAATTTGACTTTCAGATGCTCTAGTTGTAACTAGGAGACCCACAAGTACTAATTTCTAAGAGCTTTCGAATAGTTACAACTTATTAGTTGACACAAATGTCCATCTCCAATAAGAATGTGGTTGAAACGTCCATTTCTTAGAGCATAGTTATGATTTTTGATCCACTATCAATGATCTCTACTTGACTCTTCAATATTCAGTCGATATTATTGCGTATGCAATCTCCTCTATGGTCGCATTTCCTGATTTATTCTTCAATGGTGTAGTACATTCATTCTTCTAGTGATTGTTTTTATCATAATTCCAACACTTGATCTTGCTCTTGTCTTTGGGTTTGTCAATTCCTTTCTGCCTCGATCTGCCGTGATTTCATCTTGATCTTGATTCTTCCCTACCTTGTTTCATGCATTCAAGATTGTTACTTGCGAAAACACTATTTAAAGGAGGGTTTATAACATCGTCCTCCTAGGGTGTGTAACCTAAATCTATCAAACGCTATTCATACTAAAAGACAAAAACATCTAAGTGGACAAGATAAAGTATATTCTAAACATAAATAAAAAAAGAGAAAAGAAGAATATAATATCCTAGAACTCGAAGGTGTATGGGACCAGACAACCGCTCTTGTGGGACCAGCCAGCAGATCTTGTAGGACCGTTCGGCTGATCCCCTCGAAATGAACCGAATCGAACTAAAATGCATCAATTTGGAGAAATGGTCAATAACTCGGACAAGTGGTGGGAGTCGGCCGACCATATGGTGTTGATCGGCCTATCTCTTCCTAAACCTTGAATAGACCTTTGTAATTACTCTTGGATCTTAATAAGTTCCGTCTTGATCTCAACTTCCTTGACCACATAGAGAACCTTAGTGTGTTGAGGACATTCTTCTATATATAACTCCATTTTATCTCCAGAAAGACCTAGAACGCCTGTAATATCATTAACGCTAAAGTAGATCTCCAAATTGCAAAAATAAAAGGGAATCTACCAAAATGCAATGCAAATTTACACTATATGCTCAATAGATAGATACAATAGAGGGTGGAAAAAGATGCTAAAACGGATGTCATCAATGCACATACCGTATGAAATTCAGATGTGTATAATGTTCAAAAGACCCTTCTTCTGATGTCATGAACTTATGCACCCTGACATATTTGTTTCCTTCGTGTTGTTGGTTCTTTTTTTTTTTCTTTTTTTTTTTTGTCTCATGTGCTTTGCTTGTTCTTTGAATGAAAGACCTAATGGCTGAAAAGCTCCATTTATAGAGAACATCTAACCTAATTCCCCTAGGATTTGCTAGTCAAATTCGAATCCTTTAAATCTATCTTGCAGCTAAAAGATAGCCCAAATGAAAAAGGATATGGATAGGGATAGAAGACTGCGTCAAGAGAAAATATGTGGGTCCCAATCGATCGAATGGTGGGCCTAGTCAATCAATCATATCGGAAATACTTCGGAAGCTGATTTCTCTTGACTAATTGTCACATGCTCGACATGTGCAAGGGTGATCGATAGACTAGGTGAATAGTGATCGATCGACCTGACACCAAACTCGAGCAATTCTTGATCTTCACTCTTAGATCTCAATCAATTATGTCACGACCTTGTCCTCAGGGAGACCCTTAGTGTATTTGAGGTTGTTATATCACAAATAGATCCATTTTAGCTCCACAAACTCTTAGAATGCCTACAATGTCATAATAACCGGTAGATCTCCGAAATACAAAAGGGAAAGAAATAAGCAAATAAGTCATAATAGTATGACTAAAAAGGTTAAGGGATGGATCAGGGTGAGGGTGAAAAAAGAAGCTAAAATGAGTGATATGAATGCTTGTAGGATTTTACCAAAAAATATTAGATGATAGTCAGAAAAGATGTGACTAAATCAGTGAAATGCTTCTTCCGGAGCGAAAATTGCTCAAAAAGTCAACCACACATTCATTACGCTTATTATTCATTTAAAAAGTTAATATTACTCTCCAAATCAATTCATTGTAGATCTTCTTACCAAAAATAGACATGGTTATAAAATAAACTAATTAAATGTCAATTTGTGTTAAGTTTCTTGTGTAAATTCTTCATTATACGAGTTTGTGTAAGATGTCGGTGTGTTATTATGTGTACTTGTTTGTGTGTAGGTTCGTGTAAATCTTTATGGTTAATCTCATATCAATTTGTTGTTGTATGTTATTTTTTTTGTTATTAAAATAATTTACATAAAATAATGAATCGATATTTACACAACAAAACATGTACGGAAAAAGTTACACATGATAAACCGTGTAAAATTTAAACGAACTAATATAACTACATTTGCATAAACTGATATGTGTACATTTACACAATTTAAAACCAAATAGATCCTAATATGTACTTATGAAGCGACATAGAAATTCATAATTAACACAAATAATCAATGAAAATACAAAATAATGGACGACAATGCAAACCCAAAGAATTGAAAGAAATAAATTCGTTAAACCCTAATTAACGTAAGCAGTAAATGGGGGCACAAAAATATTTAAATGTGATATTGGTGTGTAGGATAAATTATTAAAAATATTTTAGTTATAGATTAAATCTTAATTAGGTAGTGTATACATATTTATTAGAGAATATATTAGTTATAAATAGAATCATATTCTGGACTAGTGTATTATTATTTAGTTTTGTTATTTACACAAATTCTAAAATATGTACGTAATAAGGAAAATTTTAGTCTTTACATATATATAAATTGTACATAGATCCTTAATAATATTTGTCTAGTTATTTCATTATATATTCTAACCAAAAATAACAATGGTTCATAATTTCAAATTCAAAGTTTCCTTTTGTGTTCGAATTGTTTTTTATTCTTTTTTATTTTGTGTTATTATGTAAATTTTGTCACATGTTTGTGTAAAATTACACACCAAACTATACACAAAATAACACATGTTAAAACAGAATATGCCTATCAACACGAGAAAGTTAAAAAAAAAAAAAACATTACACAAAACAAATAAGGTACACAAAGTTTAGGAGTTACACAAAATAACACAAATCTAAAATATTAATTTACACAAATAATTAGTATGGATTGTTGTGTTTGGTTAGGTTAATTAATAGAAAATATATTATAACTCTAATTATGAATATAATTTTATTTAGAGATATTATATTATTATTTAATTTTTCTTTCGCAAATATCTTAAAATATTTACACATTACTACATTAGGAATAATTCAGTATTTACACATGATTAAAAAGCCTAGAGCCTAGTTTATCAAATCAAACTTATAAAGAGCATATTTCTTCCCATTTCCTCTATTTTAGACTAGTGTATTATTATTTAGTTTTGTTATTTACATAGATATTAATTTTACATAGATCCTTAACAATATTTCTTTAGTTATTTCATTATAAATTCTAACCAAAAATAACAATGGTTCATAATTCCAAATTCTACGTTTCCTTTTGTGTTGAAATTGTTTTTTATTCTTTGTTATTTTGTGTTATTATGTATTTTTTGTCTCATGTTTGTATAAAATTACACACCAAACTGTACGCAAAATAACACATGTCAAAAAAAAATATTCCTATCAACATGAGAAAGTTACAAAAAAAATACATTACACAAAACAAATAAGGTACACAAAGTAACACAAAATTAATTTAGATAAAATAACACATTAAAAATCCACATAAAAATGTACAAGACCCAAACTGGCACAAACTAATTACGGATTTACGGTTACAAAGTTTATAAGTTACACAAATAACACAAAGCTAAAATAGTAATTTACACAAATATTAGATTGTTGTTTATGGTTAGGTTAATTAATAGAGAATATCTTATAGCTCTAATTATGGATATAATTTTATTTAAAGATATCATATTATTATTATTTAACTTTTCTTGTTATTTACACAAGTATCCTAAAATATTTACACATTACTACATTAAGAATAATTCAGTATTTACACAAAGTTAAAAAGCCTAGAGCCTTTGCTTAACAAGTATCAAATCAAACTTATAAAGAACATATTTCTTCCCATTTCCTCCAAATGATAATCCAACTAATATCGATCATTTTAGGTATATTAGCCTTTGCTTAACAATCTATAAAATAATAGTGAAAATAGTGAAAAATAGGATGAAACTTTTTTCCCAAGCTGATCCACCTGCTACAAGGGGCCATTGTTACAAACCGATCAATTTACGACAACATATTAATCGCTCATTGAATTCTTTACTCTTGTAAATAAATAAAAAAGGAGTGGAAGGATGGACAAAGATTAAACTAGACATGAAAAAACTTACAACCAATTCAATTGAGACTTTATTATTGTCATCTTGAATAAATTTGGTCACAAAAAAGTTTATTGTATGGATTGACGAATATATATATCTATTGTTTCCTTTCCGGCGCTTGTGGATGATGGACCTACATACCAATTCTTCCTGGAAAAAGGTTTTAGATAAGGTGTCCCCGTGTCATTGTTCCTATTTATCTTGTTATAACAGTGATGAACATATTGGTTTCACACTTTGTAGGCATAAAACCTCGATCTCACTCCTTTCCTTTGCAGATGACATCTTAATATTCGCGAAAGCTAACATTTTTTTCTTGTAGAAGGCCCAAACAAATCATTTATACATATCACACGATTTTTGGTTTAAAAAAAAGTCAAATTGCATAATGTAAGCGAGAGGAGAAAATTCTCAATTAGGGTTTTAAAATAAATTTTAATGGATCCAATCTTGATTTTCGTAAAACATTGATCGGTCATGTCATAAGAAATCACAATAGTGACGTTGTTTGTCTTGGTGTAAATTAAAACTATCATAACTCGGTATTCAAAGAGGAGGCCTACACTTTAAAAACTAGTCTTGAAGAGACTATCAAACTCTATATTAGAAAGATTAAAACTAAAGATGGTAGTTTAAATGTGATTCGGACACTCTAGGGTAGTTGAAATTGACCTTGAGAGGTTGAGATACTTTTAGCCAACTCTATATTCGATCTTTTGTCCGTTGACAAAATCCAGATTACTCATATATTCAGGAAAATTATCTATGTTATTGGCGGTTTGATCGAATTGGAACAATCGACCCACTAAGAAAAAATTTTCTTACGATTTCAAACTCCATATTCTTATCATTAAAACGTTTTAGGTTAAACTACTGCAATCTAGCCACCTTTCTTTATAAAAGCAAACACCTTAAGCTATAATAAATAAATAAATAAAAATCATAGGAAAACCCTCAAACAAGAAACTCAATCCCCATAAAACGTAGTTATTTTCAAGTTTCAACCCTCAAAGAAAGATAGTAGGTAGCTAGTATTCCTAGATTGACGGTCAAGCTAGCAGAACAATTGGTTTGCCCACACCTATAAGTTTACAACTTGACATGAATGTCAAACATAACATATGTTATTAGGCTGAGCAACTACTAGTAGGCTATAATAATCCTTTTTTTTTTTCTAATAAGATCTCATTTTGATTGCTTCACTCACACTTGTTCATGGACTACCAAATATATTTCACTGCAACCAAATTTTTTAATAAGATTTGGTTACCTAATATGTAAAGTAAACGGTGTTTGGAGCCCTCTGAAGAAATTGAAAATATATAAAAAAAAAAGTGGGAATAGAGTAAAAAACGTGCAACTGCATATTGTTACAGAGAAATAGACAATAAGCAAGAAAATAACAAAAATAGTGGCATGATTGTGACAATCTATAGTCTATAGTCCATACAGTTAGTCACCAGGCCACGGCGACAGTTCAAAGGAAATAGCCTAGAACTTGACCAACGTTATTGTTGTTACATACTACCCGTGTCAAACTCTTCCACGTTATGACCCCCACACGCTTACGCACTTCTCACGTGCCAATCACTTCTATATTCTAACCCTATAAATTACTCGCCTCCCAAATCACTTCTTCACCCTCTGAAACTCAAATCTCTTGAATTCCTTGTTCATCGATCGATTGATTGATTGATCGTTGGTTCTTTGATCTTCTTCTTTTTCTTCTTCCATTCTCCGAATTTGTTGGTTGGGGGAGAATGGACGCTCGCCGCCGTCAGCAGCCTGCATCGCCGCCTCTAAAATCTCACCACCAGAATAATTCCTACAAGCTCTCTCCGACGGTCGGTCACGATGCTAAAGCGTCCGATGCTCTCCCCCTTCCACTTTACCTTACTAATGGTGTCTTCTTCACGCTTTTCTTCTCTGTTGTTTACTTTCTTCTTCAGCGATGGAGGGAGAAGATCCGTAACTCCACACCTCTCCATGTCGTCTCCCTTTCCGAGATAGGAGCTATTGTCGCTTTCGTTGCTTCTTTTATTTACCTTCTTGGATTCTTTGGAATTGACTTCGTTCAATCCTTCATTTCCCCTCGCTCATCTCCTGATGACGACTGGATCGCATCTGATGACGATGACAGTCAGCGTAACGCAAAGGAAGACCGACGAGCCGCTCCTTGTGCCGCCGCAGCTGACTTGAATCTCGCGGTTCCTCCTCCCAAGCCGAAATCAGTTGTTGATGAGGGTTTGTTGCAACAGGACGAGGATCTGACTCCGGAAGATGAAGAGATTGTGAACTCAGTGGTTTCAGGATCTGTTCCGTCTTATTCGCTCGAGTCTAAGCTTGGGGACTGTTTCCGTGCCGCGAAGATCCGTCGTTCGGCGCTCCAGAGGATGACAGGGCGTTCGCTTTCGGGGCTTCCGCTTGCCGGATTCGACTACGAGTCGATTCTTGGACAGTGCTGTGAGATGCCGGTTGGATTCGTGCAGATTCCTGTGGGAATTGCTGGGCCGTTGTTGCTTGATGGTCATGAATTCTCGGTTCCCATGGCTACCACCGAGGGTTGCTTGATTGCCAGCACAAACAGGGGGTGCAAGGCAATTCACTTGTCTGGAGGTGCTAATAGTGTGCTTTTGAGGGATGGGATGACTAGGGCTCCTGTTTTGAGGTTTGGATCAGCAAGGAGAGCTGCTGATCTTAAACTGTTCTTAGAGAATCCTGAGAACTTTGAGACCTTATCCTTGGTGTTCAACAGGTTTGTGTTCTCAATTTGGTGGTTACATTTATAAAGTGAATCGGTACTTTGGTCTTTGAGTTTCTGATGTTACATCAAAGAAAATGACTCTTAAAAGCTCAATATAGGCTTTTCAGATTTGATAGTCATACCTTAGCTTATGTAGGGTGGAAGAATTGAATTGGAATGACACTGAAATTAAGTGGAATTTATCTTTTGATGGGGAATATTTGATTTCAAGTCCTGAGAATGCAATGCCAACCTCTTTCCTTTGAACTGCAGGTCTAGCAGATTTGCAAGGCTTCAGCACATCAAGTGTGCAATTGCTGGAAAGAATCTCTACACGAGATTTACTTGCAGCACAGGTGATGCAATGGGGATGAACATGGTATCCAAAGGTGTCCAGAACGTCTTGGAATTTCTCCGTACTGATTTTTCTGACATGGATGTTATTGGCATTTCTGGTAAGCTTCTTGTTGTTCTTGCTAAAAATGGCATAATCATTCTAATTGATCTTGTAACAGGCAATGAACAATTACGATTAATTTTGTTATTGTGTATCCAGGCAACTACTGTTCAGACAAGAAGCCAGCAGCTGTAAACTGGATAGAAGGAAGAGGGAAGTCTGTTGTGTGCGAGGCTGTCATCAAGGAAGAAGTGGTGAAGAAGGTTCTCAAGACTAGTGTAGCTTCTCTTGTAGAGCTCAACATGCTCAAGAACTTGACCGGTTCCGCAATGGCAGGAGCTCTTGGTGGGTTCAATGCTCATGCTGCCAACATTGTCTCAGCTATATACATAGCCACCGGACAGGACCCAGCTCAGAATGTCGAAAGCTCTCACTGTATCACCATGATGGAAGCTATTAACGATGGAAAAGATCTTCATATCTCCGTTACCATGCCCTCCATTGAGGTACTTAGTTTTCTGATGAAAAAATTTAAAATGATTTTACTATCATAATGTTTTCAGTCCTGATGGGTTTATGTTTGAATTTTAAAATCCAGGTTGGTACAGTTGGTGGAGGCACTCAGCTTGCTTCTCAATCAGCATGTTTGAACTTGCTGGGAGTGAAAGGGGCAAATAGAGAGACTGCAGGAGGAAATGCAAGGCTCCTGTCCACCATTGTAGCTGGTTCAGTTCTTGCCGGTGAGCTTTCTCTCATGTCGGCCATTGCTGCAGGACAACTTGTGAATAGCCACATGAAGTACAACCGTTCAAGCAAAGATATGTCCAAAATTTCCACCTAAAATAATTATCCTTGAAGACCATTATCAACGATTATCGACGAATTTGGAATGGAGCATCATGTAGGTGATGGGACCCAATGAAAGACGAAAGAGACAAGTGAAGATAAGAGATGGGGGCAGGGAGAGATCTGGAAATGTAGGATCTTTGTGGTAGAATTGGATTGATTTTTTTGTTTTTAACAGTTGGTAACTTTTTCAACAGCTTTGAATGTATGTAGAATGCTGGTGGAAGTAAGTAAATGTGATGTTTTTGTTACTGGAGTTAATCTTATGGTGATTGACAAAAGCATCCTTGTAATATCCTCAAGTGCTGTATTTATGGTTTTTTCACTCGTCAACAAAACATTGTGTGAAACTGAGATCTCCTTTGTTCATTAGTATTCTGCAAGTAGAATCCCAATTTCCCACGTTCTAGCTTCGTGCTGTCCATGTTTGGCTTTGCATTTCTGTACACTTGAGTGGTCCAGCAAATTTATTAGTGGTGGAAAAGATAAAGAGCAAAAGTGTGAGAAACAAAAAAGTGCAATTCACGTTATTCTCGCCAAAATCAAGATTAGACTTGTCAATGGTAATGGATATAGATTGAAGCCAGATCCATTTTGGTTGTCTCCATTATTTAACAGCTAACACCGGAGTGAAATCCACGATTAAATATATAAAATTTTAAATTTCGGAAAAAGACAAACGACAGGGTGTATTTTGAAGACAATGTCATGTTTAACCACAGACTGTTTGTACTCATACATGATTAACAAATTTATTAATCAAGATTCCTTTTATTCATCTAGATTAGTGCATTGCTGATGATTCCTGAACAACATATTGTTTTTTGAAAAAATAAATGCTTGTGATTATTGATTAGTTCTTGTAGTTGGGTTTATTTATCTACTTTCTTCGAAGCAAGGTATGTTTATAAAACAAATTTTACAGCACAAATGTTTTGTTGACGACTAACAGTTATAAACTCAAACATTAAATCATTTAAATTCAACCATTTATTTTAAATGTTGGGTCAAATATTATTAATGGATGTTATCATGATATTGTAGATATTATCTACCTCCAAATCAAAGAAACAAAAACACATACCTCTTCTTGTGATTTACAAACTTGGTCGAATCTACCAAAGATGAAGATATGAAACCTTTCAAGCTCCGCCATGATAATAAAACGGAAGAATTTGTATCTCAATTTCAAGTAAGTAGTTTTTCTAATATTAGGGTTGTGAACTAAGTTTTGATATGTTAAGATTTGAATTTAGGTACAAACACATGATTAAAAATCTACGACTGAAAAAATAGTTAGTAATATGGTACATATATTATACGTTAAGAGTTGAAAGTAGTTCTTATAAAATTGTGGTGCTTATCTAAAATATAATGTGAATGTGTAGTAGACTAATGTAAAAAATTTATGAATATTTGGACTTATTTAGATAAGATTAGGTAGTCAAATCTTCAAAAGCTATGACATATTTTACAACGCATCCAGGTGCTTGATACATCTAATATTGTTGTGTGGGACACACATATTGGGTGTATGATGACTTGCAACCGAGACATTTTTATTTGTATATTTCATGTATTTGATATGCAAAAGGTACAAAAACTCTATCAATGTGATCCTTGATATTGTGCCTCTAACTAGTCGGGGGTAAGAAGTCAAAGAATGATGGTGTAAATTTGTCCTAAAGGTCAACGTAAGCTAGAGAAGTGATTATCGAAAACTATTTGCAAAGTCAACGACCACCGTCTTCGTAACATTGTTAAGACATGTATATGTCTGATATTAACTCCATATAATATTGGATTTCGTAACGGGAATATTTTTGAAAATAAGATCCATAAATATTTTTGAAAAATCTGACGGGAATGACAATACAATGTGACATTAATCCTATGTAATAATCATTGGAAGATGAAGAAAGAAAATGGAGTGGACGGGAAGCATTCCAACGAGCCTTGTTTACATTGATTGAACGAGGACAATATTTCAAAGCTATGGATTGATTGATTTGGGATCAAATGAAGTGTGTTATTCTGTTGCAACACATTCAGACTCGGGACATAATTTGAATTTGTATTATTATGTTGTCAATTTGAACTCGACATATTGTTATTACTCATTTAAGTAGTGGCACCGGGTTTTTTTTTTGTTACTTTTCCGGTGAGATCCGACCATGATAAACACCAAAAAATGGTAAAATTTGCTCCGTGCATTCACGTACTATAACATATCATACTAATTTGCGTTAAATAATTTCCGGATTAATGAGAAATAAAAACCCAAAATTTAGGTGTATATTGTTTGGATAAATAAGGGAAATATAAAATATAAAGTATCCCACGTCGAGAGTGGGATAAATCATGTTATAGTATAATTACCAACTATATCCTGAACAAAACACCTCACAAGATAATTGTCAAAATGCTATATGAGCTTTGTAAATGTAAGATATCATCGTATAACTACCTCAAAGTGTGGGGTCCTTGACAAAAGTAACAGGGTCGGGTCACCTTCTAAGAAGGTCACCATTGGACCTAGGATTGTTGATTGTATATTCATCGTATAAACATAGCAAGAACACTTATTGACTATATTGTGACAAATACCCGGTTGTATCATAAGGGTACAATGACAACAAATGAATTTCTGATTCTAGAAACTCAAAACCACAAGTGGTTATGTATTCACACTAGGTGGTGGAATAATATCTTGAAAATCATTCAAACAAATGTTATTGGTCAGATCCACGATTAAGTTTGAGTTCGTCACTTTAGATAAAGCGATTGAGGAAGTTGAATTGCTTCAAGATATTCCAGTGTGAGACAAACTTGTGTCAGCAATATGTGTACATTGTGATAGTCAATCAGTTATAGCTCAGGCATAAAGTTGTTTGAACAATGAAAAATTGCATCATATTAGACGATGACATACATCCAATAGACAAGTACTCTCGACATGTGTAATCTCCATATATTATATCAAATCGACTGACAACATATCAGATCCATTTACTAATAGTTTGAGATAAAGTTGTTAAATCCTCAAAAGGAATGAGTTTTATAACCGATTAACAAAGAGGATACTTTACGGACAACCTCACCTATATGACTCGAGATCCTATGATGTAGGTTCAAAGAGAAACCAACTCGAGATCAATTTGTTAAATCGGATCCACGATTATTATAATCGCGAAGGTTATGACGATTATTATAATCGGATCCACGATTATTATAATCCTCAAAAGGAATGAGATTTTTGTATATTAATTTTAAAGTTGTGTTTTATAAATAAACTGTCAAATAAAATTAATTAATGATTGATAAAATAGTGTATTTAAAATTATATTGAGTTGATTGTTTTTATAAATAAATTGTCAAATAAATTAGATAGTACTTGATGAATTATTGTATTGATTACATTAGATTAAATAAAATTTAATTTAAAAAATAAATAATTCAAAAATAAGGTTTGTTTTGTATATTAATTTTAAAGTTGTGTTTTATAAATAAACTGTCAAATAAAATTAATTAATGGTTGATAAAATAGTGTTAAAAATTATATTGAGTTGATTGTATTAAAAAAGAGTTAAGAAATAATAAAAACAAAAGGTACATTTTTCCTGTTCCTAGGGCTCAAAACCTACATTTTAGGACCCTCCTTCCCACCATCTACCAAATAAGCTAGTAAAGAAGTATGAATTATATCCGCCTACGTAGTAACTATCCAGCTGGGGGGGGGGGATATATAGTCCCCCTACCCCTTTGTCTTCGCCTCTGATTACATCGATATTGATGAAGAAGAGAGAAGTCTCGATCGACATTGATGAACTCGATTGAATGCAGACATTGAAGAGAGTTGAACCGGCCGACCTTCTCTCCACTCACGTTTCTCTTTCCTACCAAAATTCTCAGCCAAGTCTCTACAATCACTCTACCCTCGAACCACAGCGACCCTCCGCCCTTGCCTCATTCGACGATCACCACCCTTACTCTCTCCTTTCTTGACCATCGACGTATTCTCGCCCACTTCCCTCTCGTCCTCTTCTTCTGCACCGCAACCTCATCGGAGCCAGTTCTTTTCCCTCATCCTCGTCAAGGAAGCGGCAAACCGCATCCTCTCTACTCCTCATCAGAACCGGGAACTAGAGTAAGCTCCGTCTACCGCCTTCTATCGACCAGAACTTACTAGGATCCTCTCCTCCCTGCGGCTGCTCCACCGGCGTCATACGACTCCATTGGCGTCCAAGAATACTAGTAGCCTTCCCCTTCAATCCCTTATTTTCCTCCGGCAGGAAAACCCGGTAAGAAACCTCTCCTCCGACTACCTTTCGTTCATCGCTTTCCTTACGTATGCCGTTAAGAAGATGATAAAGTGTGCCTTGAAGTCGGCAGATGTCGAACCCAGGACCCCTCGTTACTGCCGCCCTTTTGCCCACAAGGAGATTCTTTCCTTTCTAATCTTTTTTCATAACTTTATAAAAAATATTTGTTATCTGCGAATTTTAATTGTTCATATTTTCATGTTATATATCCCATAGTGTCAATTTATTGTAATTTATTTTAACAAAGTCAAATACGTATCTATTTGTTACAATGTTTTTTTTTTGTTTTTAATCTTTTTTCTTATAATTATTTTTAAGAAAACATATGTTATCAATAGTTTTTTTAAAAAAAATTCGGTTATATTTTTATGAATTTTTCTATCACTCATTGGTTATTAGGTAGGATTGACAATTATTGTTATTTATTTTTACATCGGATTAATATTACAAGATACTACAAATATTATAATATTCAATTAGTTTTTCTGTAAAATACTTTAAAATACATATATTTCATACGTAATTTGATATTAATGAAGATTTGTTATATATTTTATTACTTACAAACCAATGTTATCAAACGATCATTATTAAATTTGTACTTATATCAAATCTAATTTCTCTATTTTCAAAACCATACTTTATTGCAAATGCTCACAAGTTCATTGCAAAGATGAATAACAAAAATGGATATTCTAATATATATGCACCATTTTATTGTTATTTTGTATTACTTTGTATGACTATTATTTTTAATTGTAGAGGTTTTTATTGTCAAGTTTTAATTGTAATTTCTATTACACAAATATAGTAATCACTCTTTACTTAGTAATACTCCTAGATGTAGCCATAGGTCCATGACGGATTGAGTCTATAAATTATGATGTTATTTTTGTACTAAACACACAACTTTTTAACATAAATATAAATTTATCTTCAATAAATTGTAACTAATAATTTACCCATACCCACATATGAATATCTCTTTACATATATAATTATATTATAAGTATCCGTGCAAGACACGTACACTAAACTAGTACTCCCTTTGAGTAGACATGGGTCGAAAAACTAAACCTACCTATTGAAAATTGACGGTTTAGGTTAATCGGTCAAGAATGATAAATTTGACCCGATTGTAGAGGATAAAGAGACTTATGGTTAAGGCTCTACTTCTGTTTTAATGTTGTTTATCAAGCTCCAAACCAATTCCTCAGGAAGTGAGTTCATGATACTAGACCAATAACGTGTACGTACCTTTTCTTTAGGTCAACATGTAAGCTTAATGGATATTGAAAACACCTCAAAAGTAGTTTGTTTTTTCATTGGTTACTTGAATAATGTAGGGCTAATTTTTATCCATTCATTTTTATTCTGCACATTTTTTTGTATTAATGTTTGTAAAGAGGCATATGTAATATGTTAGTCAATAAGTCCGCCAACACATTTAAAATGTTTGTTGAATGATTAACCATTTCAAAATAAGTGTCATTATATGTCCCATGGAGTTGATTATTTTGTTGTGGTTGTGGTTCAATTATGTTGGTTAGTTGTTACATCTTCTTCACACTCAACTACTGCAACTCTATAAACAACGACCTATTTTGGATTTTCTTCTCATACAAAAAGACCTCCATTAACTCGCATATATTTTAAACGTGTTTTAGGATATACTTTAACCACCATATATATGTCGCTGTTCAATTCAGTATGAACGCTCCCCAACAAATATGCCCATTGGGCCTAATTTTGATACCAACCCAGATTGGGCTGTGTATACAAATCAGGCCCAATTGATATTTTTGGTCTTATTATATTCATTTTTATTGAAATCATAGTTGATTGAATGGATTTCATTTTTTTATAAGAGAAGATGAGATTTTATTTTCATAATAAAAAGTATCAAATTGACGTGACATAAATTTCACATGTTCCTTATGTGATTTCTTTAATATTAAAATATCTCATACATAGAAAGTTGGGCTAGTGGTTTTATTTTCATAATAAAAATATTCATGAAAAATCTTATAACATTAATAATTTGAAAAATGAAGATTGTGGCCCAATAAGCCCTTGAAAGCTTCAGAATTATAGTTCTCAGGAAGTGAGGATGGGAGATATCCATAATCCATTCATTTCATCTTCTTCATTAATGTCTTCTCTATACACTTGAAAAATTCATTCCAGTTCTAGCCTATTCTCCCTAGCTTTCATACCTGATGAACGAAGATGAAGCTAATGAAAACTGTAAAATTGTGGTGTTTGGAAAGACAAGTATCTAGGAGATGAAGAAGCGTTTGAAAGACGATTTTTCCACCCAAATTCATAAGCTCTTCGAGATCAAGCAGCGTTTGATATTGTTTTGTTGCAAAATCTATATATATATATATATATATATATATATATATATATATATATATATATATATATATATATATATATATATATATATATATATATATATATATATATATATACTAAAACAGATAACACTAAAGCTAACGTGATACCACGGTCCAAGCTAGCAGCTTTACTTTTATTATTATACATCACACAACTTTGTTTTAGATTTATGATATGACCTAATTATACTCAATGCTTGTAAACTAGACCTGAACAAATTCGGGTTCGGTCAGGACACGGGCCGGACCAAATTTAAATTCTTGTCCGAAATGGCCGTCCGGTCTAACCCGTGCCCACCCACGTATAATCACGGGCATGCTGTTTGGCCGGCCCGCCCGTGATTAAGACTAGTATCAAAAAGTCTTCTCCTAGGATTAGGACTTAGGAGTGACTTAGTTTATTTTCTTTTAGGAATTTTGATACTTTTTATGAATTTAGAATTAGTATCAAAATTCCTCTATTATGGAAAAATATTATTTTTTTAAAAGGAATTTTGGGTGGTATATAATTATTATACGTATAATTTATTAATTAATTATATATATACGGGCCGACCCGTGGACTAAATCTCGTATCCTAGCTCTTCCCGTAAACATCCGGGTCGGGCCTGGCCCGAATGGGCCAAACTACTTACACATGCTCATGTTTTTTGGCAGGCGGGCCGGACCTAGATTTGTTCAGGTCTATCGTACACATATTGAGTTTGTTGTTACACAAACAAAAAAGTCGTGTGTATATATATATCGAGCTAGAGGGGAGACGGGCAACAAGCTGCACCGCCAAACCTTTCTGAATTGCTAAACCGATTCTCCTAAAAATAACATTTGACGACCTAGGAAACATAATGTTACCGTGTAAGACCCATTGCACTCTCTTGAAAATCTCAATAGCATCGGGTGCAAGAAAATCAAAAGAGAACATAAGAAACCCATGTGGTTTTCGATACAAGCCCTCTCATATTTAGTCATCTTAGCAGATGCTACATTAAGCGCCGTCTTACCCACCACAAAAGGTCCGTTGCCTAGACTAGCGAGTGAAAAAACACTTTCACATCAAATTAATCATGTTTCCCACAAACAAATAAGTTGGAAATTTTATGAGATAAGATTTTACTAATTAAAGTTTAAAAAACTAATTTTAAAAATATTAAGTAGTTTTATTGAAACCTAATTAATTTTTTTCAATAATGTTTTATTATATTTATTTGTAACAATCTTTTGACGATGCCTTAAAATTGTTTATTAAGACGATTAAATTAACCAACTTGAATACTAATTTAAAAATATTTGAGAGCTTTAATTGTCATATTTTAGGTGTAATAATTTTGAATAACGTTGTAAAAGCGATTTATTAGGCACGTAAATACAACTAAAAAAATTAATTAATGAAAAGTTGATTACTTTTTCAAACCTTGTTTGACATTGCACAGTTTCATAACATAAATATTTAATTATTTATGATCATTGATAGTTGGTTTTATAAAAGTATAACATCATATATTTTAATAAAACTAAAATAAAATAAAGTTGTATTTACATTAACTTAATATAATGTAGAATTGTACATTTATTTTATACTTATTTATGATATTTAATAAAGAAGATTAACATTATAATTTATTTTTTTCTCATAATTTTATTTTAAAACTAATTAATTTTTTCATATAATATTTAACATTGATGATACTTGTATAACATTTAATATTGACGATACTTATATAACATTTAACATTGTCGAATATCATAGGTATATAATGGGTAGAAAATGATTCCATCCCCAATTAACCATTTTGGACAAATTTACAAATTGTAAAAGGTTTAGGCCAGTATAGTAAATAAGAATATGTGAGCTAATAAGTAATTCCACCAAATTTACAAGCAACCCGATTAGGGCTTTTGGTTTCTCCGGCGGCGGCATTGACGTGGCTTTCCCGGTGGACATGGTGCACGGCGGACGGTGAGGAAGGTGGTTAGGACGGCGGTATTGACGGCTTCGTTTCCGGCCGTCAGCGGTGGCGACTGCAACAATGTTCGAATAGAAGCGATTGAAACTATAGCAACATCTTTGTAAGTTAATCACAAATTCCTATTCAAATAATATGCGATGACAATTTTTATGTGATGTTATATAGGTTGATAATTTAGAACATGAGTTTTTAAACGTACCGCCGAAAATTTGTAGTAATAGTCACCACCCTCACGTGAAGCGCGTAGCTGTGATGACTGGTACAAATTTCTCCTAGGCATATATCCTAACCTGCTTAAAATGAATTGGTAGGAAATAAAAGGAGATTGAGAATGATTTATGATGGTGGGGAAGAGAGTGAAATGGGGTAGGAGTTGTCAGTGGGTGGGTGTATGACAATAGAATAGAAGAGAAGAGAAGGATCCTCATAGTCATAGTCATACTATAATACATACACCACACACTCCCTTCACGTGTCTGACAAACTTGTCTGCCTTTCTACCATTTCTCCATCTCTAGGAAACCTTTTCACAATCCCAATCTTATCACAATTCCATCAATACACACTAACATATAATAAACAGTCAACCCTAAATCACTCACTTGCTCTTTTCGAGTATATTTTATGCATTGGGTTGATTATATGCATGTGATTATGATTGAATATGAGTGTGTTCTATTTAATTCCTTCTTTATTTTATTTGTTATGCAATATGTATATGTAACAATGGATGTTGGATCAGTTGCCTCGGCCACAAGGATGATGATGATGCACGAGTAGCGTTATTGTTTCATGTACCCATGTTTGTGATACAAATGCTTGATAACGAACTTGTTATGTGTTAGTTCAATTTAAAATGGTGTATGTATCCTTAAACGATTAGAAGATAGATTTTTATATCTATAGCAGGGAGTATAGGTAAGTTGGGTACCTCCAACTTCGAAGTAGGGAGTATAGGTACGCATGCGTAGATTTATAAAGAGAAATTATTGGAAAAAAGTAGAACCAGAAAATGGTTATTTAAAAACACATACATAAGATAAGCCTAATCTTATTCCTATCTGGAAAAATATTCAAGGAGACAAGCTAAAATAAAAAGAGGATAAAAGATGTGATCGAGTCGATCCTTTATTAAAACAAAATGTTTGGATAAGTTGTCTGGTTCTTGTCAACTTACTAAACTTAGGCTTTAGCCAACTCGATTGGTGTTATAGATCGATTGACTTAGTGTTAATCTTTGACTTGATGTAGTGAAGTGATTGGTTCGACTTAGGGATGTCAATGAGTCGGGTTCGGGTCGGGGAGTACCCTATTCATCCTCATCCCCGTTTAGTATAACGCCCTTCATCCCATCCCCATAACCGTTCGGATATTAAAAATTGTCCCCGTCCCCGTCCCCGTCGGATATTCGTCCCCATTGGGGAATACCCGTCCCGTCGGATATTCGTCCCCATTGGGGAATACCCGTCCCCGTTTAATTTCCCCATTTAAAAACTTGTTGGGTTTTCCCCGTTTAATTTCCCCATTTAAAAACTTGTTGGTTTTCCCCGTATAATTACCCGTACCCATCCCCGTTTAACTTTCAAGAGTTTGACAAAAATATTAATTTGGATAATAAAATTTTTGTAACTGTTTTGAGGTTCTTATTACTAGTCAACAAATGAGAATACATTGTCTTTGAAAGACCAACAAAATTTATGTATATAATATACATTTTAATTGAAATGTTATCAAGTAGGAACGAGTATGATACTCTTAAGTCTTAACGTACAAAAGTGTATATAGTATACAAACATTTAGTTCATGGTTACAAGATAAATTTCAATTCATATAATATTATTATACATTTTAATTTGAAATGTTGATGTGATTTAGTTGGTTGTTCAACACATCACCTTATCCAATATGTCAAAGTATCGGTTCATATATTATGTGAATAATATAAATACAATTTGTTTATTTATGTATTCTTCGCGAAATTCCCGTCGGGGTTCCCCGTCAGATTCGGATTCGGATCGGGTAGCGGGGAGAATACCCCTATCTTCGTCCCCGTCCCCATACCCAAGCGGGGAATCAATTTTTACCCCGTCCCCGTCCCCATCCCCATGACGGGTAATACCCACGAATTTCGGGGAATCCCCGACTCATTGACATCCCTAGTTCGACTCATTCTTCTCCTTCCTCTTCTTCTTTGTTTCTCATAATCTTTATTATCAATCAATCCAGTATTTGTCCTAGTCATCTCGATCATAAGAAGAACTCTAAGTCGATGCATACATTCATCCAATTAAGCTCCAAATGTCACTCATTAAGGCCATTAAGGCCTCAAACGTATGAAATACATTAAAAGTATGTGTAGACATCTAAAATAGAAATAATAATGAATCTACCTTAAAATAATGTAAAACTACACTGAACATTATGAATATGTATGTAAATTGAATAAGACCTGAAACACGAGCCTCAAATTTCGCAAACTAATTACAAGACCCGATTCTAATAAAAGGTCAAGAAATAATATGGAGAATATGAGTGTATTGTTTCGTGCGATCAATTGTAAAGCTACAAGGGGGGAAATAGAAAGAAGACAAACATTCTAGTCGATAGGTAGTAGGATCAACTCAATCAAGATAGAAACAGATAAACGAACAATGTATCAATATCAATAAGGGAGAAATAGAAACAATGGGTTGGTTGGTTGGTTGTAAGAAATCAACAGGGAAGAGAAATCAATGAAGTATCAATCAAGAGAGGAATATTCCATAGTCTAGAAATCACCAAAACATGCATAATAACGTGTTGTGATCTTTCAACGAGTTACTTCAGAAATAGAGAGAGAAGAGAAGACAAAACGTTTTGTGGTTTTGCTGCACAAACCTTGTAGCTAGAGTTTTCAATATACTTTGGTGGATAATGAATACAACCCTAAACCTATCTATTTATAACCATAAATAGATAGAATTCTCTATAAATAGATAGAGTCCTATGAAAAGATAGAATTCTAGAAATAGATAGAATTCGTACCACGGGGGCTCCGCCTGAAAATATGTTTCTCCGGGCCCATTAATCCATGGGCCCAAAATATGTTTCTCCCCTTGGCCCATTGTATTAGTATACCTAGATTTATTGTATTATTATAACAATCTCCACGTAGACAACATAATCTAATACAAAAATGGAAACACAGATCCTCCTTGTTTCTCTTGACAAGGGCTTTCTCACTCATCTAACAACGAGTGACATGAACCAAATCCAAGCAATGCTTGAATTTGTCTACGGTAACCGGTTTGGTCTTTATATCAGCTGCATTTTGAGAAGTGTGCACCTTCTCTAGGATGATCTCACCAGAAGCTACTAGCTCTCTAATCTTGTGAAATCTCACATCAATATGTTTAGTCCGAGCATGGTACACCTGATTCTTAGCCAGATATATAGCACTCTGACTATCACAATGTACCTCAACTCCACCTTGCTCAACACTCAGTTCCTCCACGATTCCTCTAATCCACAGAGCCTCCTTAGTTGCCTCTGCTAAAGTCATGTACTCTGCCTCAACCCATAATTGCTTTGGAAGCCCTGCATTCAATCTAAGACACCGCGCTTTTTCTGCAATGGACCGATTCATCCTCTAAGAAACACCATTCTGTTGTAGTGTCTTCCGCACTGTATAATGTCTCTGAATGCCATGCTCACCACAAAAACTTTGAAACTAAGAATCCGTGTACTTTGTCCCATTATCAGATCTCAGATACTTCACTTTCCTCCCTGTCTGATTTTCCACTTCTGCCTTCCAAAGCTTGAACTTGCTGAAGACTTCAGATTTATACTTTAGAAAATACACCCGGACGTTCCTTGAATAATCATCAATGAAAGTGACGTAATACCTAGATCCTCCTAGGGACGACACCTGAGTTGGTCCCCACACATCAGAATGCACATAATCAAGAATTCCACCTGTGTTGTGCTGACCTGTCTTAAAAGACACCTTGGATTGTTTTCCTGTCACGCAAAACTTGTAGAAGTAAATCTTACAACTCTTCACACCATCTAGGAGACCTCGCTTGTGAAGCTCAATCATCCCCCTTTCGCCAATGTGACCTAGGCGCATATGCCACAGAGTTGTGTAATCTGTCTCAGAAGCCACGGCTGCAACTCCACCTACAATGGTACTCCCTACCAACCGGTAGATATTACCCGATGTAATATGACCTTTCATAACTTTCATTGCCCCCTTGCTCACCTTTACACATTCCTTTTCTGTTTTGAAACAGAACCCTTTCACATGCAAGGTCCCCAAGGAAATCAGATTTTTCTTTAGAGCTGGAATGTGACGCACGTCAGTCAATGTTCGAATCACACCATCGTGCATCCTCACCTTTATTTGCCCAATGCCAACAACATCACAAGCCTTGTTGTCTCCTAATCGGACGTAGTCAAAAGTTCCAGACTTGTACGTCTCAAACCAATCTCTATTCGGAGTCATGTGAAATGAACATCCCGTATCCATGATCCATACATCTTAGTAGTTGCTTGACGTCACAGAGAGCATATAAGAATTTGCACCATCTGAGTCATCTTTCTGCACCATGTTTGCTGATCTTGAAGATTCCTCTGACTTCTTATCTTCGTATTTCTTCTTCCTGGCAGGACAATCACGTTTGAAGTGACCCTCCTCCTTGCAGAAGTAACAAGTTACTGGCTTTTTACCCTTGGACTTAGACCTGGATTGATTGTTGCTTCCTTCTTGCTTCTCTTTCGTCCGCCCTCTATCCTGGTTGCTTCTAACATACAACCCTTCGCTTTGAGAACTCTCATTGGTATGTTGTCGTCGTTCGGCTTGTGAAAGCAACGCTGTTGACACCGTATCAAAACTTATCTCGTCTTTCCCACACGTCAACGTCATCACCAGATTCTCATATGAAGAGGGTAGAGAACATAGCAAGATCATAGATTTATCTTCATCTCCAAGTTTTACATCCACCCGAGCCAAATCCCCAATAATTTGATTGAAAATATTCACGTGTTTCACCAAGTTAGAACCTTCCACCATTTTCAACCCATACAATTTTTGTTTGAGATACAATTTGCTAGACAAAGATTTTGACATATACCATTTCTCCAATTGAGTCCAAATCTCTTGACAAGATTTGAGATCAATAACGTGGTATATTACCTCGTCTGCCAAACAGAGCCGAATGACCGACGCTGCCTTCTCCTACATCTCCTCCCATTCGTCGTCTTTCAACGACTCCGGTTTTGTCTTCTTCAACGCCTTCAACATCCCCTGCTGCGTTAGCAGATCCTTAACTCGTCGCTGCCAAAGACCGAAGTTGCCAGTTCCGTTGAATCGCGGAACCTCAAATTTTGCAAAGGAACTCATCGACAACATTTCTCTTGATACCAGTTGTTGTGATCTTTCAACGAGTTACTTCAGAAATAGAGAGAAGAAGACAAAACGTTTTGTGGTTTTGCTGCACAAACCTTGCAGCTAGGGTTTTCAATATACTTTGGTGGATAACGAATACAACCCTAAACCTATCTATTTATAACCATAAATAGATAGAATCCTCTATAAATAGATAGAGTCCTATGAAAAGATAGAATTCTATAAATAGATAGAATTCGTACCACGGGGGCTCCGCATGATACCACCCCGCACCTCCTGTCGCTCCGGGCCCATTAATCCATGGGCCCAAAATATGTTTCTCCCCTTGGCCCATTGTATCAGTATACCTAGATTTATTGTATTATTATAACATAACGAATCACAAAATACACGCTAAACATATTAATTATGTTATTTAAAGACATCCTTATGATACTTTTGCGTGTTATAGATAATTAAGCTATCTTCACACAAATTTCGTATTTTTTATATAATAAATTATAATAAGAAATACGGAAACATATAGATAATTGACGATATAATAGAGATATTTAACTCAAGAATATCATAGATTCATTATACAAGTCGGGAAATTCATACCCCAATAAATAATTTAGCAATTCATAACTTACACAATTTATCTTTGAAACTGATTCTGAAAAATGTCAAGGATCGAGTCAATCGATGTAAGTGATCGAATAAAGGGGGATAAGATAAAAGATAACTCAAATAAAAAAGAGATAAAAGGGAAAGGAAGATAAGATATCATAGGTACGAATTAAAATATAGCTCAAATGAAAAAGAGATAAAAAGGGGAAGGAAGATAAGATAAATCTTCATCATTTGACGAAGTTCTCAAATGATTGACTCATTAGTTAGGCATATCAACTCAATTATGTATAAAGTGTTGCATCAAGGATAGGTTGGTCACATGTTCCTCATCTGACTACAAATGTTCTCGATTGAATAAATCGGAAGATATGGTCGACTCGATTGGTGTGGGAAATCGATCTGATTGAGTTCATTACTTCTTCTCTGATCCATGAGAGATGAAGTCTTTGAAAATGTACTTGATCAAAATGATCTATAACTCCAATCAAGTTAAGCGTGCAATGTAGTGAGGTAACTTTTTCTTCATTTTTCTTGCTCTCAATTCTCAATTGATTTTGTTTTAACCTTGACTTCCTTAGCCTCAAGGCGAACTTTAGCTAGTTATAAATGTCTTTCCAACTATGTTCCAAATTTTGTTCGAAATGACCTCAAACGCCTATATTTCAATAAAACACAAGTAGATATCCAAAAGAGCAAAACCAATGGATTATGCCCACCAAGTGACCAATGAAATTTCAAGGCCATGATTAATATTTTAATTTAGTTTATGTCTTTTTTATAATTAGAAAAAGTAAATGGTTAAATTTCTATTGATAGAATAATAAAATCATGCTTATAATTAAACATTAAATTAAATAAATTTTAACTGTAAAAATTCACATTACTCGACTATTTTGATTTAAGAGGATGAACTCAATAGCGAAATAAAAAATTGTACAAAAGTACAAACCATGATACTTGAATGTGGGTTAATAGGACATGTGAAATGTGGTTACATTGTAAATAACTACTATGTCATCTGAACTCAAATGGACTTTTAAAATGATATATTATTTATTGGGCTTTATTTTTACAAAAGTACTTATAAAGTTTGAGGCGTTGAGCGATGGCTCACCCCGCACAACCTCAAGGATGGGTCGAATTATACTTTAAAGAAATGCAATTCTATATTATATGATATTAATATGGATGTAGAAGAAGATGAAAAATATGCATAAATGGGAGATTTCAAAAGGCACATGCAAAACAACACATAAATGGATGAAATCAAAAGTTGCTTGACTACAAGACACCAATTAGATGTTATGTGACACCCAATATAAAGGGCTAGAAGATGTGTTATGAGCCTATTGTATCGCCTACAAGACACCAATTAGATGTTATTGTATTAATTGGTGTTTTATAAATCTTATCATCTTCCACTAGAACCAAGTACAAGGCATTTTGGATTGTCAAGCAACATTTAAGGATAAATGAAGTCGGTGAGTTTCAAAAGTTGTACTTGCAATAATTGAAGGAACTCTAGTTAGTTGCATATGATAATGTTATCACTTATAAAGAAAAAGACATAAATTTGGTATGACACGAACATCTTAAGAAAAGGCTTCAAAGTAGGAAATAAGGTCATCCTATTTAAGTCATGTCTACATCTCCTAATGGAAAAGCACCAATCCATTGGGTAGGCACATACGTTGTTGTTGCAAAAGTATACCCTTATGGTACTATCAAGTTTTATGAATACATCTGATGAGGGTTGAAACCATAAACCAAAAGATAAGAGACATGGTCGACCAAGCAAGTGTGGTACGTTCACCGAGCTGGTTTGGTCGACCATGTTAAAACATGAGATTAAATCAAAAAATCAATATACAAATAACAAGAGACGAAATTGGAGCGAAAGCTTAAGGTTTTGTAGGACCAATCGACATACCTCCCAAGAGGACGTTGCTCGACTACTTCGTAAAACAACTTAGAAGATAAAAGAGAAAGAATGGTAAAAATTTGGATCTTTGTATAGTTCGAAATCAAATAGTAGAGAAGATGAAAGCAAAATATAGGTTTCAATCAATTAAAAAAAGTTATAAAATCCAAATCACCACAACATGTATGTAATATAGATCTCAACTCATAATATCGATTGTAAGTCATCGTTATGCGGGAGATAGCTTCATTTGATCATCACGTTGTCAAGACTTTGCTCGGCATACATCAATGTTGTCACCCATTGATTGTAATGTACTCAAGATGGTGCCTTATCTTCAGTGCAAACTCAACATGAAGGTATGAGAGCTAGACTTTCACATTAAACTAACAACACCATGAAGAACATATGAAAAGGAGGATTTCAAATACTACCATAACTGATATAGACAAACATCATATATATAATCAATCCAAAATCAAATATCAATGTAGTTGATCTCACCAGACCATAGAGAAGATATAATTAGCCATACATACCTGAAACAAACTCTAAAGATTCATTAGTGATCGAAAGGGAACCATATGACCAATCTCTACAATAATCGACAGTAAGAAAACTCGTAAAAAGCAAAAGAAAGAGATATCTAACCTAATGGTTGAAACGTCTTATTTACAAGGTCAAGGGATAACCTAAAACTCGAGATCTACTCGATCCTATCTTCTAATAAGATAAGATCGAAACTAAAAGATAAAATGTCTAATTGGACAAGCCAAGAGTCCAACCCAAACAAAATGGAAAAGGGATTGAGTGATAGACGTCAAAACAAGCAGGTCGAGTGGATCGGTCGAGCGACCTCTTGGGCCAAAGTATTGGGCCTCGTCCAATATGTGTTTCAAGACTTCCTTGCATCAACAATAGGTCTTTTCGAGGTCAAATGCAAAAGGAGGGGGTCAAGCGACTTGTATGCTGATCGAGCACTTGTGCATGTCTCCCGATGTTCTTCACTTCACTATTGGACCTCAGTCATTTCCGCCTTGACCTTGACTACTTTGACTGCAGGGAGATGCTTAGTGTGTATGAGGCCATTTTAATACATGTGTATCATTTGTACTCCACAAATTCCTAGAATGCTTGTAATTACATAAATCAACCGTTTGATCTCCAAAACACAAATAAGAAGGAAATAGACCGACAAGAAATGTTATTTAACCCAAAAGAGGTAAGGAATGGAATAGAATGATGATGGAAAAAGACCCTAAATAAAGTGTTATCAAATACCCCATATTTGTCCTAAAGTAACATCCGCATATGTCTCTCAATTAGATTCAAATACATGTATTAGATACAACAAGATCAAGAACTCGACACCTCATCATCATAACACAAAATTTGTATAAGGTATAACTCAAAGGTCATGAGTTTCATGATCACTCAAAGAAATTTGTCTAACTCTCTCACCTGTGTTTAAAGGATATATATTATAATACTCAATCTCAACACATATGTAGTGATAATTAACCATAAGCTTACCAAGGTGTTCTTAATTTCCACCACATAGCTTTTTCTACAATTACAATTATGAATTAAGAGGAATTTTATAGGTTGTAAGACATCTTGAAGCTCACGGTCGATTTGATTACCGTGTCCAATAGATCAAACCATCTTCTCGGAAACCAGATTTTTTTATTTGTTAATCACTACATGTTACCCTCTTCATTTGAGCTCTTTTATACTTTGTATAAATTCATTCCTTCCTCTCTTTTTAATAGATTCAACTGGTGCACAGTTGTATGTCTTGAGTTGACTTTATTTTTCTTTACTTTATGCACTGCACTACCAGAACTTTACATTGATGATCATTACTACACACGATCCCATATTTGCATTTTTCTCTATTCGTACTGCATGGTGTCATCTCCAAATTCCCGAACGGGTCAAATGAGGCTAAATATGGCTAGGAATATTTTATAGTGCGACAAAGATAGGTCAACACATACCAAAAGGGGATAATAAGATGAAAAAATAATGCACAAGGTGGTAAAGGAATAATAAGCTTAACAAAAAATATGTCTCAATTATTTTCATAAGTGTAAACACAAGAACAAGCATGTAATTTCAAAATAGAGTCAATCGTTAATTCTAGATAATCAAAACATATACGAGAATGCTCATGAAAATGAATACGTAAACAATATGTGCATAAGGCTAAAATAAACCTCATAAAGAAATGTCGTTAAACAAATTGCTTATCAATAAACCCAATACTCAATGGCATGTTTAAGGTTGGAGAGCGAGATCTTGAGCATCCTCAGCCGGTATGGAATCAAAAAGAGAGCAATCATAATTCCGGAAAATAAGATAGCAAAAAAAATTCAATATGCATGATGACAAAATATAACGAAATGGAGCAAAGTCGAGCACAGAGGTCGGTCGACTAGGGGAATCTCGGTCGCTCGACTACTCCTTTTACAAATAGAAGAGAGAATACATCAATAAAACATGAATATGGAAGAGTTTTTGGGTGCTTGGTCGAGCGACCACATGGGTATGTCCCAGTCGAACAAGGATAAAAGACGAGGAGAAAGGTTTTAAAAAACACACAAAAAAAGATTGAAAAAAGGTAAGATTTTAAAATCATTTGAAAGACCTTATTTTTCACCACCCCATACTTGAATATTGTGTCCTCAATGTAAGTACAAGATAAGATGGAAGTAAAGAGAAACTCACAAAATGGTGTAGGGTTGTATCCATTAGGGCAAAGCATCGGTTCAAAACCGACCCAACCGACCGAAATCAAACCGAACCGAATCGAAAACCGAAATTCTATAAAACTTATACCGAAAACCGAAACCGAAAAAATCGGTTCAGTTGCGATTCAAACTGAAAATTTTCGGTTTCGGTTTAGGTTAAACTGAATATGAAGAAACGGCAAACAATCAGCTGACGAGATGACAAACCAAGATTCCAATTTCAAAACTTTAGAACTGACCAACATCCAATTTTCGGTTTACCTTGCAGATTTAATGATGTATTTGGATTCAAAACAACATCACTAAAGGGCAAACAAAAACCAACATATTCGAAGCATATTACAGGTTCAAACTGAAATATATTACAGATCCAGTCAAGAATCGAGAAAAAAATGAATAAGAAGTGAAGAACAATCAACAATTGGGAATACCGTCGTCTCCCTCCCGCAACCCTCGCTTCACTCAACTTGCCCTTGTCGAGACCCGAAAAAAAAAAGAAACAGGGAAAGGAAACGATGAACCAGTCTCCGTGACTCCGCCGACCGTCGTCGCCCTCACTCTTGCTAGTCACATATGAGTCGTTGGCCTCCCGGTTTAGCAGTCTTCATCGCCTTGGCCTCGTCGTCGTCGTCTCCCTCCCAGTCAGCCTCGTCGTCGTCGTCTCCCTCTCAACCGAAGCCTTGCTTCTCGTGTAGTTTTCGGTTTTCGAGTAAGAAGGAGAGGAAAATACGCTCTTTTAAACCCTAATACCCTATGGCTGGTTCGGTTTTCATTATTTATTTCGGTTTGAACTTAAAACCGAAAAAACGAACCGCTACCTAACCGAAAACCGAAAAATTAAAATAGCTAAACCGATTACCGAACCGATATATACGGTTTTCGATTCTGCTTGAACCAAAAATAACGGTTTCGGTTCGGTTTGGGTGAACAAACCGGCTTTTGCTCAACCCTAGCCTCCCTATCAACACTTCTTTTAGGTCTATTTATGTTAGATCTGGTTCGCTTAACTTGTGATGTGACCGAAAGTCACTTCGGGCACGAAGATCGACGACACAAGTAAACACCCGGATTAGAACAGGGAAATGAAACTCATTTTTTTGAATGTTGTGTTTTTGGATATGAAGAGCAAATTCCCTCGGCCTCTCACTTTGGGAATCCCTCAACTCGAACGAACTAACCTCGGAATCTCACTTTGGGGTTCAAAAATCCTTTCCTCGGCCTCTTACCTTAGAATCACCTAAGCATCACACCTAGATGTTTGAAAACTAAGCATCTCACCTAGAATTCGGGTTTTGTTTTTGAGCAAATAACAACTTTGAAAGCACAAAAGCTAAACTCACTTCATTGAACTTGACTTGTCCTAGAATGGGAGGATACAAGGCTTTATATAGCCTAAAACTCAGCCTAAAAACTCCCTAATTAAGTGCTAGAAATATCATAGATTTATAAAATGATAATGCAAGAAATACAAGAGTTTTCCTAGTAAATTTAAACACATAAATGACCACATTTGACCTTTGTTCAAAGATGACTCTTTGAGCTTATTTTTTTCACTTGGACAATACTTGAATAAGGATATATTCATTACTTGGATGTCAATCTTGAAGGAGAAAAGGATCATTGAGCTAACTTGGACTTCATTTAATGTAGGTGTGTGAAGATGCCTCCAATGTTTGGTTAAATGTTGACTTGTTGAACTTCATTTGATTAATACATATATTGATGCATAATTTATGAATAATATTAGCATGTATGTTGCATGAAATATGCATGGATTAGACGTGCATATGTCTTGCAAGACTCCATACATGATTGTGGTCAAAAGTCCTTACAAGTATCGTAGTTGTTGCATTGTTGGATCATTTTCACCTTCTTCATCTTGGACTCTTGACTTTGAGTAGACTACAAAATTAGAGATCTAGAAAATACCTTTCAAAGTAGTATTCATGGTTATTTTAGTTCCAAGTATTGCTTCAGTTATAGTCGTCTTACTGAGAGTGCGCAAACTTGACAGTTTAGCCGGAGAGAGTGAAAGTTGGCTTGACTTGGGCATCCTCGGAGAAAGCATTTTCGGATTGATTTCGATAGGTGTTGGATTAATTTCGGGCATGACCTCCAAACATAAGGATTGATTTAGATAGGTGCCAGATGAGTTTCAACTTGGAGGGTTGGTGGCAAAGCGATTGATGCCCGAATATTGACGACGATTTCTTTTCCGGGGAGGATCACATCAACTTGGTAGGGTGGTTTCGATCTCTACTCTACTGAGGGGGTGCTTTTCCGTATCTTTTCCATGATTTCTTCAACGCTCTGAAATTTCTCTTGAAGGTTGCCCTGAAGATAATGGAGTCCCCCTTAAATGACTCAATGACATCATCAATCAGATTGGTAAGGGTTTCTACCATGTTACTTTGGGGAGCAGCAACAATCGCATAGTCTTCCTTCTCTCTTGCCTCCGACTTGGTTATCTCATCCTTAAGGATTTGAATCCTTGAAGGCATTTCGGACCTCACCTCCTTAGCTCTAGCTAATTTGGCATATATGTGGGGGATACAAGCCTCTTATTCTTTCTATATTACCTCTTGGTATATCGACTTCATTAACAATCAATCAGAGAATATTGTCTTTTCTCCCAAGCAGCAATCTCAATTTGTAGTTGTGCTAGTTTTTTTTATAGAGTCCACCTAGAAATTATCCTTAGCCATGTCTTTATTAAGCCTCTTTAATCCTTTTTGATTACATTGTGCATACTTTTCCATCATATTAGCACATGTTGGCCTGTATTGACCTTTCTTTTTCGTCCCACAAATTATCCCTAGTCATGTTTCACCTTATTTGACTCATCTGGGAATTAGGAGAAGATATCATGCAATGGAGGAAGAAAACAAGAATCAAGAATGGGGTTGTGTGTAATGAAGAACATCAATGTATAAAAGTCTTTGTGGTGTAAGTGCATAACATGAAGAACAAAAGTCAAAATCAAGAAATACAATTGTGCACCACCTAAATCTAGTTAAAAAAGAGAAGAAGTAAAGGAATGAAGTCTTACAAAGTACAAAAGTGCTAAAGTGAAGAATTATAATGTGTTATGAGTAAGAGTGATGACATCCGGTTTGCATGAAGATAAACTAACGAGAAACTCAAGACGTCATGGTTTCCCGGATCTTTTTACACCACATAGAAAATAAATTTCCTCACCCTTTTTCATTACCTAGCCAAGTTATAGCCTATAAAATTTCCCTTTATTCACAAGTGTATTTGCAAGAAAAGATACGCGGTGGAGACTGAGAACGTCTTGGTAAGCTTATGGATATTGGTCTTTGCATATTAGTTGAGGTTAAGCATTTTCTTCCATATCCCCTGAACACAAGTGAGAGAGAGTTATACACATTTTCTTGAGTGGTCATGAAACTTATGAGCTTTGACTTTTATCTTATAAAATTATTTGTGTGATGATGATGAGGCTTGGAGTGCTTGGTTTGTAGATTCTGAAACATGTATTTGTATCCAACTTGAGATTGTCAACAAATCTTACTTGAGGACAATTAAGGTTCAAGTATGAGGTTTTGATAACACTCCAAATAGCGTCTTTTACCATGATCATTATATTCCTTTTATGTCCTTTTGAGCTTATTAAACAAATCATTTTGGTCTATTTCCCTTATATTCCTATTTCAGAGATCTATTAGTTTATATAGTTCTAGGCATTCTAGGTATTTATGGAGCATAAATGATACATCTGCTACTGAATGTCCTGATACAAACTAAGTACTTCCTTGTGGTCATCGAAGTTAAAGATCAATGGCGGAAATGAATGAAATCTGAGAGTGAAGAGAAAAATATCAGGAGAAGGTACATAAGTGCTTGATTAAGCCCAAGTTGTATGACGGTATGCCCCTCACTCTTGCATTTGACTTCAAAATGATCACCGTTGTTGTTGAGATGATTGTGGAGCAATTCTGAACCAGGCCCACACTTTTGGCCCAAGAGGTCGAACGAAGGCCTAGTGCTCGATTGGTATGCATCAATGTTTATATTTACTACTTTGTTTCTATCTTATCTTCAGTCCGAACTTATCTTAATAGAAGATGAGAACGAGTATATGTGATTTTGTATATCTTAATAGAAGATAAAATTTCAAGAAATCTAGGGTTTCTCGAGCCTTTTCTCCATTAGGTTAGACATCTCCTTTTTCAGCATTTTACAAAGCTTTCGACGAACTCTGTATGAACCCGTCGTACAATTTTTATGACCGTCTCCCACTATAGTTAATAAAACCTTTTTCCTTTTGTTCAGAGGTATGTGTGAGCAATCCCTATTTGTTTTGAGGTCTTGTGAGCCCGACTTGCTTGGATCTATGATATTGGATTGATTATATGTATTGCTTATATGTCTATGAGTTATGGTATTATTGTTTATGTTATGTGTTCTACAAAGGGTGACCTTGACTCGAAGTGACAATGGAGTCCTCACACCTCAATGTCCCGTTCGATGTGATAAATCGACAACCGTGTTGGTTACGAAGTGACAATCACGGTGACAACATCGATGTAACACAAAAGACGACCTAATTACAAAGTGACAATGAGCCCGGGGACAGATAGACGACACATTGGGCTTGTAATGGGTTCAATGGCTCATGAGGCCTATATGTATAGGCCTAGTTATATATAATAAATGCTTCAACCAAGTTTGGTTAAAGAGAAGGAGAAGTTGGTCACTATCTAGTCTCTTACACACCAAAGCTCACAAACGCTAGAGAGAAAAGAGTGTTGTCATCATTTTTGCTTCGTGAAAGCTTCGATTCCACCTTGTTTAATTTGTGGTTTACGAATAGAATCTAATGATTCTAATGCTTGTACTTGAAAGTTTGTTCTTATGTGTTTCGTATCATAATTTCGTTCTTTATGATCCTTTCAATGTAACTTGATTTACGGTTCTTGATTGTTTTACAATCTCTATAATCTTTTGTTTTCCCTTTGTACTTTTTGTGTTTTCAAAACGATACGGTGAATTGAATCATGAGTTTTTTGTCTTGGTGCCCTCAAGGTTTGGACTTTTCCTCTTGGTATCCACCAAGTTTCAAAATTTCTCTTGGTACCCTCAAGGTTTTACTTGTTTCCTCCTTATACCCATTCTTAATATATTACACTAAAAAATCATTATAAAATAATAAAAAAATCATAAAAATAAATTTAAAATTAATTATGACTTCATTAAATTTTAAAACTAATAAATTCATAATAGAATTAGTTTTATATATAATTTTTATTTTTCGAATTAAATATATATTTTTTGAATTAAAATTATTTTTTTTAAATTTTCGATTTAAATAAAATATATAAATTTAAATTAAAAACAGTTTTAAAATTTTTTTTATGAGTCTAGAATTTTGAAAATATAGTAAATTTTTATTTATTTTGAATTTACTTTTATATAATTTTTTTTAATTCGAAATTTTTTTAAAAACTATGTTTTTTTAAAAAAAATTTAAGAGTATGAAAAACTATATTATAAACCAAAAAAATAAAAATTAAACATAAAAATAATATTTTATTTTCGAATTAAAATAAATTGTTGAAATTTAACTTAACAAAAAAAAAATTTAAAAACTGTTTTTAATTTAAATTTATAAAATTTAATTTAAATCAGAAATTAAAATAATATATTTTAAATTTAATTCAAAAAAAATATATTTAATTCAAAAAAAATATATATAAAACTAATTATATTATAAATTTATTAGTTTTAAAATTTAATAAAGTCGTAATTATTTTAAATTTATTTTTATGATTTTTATTATTTTATAATGATTTTTTAATGTAATATATTAAGAATGTGTATAAGGAGGAAACCAGTAAAATTTTGAGGGTATTAAGAGAAATTTTGAAACTTGATGGATACCAAGAGAAAAAGTTCAAACCCTAAGAGAAAAAACTCTTGAATCATTTAATATTCCAAATATAGGAATTACATTTTGAACCTCATAAACAAATTGTTTTATTGGTCTTTCTCTTGATGTGTCCTATCTTAAATGATTCGTACGAGTTTACTCATAATTGTTACATTCTTTTATCAAAAAAATTACACTTAAGTAGGTTATTTAATTGAAAACATAAAAAGCATTGCACAACCTCTTTTGAGATGACACATTATTGGTTCTTTGCGTACGAAGTAGTAGAACTATATCGAGGGATGAATATTATATTAGCAAGAGGACGGTTTACAGTATAAGTGAAAGCAAGAGATGAACATTTGGCAAGCGAGAAGGAGACATGTGGGCACTCGTGAATGCACCATTTGTATCAAATTATTATCTTTAAAGGGTTTGCATCAAATATTGAGGTTAGAGATTGTTAATGATAATTAGCAGGAACATGTAAAGGTTGTCGTTCATATATAATTTGTAGTTTTGCACAACGCATCCTTGCCTATTACTATTTATTACAAATGGTTCCATAAAAGAAGAAACTAGAGATCGTTAATGGGAATACTGTTAGTTTTTCTTATATCAGCCATGGATTAAAAGACGTGAAGGACACATAAACACACAAAAATTAGCACATAAACACACAAGTTATAGTATCATACATATAGATTGAAGGTTAATTGTTAGCATAGTGTTATACCCTAACCTAATCGAAAACATTCTTTCCTAGTACGCAAGCATCTAGCTATCCTACTTTACCTTTAACCACTACCCAAAACCCTAAAATATATATATAGATATATATATATAGAGAGAGAGAGAGCTCCCCCACTCTCTTCCTCTTCCTCTCCCTCGAAAGAAGCCACCAAAGTTGCAGAGCCAGCTAGATTAGGCATATAGGAATCTGGGTTTTGGTCTAAAACACAGAAGCATATGGAGATGGGAGATAATTGTTAATTAATCCCACAAAGCAGCTGAGTCTTGAGATTGGTCGGTTTACATAACCTGACTGATTATTCAATTTCAGAGTTTTTGTTATTTTGCTCTGGGTTTTGTGTCCAAAAATAACCCAGCAAGAGTACAAGAAAAGAAACAAGGCGTAGAAGCTACCTAGCACTGCAACAAACCTAATTAGCCAGCTAGGTTCGCTCTTTTGAGTTCATACTTCATTTTATTTACCCTTGGCTTTTTTATTTTTTATATATATACAAGGCGGCAGCGGATCAGAGCGTTACAACACGAGATAGATGCTAAGATGTCAGGGTTGGAACAAACCCCCAACAGCCGCTACGTCCACCACCTCATGACACCGCCCGACCTTCACCTGCAACCGCAAGCCTCGCCGGAAGATGAAAACCCTAAACAAACCCCGGATCCGATTTCCGCCGCCACCAGCTCAGGTGGAACCACTACCACTGGACGACGACCACGTGGCCGTCCGCCAGGGTCCAAGAACAAACCCAAGCCGCCTATTATAGTCACACGTGACACCCCCAACGCGCTCCGATCGCACGTGCTCGAGATCGCGGCTGGCTCCGACATCGTTGAGTCGGTCACTAATTACGCTCACCGGAGAGGGAGGGGTGTCTGTATTCTCAGCGGGAGTGGAGCAGTCACCAACGTTAATCTCCGTCAGCCGGCTTCGGCGGCGGCGCCGGGATCTAGTGGTGCTCCGTCGGTGATCACGTTGCATGGGAGATTCGAGATCTTGTCGCTCACCGGAACTGCGCTGCCTCCACCGGCTCCCCCTGGAGCTGGTGGTCTCACGATTTATCTCGCCGGAGGACAAGGACAGATGATGGGTGGGAGCGTGGTGGGCCCACTGATGGCTTCAGGTGGACCCGTGTTGCTCATGGCGGCGTCCTTCGCTAACGCTGTATTTGATCGGTTGCCGATGGAAGAGGAAGAAACCACCGCCACTGCCATCACAACAACCCCTCCGGCTCATCCTCTTCCTGTGACTGCTCCAACGGCGTCGCAGTCTTCAGGGGTGACGGGGAGCGGCGGAGGCGGCGGTAGTGGCAGTGGGGTGCCTTTCTATAATCTCGGGATGAGCGCCGGTGGTGCTGCGAGTTATTCGAATTATGGTGCAAGTGGAGATGCGTTCGGATGGAGCGGTGGAAGCGGTGGTGGTGGGGCCAGGCCACAATTTTAAAACTCCATAATCAAGAGTACAAATTTTGTGTGTACAAAATTTAATTATTTTCAGAATTTGATTTCACAAACACTGTAACTTTGGGGTTTTTAATTTCAAATTTGCAAGGGAGTCTCCTCTTAATTCGCTTTCTGAATTGTTAGGTTTGGTGGTGGTTGTTCGATCTTATTAATTTGTTGCAGCTTTTTTTTTCTTATTTTTGTTCAAAATGTTGCACGTTTAATTTGATTTGCAGGTTGTTGTGGTTGAATGTTTTTTTTTTTTTGAAGAAATGGAAAGTGTTAAGATAATGCAAGTTTCATGGCCAACAAATAAAACGAATTGCAAGTTCCAATATCCCTTTGTTGGGAAACAAAATTTTGACGCTTACTTGATGTACGATATAGATTAAAAAATTAATTTATAATACTCGTTTCAATATTATTGTCCATCTAACCTTAAATTTTGTTTTAAATAATAATTCAGTTTTTTATATTTTTAATTTTTCTATAAAAAAAAAAAAGTACACATCCACTCTTGTTTCTTGTTGGAATTTGAGAGTTATTTTTATAGTTTTTAACTCATCACATTTCTATACATTGATAACGAATATAATCCTATATAATATATCGTATTTTATTAATTTCAATGTATTGTTCATTTTTTTTAATTTTAATTTCTGTTTGTTTTAATGTGAAAAGATTAGATGAACATGTACAAAAATGGAAGGAGAATACGATATTTTTTGTGTCATTGATACATATTGTTTTAAACATGGTTTTATGTATTATACATTTCATACTTATATTTCTATTTATTCAACACCTCTAATAATAGTGTTGTTAATTAGATAATGCCCATTTTAAATTTAGATATTTATCATAAAAATAGTTATATTTCTAATTACTCAACTCCTTTGATAATATTTGTTAATTAGACAATACCCATTTTAAAATTTAGATATCCATCATAAAATAGTTATATTTCTAATTTCTTAACAACATTTAGTATTACATAATACCCATTTAAAAACATTTGATATTTATAATTTCAAATCATTCTTTATTAATACCTTAACATAATTTGTTTTTAAAGTAATAAAAAAATGTTCTTTTTATAAAAAAAATGGTTTTTCATCGTATTAGTTATTCAACACCTTCTAGAATTCAGATAATAAAACTAAGTTTCAAACATAATTTTGTTATAACTCTTATTGGAAAGACTTAAAACATATAAAATGATATTTATTCAAAGTTAAAATATAAAATAAAACTGTACGCATTTGCAGACGGAGAGTATAATTGTGTTGTTAATTACATAACACCCATTTTATGATGCATTATATTCCCTCGTTTTGGACTTTTGCTAGATTCAGTTTAGTGACATGTCCATAGATTTCAAAGTTAATTTGTTACTGAAATTGGCATATTGCTTTATGATTATTTTAAGGCAAAACTATGAAAGCATGTGATAAAAAGCAGCCTAATGAATATAATATTCCATTCCAGCCCTAAAGGAATACCATAGGCCATGTTCGGTCTCTATATTTAGTGTTAAATTAGATTGTTGGTTAATAAATATAATCATTATCGGCTGCTTTTTCCTTCCCTAAATCTAGTGTTGGGTTTACCTTAAAGTTGTCGTCTGACATCCCTATAAACAAAACTTGCCACCAACACACTGTAATACTATCTTCTGTGAAAAAAAAAAAAATTTCTCCTGCTCTCTTTCTTCCATCATCTCTCTTCCATATCATTTTTTTTCACAAAATATTTTTTTCATCCCACCAACAATAAATTATAAAAATTCTCTTACAATCCTCTCTCTCCTATATTTTTTCAAATTTTAATTTACTACTTAATAAATAATAACTAATTAAATAATAATCATTAAGATATTATCAAACTCTTAATTACTATAATACGATTATAAATTAGTAAAAAAATTAATTAAATAACATGATTATCAATAATTATGAGATAAAATAACGGTACATGATGCATGAAGATTAAAGCGTCTTAAAAAAACTAAATGAGAATACAACACTGGTAAATAAATTACGAAACATAATCATGAAATCATAGAAATGCCGATAATTTTTTTTAATGATTCACTTCACCAAACTTTTGCCAAATGTGCTCTATCAAGTCATCTTTAAGGGACTGATGAGTTCGTCTATTACGCATAGCGTCCCTTGTCTCCAAGTATTTGTTAATGTCGATCGGACGTCCAGTTTGAAACTGGAAAGCTTCATCATTGTTGACGGTAGCACTTGTACTCGCTTCACCTCTACGACGCGAACATTGATTAGGGCGATCTGTTTCGTAATATCTTCTTATTACTTCAGCATTCTTGTAAGTGTCTCGTTCATCCTCCACTATCATGTTATGAATAATAATACAAGCCTTCATAATGTCGGCCAATATATATTCATCATAAGCAAGAGCTGGTTGTCGTACAATTGCAAACCTTGCCTGCAGAACTCCAAATGCACGTTCAACATCCTTACGTGCACCAGCTTGACAATCGGAAAAAAGACTTTGCTTAGGAGTTTGAGGATGGGTAAATCCTTGCACGAAAGTAGCCCAACTAGGGTAGATGCCATCAGCTAGGTAGTATGCCATGTTATATTCATGACCATTGACCATAAACTTCACAGGAGGTGCCCGACCTTGCAAAACATCACTAAATACTGGTGAACGGTAAAGTACATTAAGGTCATTACACGAACCTGGAATACCGAAAAAAAGAATGCCAGATCCATAGATCTTCATCTGCAACAGCTTCCAAAATGAGGGTTGCATTCTTGTTTCGTCCGCAATATTGACCTTTCCATGGATTAGGGCAATTCTTCCACTCTCAATGCATACAATCAATACTGCCGATCATGCCTGGGAATCCTCGTTGTTCATTCCTGTAGAGGATCTTACGTAGGTCTTCGTCTGTTGGGCTTCGTAAATACTCATCTTCAAATTCCTTGATTACTCCTTCACAAAATTTTTGTAGACATTTTCGTGTAGTTGTTTGACCCATCCTCAGGTATTCATCAACGGCATCGGGAGCCACACCATATGCTAACATTCTCATTGATGCAGTGCATTTTTGGAGCCCAGATAACCCCAACTTCCCAGCTGCATTTCGTCTTTGTTGGAAAAACTCGTCATTTTCCACCACCTTATTCATAATCTTGCAAAACAAAGGCCTCTTCATTCGAAACCTCCGCCGAAATTGATTTTCATTGTATACTGCAGGATCCGCAAAGTAGTCTCTAAACAATTGGTTATGCCCTTCTTCACGATTTCAATCCATTTGGACCACAACTTCAACGTCTTCATTATTGAGTTGTGTTTGAGGTGGTTGTGGTGGTGGAAACAATATAGATGGTAATTGATTATTAACAAAATTAATAATTTTGGGAATTTCTTCATCACTATAAATGAAGAACTTGAGCTTGAAGAGCTTCTTTGAAACAACATTATCGATTTGTGTTTGAGGTGGTGGTGGTGGTGGTGGAAATAATATAGATGTTTTGAGTTGGAATTGAAAAACAATAAGATAGTGCTCTTATATAGATTGAATGGAGCAACATAAACATCCAAACGTGGGCCCAAATGTCATTACTTGTCAATAGATGACTATGACAATACAAAACCATTCTTGTCATTGGGTGACTATGACACTACAAGACCATTCTTGTCATTAGGTGAGTATGACAATACAAGACCATTCTTGATAATAGGTGACTATTTATGTGATAATTCACTAACGCATAAATATGACATAGATGTGATCAATCACTGACGCATATTTCATTGTGATAAGGTGACTTGACATTTCAATGATATAAGAAAATATTTTTCAATTAACACAGAACCATGATATTGAGAAAAAGACTTCAAATTACAAGAAACTTAAACGAAGACTAATACTTAGACATTAAATAAAACTAAAGTACATAATTAAAATTACTCCTTCGACTTCGCTAGTTTGTCTTTCAACTTGTCTAAGAGTAGTTAGATGTAATCGTCAAGATCTATGAGTAATTTCTCCTTCAACTTGTCTTCTCTTGGGGTCAGCGATGCCGTAGACAACAACACTTGTAGCATATCAAATTTCCGACTCTGATTCTCAGCCTTCATTTGATTTTCTCGAATTTGAACATTTCTCTCCTCTAATTCCAATTGTCTTTGCCTTCTCATTTCCTTCTTCCTTTCAAACTCAAATTTCTCTTGTTTTAGAGTCATCTCATAACCTCGTTGATCATTATAAGCCCTAATCTGCTCACCCATATTTGATAAATCTTCATTTGCAATCCCTTTGCCCTTTCTTCTGGCCTTGGCTTTCTTCACACCATCTGGACGACTTATACCTGCTAATACGAAGCTACCACTAGCATCGTCTCTACTTCTCTTGCCACTACCGTTGCTATTTTCAAGTTCAGTTTCCGCCTTGTGTTTAGCATCAACTTTCCTCCTTTCTTCTTTATTCAAACCCCACCTCATGAACTTCCTCCACTTTGGATACTTGTTCACCATCTCCCAAGCACTTTGATATTTGAAATTCCTTGGTGCACCTTGACAAGACCTTCGAAATAATTGATGGGCATTTTTTGTAACATCATCTTCATTGTACCCACTTCCCGTTATTTGACCAGCTTCTTCCAAAGCACCGGCCCAAATGAGTAAATCAGCAGCCATTCTTTTCCAATGAGTCTCCAACATGTTCTTGTTCCGCTCCGGAATCTCATGTGGTCGATATTGACGAGCCGCTTCATATGATTGATGTATATCTCTCCAAAGATCAGCAAATTTCTTATCTTTGCCAATGATGGAGTTTGTGCAGTTGGTGAAGAAGGCTTCAATTAGAGCTTCTTCTTCTTTGACAGACCAATCACGGTTGTTTGTTGCAGCCGGAATTGATTGATTTCGATTGATTGGCAATGGAGGTGGCAATACTGATTTCGGAGGGAAATGTTGTGTCTCCGGAACAATATCTTCTTCATCACTGATCATTTGAGTGTTGCTTCCTTGAAAAACTGGTGGAGAGTGCTCGTAATTTTGAGAGTTGGGGAAAAAATTTTGGTAAGTGGGTGGAGTCATTTCTTGTGAAGGTGGTTGTTGTGGAGGAAAATTTCTTCCTAAACTTGCAAGAAATTGAGAAAAATGAGGATGATTGATGAAAGAAGGATCGAATTCGTTGAAATTCATGGACGAGTGATGAGGATTATTAGGATCCATTTTTCCAGAAATTGAACACAAGAACACAATTTTTTATGAATTTGAAGAGACAAATAAGGGAAATGAGAATTTTTGAAGTGTGTCAAAATATGTCAAAATGGGTCTCTATTTATAGAGGGGAAAAAATATGAATGTTGGTATAAATTTTTTTTTTAAATATCTTTTTTTTTATAAATATAACCGTTTTAGTGTAACGGTTAGATTAAGTTAAAAAAATAAAAATAAAATCCACATCTGGAAAAAAAAATTCAGAAAGTAACCGTTGTGTTTTGTTTAGGTAAAGAAAGTGGTGGGCTCATCTGCAAACCTGCAAAAAACCTCCAAAAAGCAAGGTAAGAATAAATTTTGATTCTCAAGTTTTTTACAAAGTTTCTAGATTTTTTTTCATAAAATTCACTGATGTGAGAACTTTTAGGTGTAAAAAAAATTACAGATGAAAAAAAAATCACTGTTGTATGTGCTCTAAAACATATATATGGTCCTTTGTAAGGTAAGTTACTATTTAAAGGAAGAATTAAAAAAATGAAATTGTTCAAGGAGGGGGTGTTAGGTAAAAATAAAATTACGAAAAAAATATGTGTTAATTTCTTTGTTGATGCAAGAGATGAAAAAAGAAAAAAGAAAAAAAGGGTAGAAACGAGATTTTACCCTTAACAATCCTTATAATCCTTCATAATCGAAGTTCAATAGAATTACACAATTCTCATAATCCAATTTCCTTAATCTTCATAATTTAGGGCATGTTTGGTATTAACTAGATGGAAGTTTATTTATATTGTTTTTTGCGAGATTGTTGAGATGAAATTTTTTTGTCTGTCTGGTATCATATGTGGATTGTAGATTGTATTCTTGTATGGTATTCATTTAGATTCTTTTTGCTAAATAATCTCTAAAAAACAATCTTCGATTATCAAGATTCGTGGAGATTGTATTGGATTGTTTTTTTTCTACCCTACATACCCTTCTCCTCTACATGACAATTCGATCGATATTTCTCTTCTCTGGCCTCTTGGGCTTCTCGCTCGAACGTCAAACCCTAACATTTAAAAGATCGTGAAGATATGATTTAGCAAAGCAATCTAAGGATATATGTATCCCCACTATGATAGACTTTCATAGCAACCGTATTTGTAAATAACATGAATTTCAATAAGCAATTATATAAGTACCCATATAAAGTAGCCTTGGGAATAGACAAACCAAGACCGTGCTTTCCAACTCGTATAGCCCTCAATCCGGCGGTTTGGCAAGTATAGGAAAACCCATAAGCATTTAAAATTCGGAAAAGACCTAGATAAACCTTCTCTTGAGGTTCATCAGTTTATAAATGTGCAAAGACCGAATAATTCTACGATGATTAGGAATCCTCAAAGCTTTGATAAAGCGCTACTATCAAAACCAAGTTCTTTTCAAAATATCTAATAAAACAAAATTGTTTGACTCTTCACTTTGTTTTATCTAAACCAATTAAGAACACCACTTCGGTAAACGAAGGTAATTGAAAGGTAGATTTAAGCCTTTTGAAAAGAAACATAAAACCTTGCTAACATTCATTCAAAAGTTCACATGCACAACCCTCCATCGATCTATCATAGGATTCAATGAACCCTTAGATCGAAGGAGACTTAGTTAGACATAGATCAAGGAGAGAGATAGAATGAAAGAAGAAAATTTTGTATAATATAAATATCAAGGCAAAAGATTAGCAAAACAAGTATGGCCTTCAACTATAATGTTGAGAACTCAAGAACCGTACGACGACTCCTTATTGAAACTAGAAAGAAAGAAAGAAGATAACAATGGCTATTGAAAGCCGAACTCGATGAGATGTTGGATGCTCTTGGATTGGATGCCTCTAACCCTAAGGCAGAGGGGTCTTTATATAGGAAATGCATGGGCCGAAACCCTAGGTTACAAAGACCATCGGAAAACCTAGAAAAGATTAGGTCGTCGAACTTCGTCTTCAATGGCAGGTTACGTTAAGCGTTACACCCTCTTACGGTTGTGACGACTCAAAACGGTTAACGTAACAACATCGTTAGCATAGGAAAATGGGATGGACTTCGTCTTTCAGCTAAGATGGACTTTATGTTTACTCTTATGACACCTTATCACCCGTCATGGTCATCACAGGTTATAAGGGTGATCATAACTCTTCAAATTCAGTAATTACTCGGATTTGTATACGGTCTCTTTGAGCTGTCAATCCTTTAGTATTTGTGATCTTGTCTTGTGGCATCTTGACTTCAGGAAAAAACGAGCTCTTCGAGTATCTTTGAGTGGAAGGTGCGGTATTTACTCCATATTGAGCCTTAAAAGATTGAAACATGAAATAACCGGAAGTAGATACCGAAAACATAATATGAATGCTTTCAGCGCAATAGGAATATATCTTGTCAAAAGACTTGTAAAACGTCATGAATAAGTGGGCATAAAACACGTATATTTCGACGTTATCAAAATACCCCATACTAAGTTCTTACTCGTCCTTGAGTGAGTGATATAAACATCGAAAACTGCATGGTGTAGAAAGAGCATGCCTCGGCTAGGAAAAACAATTAGCCTTTCAAACCAAACCATCATAGTAAGCAATCATCGTTTTAGAAGAACAAGAAACAATGAAACAGAACCTTCTCAAACTTCTCAAAAGATATGTGTATAACTCAACTAACCAGAGTGTGTTTAGGTTTGTCGCTCAAACTCAACAAAAAGATGAAGGTCTTACCATAAACTTGTCAAGGCGTTCTTAAACTCCTCTACCTGTCAAAGAAAATATCAAATAGATGTAAATCATGAGGTCTTTCAAAGGGTGTAACGGGGATAAGGGGACAATGAGTTGAAATATATGTAGGCCCAAAGAGTTGGTTAAAATAGGCTAGTGATATCCAGTGTGTCGGTTCCTTTCTTCAAAACTAAGTCGCTTCAATCAATCACCTTTCCACTAAATTTCACAAACTCTTCATACTTGATTTATACTTCTTGTAGAACGTCATACCATTAGGAACTGTGTCTTTTTTAAGACAAACGGGAGCATAATTCTTCCACACAAACTCTTTCTTGATGTGCTACAAGATTTTCTAGTAGGAATTAATTCGTCCTCTCCACTAGTCCTGAAAATATTTTAGGAGCTTCATGTGTTCTTCAAATCGTCAAGACTCTTGACATTCTTTAAGGATCACCCCATACTCAGCTTTTTGCAGTTCTTTTCACTTCTTGACCCTAGATATGGTTTTATCTCGGCAATTGAGGTGTGAGGCTATTTTGTGGAGCACCAAAGTATACAAATATATGCATATAGGCTAGAATATGGCAATTAGAAGGGAAAACACATAGAAGGTGGAAAAAGGAAAACAAGGTTTATCAAAGAGGGCCTCGGTCCTTTTTACATCAAATAACGAGAAGATCAATGAACAAAACAGTCAATCACAAGCTCTAGAAGAATCCTAGGCAATTTGGAGATCACTCATAAAAAGATGGACAAGAAGAGTATATGTCCGAGGTTTAGGAAAATATCACCGGTTGTTGTTAATTCGGTTTAGGCTCTTCATCATCAAAGTTGTTCCAGGAAAAACCATATACGTAGGAAATAGAAAAGGGTTAACATTTTATAGCATCGTAAGCACGTAATGTTAAGCAGTTAATATCGAGTTTATTAAACCGGTTTTTAACGAGTTTTAGAGCGAAAGATTTTATGGAAAACATTTTACGCAAGTTCATGCAAAGGAAAAACAAGATAATCAAACGGGGTAACTAAGAAGCACATAAACAAGTAGATTAACTATTACAAGTTTTGATAATCCAAGCAACATAAAGTAGTCAAGTGAATACACAAATACACCATATTTAGAACAAACTTTGTCCTCAAAGTGTCAAATAGATAGTGGCAAGAACAAGAGAAAAGGAGACCCACTCATCATCATCATCATCATCCTTATAGTCGGGAGAGAATGTTGGGTCAGTGGAACCTAGAAGGTGAATACCTTAGCTGTGGAATGCATTGACCGTGCGGCCCTACTGATCGGCCATAGTCCGCATGGGGCGAGCATAGTCACCCATGTGTGCGCCGTAAGATCTCATAGAAGCGCCGAAATCAGCAAGTGTGCCATCAATGGAAAAGAGGTGGCCGTCTATGGTCACCATGTGACTCTCCATGTCCATTATGCGGCCGTCAAGAGACAACATCCGACCATTCATAGTAGACATCTTACTATCCAAAGATGGCATCCGGTCATCTAACCCCTGGTAGAACAACTCCAGTAGTACCAACTTTGGCTCTCCATGATAAGAACACTCCAAGAGAAGGTCCTTGAATTTTTCCCATGTTTGGTGTAAGCTATCCCCACCTTCCATCCTAAAACTCATAATCTTCCCCTCATTTCAGCCGTCCGATTTGGTGGGAAAAACTTGTTTAGAAACTCATTTTGATAACTCCTCCCATGTTGTAACACTTCCGAATGGTATAGCTTGATACCATTGCTTGCATTTACCCCTAAGAGAGAAAAAAAACGATCTTAGTTTAAGTTTGGATTGTTCAATACCTCTTTTTCTTACGGTTTCAAGCAACTTGTTGAAGGTTGAAAGATGTAGATCGATGCGGGTTTTCACCCGGTCCTCTTCCAAACTAGTTTTGCATGATCATTTGGATCATGGCTGATTTGAGCTCAGTGTTTTGAGGAACGTTGTTCCCAAAAACTACTCTGGGTGGGGTGATGTGTTTGGCTGGGTCCATTCGCTCTCCTAGAGTCCTAGGTGCATAGACTCGATCTCGGCCATGTGCTCTCCTTGGTACTTCTCTAAACATCTCTTCATGGTGCATTGCATCCCTTGATTCTTGGGCATGCAAACGAGCTTCAAGCCCTCTATCCTTTGTCGTTGTTGAGCATCTCGCTTTCTAGCTCTAGCCATCTCTTCTTCTTGATCCATGGCTAATTTCCTTTATTTCCTTAGCTTGGTAAGCGTCCTTGCTATCTCCAAGTCTATAGGCACAAGCTCTTGGTTTCTTGACCTCCTTAGTTTCACCACCTTGTCAACTTGTAAGCACAAACACACACAAAATTGCAATCAAAAGTAACAAAAACACTTGCCTTCCTAGAGGCAATTTCACACAAATAGGATATGGCTTCAATAGTCCTCGACAACAGAACCAAAAACTTGACCAACCCTTTTACTAACTACTAGATATCACCAATGTACTCAATAAAAGAACGTCACATAACCCCAAGTGAAAGGTCGTGTCACTGTAAATACATGACTACTAGCCAAGGTCATCTCTCCCTAGAGACTATGTTATCCTTATCCTATTCTAAGAAACCTTCTAGGTGAAAAGCAAGTGTGTAAAATAAAACAAAAAGAGTGGGATCAAGTGATCAACTAAAAACACTTCAAGAGTGGGGATGAAATTTGGCCTCATTGACAAAATTTCATCACTTCTCTCTCTTTATTGGATGAGTTTGGCCCCCTGAGTGATCTAGGCTGAAGATATATCACCAATGTACTCAATAAAACGAATTATTCTATCATATCTTTATTGGATGAGTTTGGCCCCATTGACAAAACGTTCTGGCTCCGCCACTACTCACATGGTGTTTGCTATTGGAATAATTGAAGTACAAACTCTAGCATCATAGGCGTCTAAACATGCATGACTATATTATGAATTACTTATGAGTCTCATTCATACTAGCTGGCCAATTATCAACACATAAGATCATGTTTAAGAACTAAACAAAGTGCGTAAAGGAACAATCTAGGCTAGGCTTCGCATCTGACTTTCATATTAGCTTAAACATGGATCCTAGCAGTGTTCTAATCGGTTTTATATTCCTATATGCTTACTATCATGTTTTGATACTCACATAATTCTAGGTATTATAAAGAATCTAAATATTACATAGCTTTTGATTGGGATTTTCACCCCAATCCCTAGTATGGAACTACTCTCTCATGTTGAGTGAACATGCAAACATCTCAAACAAACACATCGAATCCATATAATCAAGAGAGAGAAGTGATGAACAAAGATCAAAGAACTAAGGGAATTCGGAATTACAAACAATAAATCGGAAGTAGCAATTATTCAACTCGAATTGACTCAAATCCACTAACACAACTCGGAAGAACTCTTCTACAAACTTCAAACCTCTAACCTATCTTAAGGAGACTAGCTCAAATCTAAAGAGATAATGTAAGTGAGGTGAATTGTGGAGCAGTGAATTGATGTACGTATATTACATCCAGCTAAGCCCTTTATATAGGCAAAAAATCAGATGGAAATCGGTACGGATCGCCAGCCTCAAATCAAAAGAATCTTTTGTAACCGTCATCACGTGGGCGAGTTGTTGTAATGGCATCGCACATCGATCGAGTCGACCCAAGATCCACTCGACTAGCGTTGAAAAGTAAGTCGGTGACATGATCTTCTTCTTCAATCGAGTGGATTGCCAAACTCGACTGATACTTGAGCAGCGTGACATGTCTTCATCCTAGATCACTCGGCGGCCGAGTCACTCTTTGTTCTTCAGTCGAGCGACTCTTCGGCGTTCGAGTGGCTTCATGTATTTGCTTCATTTATTTTGCGGGAGAGCCTAATTCTTCAGGTCTGATTCTAGTCCTCCTTCTTTGTGCGAGTGAAGGTGAGCCTATTGTAGAGTTTGCATAGACATTCAACCTTCTAGACTTGCATCTCTATATGAGTCTTGACTTTCCTCGTGAATTGCTTAGCATTCTTCCACGTTTTGCTCATGGGCTTTCCTTTGTACATGCTTCCAAGCTTTGATAATGAGATGGTTGTTTCCTTGAGCCTTAGATATGTCCATTTATTCTTCAAATAGGCCTAAAATCACCTAAGCACAAGAGACAAACGGGAGTAGACATTCTTTGATGCAAATAAGCTCTAGCAAATATGTAAATGCCTAAACCTATGCAAAACTACTAAAAACACATGAAAACAACACTATAAAAGATAGAATAAAAACATGCTATCTGACACTATGTTGAATCTTACAAAAAGGGTATCAAACCATGATTTGTTCTCCCTGTACTTGAAGGTCGAGATTTTAACCTCAAGACGAACACCATCAGGCTCGTAAAAAATGACCGATTCTCAAGAGTATTGAACGAAAATCCGCATCAATATTTGCGGAACTTTGAGAATATCATGGATACTTTAATTTATGAGAACATTACTCCTGATGCCTTGAGAATGCGTGCATTTATTTATTTTTTCCTTGATAGAAAAAGCTGCGAATTGGTTGAAGAATCACCCTCTAAGTACCTTTGCTACTTGGGAGGTATTAACAATAACTTTCCTGAGCAAGTATTTTCTTCCCCACAAGATTACTGAGTTTAAGAAGAAAATTTCCCACTTTGAAATGGAAGATCGAGAAAATATTCATTCCACTTGGGAAAGATTTAATGAGTTGTTGCATTAATGCCCTACCATTAATTCGAGAAGAGAGCACTTCTTGAATATTTTTATAATGGTCTAATTGATACTACCAGGAATTTGGTTGACACCGTTTATTCTCATGAATTTATGAGACTGAATAAGGATGAAGTTGGGGAATACCTTGTGACCGTTGCTAAAATACAAGGAAATCGCGTTGGCTAAAAGACATTTGAAACAACTTGCATGCCGTATCGAAGGCATTTGGATCGTTATCATTCACTGTATAAGACTTTATCGAAGCCCATGTCAAAGTCCAACCTAGACTCAACTAGACAACTTGACCAAACGGCTTTGAGACAACTTACATACCGTCTAGAAGCCGTCTATATGCCATCTCATCTCCCTGGTAAAGGAAAATCATATTTTCCGATTTTTATCTTTGGAGTTATAATAGTTTGTGTAACCCTAGACTCCGTTTTTTCTCACCTATCTAAACATGTATCAACCATAGGTTTTAGATATCCTGGATCAACCTCAAAGTCTCTCTTACCCTGATTTTGTAGCCGTCAAGTAGCTTTAGATTGAAGGTTCACCTTGCTGGAACTAGAAACTTGTGAGTTTATGTCTTTCTTGATTTTATATATTGTCTATGCTATTATATTTAATCATGCTTGGCTACTTTCCCTCATGATCTAATGATTGAATCATCTCTATAATTAATCGTTTGATTTATTGTTGCATATATGTTTGTGATGAGATTATGATATTGTTTCTTTTCAAAGTACTTCATTCCTACCTTTTATTTACCTTCGAAAGAAGTGGTGTTTATAATTGGTTTAGATAAAACAACCGAAGGGCCACAAGAGAAGGGCGTTTTATTGGATATATTGAAAAGAACTTGGTTTTGAGAGTACTAGTTTATCAATGCCTCGAGGATTCTAACTATCGAAAAAGTTCCGGTCTTTGTACCTTTAACTGAAGGGCCACAAGCAAAGGTTTCTCTTAGTCTTTTTCCGGATTTCTAAGTTCTTAAAGAGTTTTCATATGCTTGTCAAACCGCCGGATTGAGGGCTACGCAAGTTGAAAAGAACGGTCATTGTTTGTATATGCCAAAGGCTATTTTAGGTATTTACCTACTTTATTTATATATCAACGTTCATGAGTCTCATATATGCAATTTAACTTTAATTCATTATAGTGGGATTCAAATTTTCTTAGATCACTTGATTCACTTCCATCCATATAGTTGCGTACAAATATCTTTGCTTCTTTTTTCCTATCATTTTTATGTTTTTCCTTCCTTTTTACTTTAAGTAATAAATATTAGTATCCATCAAATGAGATGTTGTCCATGTGAACTCGATATCCGAATATACTACATCTTATCCCGTATTATTGTGGGGATGTTGTTGTTAACTCTTTGGCTAAAACTTTCACGGTTATCCATTTGGACATTTTTTATCTTTTCCTTAGAGATAGAGTTTGATAGGATTAACGTAAAATCCTAGAGGTACAATGTTAGAAATCCTCCCATAAATAAGGCATTTTCGCCACTAATTTAATTATTCGATTTTCAATCTAAAATTTCGTAGAGACAAGTTTGTGCACAAATTGGCCGACCACCTAGCCCTAATCGACCAGTCACCTCTTTTTCCTTCGATTAATAAAAGTGAAATTATGTAAGTTTGTCTTGTTAATTTATCTTGTTCTTCGGTCTTATGACCCCAACTTGCATAGATAATATGTGATGTTGATAATTATCTTTATCCTTATTAATATGTCTAAATTCATGTTTTATGGTAATTTATGATTTTTCCATGCAAGATGTGAGAACTATGTATAGAATTGCTTGTATTCAATTTGTGCTTCCAAGTGTTAATCATAAGATGCGAGATGCGAGATGCGTGATTGATATCTTTAATATTCTACAAGATGTGAAAGTTGGGCAGAATTGTCCATTTCATAGCATAATGTATATGATATTTGTATTGGATTACTGTCAATTGAGATTTGATATGCTTGTTCTAGTGATTTAGTTTGAAATATTTTATTATCTTTGGAAATATAATTTGGTTATTTTTGATATCCCTGATACTGAAAATCTCTTCTTTCTCCTTCATTGTTGTGTTATGTGTTCGTTATGTTTATTTAACCAATCGGATAATTTGCCCTAGTTGTTCGGTTGATTTGTGTGTTTTCTTCCCCTTCGTGATTTTTGTTATCCGTTCTACGAAAAGCTCTATTGAACACACCCTAAGTATATATAGGTGTTTGGTGGACTTACAAAGCTTCTAAATAATCTTAGCACCTACGTAGATATACTCTTCCCGTAATCCTAAGCACCATCCAAATACTCGTTGCTCCGATAATAGCACACCTCTCAATAATCGTCCACTCTATTTTCTCTATTTAGTTTGTTTTCTTCGGATGTTTGAAGAGTTGGTATGTAAATACGAACCTAAATGGTTTATGTAGAAGATTGTACGATGTTAATGATCTATTCTAAGTAAGTACATGGCCATATATAAACTAGAAAAATCTTCTATCAATATATATCTAGGACGCGTTCGACAGTTTTCCCGGATTGTTTTGGAGGATTATAATTCTCAACAATCTCCCTAACAATCGACAATCCAACTGTAATTGGATTAAAAATTTTGTCAAAATAATTCCAAAAGCAATCTGGGTTCAACAATCTCTCAAATAATCACATAATCTAGGCTCACCGAACGGACCCTTAGTAAAAACAATCATAAAATAGATCCTTAGAAAATGTTATAAATGTATATCTTCTGCGTTATTTAGATTGACAAATATTTTGCTTGCGTGATTTAGATTGACAAATATTTATGAGATAATCTTTGAGATCTCATTTTTATAACTGATCAAAGGGATGGATATCGAATTAAGATTGGGGTGGATAGACTTAAAAACTTATTATTAAAAAAATATTTTACAACATATATTGGTTTCAGAAAATATTGAGACTACATAGTCGATTAGAAATCGTTAACTATCATTTCGACTAATTATAGTTTTTATGAAAACAAAACATTTGAAAAAATATATAATCTTTATTAACAAAAAGCCAAACTTCTCGTAGCTTAGAAAAACGAAGAATTTTAACTAATAAATTTATAACCATAATAAAAAGGAGAAAGTGGTGTATATATATATATATATATATATATATATATATATATATATATATATATATATATATATATATATATTCGTTTCCCATATGCCATTTTAAGTAAAATTTTAAGTGCCATAAAAAAATGGTATATTGTTCTTTCTTAGATTAAATATATCGTCTCACATCAACAATTTCGAAGGTTAAGAAAATAGTACATAATATTAAAGCCATCTTGAGTGATCAATGAACAAGTTAGATTATAAGGTTGGATTTATATGACTTTTGACCTCTTCACAAACAGATTAGGTTTTGCAGATTGTACGAAGGTTGGGCCTAAACTATCTATATACTATATAAAGCAATGATTGGGTTTTGCGGATTGTACAAACGCTGGGCCTAAACTATCTATATACTATATAAAGCAATGATGATAAAGCTTACATATAGCATCCTTAGTCTACTTGCCGCAATCAAAACTAAAACTACTTAAAAAAAAAACTTGAATAAGTTTTTGTTTAGATTATATTTTATTTTCATTACGATTGAAATAAAATAAAATAATTTCTATTTAAATTAGATACAACCTTTATAATTAAATAAATTTTGTTTAGAGGAAGCCATTGATTAACAAATCGAAGCTTGGATTCAAAGAAGAATAGTGGTAACACGAGTTTTCTTTGAAATCAAAATTAATACTTCAGCCCCGACGCATAATCTGTATTTAGCTCCGGCGAACGAAAAGGGAGAAAGAAAGAGGGGCAAAGACAACTTACGAAGAGCTTTGAGCCCAGTTTCTCCATATTCTACAATTAGAGTAGAGCGAACGGGGAAGACTAAACGGAGAAGACAAAGACTGAACCCGGAGAAGAACGATGCCGGAGAAAGCAAAACCGCTGCCGACGAGAAGAAACCTTGATCTGGCTTTTTAGGGTTGAAGGCGGCGAAATTTAGGATTCACCGTAGTACATGATGAACCTTAAAGAGAGAAAATCAAAAAAGAAAAAAGAGAGAAAAAAAAAAGAATTTTTTTTAATATTTATTTTTATGGAAAACAAGGAAGGTAGTGAATTTTCCTTTTGTCCGTTTAATTCCTTTCATGGTGTGGTGGTGGTAGAGAGGGTAGAAGTTTCTCTTGCTTGGTTGGTCATTTAAAAAGACACCACCTTTTTGCGGTTGCGGTTGAGCGCAAGAATGAGATTCGGGGCATCCTTGAGGTTTTTGTGGCGTTTGTGGAGGTTTTGTCCGTCCTCAAGATGTGGTTGTGTGGTCGATGTATATGTCTTCATTAGGGCTGGGCACAAATTCCGCAAATCTCGGGCCTGTCCCGATCTCGTCCCGATCCCGGTGGTTTTTCATACAAAAATCATAAATCCCGTTGCGTCCCGTCCCACCAAAAATATTACGGGACGGGATGTGGGCCTTACCTTCCTCGTCCCGCAAGGCCCGTCCCGTCCCACATATATTAAAATTTAAATATAAATTAAATAAGTAATATATAAACCTAAAGAGTAGTGATCATTTTGTAATTTTGTTCTTATAAAATTTAAAATTGTCCAAATCCATCTACAAAGGGCAAAGTAAAAATGAACTAAGTTGCGGCATTGTGTAAGGAGTAGTAATTATTATGTAATTTTGTTCATATATTTTATTTTGGATGTTTAGACTTGACAAGTTAAGTATGTTTTGTAAACCTTGTTGCAATATTTTATTCTTATGTCTTTCGTTTGAAGGATATCAACCAATATTTTCTTGCGTAAATTTTTAATTTTAGACTGAAAAGGCAAAAATAAATTTTATATAGATCATGCGGGATTGGTCCCGTCCCGTCCCGGTCCCAACCGGGATAGGGCCCAATGGTTTTTGGTAAAAAAACTCAAGGCCCATCCCGATCCCGTCCCATATATAATGGCCGGGATGGGACGTGGGATGACCTTAATCCGTCCCGTCCCATGCCCAACCCTAGTCTTCATGCTTTGAGTCGTGAGTGGCGTCATGATGATGGTTCTGCTTCTACATTTGGTGATGATGGTGAATACATTGTGCGTATTTCGAGCCGATGACAGATATCTCGGAGTTGGTTGTTGCTAAGCAAATTGCAGTTGATGGGGGTTTGATCTTTGATGCTGGTCTGTTGGAGAGGGTTATGTGCATTCATATCAATACTGTGAAAAGCATCCCTCATAGTTGTCGTTTAAGCTTTTTTCAAGCGCTTTTAGGTGCTCTTCTAAACGTGGCCGCTGAGCTTGTGTGTTTGCTTGGGTTATGTTGTTTTTGCTCCTTCGTTGTATGTTGCAGGTGTTCAAGCCTTTGAGCAGGCGAGATAGAAGGTCAAGAGGTAAAAAGTGTTTTGAACAGCAGCGGATTTTGCAGGCCTTGTCTACTTGGGGAGAAGTTGATGGTGTTTCTAGGCTTGTGCATGCGTTGCTAGACAGTTCAGAACATAGACCTGTTGTAAGGGTTGGTGGCGACTCAAATAATGAAGAAGGTTAGGAGAGGAACCCTAATATTAAACAGTGTCTTCGTAAGGTTTCATATGGACATTTTACGGCTGTTGTAAAAGTTTTGTGCTCCTCTGGAGTAGCTCCTTATAGTGTTGAGACTTTGAAGGTGTTAAAGGCTAAACATTCATTCAAACCTCCTCCTTCTAAGCCTTGTTATACTTTTCTTGAACTACCCCTTGTTGATGTTGATTTGATTTTTACATGCATCAATTCTTTTCCCAAAGGAACCTCTTGTGGTTAAGATGGTTTGAGAGCACAACACATTTTAGATGCTTTGTGTGGTGAGGGCTCTCCGGTTGCCCACAAGTCTTTTAAAAGCGATTTCATCAGTGGTTAATTTGTGGTTGGGAGGTAAGTGTCCGCTGAATTTGGTTGAGTTTGTTGCTTCAGCGTCTCTTACACCATTGTTGAAGCCTGACAATGGGGTTCGTCCCATTGCAGTAGGTACTATATGGAGACGACTGGTGTCAAAAGTACCCATGAAGGGAGTGAGTAAAGATATGAGGGAATATCTTGGAGATTTTCAGTTTGGAGTTGGTATCCCAAGTGGTGCAGAGGCTATTCTACATAATGTCAACAAGGTTATGAGCGAGCGTCACTCTAATGGTTCTCTAGCTATGTTGACAGTAGACTTTTCTAATGCCTTCAACCTGGTTGACAAAACTGTTTTCCTTAGGAAAGTAAGGGAAATATGTCCTTCTATCTCTTTATGGGTTGATTTCTTGTATGGTCAGGCTGCCCGTCTGTATATTAGTGATGGTTTTATTTGGTCGGCTACCGGTGTGCAACAAGGAGATCCTTTGGGGCCGCTTCTTTTTTCCCTTGTCTTGCACCCACTTCTTCATTGGATCAGAGACAGTTGCAAGCCTCTTCTACATGCTTGGTATCTTGACGATGGTACTATTATTGGCCGGACAGAGGAAGTGGCTAGAGCGCTTGATATCATGAGAGAGGTTGACCCGAGTTTTGGCCTTGAAATGAATGTTTGCAAGACTGAGCTCTTTTGGCCTTCGTGTGATGGACCGAAGCTTAGAGAAGGTTTATTCCCTCATGGCATTTATAGGCCGTTTCTGGGTGTTAAGTTGTTGGGTGGGGCTGTGAGTAAAGATGATGGGTTTATTAGAGAACTCGTCATGAAAAGAGTTGTTAAGGCGGTTGAGTTGATGCAACTTCTTAGTTGAGGGACCCGCAAAGTGAGCTTTTTTTGCTTCATTCTTGTATGGGTGTTGTTAAGATGTTGTTTAACTTGAGGACTTGTCTACCGGAGCATAGGGAAGGTGCATCTATTTTTTTTGATATGGGACTCCGTGAATCAGTCAAGGATATTGTGGTTTGTGGGGTCCTTTTTTTAGCGATCTTCAATGGAGACTTGATTCTTTGCCGATTCGGTGTGGAGGTCTTGGGTTATACTCAGCTAGAGAGACTTCTTCTTTTGTTTTTGTGGCCTCTAGAGCTCAATTTTGGACCCTTCAAGACCACATATTGCGGGACAGTGGAGTGGTTGATATGGGCTCCGAGTGTTTTGGAGCTTTGGGCAATCTTCAAGCTTCTATTCCTAGTTTTGATCTTTCAAATTTTACTGTTAAGAGCACCGTCCCCCCTAAAGCCCAACATGCTTTGACGAGTGCTCTTTTTGGTAAGACAATACAAGCGATGGAAGCAACTTTTGATTTGACCCCTAGACAAAAAGCGGTTTTTCAGTGTCTACAGGAACCGCATAGCCAAGATTTTCTTCTTGCCATACCTATTGATGGACTTGGACAATGCATGTCTCTCGTTGAGTATCGCACGATCCTCAAGTATCGCCTTATGATTCCTTTGTTCAAGTATGATGTATCTTGTCCTATGCCTAATTGTGGGAGGGATATGGATGATTTTGGGGAGCATGCGGTTCATTGTAAAGAACTACCCGGCTTCAAATGTAGGCCAGATCTGGTTCGTGATGTTTTATGTGATGTGTTTAAGAGAGTAGGAATTCCGGCCAAGAAAGAGGCACCTGTATCCTTTTTGACTGATCCGCGTGAAGGAAGGTCTACGTTGAGGCCCGCAGATGTGTTAGTGTTTGGATGGGTGGGTGGAAAACATGCTTGTATTGATTTGACAAGAGTCTCTCCTTTGGTTGGTTTGGATAATGGGTCTTTTGTGCCTTTGTGTTGGGTAAGGCGGCCCTCAACGCAGCCTCTAAGAAGGTGGTTAAGCATGAAAGGGCTTGTATTGAAAACCAACATGTGTTTCTTCTGTTCGCATTTGATACGTTTGGTTTTCTTGCGCCCGATGCCGTCGAGATTCTCAAGCGGGTACAACGAGTCTTACATGGTAATGTTGTGTCACATAGGTCTTTAGATGTATTGTTTAGGAGGATCCTATTTGCTATTCAGAAAGGGTTGGCGGCACAACTTGTTGCCCATGTAACGATAACATGATTTATCGACCTGTTTTAGTCATGCATTTAGGTAGATTTTCCCTTTCCGCATTCATGTTTTAGCCTTAGTTTGTGTCATTTATGCTTGTTTAGTTCTACTTTGCAAGAAAAGATGTCTACACACACTATTTGTGGCTTTGTAGGTGATTTGACACATTGTGGAGCTAAAACGACGTATTTGAGGATCAAGCCTCGAAGTGGATGCATTGGAGCAAGCATACGTGCACGGAAAAGGGCTATGAATCAAGCTAAAGGCATGAAGAACGACTAAGGAACAATCTTGGGCGAGATAGAATCATCTCGGCCCGTGATCCAAGCTATTGTTGTGAAATTTCGGTCGGCATCTCGGCCGAGATCCAAACTGTACAGACCGAGATTCCCCGGACGCTGAAGAAATTGAAGTCAGATCCAAACTCTCGGTCCCGACTAGAGCCAATATCGGCCAAGATCCAAAATCTCGCCCGAGATTTGGACCGAGATTTTTCAATGCCCGAGATTTCTTCCCTGAGCGTAATATTTTACTTTCGGACTTATTCCTTTTCGGCCCATATCTTTTAGCAGACGTTTTAGGTATAAAAGGAAGGTCTGAATACCTTCAAAGGGGGTTCGATTTGGTTGGGAGTCGCCCAGAAGTTACCCTAGAAGGGGGGAGTCGTCTCTTACCCTGCCATCTTGTCCAATCACCATTCTTCATAGTTTAGATTAGTTTAGATTAAAGTTTCGCACTTTCGCATTCAGATTTGTTGGAAGACATTGTTGATTCGAGTTTTGGCAAGATTGCAAGTTTTCATTCATTCATAGTTGAGTTCTTTCTTTCCCTTTTGTTGTTTCTTTATTTGTCTCTTGATATGATTGTTATTGGCTAGAACTTTGTGGTTCCAAGGTAGATAGAAATTTGTCTGTGCCTTGAACTATGATGGATTGATCGTTCTTTATAATAGGTTGTGTAAATCGTTTTAAATCCTATGGAAATGTTTGTTTTTTGCAGCCTTAGAATCAATCTAAACCACTTCAACCTAAGTAGGAATTGATTCCTTAAATGAAGAAATAGGGTTTATTTATGATTTATCCCTCTTTACCTTGAAAGCAATAGGTATTAGGCTGCAAACTTTTATGTTTTTGAGACGTCACTGTAAAAGAACATTGATTTAAGAAACATTCATCCCTGAGCTATTCAACCTTATATACATGTCACGTGAGAATCCACATAATCCTGAGTCCAATACTGTGTATAAATAATGATCTTGAATCTTTGGAATCCATTTTCTTCCCTTTAACTTGATTATCTCCTTTTATTTGTTTTGCTTTTAAAAAACTGCTCTTGACTGGAAGTGACATTCAGTTGAGGGAATCCCAAAACCTTCAAATTTTTGACTTCTTTCCCTTATCTTTTCCAACCCCCTTTCTTATTTTAAATTTATACTATATTTAATCATTGCTGCAAATTAATCCTCTCAGTCCTTGTGTTCGACCCTGAAATACTTGTCCTACTTCGTACGATCCATACACCGTGGATTCGTTGCTATTTAGGTATTTATTACAGGTTATAAATTTAAAATTATCCCTTCCTAGTTTTATTATCCACTGAGTTTCTATCTCTTTTGATAGGGATTTATAGGGGTGTAAAACCAACGAACACCTAACTTCTAACTCAATGTAATTTTTCTTTTCCAATTATTTAATCAAAAAATATTTAAGAAAATCTTACTTCCATTTTGATCATAACTTCTATTTAAGTTATATTTTATTTTCATTGTGATTTAATTTCCCTTTTTTATAAAAAAAAAAAGTTTAAAACAACTTCTATTAAATTAGACTAGGTATTAATTTCGTTGTAACTACAACTTTTATATCAATTAGATATTACATCTATATCTAATATATGTCCGAGTATTTATAAAATAAAAATACACAAACTTTAATTCAAAAAAATTTTAAAATAAAATAAATTATTTACATTAGATCAACTCGAATAAGGTATGAAAATTAAAATAGTTTATAAACATAATTAAATCCAACATGGCTCGTCCAATGAAATTTGGTGTCCCTGTTCCAAAATTATAATATGACCCTAATATTGTACAATAATTAGCCTAGTAAAGCATATTGGATAGTTTGGATTACTGCACATTGCACAATTTACAAACACTGAGAACGAAAACCAACATTCACATCCATAGCGGAGAGCAAAAGTCTATAAAATAGGACAAATTTGATCTAATACAATTAAATCATTAAATCTTTACATTCCAATGAATCAAATAAATAACAATATGTACATCAAATAGTAATGAGTGTAGCTTAAGCTGAAAATTAAATTGACCTAGCTATAATGGAAAGCACAAGGATTCTCTGGTGATATTTCACTTTTATAGAGGAATGAGGTGATTCGGGTATTACAATCTCGGTTTTCACTAATTTGTCAATTTGTCAACAAATAAAAACAAATATATATTATTGCATTTACAAGCACAAATTTACACAGAATTTACCTTGATTGATCATATGTATAAACGGATCTTCGAATTCGTCTTCTTTCTAAACCTACTTCAAGTTCAATCTTTTACAATTTTGGACATTTGGTATTCAATCTTTCACAGTTTGCCAGAGGAAGAAGAGAACAAGGATCTTTGAGTTCAATCTGTGCTTGGACTTTGAGTTCAATCTTTCATAGAGAAGCAAACAATATGCGTAAACAGATCTTCGAGTTCATTGTCTTTAGAATAGAGATTAGAGAAGCAAATGGTTTTGTCGTCTTCAAAATAGAGATAAGAGTGTAATGATATATTGTAAACGAATTTGCTGACGCTGCAAACGCACTAGAGTTTAGGTAAGAACTAAGAAGACTTGCGATTTGATGATCTACAAAATTGAGGAGTAAATGAACCATCAGTTGAATATATGAGAGGAAAATTAGGTTAGATTGTTGAAGAGATTTGAGGGAAAAGAGAAACCGTATATATCATAAAAATAACTTGGAAAAATATGGAAGACCTTTAATATTAGGGCCTTGTTCCATTAGATTGATTAAATAATCCAATGGACAGGCCTGGAGTCCAAAATATTGTGGTGGACTAGAGGCAAACCCTAACACATCCTGAATTCGTGCCAACTTCTTTATTTTCTCTTTTAGGATCCTTTATTATGTTTACTTGTGACTTGAATTGTTGTTTTTTAGTTAGCTCCGTGTACACTTTAGCTTGATTTTTTTTTGTGCTAGATCACTAAAACACAATGAGAAAATGTTATGTTGGCTCTTTATTCACTTTCTACCTAATTTTCTATGACATATCACTAAACTAAAGCAAGTTGTATAAGAAAATAAGATGTAAAAATTAAGTTAATAAGAAATTTTTTTACTGATAATATATAGAAAAGAATGGGTACTAGTGCATTCTTTTGTATTGTTGATACATACTAGACCTCTCTACTTTCTAAAAAAAACAATTCTAAAAACAATCAATCGAAGAGACATAAGGTGAAAACGATATTTTACACCATATAAATAGCATAGCCATATCTGAAACCCTAACGGATTCCGCATCCGTCGTTCTTCTTCGTCTCGCCCGCCGCTGTACGTAAGAGCCTTAGTTTTGGGAGCTAGTTTTGGCCTTAGCCGCCCCCGCGGGTCTGTGAGGTCGCCCCTGCGGCTCCCCTGTTGTTCCGCCCCTACGGCCAGGAAACCCGCCCCTGCGGTTTCCGGCGGATGCAGCCGGTTTTGTTGACTCTTTTGACTCGTGCTTTACCTTTCCTTACTTCTTCCGTTTCACCTTGCTGAGCAAGGGTTTCATCACATTTCCAATCCAGCTTCACGTCCTTCTTGCTTCTTCTTCTTTCTCCTTGAGCTTGAGTTTGGTTTTCCCTTGAGTTGGAAGAGTTTTGTGTGGTTTTGTGGTTGTTGATGAGCTATGTGCATGGCTGAGCTTGGAAGTCAGCTGAGGTGCTAGTGGTGAGCAGTTCCTGGTTAGGCCACAGCAGTGGTAAGTCTTCTTCTCCTTCTTCTCTTCCTTCTTCCTTTGTTTCATCCTTCCTTAGCTTAGGATAAGATGTGTTGATCATAGGGTGATGTTGAAATGTGTATGTTTATGCTTGTGTATGAATCTGGAATGATAAAGACGTGATTTGATCACGTGAAGAGTGGAAGAAGACTCGCGGGGCTACGTTCTGCACTGTCGCCGCCCCCGCGCCTGGAAGCCGCCCCCCTGCGGAAGCCGTTCCGCAGCGCCCGCGCCAGCGCCTGCTCCGTGCCTGCGTTCGCCTGCAGCCTTGTCACCGCGCCCGCGGCTGAGTTCCGCCGCGCCTGCGGGTTGCTTGTTCCGCCCCTGCGTCCCTTGTATTACGCAGGTGCGTCTTGTCCCGGATATACCTAGAGTTAGGTAGATCCTTTCCTTTCCTAGTATGAGCGGTAGTAGCATGCTAGGTAGCGGATGTTGATGAGTATGATAAAGATATGCCGGTTACGGCTTTGAGGTTATGAGTTGGATATGATCCTTATGGATCCCTTGGGTCTAGGTGTGACCCTTTGTGTGATAGGAGTTTGATATATATGTATGCCTTGTATAGGCCGTGTTATCCTCCAGTTTGGAGTGGATTGAGTTGAGGGTTGATCCAGTGAGACGACTACGAGGTTGAGGTAAGTCCGTGGGACTTACTTAGTTGCCATTCCTTTATAGGATGTTGTGCATGAGTGGTGTTTGTTATATGTTTATAACATGCGTTATGATGGTCACCGACCTATGACGTATTGATTGCCTATTGTAGGGATGTGACAACTTTTCAATTCATCCCGCTAGGAGTTGGGGGTTCTTTGTGGTCAGGCCAGACCTGGTAAACGGATCGGGCACTCTCCATTCCCTTAGGGTACACGAGGAGGTGTTCCAGGCACCACTCCAACTGGTTATAGTACCTAGAGACGAGGGTTATATTCCTCGTGTCACATATGTTTATATGGATATTTATATACGAGTTGATTGTTGAACTTTATAAAGATAATGAACCGGGTAAATGTGTGAAAGCATGATGATGTGTTAAGATTTCTGATGTGTGTTTGTGCTATAGCATAATCCTATATATGTGTATGGTTAGCTAACGGTTTTATACCGTGTTGTAGATACTTTGCAGGATAGGAGAGCTGCAGAGTGACATAGAGTGGGTGATCCGCTGAGGGCTCCGTACACTGGGGCGTTATCGGGGATATGGGTTCTTTTGTTGTACAGTATGGTTTTGTTTGTACTCAGCGGTACGTTGTATTACCTTTTTGATATATATATATATATATATATATATATATATATATATATATATATATATATATATATATATATATATATATATATATATATATATATATATATCAGTTTCATGTTTTGTTTTAATATATCGGTGCCTTGTTGTAAGATCAGTGAAATTGTTGTCAGACTAGGATCAAGATCCATTGTGAGATCCTAGCCCAGTAGCACTCCGAGTCCTACGGATTTGGGGTGTTTCAAAGTTGGTATCAGAGCCCAGGTTGACAACAATGGCACTAGGAATCTGCGATAAAGGTCGAATAGATAACTAAACAGAACCCGAAAAGGGGTCTGACTTTTCAAAAGGTTTTGGTTTTGAAATGAGTACAAATGTTTTGGGATACCGTGTACGTGAGCCATCACCCCTCTGAAGACCTCGACAGTATAGATATATATAGATATTCTGTTGTGATTGATTTGATATATATCTATACATATGGCATATATAGCCTTCTAAGTTAGGTTTACGTCTTCTGCAGATGGTTCAGACTAGAGCCTTACCTACACCTAGACGAGGTAAATGTAGACCCCCTCTAGGTAGAGGACGAGGTAGGACTCTTGCTGGTGGTTCACATGCAACGGAAGAGATCCATGAGGAGATTGCTGAGAGTGCCGTTCCTGAGGCTGGGAACGGTGCAGTTGAGAGACAGGGGCCACAGGGAGCCCAGTCTGGGGAGTCTGACCGTGTCTCCATGGAGGGACTAGCCTTCCGCGAGTACATACGACGTGTTGAGGAGGCTGTTAGGGCAGTAGGCCTGCTCCTGATCTGCCAGCACAGGAGGGATCATCTGAGAGATCCCATGCAGTTACACAGGTGCCAGCTGCACCGGCACCTGCCGCTGAGATTGCTCGGGCTACAGAGGAGCATAGAGGGCCTCGACCAGACACTTGGTTGAAGGCTTTTCATCAGATGGGAGTACCCCCTTTCACTAGGAAAGTGGGGCTAGAGGTGGAGCTTTGGATAGGACATGTAGACTCAGCTCTGGAGTCTATTAGATGTCCAGTTGACAGGCAGATTGAGCTGGTGCAGACCTTGTTCAGAGATTTGGCACAGCACTGGTGGAGGTATGTACGAGTGTAGGTTACTGGTGGAGGGAGAAACTGCGAGACTTTGTTGAGGTTGGGTTCGAGGATGTACCGGTCTCAGAGGCTATTAGGAGATTTCAGGAGGAGCTGGCATTGCTGGGTCCAGCTGCACCTTCTGCAGATCAGCACGTGTATTTGTTTTCTCGACGTTTGAGGAATACTACCCGTACCTATATGGCGGGTTTCCACTGTGAGACCCTGGTCGATTATCAAGACCGGGCTTCTGACTACGAGAGAGAGAGAGCTAGTCAGAGGAGAGCTTCTCAGACCGGAGGGTCTGAGAAGAGACAACGGACTGGGCAGACCAGTGGTACTGGTGGAGCTGCTGGTTCAGGGCGAGGCCAGAGTCGCCAGAGTCGTCCTCCATCTGCACCAAGTGCAGATAAGGAAGTGCAGTGCTTCAACTGCAGTGAGTATGGGCATATGAGGTCAGAGTGTACTAGGAAGCCGATGACTTGCTTCACTTGTGGCAGACCTGGTCACAGAGCTACCTTCTGTAGACGAGGGAGAGCTTCATCACAGCAAGATTCTTCTCCTGCTAGTGCAGCAGGAGGTGGACAAAGACCACCTCAGCAGCAGCAGTAGAGTCAGGGACAGCAGAGGGTCCCAGATCGCCCTACGACTCAGGGATCTACTCCTGGGCCGGGTAGAGGCAGAGGACGTGGTGGGGGCACACTGATACTAGAGGCCCACAGGGCCGAGTTTTTGAGCTGAGGAGTGCGGAGGAGCCAGCTGCACCTACTGCTACAGGTACCATTATGATTCATGGTTTACCTGTTAGAGTTTTATTTGATACTGGTGCTACGCATTCTTTTATTTCTGATGCCTGTGTAGAGCGTCTTGGTTTAGATATAGTTGAGGGGATGCCCTTTATTATAGGGTTACCCGATGGTGGTAGGGTTAGAGGTACCCGTGAGATTCACGGTTGTCCCATTTCTGTAGGGACTCGTGTGTTACTAGTTGACTTCTTTGTCATGCCGTTAGAGCATGAGGAAGTTATACTAGGTATGGATTGGATGGATAGACATTCTGCGGTCTTAGATGTAGGTAGGAGGACTATTACCCTCTCTATCGAGTTAGGTCAGATAGAGGTTTTCTGAGGTAGGGACCTTGGAAAGACAGGCACGATTATCAGTGCAGTACGAGCAGCTAGATTGATTGCACAGGATTGTGATGCATTCTAGTGTTATGCCAAGAAGGAGGGGGAGAGTCCAGCTGTAGAGGACATCCTAGTGGTTTGTGAGTTCACAGATGTTTTTGCTGAGCCGTCCAGTTTGTCGCCTCAGAGGAGTGTGGATTTTGACATTGAGTTAGAGCTTGGTACGAGACCGATCTCGAAGGCCCCATACCGGATGGCGCCTGTTGAGATGCTGGAGCTGAAGAAGCAACTCGAGGAGTTGGCTGAGAAGGGCTTCATTTGCCCTAGCGTGTCCCCCTGGGGAGCACCTATCCTCTTCGTACGGAAGAAGGACAGATCGCTGAGACTGTGTATTGATTACAAAGAGCTGAACAAGGTGACCATCAAGAACAAGTATCCACTGCCTCGTATTGATGATTTGTTAGATCAGCTTCAGGGAGCGACAGTGTTCTCCAGGATTGATCTGCGTTCCGGGTATCACCAGCTGAGGGTGAGAGAGCAGGATGTGCATAGGACATCATTCAGGACCAGATATGGACACTACGAGTTTGTAGTGATGCCATTTAGACTTACGAATGCCCCAACAGTCTTTATGGAGTTGATGAACTGTATCTTCATCGACTTCCTAGATCAGTTTGTGTTGGTTTTCATTGATGACATTCTGGTATACTCTCGCAGTGGAGAGGAGCATGCATGACATCTGAGGACTGTATTGCAGGTTTTGCGGGATAGAGAACTTTATGCTAAGTTCTCTAAGTGCGAGTTCTGGATGCCAAATGTAGCATTCCTGGGTCACATTATATCCGCCGAGGGGATCAAGGTTGATCCGGCGAAGATAGAGGCAATAGCTGCATGGACTACACCGACGAACGTCAAGGAAGTACGTAGCTTCCTTGGCCTAGCCGGTTATTACAGACGCTTTGTGGAGGGATTTTCTGTAATTGCCCGTCCACTGACGAGTTTGCTGAGGAAGACTACCAGATTTGTGTGGTCTGATCAGTGTACGCAGAGTTATGAGGAGCTGAAGAGACGTCTGACTTCTGCTCCTGTTTTGGCATAGCCAGAGGGTACAGAGGAATTTTTAGTATACAGTGATGCATCCAAGCTAGGCTTGGGATGCGTGTTGATGCAGCGGGGCAGAGTGATTGCATATGCGTCTAGACAGCTGAAGACGTATGAGGAGAACTACCCTACTCATGATCTGGAGTTGGCAGCGGTAGTTCATGCACTGAAGATCTGGAAACATTACTTGTATGGTGTTACATGTCAGATCTTCACAGACCATCAGAGTCTGAAGTACATTTTCACGCAAAAGGAATTGAATAACCGCCAGCATAGGTGGCTTGAGCTGATCAAGGATTTTGATCTGGAGATTTTGTATCATCCGGGGAAGGCGAACGTTGTCGCCGACGCCCTGAGCAGGAAGACGCCTCGAGAGCAGGCGATTGCGAGACTGACAGTTCAACACCAGTTGTAGAGGGATCTGATCTGGTTAGAGTTGGACATCCAGTTTCCTGATGAGGATGCCCGGCTGAGTACTTTAGAGGTTCTACCTGATATGTTGGGTGAGATCCAACAGAAGCAGGAGACCTGCCCGACCTTGATGAGGATCAAAGAGCGGATGTCTCGGGATGAGGCACCACAGTTTCTTCTGGGAGAAGATGGAGTATTGAGGCGCCGTGGTCGCGTCTGTGTACCTGCTGACACAGATCTGAGACAGAGGATATTACAGGAGGCTCACTGTACACCTTGCTCGGTACATCTAGGTACGAGTAAGATGTATAAGGATCTGAGACGTTTATATTGGTGGGGAGGGCTGAAGCCCGATGTGGCCAGATTTGTGGCACAGTGTGCGACCTGCCAACAGGTCAAGATCGAGCATTTCAGACCTGAAGGTGAGCTCCATCCACTTCTTGTTCCACAGAGGAAGTGGGAGGACGTCACCATGGACTTTGTGACTGGACTGAGGCTGAGCCGGAGTTTTGATGCCATCTGGGTCATAGTGGACAGATTGACGAAGACGGCACGTTTCATTCCTATTAGGGAGACGTGACCGGTGAGCAGATTAGCTGAGGAGTACACTAGGCAGATAGTGAGACTCCATGGTGTATCGAGGACGATCGTCTCAGATAGAGATGGACGATTTACCTCGAGATTCTGGCAGCAGATTCAGACTGCCCTGGGGACGAGTTTGCACTTCATGACTACGTTCCATCCTCAGACAGATGGTCAGTCAGAGAGGACCATTCACACCCTGGAGGATATGTTGTGAGCTTGTGTGTTGGATTGGGGGCAGGTGTGGACGGATCATCTCCCACTTGTTGAGTTCTCATACAACAACAGCTGACATGCATCGATTGGGATGGCCCCATATGAGGCACTGTATGGACAGAGATGTCGTACCCCGTTATGCTGGGATGAGCAGAGCAGTGTCAGTGGTTTAACACTTGATCAGATTCAGGATGATATGGCTCGAGTAGCATTGATCAGAGAGCGTATGCTGACTGCGCAGAGCCGTCAGAAGTCGTATGCTGATAGGAGGCGTAGACCTCTGGAGTTCAGAGTTGGAGCCCATGTGTGGCTGAGAGTATCCCCGACACGAGGTGTTAGGCGTTTTGGCATTAAGGGGAAGTTGAGCCCCCGATATGTTGGACCGTTCGAGATTCTGGATCGGGTTGGGAGCGCATCTTACAGATTAGCCTTGCCTCCGAGATTAGAGGGTGTTCACCCTGTGTTTCACGTATCTCAGCTGAGGGAGTATATACCAGATCCGAGACACATCGTGAGTTATGAGGATTTGGTGGTTGAGCCGGACCACACTTTTGTTGAGCATCCGATTGCAGTCCTAGAACGAGGTATGAGACGCCTGCGTTCGAAGGACATTCCTATGTTGAGGATACAGTGGTCGAGACGAGGACCCGAGGAGGCTACATGGGAGACTGAGGATAGTATCCAGAGGAACTATCCAGAGTTCTATGCCGAGATAGGTGCACCAGTAGGATCACCGAGTAGATCTTAGTACTAGCTTGGTGAGTCTTATGTGCTTACATGCTTGTATGTTGTGATATGTTATTTCATGCTAGCTTTGTGGTGATTATGATCTTATTAGATCTTGTTGTGCTAGTATGATTTTTGTTTATAGCTGGAGATGGTTCTTTCCTCCATGCTATTGTGATATGTTATGGTTGGATAGAGATATCTTTCCTCTAGGCCCTGGATAGTATAGTTTGCTGCTGGAGTGGATGGTTTCCTCCATGCTTATGTTTGAGGTTATAGAGAGAGTTGTACCTCGGCTTGTGAGTCCGAGTGGTTTGAGGATTTTACAAGTTTCGGGACGAAACTTGTTTTTAGGGGGTGAGGTGTAAGAGCCCTAGTTTTGGGAGCTAGTCTTGGCCTTAGCCGCCCCCGCGGGTCTATGAGGCCGCCCCTGCGGCTCCCCTGTTGTTCCGCCCCTACGGCCAGGAAACCCGCCCCTGCGGTTTTCGGCGGCTGCAGCCGGTTTTGTTGACTCTTTTGACTCGTGCTTTACCTTTCCTTACTTCTTCCGTTTCACCTTGTTGAGCAAGGGTTTCATCACATTTCCAATCCAGCTTCACGTCCTTCTTGCTTCTTCTTCTTTCTCCTTGAGCTTGAGTTTGGTTTTCCCTTGAGTTGGAAGAGTTTTGTGTGGTTTTGTGGTTGTTGATGAGCTATGTGCATGGCTGAGCTTGGAAGCCAGCTGAGGTGCTAGTGGTGAGCAGTTCCTGGTTAGGCCACAATAGTGGTAAGTCTTCTTCTCCTTCTTCTCTTCCTTCTTCCTTTGTTTCTTCCTTCCTTAGCTTAGGATTAGATGTGTTGATCATAGGGTGATGTTGAAATGTGTATGTTTATGCTTGTGTATGAATCTGGAATGATAAAGACGTGATTTGATCACATGAAGAGTGGAAGAAGACTCGCGGGGCTACGTTCTGCACTGTCGCCGCCCCCGCGCCTGGAAACCGCCGCCCCTGCGGAAGCCATGCCGCAGCGCCCGCGCCAGCGCTGTGCCTGCGTTCGCCTGCAGCCTTGTCACCGCGCCCACGGCTGAGTTCCGCCGTGCCTGCGGGTTGCTTGCTCCGCCCCTGCGTCCCTTGTATTACGCAGGTGCGTCTTGTCCCAGATCTACCTAGAGTTAGTTAGATCCTTTCCTTTCCTAGTATGAGCGGTAGTAGCATGCTAAGTAGCGGATGTTGATGAGTATGATATAGATATGCCGGTTACGGCTTTGAGGTTATGAGTTGGATATGATCCTTATGGATACCTTGGGTCTAGGTGTGACCCTTTGTGTGATAAGAGTTTGATATATATATGTATGCCTTGTATAGGCCGTGTTATCCTCCAGTTTGGAGTGGACTGAGTTGAGGGTTGATCCAGTGAGACGACTACGAGGTTGAGGTAAATCCGTGGGACTTACTTAGTTGCCATTCCTTTATAGGATGTTGTGCATGAGTGGTGTTTGTTATATGTTTATAACATGCGTTATGATGGTCACCGACCTATGATGTATTGATTGCTTATTGTAGGGCTGTGAAAACTTTTCCAGTCATCCCGCTGGGAGTTGGGGGTTCTCTGTGGTCAGGCCAGACTTGATAAACGGTTCGGGCACTCTCCATTCCCTTAGGGTACACGGGGAGGTGTTCCAGGCACCACTCCAGCTGGTTATAGTACCCAGAGGCGAGGGTTATATTCCTCGTGTCACATATGTTTATATGGATATTTATATACGAGTTGATTGCTGGACTTTATAAAGATAATGAACCGGGTAAATGTGTGAAAATATGATGATGTGTTAAGATTTCTGATGTGTGTTTGTGCTCTAGCATAATCCTATATATGTGTATTGTTAGCTAACGGTTTTATACCGTGTTGTAGATACTTTGCAGGATAGGAGAGCTGCAGAGTGACACAGAGTGGGTGATCCGCTGAGGGCTCCGTACACTGGGGCGTTATCGGGGATATGGGTTCTTTTGTTGTACAGTATGGTTTTGTTTGTACTCAGCGGTACGTTGTATTACCTTTTTGATATATATATATATCAGTTTCATATTTTGTTTTAATCTATCGGTGCCTTGTTGTAAGATTAGTGAAATTGTTGTCAGGCTAGGGTCAGGATCCATTGTGAGATCCTAGCCCAGTAGCACTCCGAGTCCTACGGATTTGGGGTGTTACAGCCGCAACTGTCATTCTAGGCTTCTCCTCCGTCGAAGATGCAGATCCAGATCTGGAGCCCACCGGATCTACACTAGAGAAGGAGGACAACATCGCTTGAGAAGACAACCACTTTCGTTGAGGAAGACATAAAGAAACCGTTTTCTTTATACCGAAAGAAGGCTAACGCCACTTGAGAAGACAACCGCCTCTGTCGAAGACGCAAAGCCAAATCTACATACCGAATGAGCACTGGAGTCTCGAGCCCGTTGGAACCGTCTTCTTCTCCAGAGAAGACAATCGTTGTCAACCGCCGTTAAAGTAGTTGCGAGACGAAGGAACCTTGCTGCTGTCGCATGTCTTGCCGTTTTCGCCGGAAGAACCTTGCCATTGTTGCTTGTCTTCGCCGCCTGAAACCACCGATTCCTCGCCGCAAACAGTTGTAGCGTTGAAGAATTGCTTTATTGCTAGTGTGTGCCGACCACAAATTAGGAAGAAGTTAGGGTTTTGTTTTACATTGAGGTTTAATTACAAAACAAAAAGCTCCTCTATTTTTATTTATATTAATGGTTCACATTTTTTTGACTTTGCAAATTATCCCTTAAAAGGATAACTACAAAAATTGACCCAGGTAACCCATAACTTTTTGAAGTGCATCAAATGTCCTGAATTTATTATTGTGTAACTCGATTGGGCTTGTGTAACTTGATTTTTTCTTGGACTTGTGTAATCCGGCTGGGCTTTGACTTATGTAACTTGATTGGGCTTGTGTAATTCGATTGGGCTTAGACTTGTGTAGCTCGCTCTTGTTTAACGACAAACTTTTTGGCTTGTGCAAATCGATTGAGCTTGTGTAACTCAATATTGTGTAAACGAAGGAAGTGTGTATTAATATTGTGTTAATATTCGGTTTTAAGTATAACTTTACAAACAAAAATAAAATGCACAATTTCAATTAGTCCATTTGGGAATTATGAAAATGAGTATTATGAAACTTGGGTATTCAATCTCAAGAAACTCATTGAGAAATAAACCCGAAAATAACCTATAAACCCACATAAACGGGAAAAAATCGATATGCAAGTAAACAAGTCAGATTGGGAATTACGATGGATATCACGAAAATGAGCATTATGAAACTTGGGTATTATGATAATTGGATAATTGAGGTATTCGACTTGAGTTTCTTAAGATTGAATAATAAAATTAAGAGTTAGATATAACTTTAAAAAAATGATAATAGAATAATGAAATTAAAATAGTCCATTTGATAACCGGGAGTGAGAATATAAACCTAATACTCCCTACAAAACAGGGAGCTAGTTACAAATATCAAAGTCTTAATTACCCAATTAATTAGGTGAATTGGCTAGCTAACACTTTCCGATAATATGTTATACTAATTGTTCCCCTAAAAAAAAAACATTAACAATATATTCTCTTTCTTCAGTAACTTTCATTTTCTCAAATCTCTTCCTTCTAACTACAAAGAGAATAAATGCTTAACTAAATTATTAAGGAGGACAACTACATACTTTGAGTATTAAAAGTGGATAATTCATCCAATTTTCTCATTATTTTTTTTCCTAAATATAAGGGGCCTAGTTTGTTACATATAAAACAAAATGGCCTTATGTATTGAGTTTTGTTTTTTTTGTTTTTTTGTTTTTTTGTTTTTATGTTTTTTTTTCTTCTGAAAATACAATATATTATCCATCACTATCGTCCAACATCACAATGTCGTTCAGAGTAGGAGGAAGAAAAAGAGACGAAGCAAAATGCAATGAAGCCGACGAATAAGAGTGTGCAAGCCAGTGAGCCGCATGGTTGCCATTCTTGCGAGTAAAAGACCATGTGCAGATCTCGATATCCTTGGCCAAAGAACCCAGTACGCCGATGACCCTTCCCAAAGAACCACATTAGATAGACCTATTGGAGAGTTTAGAAACAATCGAGGCGAGTCCGTCTCGTAGATTATCTTCTAGTAGCCCTTCTCCCTCGCCAAGTGAAGAGACCAAACCATGACATCAGCTTCAGCAAGCTCGACTGGGCGAGCACCTTAAAGGACCATTGAAGAGGCCAACACCACCACTCCAATGTTGTTGCGAGCAATCACACCCACACACGACCTCCCCGAACTACTCACCGTTGAGTCACAGTTGAGTCACAGTTGAGTTTAACAACTCTCCCAAGAGGACGCAACCATTTGGAAACTCGAACCTCGCTCTGGGAACACACCTAAAATCATTGTTGTAGACGACATTGAAACGAGACACCGGTCTCTTAGCAGTTTCCTTGATTAAACCATTGCAAAACCCGCAGTTGGAGCTCGCTTGGAGAGGAGTGAGTCGAAACAAGATCAAACCATTGCAAAACCGAGCCATCTCTACAACCCCATTTACGAACCCGAGGGAGCTCTCTCCATATACCACTAAGTTTGGGCATAACAGGAGATCATGTAAAATGGTCTCATTTCACCGCTAACCGAACACCAAGGATCCACGTTAACATGTATGTGTCAAAGGTTGTCTTTGCATGAGAACACACCGTCATAACCTCGCTAAAGGAAATCATTAACTCTTGGGCTTAACATGATGGACCAAAGCGTTTTCCATACACTACCTTGCCCCGCCACCGAACTCGAGGAGCCGAGACCGTCACTCTCATCCACATCTTCCATTGCCAACTTATAAATTAATTTTACACTACATACACCATTGCAAGAGAAGAGCCAATACACATCATCCGGCATCACATGGATGACCAACGGTATCTTCAACACCTCTTCACAATCCACTTCCTCGAACATATGTCCAATAATGTCATCTTGCCAAGAGCCCGTCCTCCGGTCAATTACCTCAATGCCACATTTGACCTAGTAGTCTTAAGTTCTTGGTTTTTTTTAAAATATTCAGATTTACCGGATCTAATTTCGGGCGAATCTGGTCAGATTTTGACAAATGTGGTACGGCTAAATGTTCATCGCGAATATTGATGGAATAAATTGGTTACTAATCGGCTGTCAAATGGGCCACAGTGTGAAGATCGTTGATCTCGTATTGTAACTCTCCCTTATGCATCCAACGGCAGATATGTGTCCATCATCCGCATACTTAACGGCCACGATCGACGGTATTTGGTTTGAAGATAGTCCTCAACAACATTCGAACATCCCCTCCCTGCCTGCACCACCCTCCCTCCTCCGCCCACGTCCGCCGCCACCTTAGCAAAACTTCTTCCTCTCCGCCATCTCATCCTCCCAATGCCATCAAAGTCTTTGATCACCGAAACCTAGGTGTCAATTTCTCCAATTTGATTCGAATTCCCCTCTTCAACCTTCCTGAAACAAACCCTAACCCTAATTCTGTCAATTTTCTTCAGTCCACCCCTTTTTCCATGCATATGCGGTCTCGTTGCGGTTTTTAACTCTGACCTGATCAATGGAAAACCAGGTGTTCAATTTCGACATAGAGCTTGGTGGAGGAGGCGAGAGCGGTGGAATTTCAGATGACGCCATCGAAATTGAGCATACCATCGACGATGACGAGATGCCTGATACTCCCGGTATTAGCACAGCTTCAATCGTCGGCACGGCCACCACCTCCTTCGCAGGTAGCGGTGCCATTTACATTCTAGATGGAGAATTGGACCTCGAGCCTTACGAAGGAATGGAGTTCGAGTCTGAAGAAGCCGCCAAGGCCTTCTACAACTCTTATGCTCGTAGGGTCGGATTCAGTACACGTGTCAGCTCATCCCGTCGTTCCAGGCGCGACGGGGCCATCATTCAACGGTCTTTCGTCTGTGCCAAAGAAGGATTTAGAAACTTAAATGAGAAGAGAACAAAAGACAGGGAAATCAAGAGGCCTAGGATGATCACTAGAGTAGGGTGCAAGGCAATGCTATCCGTTAAAATTCAGGAATCTGGTAAGTGGATTGTGAGTTCTTTATTCAAGGAGCATAACCATGAGCTAGTCCCGCCTGATCAGGTGCACTGTCTCCGTTCCCACAGGCAGATTTCCGGACCAGCTAAAACCCTTATTGACACCCTGCAAGCTGCGGGATTGGGACCTCGGAGGATCATGTCTGCCCTTGTAAAGGAGTATGGTGGGATTAGCAAAGTTGGGTTCACAGAGGTGGATTGTAGGAACTATATGAGAAATAACAGGCAGAGGAACATGGATGGTGATATTCAGCTTTTGATTGATTACTTGAAACAGATGCATTACGAAAACCCTGATTTTTATTATGCTGTACAAGGGGATGATGATAATGATCAATCTGCGAGGAATGTTTTTTGGGCAGATGCAAAGGCGAGGATGAACTATACTTACTTTGGTGATACTGTTACTTTTGATACCACTTACAGGTCAAATAGGTACAGGTTGCCCTTTGCTCCATTCACTGGAGTGAACCATCATGGGCAGCCTGTGTTGTTTGGATGTGCCTTCATGGTTAATGAATCCAAGGAGTCGTTTGTTTGGCTCTTCCAGACATGGTTGATGGCTATGTCTGGTAGACCACCAGTTTCGGTTACTACTGATTATGATGATATCATTAGTTCTTCTATTATGGAGGTTTTTCCTGATACTCGCCATCGGTTTTGTAAGTGGCACATTTTTAAGAAATGTCAAGAGAAGTTGTCCCATGTGTTTCTTCATCATCCCACCTTTGAAGCTGACTTCCATAAGTGTGTGAACCTGCCTGAGACCATTGATGAGTTTGAGTCTAGTTGGATGTCTCTCCTTGATAAATACGATCTTAGGGATAACGAGTGGCTTCTGTCGATATATCCTACTTGTAGGAATTGGGTTCCAGTTTATCTGAGGGATACTTTTTTCGCTGAAATGTCTATGACGCAACGAAGTGACAGTATGAATTCTTACTTTGATGGGTATGTGAATGCATCTACCTCTCTTAGTCAGTTCTTTAAGCTTTATGAGAAGGCCCTTGAAAGCCGTAATGAGAAAGAAGTGAAAGCAGATTATGAAACTCTGAATACCGCTCCTATTCTTAAGACTCCTTCACCAATGGAGAAACAGGCCTCCGAGCTTTACACTAGGAAAATATTTCTGAGGTTTCAGGATGAGTTAGTAGGAACTCTGACATTTATGGCGACCAAGCTAGAGGATGATGGGGAGGCTACCACTTACCAAGTGACAAAATATGGTGAAGAGCACAAGCCTTATTACGTGAGATTCGATGTTTTGGAGATGAAAACAATTTGCAGCTGCCAAATGTTTGAATTCTTAGGGCTTCTTTGTCGACATGTATTGGCCGTTTTTAGAGTAAGTAATATTCTAACTTTGCCTTCTCATTACATTCTGAAGAGGTGGACTAGAAATGCCAAGAGCTGTGTAGTATTAGATGATTGCAATACTGCTAGGGTTACTGGTTATCTGGAATCTCATATAGTCCGTTACAATACTTTGCGTCATGAAGTTTTCAAGTTTGTTGATGAAGGGGCTAAAACTGTGGAAACATATGAGTTGGCAATGGCTGCCTTGAAAAATGCTGTTGAAAGAGTTGCCATTACTTCAAAAAATGAGATAAGAAGCTCCATGGTAAATGGGTGTATTAAGGGAAATTCTTTAAGTGCTGGAACTTCTGGAAATAAATCCCATCATGAACACCAAGGGGACATAAGTGAAAGTTTGTCTGAGGTATTCCATTTGAGTTGTTTTAGACTATATATGCTTTCTTTTTTCCCTGTATGTTAATGTGCCTTTACCATATATATGAATTCATGTGCCTGTAAGTACTTTGTTTTAGACTATATATGCTTTCTTTTTTCCCTGTATGTTTATGTGCCTTTACCATGTATATGAATTCATGTGCCTGTTAGTACTTTGTTTTTCTCTTTATGTCACAGGTGCCTTCCAACATCCTAATGCATTTCCATAATATTCCTCTTAGAATATAGCCTTGCTTGTAAATTAAGGCTTGTCGGTAGAACGAGATTTTTGGCTAGTTTAAGCTTTTTGGATAACTTTAGCTTTTTGGTTAGTTCTTTTGATAGAGTTTTAAATAGCTTTGTAAAATATGAAAATCTAATGAATAATCTAATGCGCGGTTAGGACAAATATTATATATAATTAAAAACCTAAATGTGTAAAGAGGTTAGAGGGGTGTATTGGACAAATTAATGGAAAGCTAATGAAAAATCTAGCAAAAGCTACTTACAAAAGATTTCAAAAATCTCTTCAAAAACCTCTACAATAATCTACCCAAACTCTAATCTATACAATAATCTACTCTTACCAAACACTCGACAATTTTTTATTTTTTTTTTCAAAACTCTACAAATATCTTTACAATAAACTCTACCAAACACCCCCTTATTTTATTTGTGATCGAAATTACTAGCTTTTGTACTAGCCTGGAGCTGAAAAAGAACACTTCTGCTCCCTTGTGAAAGTTATATATAAAATAATTCTGACCGAAAAATAGTTAGATGTAACATAATTGTAGTTGATTTGTGCTTTAGATTTCTCGTGACTAAAATGTTTAATTTTTTTCAAAAACCATTATTTTTAGAAATTCAGTCACATCTTACTCTAGTTTTCTTAAAACCGCTGTTTTTTTCAAAAACCAGCCATTATATTTCCCTGAAAACTACTAACTTGCAATAAATATTTTCAGAAATTGACCAACATTTCTTTTATTTTTTTTTTCCATATGAACACATTAAGTATTTCTAATGCACGGAAGGACATAATGTTTTTTTAATTAAGAGTAATTTTGTCCCAGAAAATAATACATCTCTTTTTTTAGATTTTTAATGACGGTCTATCTGGTTAATTGTTGTAATTTATTTAAAAATCACAGTTTAGAATTTATTTTAGAAAAAACAAGAAAAAACAAATGAGTGGTTTAGGAAAATTGGGTGTATTGCATGGTTTGTTTCTGAAATTTTGCGAAAATGTTCCAATATACAGGCAAGACGGCCGTCTAGACAGCCTGTCACATTCCATTTTCTGCCTGGACAGGTTGCTCTGGACGGGTTTGGGTTCTGGACGGTTAAGGACAGGCTGGAGAGGAAGCCTTAAAATCTAAAATCCCCAAATTGAATCGAATCCCTCAGTTCTTCCTCTCTGACTTCCTTAGTTCTCGCACCTTCTGGCGACTACCTCCTGTAACCCCCACTGTCCCTCTATCACTCAATCACCAAAGACTCTCCCGTCTCCTCTCTGTTGTTGACTGAAATGTCTATTGTTTCTGCAGCAACTCTTAATTTATGCATATGAATGTCAAATGAAACACAATTTCCAACTAAATCTCCAAATGATTTGTTATGAATGTAGAGTGATATAGTGATTTGTGTAATTGTTTTTTTTACATATGGATTCATTTTAATGCTTTCTGCACTTCATTGAATCATTTTAATTTTCTGCATATGAATCTCTGCCAAAACATGATCTCTGACTGAAACTTAAACTCCCTCTCTTCATTTGCAGGATAGTTTGTTGATTTAAGATGTTGAAGACTTTGGAAACAAATGATTAATTGTATTATATGAAATTTGTACAAAGCCTAGGGGTTTAAAAATACAAGAAAATTATTAAAAAAACGTCTTTTCCATCTAGACGCTAGACGATCTCCCTCAGTCCAGGCTCCGTTTTGCATATTTTGGAACATTGGGAAATATTGCTTTGATTTTCCTCTTAGCTCTGATTTTTTTGTATTAATGGAGTGATATTTCTCCTTGATAATCTCTCTGTCTTGACTATAAGTAATAGCTGGTTTGTTGAAACTTCTGTAGTTGATCTTGCCTCTAGTTGGCAATGACTGTTTGCTAAATTACATGCTATATATCATTACATTAATTTCAGTTCTCCTTTTACGGAAAATTTTAACTCACGTGAGCTTTGCATTGTGGCTTTCTGTACTTTAATCCCATACTTGATTTGGTTCGGGAAACTGATTCTAGTTATTGTTCCATTTCATTCCTTTTAATTTTGGCTTGTCATTTCTATGAAAACTCAAATGAGATTTTAGCTGGTATCTACTATATGATTGCCACCATAGAAGCTTTAGACATTCTGGCTGAACTATCTGACCGGGTTTTACACTCCTGTGTGATAGGATGAGATGGACCGAAAGATAAGAGAACTGACTCTTGAGCTTGATACTGCGAATAAAAAATGTGAAGTATATCGGGCAAACCTGTTTTCAGCTCTAAGGGAGATTGAAAACCATAAACAGCAGTTATCAGTGAAAGTTGAGAATGTGAAGGTTGACATGAAAGAGATTATTTGATGCTGCTTCTTGTAAGTTACCTTGTGCTGTCTGCAATTTTGTTACATACCCTTATATTAGTCAATTTGCATGAATTTGCTTGTCTTCTGTTGGATAACAAATTCAACTCATTCATGGATCTTCGCAGGCCAATTGAGGAAAGTTGGTTTCTGTTTCAGAAACCGAAATGGCATGATGTAAACTGTCTACCAACAAGCTGAAATTGGTGCTTGTGAAGTGAAGTTTATAAGCTTCAGAGCTTCATGCTGATCTAAAAGCATTATATCATCTTGATATTCTGTTCACACCTCCTCTATCAACGACTTCATAAGAGATTAACGATTGAATCATACATGTTTCAGAAAGAAGCCTGATGATACCAACAAAGCAAACATAGGTTTGTTCATGTGAATATACCGAATGCGCAAAAGCTTATAAGTTAGATGCTTGGAAGATAGAGTGAATTGATTAGGAATCAGGATTTTGATAGTTTCATTATTCAATATGTACATAAGACATGGTAGAAAAATGTAGGAATTGGACTTGTTAGTGAACTTGTCATGCTACCTCTCTGTGGTTTGTGTAAAGTTCTATATTTTGATGCATAATCAGATGCATTGATCTGATGAAGAGATATGTTATATGGATTGGACCCTGGGCAACCTGGCTGCTGAAGCTTTATAACATTGTAGTAGCACTGACAACATTATTTACAGTATGTCATCATTTCGCCCATCTAATATTACTGTCTTCAAAGACGCTCCATTTTTCTGATGATAGGAAAGGTATTAGGTAGGTTATATGCGGAAAAGTGTATTAGCCTATAGTGTCCTCATGAACGAGAATCTCAAGCTTCTTTTAGGAACACGTGAAATAGCAGCAGGAATATCATATGATCCAAAGCGGTTATTTCCTTCTTAAGCTGTTCAACTCGAACTTCATTTAAAAGCTTCGATCTAGCTTTTTTGGAATAAAGTTCACAATGGATAAATTGTAAAATGCAGGGACCTCTGAAAGCTTTTCTAAAACTTGTCAACAATCTTATGAAAGAAAATTCAAAGTGGATACAATCAAAGATCCTACAGAAAGCTCTTACCAAACAGGCTGACAAATTATTTTCAAATATCTAAAAATGCTCTTAAACTTGCTTGCTGTATGATATTTATTTCTATATTAATTTTTGTTATATCTGCTTACAAGTACTTTCTCTGAGAGGTGGGTTCGTCTGTTAGTTTTGTAAACTGTTTTTCAATGTAAAACAGATTTTCTCCGTCTCACTATTTAGTGCTTGGATCCATTTACGGGTTTTTCATTGACAAAGTTTATAAATTGACAGCCAAACATAAAGTAAGTACATTGCGTCAGAGTGGCTACATTACATTTTAGGTTAGTTAATCATACAAACTACTCTCTCAGACTCAATCTTGCGTTCTGGACTTTGACAGAAAGCTTCAACTTCTGATCCTCCATATCTTTCAAAATGAATAGCAGATTCGACCTGTATAGCTCACTGCGCCGGTTAGCACTCTCCAGTTCCGTAGACAACTCTTGGATTTTCCTCGCCTTCTCCTCCTGCAGCATTGAAATAGGCATTTACTACTAACACTCATGCATTGAGGCTAATAACAAGCAAATCAGGACATGTATAGCATTTTATAACTTCAATCCACACATGAAAGCAAAAGAAGGTAGACCCAACATTTCTAGTCTATCCTTGGCTCCCGGGTTTACTTTGCATTAGAGCAAAGGAGTGAGAAGAAGGTAGATAAATGCATAGAATTGAACTGATTATAAGAATTCTGTTCTGTGATGAGCATAGTAAGCATTATGGTCTTGGTATGTGTGTTTTTCAAATGTCAAATTTCATATCAACAGAAACTAAACACCAATTCATTAGAGAAATTTAACAGTAAGAAGACAACGAAGTTTGTTACTGACCAGAGACTGCCCTGATGGCACTTGACTTAATCTATCAGTATGTCTGCCAATTATGCCATTTGATAAAGCATTACTTTTTGCATCAGTAACCTCCTTCTTTGCTGACCTTAAAACTTCCATAGCCACACGAAAGGCATGTACAGATTTTGCTCCTTCTTCAACAAATCTCATAGCTTCCTGCCGTAAGTTGTCCTGTCGTAAAGTCAAACACTCATGGGAATTGCCTGACACCTCCACAGAACACTCATTCAGCTCACCTCTATTCTTAGCATTCCTTGTCCAACGCTTATGAAAATATTGATGAGGTAGTGTAAGAACGTTTTTCGCTCTGAAAACACACAATATGTGCCTACAAAGGATACCTGAAAATTCAAACATTTGACAGCTGCAATTAGCTTTCATATCAGCAGCATCAAAATGCACAACATGTCCCTTATGATCTTCCCCAAACTTGGCAACTCGATAGGTGGAGAAATATCCTGTCTCTTCAATTTTTGTTGCTTGATTAGCTAGTGTCTCCACTAATGTCTCCTGAAACTTCATAAATATTTTTGTAGTGTATACATTAGCAGCCTGTTTTTCCATTGGAGATGGCGTCTTCAGAATAGGTATACTGTTGCTTGTATCTTCATCTCCTTTCAACTCTTTTACACGCCAGCTTGCCACAGCCTTTTCATACTGCTTAAACAAATCTTCTATAGTGGTACTGGAATTCATAAACCCGTTAAAGTACTTAGTCTCCGCATCGTTTCTATCAAGCTCACCAAAGAAGGTGTTGTGCAGGTAAACTGGCACCCACTGATGACGAGAATTATATAGTGATTGAAGCCACTGATTATCCATGAGGTAGTACTGTCCCATAAGTGATTCCCATCGAGACTCAAAGTCATCAATCGTCTCGCTTGCACAAACACAATTTTGGAAGTCGAATTTAAAAGTTGGATACGAACGATATACATCAGCCAATTTTTCTTCTGTTTCTCTGAAAATGCTCCACTTACAATAGCGATGACGGGTCTGAGGTAAAGTTTGAGAAACAGCCATCTGTATAAATTTGTCAAGCTCGGTTGTTATTGAGATGGGATGGTGCCCGGACATAGCATGAAGCCAAGTTTCAATCAACCATACATATGCAGATGCTGATTCATTAAATAGCAAGGCACATCCAAAAAGCACAGGATGTCCATGATGGTTGATTCCCGTAAATGTCACAAAAGGAATCTTGTAGCGATTATCACTGTATGTGGTGTCAAGGAGAACAGTGTCCCCAAAGTAGGTATAATCCATTCTGCAAGAATCATCTGACCAAAAGATGTTTGGATTTGGATGATCCGGGTCATCCTGAATTGAGTAATAAAAATTAGGATTTTCCACCTGCAGATGCCTTATGTAATTCAGTATATGCTGAACCTCAACTGCATTGCTCCTCTGCATACTTTCTAGTTTAACTTCACTCATCTAGTTTAACTGCAATTTACAATAAAAAAAACAGGTTACAAAACTTCTGTTTTAGACTGCAACCAAATCAGTAAAAAAGATCAGAAAGTGCAAATAAGAGACCAAAATGACAAAGTTGGCATTCTCTTTTCAACTTGGCAGACATGAACCATGAACAAGACATCTATCATCTTTGATAACAATTTTGGGTAGCAGAAACCATGTGAAGTCACACGTTTGCAGGCAAGGACGGATTTGAAAATACTATCCAGTTAGAAACACAGAAAAGGTTCTATTTTAGTTTAAAAAGGATCAGACTCTCAAGTAAGTTAGAGAACTACCCAAAGTGGATACAATCAAAGAAGAGGAGGCATCTAATGAACCACGAGCAGTGCAACAGTAGCATTTTTGCTTGAGGATGATGAAAAATCCTCATCACAGAAACTCAAAAGAAGAAGCCAGTTTCTGACATACAACTCAATCTCAACACTGTTTTTGACAAAATATAATTTCATTATACCCAACTTCGTGAAAAAAAATAGTTATTTTCCGGTATCAAAATCTTGATCCCTTACAAAAACCCGACAAATCCGCTTTTTCATGGCTTCTTAAGCACAATGCTGTGGACTGTAACACCAATATTTTGGGGCATAAGCAGAAGATCAACCAAGTAATCTGCTGCGAAGCTATATAAAAATTTGTCAAAAAATCCATTTGATCAATTAGCTTCAGGGAAATGCATTTGTTTTTCAGATTGTAAAGTAAATAAATGGATATTTATTTCTTAGTAAGAACAATGCTGTGGTGATATTTGCGAAAGTATCAGCACCGCGAAATCATTCTGCTTGATTTTTTAGAGAAACCTTCCCGTCGGTACCTCTCCTGATCAAGAATTCCGCCATTGGTCAACTAAAAACGACCCTGGAAATCCGCATGTTGTATCAAAATTCTCAAATCGGGATATCCAATTTCCGATAAAGTGACCAAATGCTACCGTAGGTGCAAACAAAATTGAAAGAACAAAAAGATGACAGCAATAATCTAGCCCTAATTTAGGGTATAATATCAGCGGAGAACGGGTTACAAAGAAAACAGGGAAGGATCACACCCACAGGAAGAGAGTATATAGGAGAGAGAAACTGACCTTGTAGTGCTGCTGCTAGTGCCGGGGATCGTTTTTGACTCTTTGGTGGCCGGAGTTTTTCTACTCTCGAATCACGGTAAGTAATCAAACCGGTTTTGATCCAAACCGAATATAAATTGGACCGACTTCGAACCCGATTGACCCGTCCCAATTAGCTATGCTATCCAGTTTCATAAAATCTGAAGTAAATTGGCCCAAAATTACCCGAAAACTGAATTAAACATTTAGTGTAGAACACATTCATTTTGCATATTATGGTGTGTACTTCGGTTTATGTTGTGTTCAAGTGTTCGAGGCCGTTATAGCGCATTCGGTGAAAAATCAAGAAGTACCCAAAAACACGAGAGTTCAATCTTCCCGATGTCAAGAATTGCATCAAAACATCAAGTATGACCGTAGATTGAAAAATGGACATAAAAGTCGCATCATACTAAAAAAAACAAAAGTCGAAACATAACTTTACCATAATTACAAAAAATATGATATAAAAATTTCTCCAAAATCACATTGAATCTTCAAATTGAATTTTAGGGTTTAAATTTTGATTAAATTTAACGTTTGAGGGTTTAAAGTACATCAATTACGTTTTTTAAAGTACAATTTTTTTTAAAAACCGATCAAAGTACAACTTAACATGTTTGTGAATGTTCTTTTTTACACGTTCAATTCAAAGTTAAAAAAGAAAAATTAGTGTAGATCACGCACTTGACTAAAATATATATATATATATATTAAAGTTGGGATTTATCTTAAACTAATTGTAATTTACAGTAAATTTATAATTTATAATAAATTTATGTTGAGACTTTCGTTTTTAAAGTGTGCTATGACTTTTAGTTATGTTGTAGAATCAAGTGGGAAGACATATTGTGGTCTCCGTCCAAGTGTAGAAATTCAGAAGATTTACCGTCATAACACGTCTTATGCCTTAGTAGTGTAGTTAGCCGTGTGATTATTATGAGGATTTAAAAGAGGCACAATTCCACATGCTTTGTGCATGCCTTGAGCCATGCCCGTTTAAGATGTTTTCTTAGACTTTTTGAGGTTCGTTTTTTAATCATTCACAACCCTAGAAGATGATTGTAGTAGGCATTATTTCCATCTCTTGACTCAAAAATTCAACGGGACCTTTGTGGCTTAATTTCTTGAGTATTCTTGCTTTCATCTTGCATAGTGAACCTTGATATGAGGTGCTTTGTCAGTTTATGCAAAATTTGATTTTTTTTACTTTGTTAAATTATGGGTTTGCCTTTTATTTGCATTTGTATCCATTGTTTTTCTATTTTCACTTTGTCCAACTAATTTCTTCGTATCTAAGGATTGATTAAACAGAATAAGTTAATAACTAGTAATTTTTTTTTTATATGTGAATTGTTGAATTGATATTAGCAAAGGTTGTTTGACCCGTGTAACCTTATTCAATCTTGACCTTATCTGATAAACCATGAATGAATGACGTAACAGATTGTGAGAGAAGAGAGAATGGAGAAATGAGAGAGATAGATGCAAACGAAAGTGACTGCTGTGTATTATTCATCTCAGTTTTATAATTGAGTTAGTTACAATTCTGTTACAGAATGAATGGCTATAATCGTGTCATCTGTCACTCTTTTAGCTATCCTTGTCACCCCCCCAAGCCTGGGGATGGAGATAATCGAGCCATGCCCAGCTTGGAAAGAAGTTCATCCTGGTGTTGAGATGGTATGATCTTAGTAAAGATATCAGCTAGTTGAGAATCAGTTCGTGTAAAGTGAAGCTCAAGTAGTCCCTCCATCACCTTATCACGTGTAAAATGGCAATCGATCTCAATATGTTTTGTTCGCTCATGGAACACAGGATTATTTGCTATCTGAATAGCTGACTTATTGTCACAATATAGATGAATAGGATTGGTAGTTGTTACACCTAAATCATGTAGTAAACGTACTAGCCATGTAATTTCAGCAGCAGCAGATGCCATAGCTCTATATTCCGCCTCAAAAGAGCTTCTAGAAACAGTTCCTTGTTTCTTTGACTTCCAACTAATTGGTGACTGACCAAGGAGAATCACAAAACCTCCTACAGACCGTCGAGAAGAAGGGCAAGCAGCCCAGTCTGAGTCTGTATATGCCAGAAGAGTAGGACTGTCACTACCATTAAGTAATATGCCATCTCCAATTGTACCTTGTACATATCGAAGAGTATGGTGAAGAGCTTGGAGATGAGGATTTCTTGGTGCTTGCATGAACTGACTGAGGTATTGTACAGCATAACATAAATCTGGTCTTGTGTTGGTAAGAAAATTAAGTTTTCCCACTAAGCAACGATATACCGAAGCATTTTGAATTAGATCACCATCATCAGGAAGTAACTTTAGATTTAGAGGGAGAGGAGTGCATGTAGGCTTTCCTTCTGGCAACTGAGCATCATGAAGCAGCTCTAAAGTGAACTTTCGTTGTGATAAGATTATGCCAGTGGGTACATATGTGACTTCTAAGCCCAAAAAATAATGAAGTATACCCCCAAGTCCTTTATGCTGAAAGTGTTGTTAAGATGTAACTTGATACGAGCAATTTCAGCAGTGTCAGATCCTGTGATCAATAGATCATCCACGTAGATAGCAATGATAGTAGTGAGAGATTCTCTTCTTTTAATAAAGAGTGAGTAATCATTCTTAGAGGAAGTGAAGCCTTGTGTGATAAGGGAAGTAGTAAGTCTATTAAACCACTGTCTTGAGGCTTGTTTAAGTCCATATAAGGACTTCTTTAGTTTGCAAACTAAAGATAATGGGTTTGGTATACCCGGAGGAAGTTTCATATACACATCTTCATGAAGATCCCCATGTAAGAATGCATTGTTTACATCAAGTTGATGTAAAGTCCAGCCTTGAGATGCAGCAATAGCAATTATACTTCGTATAGTTGTCATCTTCACAACTAGAGAGAAAGTCTCATGATAATCTATTCCCGCTTGTTGTGTAAAGCCTTGAGCCACCAATCTTGCCTTATAGCGTTCCAAAGAACCATCAGCTTTTAACTTAACTTTAAAAATCCACTTGGAGCCAATGGCCTTTTTGTTGGGCGGTAGAGGAGTAAGATCCCATGTATGATTTGTTTGAAGAGCAAGATATTCTTGTTTCATAGCATGAATCCAGTTAGGGTTTTTAGATGCTTCTTGATATGTGGTGGGTTCAACATAAGAGGATAATGAGGTATTGAAGGCAAAATGAGAAGAGGGATAAAGGGAAGAATGAACCATACCTAGTGAAGATAAGCTACTCGACCCATAGTTGCAGACAAAGTCACGAAGGTATGGAGGAGGTTGATGAGGTCGAGAGGACCTGCGTGGAGGTATGAGAGATTGATATGGAAGTATAGGTGGAGAAGAAAGAGTTGATGAAGACAGAATGGGGGATGATGATGAAGGTGTAGAAGTAATTTTGTTATTATCACATGTATGATTTGAATGATGATCACATGTATGATCTGGAGAAGAAATGGACGGGGAAGATGGTATGAAAATGGAAGTATCAAAAGAGGATGATGAGTTTGTAACTGGAAGTATGGGGTTATATGGATCAATGTGATGAAATGGAAATATTGTCTCATGAAATACAACATCCCGAGAGAACATAATTTCGCTAGATGAGATAGTAAGTACTTTATATCCTTTTTTCCAAAAGGATAGCCAAGAAAGACGCAAGGAATGACTCTTGGTTGAAATTTATCTCGATGAGCTGGTGGTGTGTTTACAAAACATAAACAGCCAAAGACACGTAGGGTAGAATAATCTGGGGAAGTATGAAATAAAAGTTCAAAAGGAGATTTGTTTTGTAAAACTGGTAATGGACAGTGGTTGATGATATGAGTGGCAGTGAGAATACACTCACCCCAGTACATTAAAGGGACTTTAGATTGATGAAAGAGTGCACGAGCAACCTCTAAAACATGTCTATGTTTTCGTTCAACTACTCCATTCTGCTGAGGTGTGTAAGGGCAAGACGTTTGGTGAATGATGCCATTTTGAGTGTAAAACAGTTTGGCATAGGAGCTAGAGAATTCAAGGGCATTGTCAGATCGTATGATCTTTATTTTGGCATGGAATTGGGTGTGAACAAGGGAGTTAAATGATTGTAAAATGGATAAGGCATTACTCTTGTGTGCCATAAGATAAGTCCAAGTACATCGAGTAAAATCATCAACCAAGGTAAGGAAATAAGCAAATCCATTGTATGTGGTTTGTTTATATGGCCCCCATGTATCAACATGTAATATATCAAAGTGTTTGCTTGTTGTAGTGGTGGATGTGGGAAAGGATTGTCGGGTTTGCTTAGCTTGGGGACAAATTTGACAAACATCATGTGACTTAACAGTAGAAATAGATTCAATGAATTGCATTTGAATGAAAGGTAAATGTCCCAACCTACAATGCCACACTTCATGACTGAGTTTATATGTCATATTAGAACATGAAGTAGGGACAAAAGGTGTACATGTGGGAGGCTTATTACAAAGAAAGGTAGAGTTAGGAGGTGATAGTGACTTGTCCACAACATATAGGCCTTTGCAAGCTTTACCAATCACCAAGGGCTGGTTCATTGAAGGGACCTGAAGAGAGCAGGAATCAGATGAGAAGATGATATTAGATGACAAAGCATTGGCAAGTTTCTGGACAGATAATAAATTATAGTAAAAATCAGGAACATGGAGTACTTGCTGTAAAACAATCTCTGATGTGAGATTAATATTGCCAATGTGAGCAACATGAGCATTCTTGCCATTTGGCATAGTGATGAGAATGGTATGATCGACTGGTTTATATGAAGAGAAAAGATCAAGATGTGGAGTGATGTGATCTGTAGCTCCACTATCAATAATCCAGTGTGTAGCAATATCATTGGACATTAAACAGAAAGGCATACCAGCAAGAAATGCTCCATGAGAATCTTGATGAGATTCTGAATGATTTGGTTTGTCTAGAAGAGATAACAATCGAGTCATCTGATCTGAGGATAAAGAAGCAGTGGCAGCAACTGCTAGTTTATGGCTAGGGGGATAACCATGCACCTTCCAGCACTTTGCAAGAACATGACCAGCCTTCTTACAATGGTCACAGAATGGAATGCCAGGAGTAGGTGAGGTAGGATAGCCATGCAAGCGCCAACATCGATCAATAGTGTGATTTGTTGCTTTACAGTGATCACAGAAAATAGATTTTCCAGAATGTGGTTTCTGATGAGAGGAACTTTGTCGATGTTGAGAGTAGAGAGCCACAGCATCATCGGTGGAAAGCTGAATGGAATTCAGGCCACGTTGTGCTTCATCCATGAGCACCATTTTGTATACCTCACCAAGATCCAGTGATGTGGTCATCATGAGAACATTGGATCTTACAGTGGCAAAATTCTCATTCAAACCAGCAAGAAATTGAATTATCTGTTGATCTTTTATGAGATAAAGAGCTAATTCATTCGAGCCACAGCTACATACTTGATCTTCCAAAGCCAAGATATATTCATCCCAAAGTTTCTTTAATTTTGTAAAATATACAGTAACAAAAGAATTACCTTGAGTTAAGGAGCTTAATTCTTTCTGTAACTGAAAAATGTTAGTGCGATTTGTTTTTCTAAATCGAGCAGCTAACTCTTTCCAAATCTGTGCAGCGGTCTTGCAGTAGAGGATTGACTCAGCAATCTCTTTGTCAACAGAATGAATTAGCCATGAAATGACCATATGATTGCACTGCTCCCATTTTTGAATGAGTTTGAGATCTGTAGTTGGACGTTTGCACTCACCGGTGACAAATCCAAGTTTGTTTTTGGCCATAAGAGATACTTCAACAGATCTTCTCCAGCGATTATAGTTAGTATCATTGAGCAATGCAGTTGAAAGTCGAAGAGATGGTGAATCTGAGTGATGGAGTTGAATTTGTTCCATGAGTAAAGAATCAATGACAATTGATGGCACAGTATCGTGTGGAGAAAGAAGAGAATCTGGAGGAGAGTCATCCATGGAATTGTGCTCTGATACCATGATAAACCATGAATGAATGACGTAACAGATTGTGAGAGAAGAGAGAATGAAGAAATGAGAGAGATAGATGCAAACGAAAGTGACTGCTGTGTATTATTCATCTCAGTTTTATACTTGAGTTAGTTACAATTCTGTTACAGAATGAATGGCTATAATCGTGCCATCTGTCACTCATTTAGCTATCCTTGTCATTATCGATAGGAAAATTCGATCTTTTTCCCCCCGCGTTGAGACGAGGTGTTTGCCTTGCGAAAAGATCAGTTACACATTTAGCGTGGTCAGTTTTGGTTTTTACCCATTTCCTATGTACCTAAAGGGTTTGGATTATATCTTCTACAATTACAAGAGTGTCTATAAATACGTAGGATTGCTTCATTTACGAACAAGACCTATCATGCGAAGGTAGAACGAAGCAGAACTGTTGAACAAGAAATTACAATGATGGGTGTTTTCATGGTGTTATTATGAAAACATTCTTTACAAAATATGCCATTAAGAAAAAGATATGATCTAAAGCATACCCTTTTGCTATGGTTAGCGCCATTCACCCAAACTAAGGTAAACTCAGCAATGTACCCAAACTAAGGTAAACTCAGCAATGTATTTGGCAACAAAATTAAACACATTACAAATTTATCACAAATGCATCAACTTTAAGAAGCTTAAACCAAAAGGAACATCATCCTATATATATAATACTTCAAGCAACATTCTCTACCAAGCCATACTTCTGAGAGAACTTCTTCTGGTTGAAGTACAACATTTCATTCAAGCTACAATCTATGTTGTTCTGTCTCATTATCCTTTGCCTAAACTCCAGCGTCTTCTTCAAACCATACCGAAAAAAATCCGGATAGGCCACAACTTCATCAATTCTCCTCCCCATCACCTCCACCAGAAACCTTATCTTCGGCTCCAGTGAGTTCTTGATGCTTTTGATCAGTATAGGCGGGTAACCGCTTACCAAAGCCGCTATCTGTTTATCCTCAAATCCAGAGCTTCTCAAATAGTCATAATTCGGCTTTAATGTCTTGTTCACATCTCTGCATAAAACCTCAGGATAGGCTACTGTTAATTTTTGGAGATCGGGCTTTGTCAAACCTATAGTTTTCAGAAAGTCAACTGTTGGCTGGAGTCTCTTGGAAACACTATAACCCATTAGAAATGGGTTTTTTGCCAGGATTTTACCAATCATGCCATCTTTGTTGAGTTCAAGGCTGGCAAGGAAATCTACAAACTGAACTAGCTTGGATTCTATGCTGTAACTGATGATCCTGGGGTTCAGTAGAATCATTTTCCCAAGTTGTTTATCAGGAATCCCATGTGATTCAAAGAAAGCAAGCAAAGGGCAAAGTTTTTCTTCCACACTATGAGAGAAGATGTAGGGAAATTTGATTATGGCAGTTGGGACTTCATTTGGTTTAGTGGCTAGGGTTTGGAGACAATGCACCATGGGTTCGAGTCTTTCGTCAACACCAAAAGTGAGGATTTTTGGGCATTTCATGACTATGGATGGAAGTTTTCGTTCTTGAATGCCAATGCTAGTTAAATAAGTCCAGCTTTCATTGGCTTTCTCTTGTTGTGTGCCCTCTAAACGCTTGCACCTTCGGAACATCTCATTGATGCTCTTGTCATCAAAACCCTTGTCCCTAAAGAACCATAGAAGACCACCACTCTGGTTACTGCTGCTCTCCATACTCTTGGAATAATCAAACTGTCAAAAATGGATAAACATAAATTACTGACTCGTAAACTACATGTTCTGTACAGTTCAATGCATTCACATTGCATAACTAATGGTCATTTACCAAGAACTTTGACTGGTTTGAGAAAGAAACACAGAATGACACAAAAATTAGGGATGTCAATGAGGCAGGATTTCTATTCAATGATTTCCCATGGTTGAGGAAGGTATTCCCTGCAGAAACTCTCAAAAAATGAAAGGGAAGCTCTCAAAAACCAACTAGAGGCAAAAAGGAAATACGAATAACCTTCATTCTACCCAGAAATAGCTTCAATCAAAGATATGAATAAAAACTCCAAAACAGTTTAGTTTCCTAGTTTTAGCTTAAAACAGTCTCACGAGCTATGGATATGAAGAAGGGGGGGAATACTACATTGTTTGTCGTCCCCAGCTACCTGAGTTTAGAATAGAAAATGAATTCAATTCTGACATTAGAACCGAATCAAATGAGCCCAAAATGAAAATGCCAAACAGTGAAGAGACAGTGAAGAAGAAACCAAGCGAAGGCTAGAATTTTGCATAGAACCATAAAGGGAATGAATATTTCAAAATATAGAGGATAAGACCGGTGATTTGTTCAAATCCCGTCCAAGAAGAGAAGCAATTACCTCTATATGAATGGACGAATGGGAGAATTTGCAGCTCCTAGGCAGCCATGGCAGAACGAAACCCCAAATGGAGCGTTATCTATCTCACCCACATCATTCTATCGTAACCTTTGGGTTAAGTTACCAAAATACCCCCTCTTCCTTCTCATTATCACATTCTATAACTAAAAAAAGGCCATTTGGGCATTTTTGACCGTGCCAAGTCCAACTGCAGCGCAAGCAAGTAGTGGGGCTGGAATTTGAAAGCTGGAAACCCGGGGGCGATTCGGTTCTGCTTTTCCAACGTTCCCAAATCAAAATGGTAACTTCATATTTTTTTACAAATTTGGTTTTGAATCCAAGATCTGATTCATTGACCTTCATTTCTTCATTGAACGCCGTAATCACCTTCTATTTTGAAGAATTGATTTTGTTCAATCTTATTGTTTCAGTATGTAAGTTCGAAGGATGATCGTTTGATTTGGCCATTTGATCAGAACTATTTTTGTTGTTGTTTTACATCTATCATTTATTCAAAGGTTATGTTGTTTATCGTCTGTCGCCTTGTTCAGGATCTGTCGCCTAGTTTATTTAAATGGTTATTATTGTAGAATATCTTAATTACCTCACTTGTCAAGGGTCCATACGAATCAGGAGTAATTCCCTGTTAATACTGAATTGAGCGTTCTGATATATAAGAATAATCCCCTTCGTTAACTTTGTTTTTCCTGTTGCTTCTTTGGCTTATGCTAGTGGATAATTTATAGATGTTTGAATGCAGCTTACGAAGGAAGTGTTAGTTTCCCAACATTAACTGTTTATAAACTCAAGTAAATGGATTTTCATATCATTAAGGGGTCGTTTGGTATCGATACCTTGATTAAAGGTATCAAGTATGGGTATGAGATATGGGTATCAAAGATATGGGTATCAAATTGATATCTCATATCCCTTATTGCTGTTTGGTATAATGTAGGTATGGGTATCGGTATGGACAACAGTGACGTGGGAACCCAATTCTTTGAGCAGATTGAGTAGGCTTTTCACTTGGACAATAACGATTAGGGTTTCTAAAATCTTCATTTCCCCTCTTCCACCTCCTATTTCTCCGATAAATCGTTTCAATCACCGATTGTTGTTTGGATCATCGGTTGTCGTTTGGATCTCCGACTCTCCTATTTCCAGGGCAGTTTAATGGAGGCGTTGTTGGGAGAAATTGGGGAGAATCGATGTTTGGAGAAATTGGGGAGAATCGATGTTTGGAGAAATTGGGAGAATCGATGTTGGGAGAAAATGGGGAGATTGGGAGGTTTAATGGAAGCGTTGATGGTGGTGTTGTTGGGAGAAGAAGATATAGATGGAGGATGGAAGAAGAGGAGGTGGATGGAGGATGGAAGAAGAAGAGGGAAAAAAAAGAATCGTGATACCTCCCAAAATTTTAGTATATCAAAACAGGCAAAATCCAGGTATCAGGTATCAAATTTGATACCGATATACTGAAATACCAAACATAGGTATGGGTATGGGTGATACCCATACCCATATCTTTAATTCTGATATCAATACCAAACGAGGGCTAAAAGTGTTAAGATAATCAGCAAGTCAGGACATTCTCGGTAGAATAGTTCTGAAATTTTTGGTGTTAAAAGTGGGAATCGAGACTTTTACAAATTTCCACTGATGAGAATTGATTATTGGTACAGTCATGCATGTCCATTTGGGTGGACTAGCTCAGCTTCATTGTGCAAGATAGTGGTTGTGTTTGGGTTTATACTATGTATGAATTCACTTTCTAAATGAAAGCTCCATGGTGGTGGTTTAGTCATTTTTTACTAATGTGAGGTCTCTGAGGGGCAGGCATGGCATGTAATATATGCATCCTTTTATAGAAGCTTTATAGAGCATGCTTAGATGATGGTGTATTATTTCACTACTGCTTGAGATGTGTGGCCTAGGAACTTCATGTTGTATTCTACATTTCAGATTCCTCATTTTAATTTGTTTTCTTCTACAGATTCATTTTGTGCTTCTGATTAATCGACAAGGGAAAGTGAGGCTGACAAAATGGTATTCACCTTACTCACAGAAGGAAAGATCAAAGGTAATATCTAGAATACAAATTTGTATATGAATCAAAATTTATTTTAGATATTTCTTATCATCATGTGGTAAAATTTGAAGGAAATGTCAGAAAATGATGGACCGGAAACGAATGAATAGATATAAATTAAGATAGAGAAGGCTTTCACGGGTTTCTTCAAATTTTAGTTGTGTTTCGAGTTCTCTGTTTCTTTTTAGCAACGCTCATCAAAACCACTTTTCTTCTAAATCTCATTTATCATATAAACTGCTTTATGTTCTATTAGTTTTCCAATTTTTGCATGCACTGTGAGTTGAGCCAGGAGCATGTGATTCAGGAAATACAGCATAATGGACTCAGGACTCTGGCAAACGCTAGGCAGAATGATTCATCTTTAGTTCTTTAGACAAGGATTTGAAATTTACAAATGATTCTTGCTCATATTGACGACACAGATGCAGTAAAAAAAAATTCTCTAAGTTTGCAGCATTTGAAAGCCTCGGAAGTTTATCTAATGTCTGAGCTCTTTCTATTTTTGAACCTTTTTTGGGGTTTTCATTAACGATATGAAACTTTTAATATCAGTAAACAGTTTACTTATTGTTAGTTTACATTTTCCTTACTCTCAAAATTATTTTCCTCCATTGTATTGTTTAAATTTGTGTTGTGCCGTCTATCACTTGAAGGCTATACGAGAGCTTAGTGGGTTGGTTCTTACTCGAGCTCCAAAGCTTTGCAATTTTGTGGAGTGGAGAGGGTTGAAAGTTGTCTATAGAAGGTAATTCTTCCTGTTTTCATATCCTACCAATGCATCAGTATTCTATTCAGCTGCTTCTGTTTATAGCTTTTCATAATGTGAATACATGTATTTTGGCTTGAAAACATTAATCGAATGACTTACTAGTATTATTCACACTTTTTCATTTGCTTTCAAGCAAATGTGCTTGCAGTGTTTTTAGGAAACGTGTGTTTCCATTCAAATCATTTTGTTTGTTGAAAAAGTTGCTAATTTTGTGAATTTGGATGTAGGTATGCTAGTCTTTACTTTTGCATGTGCATTGACCAGGATGATAATGAACTGGAGATTCTTGAAATACTTCATCATTTTGTTGAGATCCTGGACCGCTACTTTGGCAATGTAAGTTACTTTGCCCATTTGGAGGAATTCAATATGTAAAATTGGTATCAACATCTAATTTGTTGTGTATATCTGGTTATAATATCTTCGTTTTGAATCCTCAAGGTTTGCGAGCTAGACCTTATATTCAAATTTCACAAGGCATATTATATACTTGACGAGGTCTTGATTGCTGGTGAACTGCAAGAGTCCAGCAAGAAGACAATTGCACGCCTCATTGCTACACAGGTTCATATTTTTTCTTAATCACATTCTATGTTCCTTCTGTTTTTTTGTTTTTTTTTTGGTATTGACAGGATGAACAATTTGTTGCAGGATTCACTGGTGGAGGCAGCAAAAGAGCAAGAAAGTTCAATAAGTAACATGATCACACATGCCACACTGTAGATTTTTTGCTTCATTTGTCAAGGTTTCTTCCTAAATTTTTTTGTATCTTGAATTGAATAACTTGGATCAATTTTGTCTTATAATTTTTTTTTATGTCCCCAAGTTCTTGAATGTGTTTGAGCAGTTTCAGTCTTACATGCTATTTTCAGAATGATTTCATTAATAGAAATTTTGTTGCTGGTGACCAGTAGACACAAATCAGACTAAAACTTGAGTTGTTTGCAACTTCCGAATCTAACAAGCAAAACTGAATACAATCATATCACGACAAGAATAACTCTGTACCTGGGATCTAGTACAGTGAATCAAATAAAGACGATAAAGTTTTGTAGAATGTACATATCACAGTGCTCATTCAATCAGCAGTCCCCAACTTTGTAGAATGCACGCCTCTGGTTGCTTTCTATTGCAAAACTGCTGATGAAAATGAACACACGTTGCTGCTCTTCATGCTGTACAGATATGGGAAGGGGTTCCTTATTGATGAAGAGCTTCTTCAAATATATGGTTTGCTGCCTCTCAATAGTTACTTGGGTAAGTTACTAGCCTTCTCTTGTCCATGTACAATTCATCTTAACTCCTGCTTTAGATGTTAAGCATACAGTAAGCATGTAAATTATTATTGAATGGTAGAAAACTGCATTCTAAATATGTCGTAGCTGGGTGGTTCTTTAAATGATCAGTTTAACAAAAAGTGAAAAAGTGAGAATTGATAATATAGATAGACCTCTAGAAGATGTCCATAGAAGAATCAAGAACACCGTCATCATCCCAGCTAATATCCTTTGCATTCGGATCTTTCTCAATCAACCGAAGTGGGACATCAAGTGGAGGTGGGCTCTGATTGAATTAGATTAATTAAGGTTATTTAAACATCTGAGAATGTTAATTGCAGCAGCACCTAATAGGGAACAAAGATTCTTGCATTATGTAAAAGAGAGTAAATGGAAGTACCATGCAGCGAATCAAGGGCCAGTTGATACCCTTGAAGAAAGGGTGTTGTTTGATTTCATTGGAACCAGATACTGACCCTAGCCGGCTTTCAGGGTCTCTATTTAACAGCCCATTAATCAACTGTCTTGCAGCTAGACTTACCTGCAACCATTCTTATGCGTTAGCCTTCACTCTAGAAGAGTAAAGTTATCAGTCAGGTTGGCTAGGTTTTTATAGTTCTAGAATTACGATTTTCAGGGCAAAGTCATGATTTGAAAGATTTATTTCTCTAGACAGATGTTGTAATTATGCAGTCACTCGTTGAGATATTACCGGAATACTACTAGGGAAAGTCAAGTCCTTGTGTAGAATGTTGGCAAATGTCTTCTGTCTGTTTTTTCCTCTGAACGGTGTACGACCATAAAGCATCTCATACAGGAAAATCCCTGCAGAAATCAAACTTCAAGGTGTAAGGTCATGCATATCATTACTAAAAATATCAAAATAATAAACAAAATTGAGAAATTTAGCTTCCATGTTGGACTCGTATGAGCAAACTATTTCAAATCCAATGAACATACAGATTAAATCAAACAGTTGGAAGTGCTCACCTAAAGCCCACCAATCAATAGCACTGCTATGCCCAGCTCCGGTAATGATTTCCTGCAAGAAGCATAAGAATTTCGGGAAAAAAATGTTATCGTCAAGAAATTTTATTGATACTAAATTCCATCTACAGAAATTCTATATAATACAATCAATATTCAAGGCTAAAGGACATTAGCACCTAAAAGGAATATTAATTACCGGAGCAATGTATTCTTCAGTTCCCACAAAGGAATTAGACTGGGTTACTGGTTCCGCGACAAACATTGGTGGTGGTTGGCTTCTAGATCTTCTCTTCGGGGGTGGAGGCTTTATTATCTGCAGACTCATGGAGTGTGTTACATCTACTGATCATATGATCACAAAATTGAAAAATCAATTAAACAATACAAGCACACAGCAGAGTAAAAAGGGAGGAAACTCCAACATACTTGTGGTTTGCTGGATGTTACAAACGAAAGATCAAAGTCGGTTAGTACAACATGACCATCCTTTTGAAGTAGCACATTTTCAGGTTTCAGGTCACGGTATACGATTCCTGTGTATCATATTATTAAGCAACTTATGAATTTGTATCTCAACAATTTGAAAATTTTTGATCGAAAAAATTGTTCTTAAAGAAGTACTGTCTTGTACCAGGCGGTAAAATTCAACTTATAAATGATTACAACATTCAGTAATGACAATTGAACCATATTAAGTTTCCAGAGGTCTCTAGTCAGTATAAGTACCTAAACAATGAAGATACTCCAAACCGATAACAATCTCTGCAACATAAAACCTGTATATGAAAAATTAAAGATAAAAATCCAAAATTATTACCACAATAACTATGAAACAAAATTTTACCGATATGATCCGCATGAAGATGTGCACTACAAGTACGAGTATTTTATAAAACTAGGGCTAAGAAATGCTAATCAACTTCAGACTCCAGGGTGCAGAAGAAAGTAATTGAATGTATACAGTGAAGGCTGTGAGACTATAGAAAGAAGTACCTAGCTGACTCCTCTTTGAATATTTTCATGGGCTGCTTGTCAAGCAGGGCAAACAACTCTCCGCCAGGACAAAAGTCAGTAATCAAGCAAACATGTGTAGAAGTCTGAGGAGAAAAATTAAATCAGAACTAGTAATTTCATATTACCATTTCAGTGGAGAAAACTAGTAAGTAGTAACAAAGAAAAATGCTTACAAAATCCATCAGGGAAAGCGAAGGAAATATAGTTTATTATGCTATTTAGACCAGACGACAGATTGTCGTTATTTGATCATTTTATTCGAGTTGCAAATGCATAATATGTTATGATGCTGTTCTAAAAAAAAGTCTTGTCCATCTAGAACCCATCTAGATCTAGACGGTACCCTCCATCCCGTTATTTTGGAACATTCTTATGCAGAAGAAAAGAGTTATATGGGCAACTCATTTTGCTAATAGGATATGAATTAGTTAACCCATAAACAATGAATTGGAAGACAGACAAATGTGTTGAAGCCAGTGAAACTGTGAAGTAGTACCTGAAAAGAAGCATATAAGGTAGGAAGGAATGGATGATCAAGCACTGAATATATTTCTCTTTCAATACAAGCTCGATGAACCTGTAAAAGTTGGAAAAGAAGTGAGGTTTTGAACATAAATAGATGAAAAGATCTTTATGAACATTATCAAAGAACATGAAAAATAATTCATCAACATCTAAAGGGCAGAATAACATCAGGTGCTCCTTTGAGAAGTTTCGTTTCTCGTTTATCTTGAAAGGAATTACAGATTTCAACGTGAAGTGTATAGAAATACACCGACAAATGTTCCAGAAAGGATTTTTAGAGGAGACATGAAGAGACAAAAGTATAAAGAGAAGAAACAATAGCCACTCTATAGAGCTTTGTTTGGACGCATCACACTTGCTTTATAAATCAAATGTACTGGGGTTTGGATACTTTCATCAAAATGTATAATTGCACACGCATCACTTGTAAACAATACTATTTATATTAATTTTACACCAAATACTGCATTTAATTTGTACTGCATAATTGTGTTACAAAGTCTGACATCCAAACAGGTCCTGCATCCATAATTGTCTCGGTATCCATTGCTGACTGTTACTCATTATCAAGATGGTCACAAGCAGAAAAGGGAGTAAGTTGCGCATACTTTTAAATAATGACAATATTGCATGTGCAAAAATAAGTGTAACAGATACGTTAAGGGTGCTAGGATCAAGTAATAGATACATGGAAATAAATGTGATGAGCAAAGCATCAATAGTATCTTAGAAAGCAAATAGAGTAATTATTTTCCAATACAAACATACACAGCTTCTATCTGACCTTGTTACGGTTCAACATCACAGACTTGTCCATTGCTTTCATAGCATATAGCTCACCAGTACCCCGCAATTCCACTAAATGAACACTGCAAACAGGTTAACTAAAATTTAACATTTCAACAGAAAAAGAACAATGAATTCAGTGATCTTATATCGCAAAAACATGCATATTTGGCCCTACAAACTTGAGGAGAAAGTTTTTTTATTTAAATTGAAGCAGTCGTAAGATGGTTGAGGAAGAAAACAAGTTCCATAGTGCATATTCACTATTTCTACATATGGATACTTTAATTATCATATCTCTTCTTTACTCATCATACTTGCATTGTATACGCATTCATATCCAAACAGATTAGTCCTTGGTATAGGGGAATATAATTTTTCAATAGCATCGATCTCATAGGAGTACCATACCAAATCAAATCACCATAACATATTATTTTTCTCCCCTCGTTTATATACTGAGGGAAACCCTTTTGACGTATAAATTTCTGAAGTAATAAAACGAAGTACAGCATTTTCTATATTCTAATATTGGAAGGAAAAAGGTTTGTTCTGCTAGATTAAACCAGTTGAGCACTAATCTGAAAGCAAGATTAGTGGGAAAAAGTAAGTTATTTACAGACCTGCCAGTATCACCACAACCCAAAGGTTTTATTGGCTTGAAATGATTTAAACCAATTCTCCCCCCAGCTGCAGTAATCTGAGAACCATGAAACGGATTAAAAGCGATGACTATTAGATACTTCAACATACACAGTGTCGAGGCAAATTCAAGAACTAATAAGCACAATTAGTTTATTCATCAAAGAAAATGGATGTGTTGGATCACAAGAAAATCATACTAGCCAAGTCAAGCAGTCAACTAGGAAGTCAAAGCAGAAGAGATACGCAGCATTTTTTTTTTCCAAAATAACAATCTAGTTTTTAGTCACAAAGTGAGTGCTTCAGTGTAGTGCTCGCATAAATATGCCATTATTTGTTGAATGACATAAAGTGATTCCTAGGGTTTTAAGTAGTAACTCTTGCATCATTGAAGAAACATGCATCGATGCAGAATCTATCCAAAATTACTAATCAAATTTTGTGACAAAAGATTGGTTAAAGTTCATGAATGGATGTCTGCAAAGTAAATAGCTATGCACCTTCTGTATTGCTATCCATGAAGAATTGGTCCTACTATGAGGCTTTGGATAAACAGGTTGGGAATGGATTGCCCACAAGTCCTCTGGTCTCTGTAACAAAGAAAAAAGTATCAAGTTTCAAGGTAAAATTTATAACTCTAGAAGATGATGTGTTAGGGTTTCTTCTAATAGCCCAACAGCGGAGGGCAGCATGTATCAATTGCACAACTATTCAAGAAATAAAAACTATTACAGTACCCCAATGTCCAAATTTTGTAATGTTAAAATATCACCATCATTCATTGAGCAGTGTTGCATGAGCGTATCATATCAATCTGACCTTGCCCATTGTCCCAAAGATGACGACTTGATGGGTTATCAATTTGGGGGGGAGGAGATTATAAAGGTAATGAAAAAAATCATAAGGAAATGATGGGAACTTGATAGAAGCTCACAATCAATAAAACCAGCCTGGACCGCACTATTTGACTGCTTCTGTTGATATATAACTGACCTCTTAATCACTTTAGGTTTATAATTATCAGTAAAGATGACATGCTCAAACATGCAACGGGGACTATGTGCAGAGGATACTAAAGCCTGACAAACTTGATCAAAGAAAACAGCTATGAACTAATTTAAATCTTCTCTTCTTCCGTGCTGATGCATGTTTTCAATATGTGCATGAGGGAACTATCTTAATTGATTTGGGCTCATCTATAAACTGTTTTAGATGCCTAAATTTCATAAACCTCTATTCTAAAGTGTTTTAGAATGGTATAACAGGCAAAGGTTGAAATAGTAAAATAAAAATACCTTTCTAGCGGATGCATGCAAGTATGCAACAGCTGTATGAAATCTGAAAAAAGAGCGAGTACCTTACCAAGTTGGCATCAGGCAGTTCTCTAACAGCTTCATCCACATTTTCTGCTGTAGCTTTAACCTGGAAATTTAAAATAAGAGTGTTAACTTTCAATTTGAGTGACCTAGTGCAAACATCTTTGAGATTCAATTCCTCTCTTCTTCTTCACATTGAAGAAGATTTTTATTTATTTTTAATCTATTTTCCATGTAACAGATTCAACAATCTTATATCAATTCAAGCAAACAATTATGTTACTTAAAGTACAAAGGTGGTTTTAGACTTCAATAACAAGATGGTCATTTATTAGGTCATTCATGCCTAGCTTGTTGGAACTACAAAATATCCTGGCCAAGAGTTTTGTGAGTGAATCGATAGGGAAGATTAGCGAACATGGTATCCAGATATCATATACAGTTATATATTGCTGAGTGTGTTTTTTATTTTGGTGCACATTGATCACATTTCTGCTACATTGTTAAAAATAATAAAGAAAATACAGATTATGGAGACTGCTTAATTTTTGGACAGATAACCAAAGTCTTACCAACTTAGCACTTTGTTGCTCTGCTCTTTCAGAAAGGCGATTCCGGAGTGGTTCTACATGATCACTTCCATCAAGCTGCACACCAATGAAGTATTGCAGCTCACCCTACAACATGCAAAAGAGGGTAAGTATGTAGTGTATAGAAGGGAATATTTAGAAAAAAATATAAAGGGAATCATTTATAAATTCCATGGCATATTGGCATGGTTGCATACTTGCTTAGTCACTAATTCGAAACCTGGCCCCAGCCATGCAAATAAAAAATAACCCAGCACCCTAAAAATATCTTGTTGGGTTTAAAGAAGGAAAATTCTGGCAATAAAATTATTAAGGGAACAACTTCAAAATCAGATAAGAGGAAGCAGAAAAAAGCTATATTCTAATATAGATATCATCTATATTTGTCAGCAAGATCTGTAACTACCTTCTGGTCCCGCATAGGCTGTAAGTGAAATAAGTTCCAAAACTTCTTTCCTGTGAATTTTGCACAGTAAGGATTACAAACGGGAGCCTCAATGCATACAAAAGAACACTACATTGTTCGGATCAAAACACTAGTTATTCATTGCCAGCAAAACTGCAATTACCACTTTTTGTATAATTAATTAACTGAACAGTAATCTCCCTTTCTTCTCTAATCGCATCTCTGATCTTCTGCACAGTAGCCTGATCTGTTTCAGGTCCTTGAAGAAATCTGCACAGTCAACTAGAACTTCTCAGCATCACACTTCTACATTGTCAGAAATCAAAAGTATAGAAGGGAACCCATAAATCAATAAGATAGACGTTTACATAAGGAATATGATGAATACAAGTTTAAGTAAAGATAAAGGCATATGGTGAATTCTTTATCATCTTTCTTAGCATAAATTCAGATATTTCACAAGTCAGAAGTATAGAAGGGAACCCATAGCATATGATATGGTAAATGTTTATCAAGCGTAGGATACAAGAATTTCCATGCGTTTATGCTATGAAAAAATAAATAAAGGAAGTATAAATCATTCTTACCTACAGTTCCTTCCTAATATTTCCTCTCTTGTATACTCTGTCAATTCAAGGAAGCTGTCAGACGCAAAAATCTGCAGAGAAAACAATGGCACATCGTTCAGCAAGAAAGAAATAAACAGCAAGGGTGAATTTCTAAATCTCCATCTTACAATTGGACAATCTGGAAGCCGTGGATCGGAGATCACAAAATTTTTTTCAATGCGCTCCAGAGTGGTTGCAAGATCAATTCCTTGACGTATGTCTCTCTCTCTGTCTCGGCCCCAGCTATCAACACGTTCTACCTCTTTTGTCATCAAAATTTCCACCTCAGGAATTTGATCATTGTCTTTTTTCTCAGCAGAGATGGAAGTTCTTCCTTTCCTGCAACAATGATAGAAATGACTTACTTGGTTGGCGTCAACGTTATCAAAAGTGGCAGTCAAAACAGAAATAAGATAAATGCGTTTTAGTTCGTGTATTAGACAAACTATATGACAAATAGAAGAAGATTAATTTCAGTAGACTCACCCGGTTAGAGAATTACGGGCAGATTTTCTTGATTTATTGCCTGTGTCACTTTTTGACTCTGCTTGTTGAATTTGTTGGCCAGATGCATCCATATTTGGAATTTCAGCTGATGCCGGCAGCATGTAGTCATTCTCATTCACAGAAGGAGTATGTGATTTTGGATGCTTCACAGTTTGGACAACCTCTTCAATCGAGATTAATGCCTTCTCCTTTTGTCGAGCTGATAGATCAGGTTCACTTAACTTAAAACTATGATATATAGCAACAACAGTATCAAAGCCTTAAAATTAAAATATTTGATCCAGCTTACCATCATAACGAATCAATGACTTGGGAAGACCATTAGGACGTAACGCCTTATCATTGATCCCCTCTGTATATTTACTAACTTCTACCTGCATCCTGTACAAATAGAATATAAAATAATTTCATTTGCAATTGTCTGATTGTCTGATTGTGATCAAGTCAAACTACTTTAAGCAAATATTTTTACAGCTCAGTCTCTCTTATTAGCATCCCTCTTGTTTGCTTTGCCAAGTACACATTACAAAATGTCTATTTAATCATATAAATGATAAATAAACTCGGACCTACATACTTCATTTTACAGAAAAGGAAGCAGCTCCCTAAATCCAAAACCTGATATCTATCATCTCAAGACCAAAGGATAACCAAGTTGCCAAAGGTTGTGCCTTACCCAATAAATTTGATGGTCTTGCCAGTATCATCCTTAATAGGAGTCACTGTGAGGAGATTCCAAAATGGTGTTCCATTCTTCTTGTAGTTCAGCAGCCTCCCACAGTAGCTCGTCCCTGTTCGAACAGCTTGTCGAATCTTTTCTACTTCATTCTGATCCGTTTCTGGCCCCTGAAGAAAACGGCTATACAAACATACGGTGTAATTGATCAATCCAGTTAAAACTTCAAAGAATTGCAATACAGGAGTTGCTAACTTAAAGAATGAGAAACAACAAAAACAATCCCGTCCTGCAAAACCCTAGGTTGGAACTAATTGGTTTTGATTCTGATATGCATACATGAAGTGATGAAGCTAAAAAAGGCATGCAAATACGACTAAAAGAAGAAACTTATGGTGCAATTGATCAATTCAGGTTTCAGTTGAAGTGAAGTGAAAAAATGATTAGGATAGAAATGCAGAGCACAATGATAAAGAAGCAAAGATCTACTAACCAATTTCTGCCAATAACCTCCTTAGAAGAGTAACCAGTCATAGTGAAAAATCCACTACTCGCGTACACGATGGGGCATTGCGGCTTGGTGGCGTCCGAAACCACAAACGTCTGCTGTAGAGTCGCCAAAGCGTCTTTCAGCTCCTGCGAAACCCTAGGCAACGTCTGCTCGGCATTCGATTCCTCGGACGTCCTTCCCGACGGCGCACCCCAAACTCCACCACCTCCACCTGAAAATCTCTCGGATGAGATCCTCCACCGATTCCCCCCTGCGGTTCCATCGTCAGAAATCCTAACGCCGGTGAAGCTGGTACCTCCTTCCTCCGGTCTTATAGCGAGCCCCCACTCCGCTACTCTCTCGGCCATGCTGGCCTGATTCGTTATCTCTCCAGCGCCGTTGGAGTTCCCAGAGACGGAGGCGGTGTCGAAGGCCATCCATCTGTTGATGGGGTCTGTAGTAGCTTTGGTCTGCGATTCAGTTTCTAGGTAATCTGGCTTTGGTTGGAAGACATCTGGTGACCGTGATCCCTGTCGATCTTTCCCGCCTCTTGACGCCTCCATTTAAAAATGCTACCTATTATTATTATTTTTATTTAATTATTATTTGTAACCTCCCAATGGCATAGAAGCAAGAAATGAGATATTTGTAAGAGTTCACTTGAAGAAGAAGAAGTTAGCCAAATATTGCAAAATCAAGGCGATATGACGGTACAACTGTAAACTGTACAAGTATGTTAGGTTATAATCAAAGTTTTTTTGTTTTGGTGTGTTGAATTGGGCCACCTCTGCACACGCCGGCACATGATTTGCTGTCGATATGTTATATCAAATTTGGGCCTCTTAGGTAAATAAATGAAAATTAACCCTTTTCCAATAGGCAGGTAAATATGCAAAAGCCAAACGTGGCCCACACTCAACAAATAATCATAATCGAGCGAAAAAGCTAGCTAGCTGCTATAACAGTTGAATAATTAGGGAATATAACCAGTTAGCTCGCAGTTCATATTATTTTAAATTAATTATAAATATACAAATATAGATATTATTTATAATCGATACTAGAGCAATCCAATTGATTTCATGGAATTTTGAATACTAAGAAAAGATCCATTATTCAATTGTTTTCCAATTCAAATATAAAACAATACCACAAATACTTACAAGAAAAAATAAAATAAAATAAAATAATCTGCTACAGAGGAGGTGTTACTTACAGTTACAGGCTAGAAGGATGAGAATCGAAAGAGGTTGAATATTGAAGACTGTTGCATACGAAATATAGCTCGAGGCTATGGAAAGCTACGATCGAAAGCAAGTTCGAAAAGAGGGTATATATATAAATATGGATATCGTCTTCCTCGCACGAGCAGCTGTGTAGCTCCCCGTGACTTTTGAGCGACAGTGCGCTTCAAAAAGTGGGTTTTGTTGAAATGTGAAGAAACCTGGAAATGCAAATAGATAATGTAAGGAGGTAAGAGGGGAACACAGGTGTGCCATGTAGCCGAATCATATCCATTCAATTCGTCAATTTGGGGAAGTACGGTCTACGTGGATGCCGTCGGTTTCATTTCTTTTATCCACCACAATTTTTCCTCCCACTTAATATTAATAAATGGAATTTCAATCTTTTTTTTATTTATTTCAATTTCTCGCTGGAAAATGATCCTCAATTGGTGCCAAGTAACTTCACGTACTGTCTCCATCATGAGTAAAAACATTGTTTTCAGACTTTGGAACGATGCATGTGTAGGAGGTTATGTTTTAATCAAGCTAACTATGTTTTTCTTTTTTTGATGAAAACAAGGTAACTATGTTTTCTTTCGTGTATATTCAGATTATATAATGCAGTGATATTCTTTTCTTTTTTTTTTAGATGTCGTACTATTCTCACATCTCCTTAGTACTAACCGTTATAGATAGAATATGTGCAATCAATAGAGAAATATAACACAAAAATTAGTTATTTAGTTCGTCATGAATATTTAATTACGTCTAGAGTATGCGTAAAATTCTCCGGGTTCGGGCCGATCTGGACACACTTTGACCATAAGCCCGTTTATCCGAACCAAGCCCCGCGAATGGTCTCGTACACAAATTTGACAAGGCTAGTTGAAACTATGCAAAGTTGTAATTTTCTAAGGTCACCACCTTAGTTAGTATATCTGCGAGATTTTTACTTCTTGAAATCTACCTTAGTTGTAAAATTTTTCTTTTCAAGAGATGGCATATGTAGTGATACTTCAATTATATATGCTTTGTCCTTGAATGAAAGGTTGAATTATTAGTCAAATGAACAGAGCTCTGATTGTCACCGACTCACCGTAGAGAGTACGCTTCCTTTGTTATTTTCCCAACTCACCAAAGAAATTCTACAATCATATTATATCCTTGCTACCCCCAATCACATAATACAACATACGTTGCTTCAGTAGTATATAAAGCCACGGTTTTCTGCAATTTAGAAGTACAAGAGATCATAAACCACCCAATGTGAAAACATATTTGATTGTACTTCTCTAGTCAAGATCTTTTGTTGTCAAATCTGCATAAGCATACCTTGTTACTCGACCTTCGTTCCTTCAAAACACAAGGAGTGCTCAATGGTAACTATCAATTACCTAAGGACCCAACCATTTCATTAATTCTGAAACTTGTACAAACCCACAAACCACTCGGACTCAGAAGCCGAGGTACAACTCTCTCTACCGGAGGAATCACCTATCCGCTCATGGTATCAACCTATATCACTCTATAACCTCAAACACGGGCATGGAGAAACTCATCATCTCCAGCTGTAAGATCACTATAATATCCAGGGCCTAGAGTAAAAACACCTCTAGCCAAAACATAATCAACATAACCACGGGCATGGAGGAAAAACATCTCCAGCAAAAAACAATTGCACTAGCACAACATGATCTAATAAGCACACAATACTCACCAATGTAGTACTAAGATCTACTCGGTGATCCTACTGGTGCATCTAACTCAACATAGAACTCTGGATAATTCCTATGGATACTATCCTCAGTCTCCCATGTAGCCTCATCAGGTCCTCGTCTCGACCACTGTATCCTCAACATAGGAATGTCCTTTGAACGCAAGCGTCTCATACCTTGTTTTAGGACTGCAATCGGATGCTCAACAAAGGTGTGGTCCGGCTCAACCACCAAATCATCATAACTCACAATATGTCTCGGATCTGGTATATACTCCCTCAGCTGAGACACAGGAAATACAGGGTGAACACCCTCTAATTTCGGAGGCAAGGCTAATCTGTAAGCTGCGCTCCCAACCCGATCCAAAATCTCGAACGGTCCGACATATCGGGGGCTCAACTTCCCCTTAATGCCAAAACGTCTAACACCTCGTGTCGGGGACACTCTCAGCCACACACGGGCTCCAACTCTGAACTCTGGAGGTCTACGCCTCCTATCAGCATAAGACTTCTGACGGCTCTGTGCAGTCAACATCCGCTCTCGAATCAGTGCTACTCGAGCCACATCATCCTGAATCTGATCAGGTGTCAAACCACTAACACTTCTATGCTCATCCCAACATAACGGAGTACGGCATCTCTGTCCATACAGTGCCTCATATGGGGCCATCCCAATAGATGCATGTCAGCTGTTGTTGTATGAGAACTCAACAAGTGGGAGATGATCCGTCCACACTTGTCCCCAATCCAACACACAAGCTCACAGCATATCCTCCAAGGTGTGAATGGTCCTCTCTGACTGACCATCTGTCTGAGGATGAAACGCAGTAGTAAAATGTAAACTCTTCCCCAGGGCAGTCTGAATCTGCTTCCAGAACCTCGAGGTAAATCGTCCATCTCGGTCTGAGACGATCGTCCTCGGTACACCATGGAGTCTCACTATCTGCCTAGTGTACTCCTCAGCTAATCTGCTCACCGGCCACGTTTCCCTGATAGGAATGAAACGTGTCGTCTTCGTCAATTTGTCCACTATAATCCAGATGGCATCAAAGCTCCTACTCGGTCTCAGGGCTAGTAACAAAATCCATGGTGACGTCCTCCCCCTGGTTGGAGCTCACCTCCAGATCTGCAATGCTCTATCTTGACCTGCTGGCAGGTCGCACACTATGCCACAAATCTGGCCACATCGGGCTTCAGCCCTCCCCACCAATACGAACGTCTCAAATCCTGATACATCTTACTCGTACCTGGATGTACAGAGTAAGGTGTACATTGAGCCTCCTGTGAAATCCTCTGTCTCAGCTCTGTATCAGCAGGTACATATACACAGACGCGACCGCTGCGTCTCAAAACTCCATCTGCTCCTAGCAGGAACTGTGGTGCCTCATCCCGAGACATCATATCTCGTATCCTCAGCAGTGTCGGGCAGGTCTCCTGCTTCTGTTGGATCTCACCCAATAGATCAGGAAGAACCTCTAATGTACGCAGCTGGGCATCCTCATCAGGAAACTGGACGTCCAACTCTAACCAGATCAAGTCTCTCTACAACTGATGCTGAACTGTCAGCCTCGCAATCGCCTGCTCTCGAGGCGTCTTCCTGCTCAGGGCGTCGGCGACAACGTTCGCCTTCCCTGGATGGTACAGAACCTCTAAATCAAAGTCCTTGATCAGCTCGAGCCACCTACGCTGGCGGTTATTCAATTCCCGCTGCATGAAAATGTACTTCAGACTCTTATGGTTTGTGAAGATCTGACATGTAGCGCCATACAGGTAATGTCTCTAGATCTTCAGTGCATGAACTACCGCTGCCAACTCCAGATCATGAGTCGGGTAGTTCTCCTCATACGTCTTTAGCTGTCGAGACGCATATGCTATCACTCTGCCCCGCTGCATCAATACACATCCCAAGCCTAGCTTGGATGCATCACTGTAAACCACAAAATCCTCAGTACCCTCTGGCTGTGCCAAAATAGGAGCAGAAGTCAGACGTCTCTTCAGCTCCTCAAAACTCCGCATACACTGATCAGACCACATAAATCTGGTAGTCTTCCTCAACAAACTCGCCAATGGACGGGCAATCACAGAAAATCCCTCCACAAAACGTCTGTAATAACCGGATAGGCCAAGGAAACTACGTACTTCCTTGACGTTCGTCGGTGTCGTCCAAGCTGCTACTGCCTCAATCTTGGCTGGATCCACCTTGATCCCTTCAGCTGATACAACATGACCCAGGAATGCTACCTTTGGCATCCAGAACTCACACTTAGAGAATTTAGCATAAAGTTCTCTATCCCGTAGAACCTGCAATACGGTCCTCAGATGTCCTGTGTGCTCCTCTCTGTCGCGAAAGTACACCAGAATGTCATCAATGAAGACCACCACAAACTGATCCAGGAAGTCGATGAAGATGTTGTTCATCAACTCCATAAAAACTGCCGGGGCATTCGTAAGCCCAAATGGCATCACTACAACTCGTAGTGGTCATATCTGGTCCGGAACGCTGTCCTGTGCACATCCTGCTCTCTCACCCTCAGCTGGTGATATCCTGAACACAGATTAATCCTGGAGAACACAGTCGCTCCTTGTAGCTGATCTAACAAATCATCAATCGAGGCAGTGGATACTTGTTCTTGATGGTCACCTTGTTAAGCTCTCTGTAATCTATACATAACCTTAGTGATCCGTCCTTCTTCCGTACGAAGAGGACATGTGCTCCCCATGGGGACATGCTAGGGCGAATGAAGCCCTTCTCAACCAGCTCCTCAAGTTGCTTCTTCAGCTCCAGCATCTCGACAGGCGCCATCCGGTATGGGGCCTTCGAGATCGGTCTTGTACCAAGCTCTAACTCGATACCAAAGTCCACACTCCTCTGAGGCGGCAAACTAGACGGCTCAGCAAACACATCTGCAAACTCACAGACCACTGGGATATCCTCTAATGCTGGACTCTCCCCATCCTTCATGGCATAACACCATAAGGCCTCACAACCCTATGCAATCAGTCTAGCTGCTCGTATCGCACTGATAACCATACCAGATTTTCCAAGGTCCCAACCTCGGAAAACCTCTATCTGTCCTAACTCGGTAGAGAGGGTAACAGTCCTCCTACCTACATCTAATACGGCAGAATGTCTATCCATCCAATCCATGCCTAGTATGACTTCTTCATGCTCTAATGGCATGACGAAGAAGTCAACTAGTAACACACGGGTCCCTACAGAAATGGGACAGTCACGAATCTCATGGGTACCTCTGACCCTACTACCATCGGGTAACCCTATACTAAAGGGTATCCCCTCAACCGTATCTAAACCCAGACGCTCTACACATGCATCAAATATAAAAGAGTGTGTAGCACCAATATCAAATAAAACTCTAACAGGTAAACCATGAATAAGAATGGTACTTGTAGCAGTCGGTGCAACTGGCTCCTCTGCACTCCACAACTCAAAAACTCGGCCCTGTGGGCCTCTGGTATCAGTGGTGCTCCCACCACGACCTCTGCCTCTACCCAACCTTGGAGCAGATCCCTGAGTGGTAGGACGATATGGGACTCTCTGCTGTCCCTGTGTCTGCTGCTGCTGCTGAGGTGGCCTCTGCCCACCTCTCGCTGCACTGGTAGGGGAAGAACCCTACTGAGATGCCGCTCCACCCTGTCTACAGAAGACAGCTCTGTGGCCTCGTCCACCACAAGTCAAGCAAGTCACTATCTTCCTCGTACACTCTAGTCTAATATGTCCATACTCAGCACAGTTGAAACATTGTCGTACCCTATCTATAGCCGGTGTAGATGAGGGCTGACTTTGGCGGCTCTGGCCTCGTCCTGAACCAGCAGCTCCTCCAATATCACTAGTCTGCCCAGTACGTTGTCTCTTCTCAGACCCTCCGGTCTGAGAAGCTCTCCTTTGACTAGCCCGCTCCCTCTCATAGTCGGAAGCTCTGTCCTGATAATCCATCAGAGACTCACAATGGAAACCCGCCATGTAGGTCCGGGTAGTATCCCTCAGTCGTCGGGAAAACAAATATACATGTTGATCTGCAGAAGGTGCAGCTGGTCCTAACAAGGCCAGCTCCTCCTGGAACCTCCTGATAGCCTCGGAGACTGGTACATCCTCAAACCCAACCTCTACAAAGTCTCGCAGTTTCTCCCTCCTCAGTGAGGCAGGGCAGAAACGCTCTCTTATCATGGTCCGCATCTAATCATAACTGTCAACATGTGCTCGTACAGACCTCCACAAGTGTTGTGCTAAGTCTCTAAACAGAGTCTGCACCAACTCTATCTACGCCGTTCCCAGTCGCTGTGGACCCTGTCTCTCAGCTACGCCGTTCCCAGTATCAGGAACGACACTCTCAGCAACGTCTTCGTGAACCTCTTCCGCTGCACGTGGATCAACAACGGAAGTCCTACCCCGTCCTTTACCTAGAGGAGGTCTACCCCTACCTCGTCCAACTGCAGGTAAGGCTCTAGTCTGAATCATCTGCAAAGGACGTAAACCTAGCTCAGAAGGTTATATATATGCCGTATGTATATATCAAATCAATCACAACAGAATATCTATATATATATATATATATATATATATATATATATATATATATATATATATATATATATATATATATATATATATATATATATATATATATATATATATATATATATACTGTCGAGATCTTCAGAGGGGCGATGGCTCACGTACACGATATCCCAAAACATTTTGTACTCATTTCAAAACCAAAACCTTTTGAAAAGTCAGACCCCTTTCGGGTTCTGTTTATTTATCTATTCGACCTTTATCGCAGATTACTATTGTCATTGTTGTCAACCTGGGCTCTGATACCAACTTTGTAACACCCCGAATCCGTAGGACTCGAGGTGCTACTGGACTAGGATCTCACAATGGATCCTGACCCTAGCCTGACAACAAGTTCACTAAATCTTACAACAAGGCACCAATAGATTAAATACAAAACATCAAACTGATATAAAAGTATCAAAAGATTTATACAACGCTGCTGAGTACAAACAAAACATAACTATATACATAGTCTCAAGATCCCATATCCCACGAGGACGACCCAGTGTACGGAGCCCTCAACAGATCACCCCTCTGGATCACTCTACAGCTCTCCTAACCTGCAAAGGATCTACAACACGGTATAAAACCGTTAGCTAACAATACGCATATATAAGAAGATGCATCAGCACAATCACACACCAATGAATAGTAAACACATCATCATGATATCACACATTTACCTAGTTTATTATCTTTATAACGTCCAGTCACTCAAGCGTATATATATATCAATATGAACGTATGTGACACGAGGAATATAACCCTCGCCTCTCGGGAATGGTGCCAGCTAGAGTGGAGATCCGGTCCCACCTCCCGTGTACCCTATGGGAGTGGTGCAGATGGCCGGCCCACTGAGCTAGACTGGCCTGCCCGAAGAGAACCTCCAGACTCCCAGCGGGATGAAAGGACAAGTTGTCACGGCCCTACAATGGGCAGTCACTAAACCATAGGTAGGTAATCAACATAACTCGGGCTATCAATCATATAGCACACACACCACTCATGCACACATCCAATATATGGATAGCAGCTAAGTAAGTCCTATGGACTTACCTCAACCTCGGTAGTCTCAAACCCGATCGGCTCCAACTCTGGAGATCAACACTGCCTAGCAACAAGGCATAACCATAAATCAAACTCATATCCAACACAGGGGTCACACCTAGACCCAAAGGATCCATAAGGATCATATCCTAACTCATAAACCTCAAACCCATAACCGGCATAAACGATAACGTACTCAATATCATTCTAACCTCATACACATACCTAGCATGCTACTAACCCGCTCATACTAGGAAAGGAAAGGATCTACCTAACTCTAGGTAGATCCGGGACAAGACGCACCTGCATGACAAAGAGACGCAGGGGCGGAACAAGCAATCCGCAGGCGCGGCAAGACTCAGGCGCAGGCGCGGTGACAGCGGCCGCAGGCAACGCAGACACGGCGCAGGAGCTGGGACAATGGCCGCGGGGGCGGTGGCTTCTGGCCTCGGGTGCGGCGACAAGGTACCCGTAGGGACGCTTTGCTGGACCGCGGGGGCGGCGACAGTGCAGAAGATGATCCCGCGGTTCTTCTTTCACTCTTCACGTGATCAATTCACGTCTTCTTTCATCCAAAGTTACACATATACATATACATACATAAACCAACATCAATCTATATCCAATCATCTAATCTTAAGCTAAGGAAGATGGAATCAAAGAAAGGAAGAAGAGAAAGAGAAGATCACTCACCACACATGTGGTCCTAGGCTGCAGGGAAGATCAACACTCACAGCAGCTGGCTTCCAAGCTCAGCATACCAACCACTAACATCAACATCAACATCCACCACAACAACTCTCTTACAAACTCAAGGGAAAACCAAGCACAAGATCAAGAAGGAGAAGGAGAAGCAAGAAGGACGTGAGCAACTGAGGAAGAGAAGTGAAGAAGAAGCCCTTGATCAGCCAAGGGAAAGAATAAGACGAAGAAAGGGTAAAGTACGGGTCAAGGAGTCAACAAAAACGGTTGCAGCCGCAGGAAACCGCAGGGGCGCTTCCCTGAGCCGTGAGGGCGGGAACCCGCAGGGGCGACACGCAAGCCCGCGGGTGCGGCTAGGCTAAAACTCGGTCAAAACCAATCTCGGCTAGAGCCAAATCTCGGTCCGAAAGACTAAGGCTCTTACAGCTCTCAAGTCTCGTTGGTTATCAAGAAATCCATCTTCTCATTCATTACAAGCCTCCATTTTCTTACATGTTGACAGTGAGATGCCTTCATGTAGATCCCAAGTTCACCGCTATCAGCTAACAACATGTAAAATTTAAAGGGAGTATACTTACCATGCGATCCACATTCTCTAATGGACGTCCGCAATGAAAGTTCCAATGTGCATTGTTCTTTTTGAGAAGTCTCATTACACCCACATGAGTTGGAGATGTCTAACTTGACCACTTTAGGTTCATAATTGGTAGCTTGACCAACTTCCGATGTACTTTGTCTATCCTTGTACAAAACCTACTCATTGAAGGCAACATCTCGATTGTGCATAAAATCTTGATGTTTTGTTCATCCCAAAATCAATATCCGAAGTCATATATGCCATATCCTATAAATGTGCATTCAACAAACTTGGCATCCCGGAAATCATTCTCCAAAGAGTCGGTGTTCCTTTAATTCTCAAGAATGTAGTAGTGTTGATTACATCTACCCATAACGTCTTTAGAAGTCCACACGTCGACCTCATGCTTCTTTCACATTCGTTCAACGTCCTATTTACGTTCAACTACTTTGTTCTAGGGTACCTTCCAAACATATGAATTCCATTTTTAGCACAAAACTCCTTAAATTTTCATACATCATACTCCCCTCCATTATTAGATCTCAAACAATTAACTTTAATTCCTTTTTTTCAATTAGGCCTTTTCATTTTCTAGTACACTTCGAAATCTTTAGATTTTTGTTAAAAAAACAAACACATACCTTTCTTGTAGAGTCGTCGACGAGTGTCACGTAAATGATTCTCTACCAATAATTGTCACTGGTGTTGGTCCCCATAGATCGTTGTGGACGAGCTCTAGTTTTTGCTTCTTCAAATTTCTCTCAACCTTCAAAAACTCACCATTTTTTGTTTTTTGAGAACATAATTCTTACACAGTCCAATTTCAAGGACTTGAGGCGTGGTAGAAAACCTTTCAAACACAACACTTTTATCCCTTCTCATTCATATGATCTAACCGTCAATGTCACAAATTTGCACTACCATCCCTTTCTCACTCATATGACCCAACTGGCAGGCATCTTTTTTTTGTTTCAACTAGGGCTTTTCATTTTCTGAAAAAGTCGAAGGCTTCATATTTCTGGTTCAGAAAATAAACCCATCATATACGTTAATTTTAGAGTCGTTGACGATGAGCATCATGTAATATGATGCTCCACCAAGATTTAGCTACTAATTTAGATACTTGATGCTCAAAAGATGTCAAAGTCAAAAAAAATTTCTTTCTTTCTAGGTAAGATTTAGCTACTAATGTAGAAACGGTTTTCCTAGAAGTTGGTTTAAAAGAAGGTTGAAGATATTTAGTGTTATATTCTCTAACTTCTTCATATTCGGAATAAGAAAGTGGAAATGCATGAGAACATATAACAGATGTTAATCCTAAACTTTCTTCACTATGGTTATACGTAAATAAAGAAGATTGAGAGGAAGAAGATGCAAACCCGTGGGACAATTGTGTTTGTTCCCGTGATATCCCTAGCTTCTCCGGATAGACATTTTGCATGTGTGTTTGCAAGGTGCCGTAGCCACCCTTGATCTTCCACATGTACACCTTTGGATAATAGTTGCATGCAACTTGACAATACTCGTTCACCGCCCCCCCTGTAATGCTTTGTAAAAATTTCGGATTGAAGCATTTTCAGTGGGGGAGACGTCGTCGTCGTGGCATTTTGGTATTTTTGGGATTGTCGGCCATTTATGTTTCACTTTCTTGGGTTCTAGGGAAGAATTGAGAAGAGGGAAGTGGTCACTTGGGTTTGCCATTAGGAGAATACAAGAGTACGAGAATATGAGATTACGAGAGATGAATTCGAAAAAGACGAGAGGAGAGTTGAGAAAGATGAAATGTAGATGGTGTGAGATTTAGAGGAAGAGGGTTTGAGTATTTATAGGAAATTAGAAATGGTATTGGGTAATGGCTAGTGCTAGATTTTTTTTAAATCCACTTCCAACGCCCTAATGGCCGTTGGAGTGGGGCCCACCAACGGCTATAATGCCGTTGGCGGGCTCAACGCAATGGCTATAATGCGTTGCACTTAGCGCTTAAATCGGCGGTTTGCTGGTTTGAACCTTTTTTTAAAAATATATATTATAAAAGTGTCAAAACAAGCAATTTGGGTTAGTTCAAACCGCCGGTTTAGGATTTTATTTTTTTTTGCCAAACTTAAACCTAAATTGTAAACACTCCAAAACCTAAACCGGCAAACCTAAAATCGGTTTGGACCGGTTTGAAAACCGGCGGTTCAACGATTAGGTACAAACCGGACCCATGACTAACAATGAGGTTCTCTCACAATTTCTACAAAGATCCACAATCTTGGATCGGAAGAGCAACATTACATGCAAGTTTAGTGTTTTCCATTCACCTATAATGACATATATCGTACGTCACTCTGCTCTATGCTTTTTTAAGATTTCATTCCAATTTTGTCTTTATACAACAATGGAGCTTTGAATCTGCATATGTTCAGTCCTTATACAACAATGGAGGTTGAATCATCATTTGGGCTAAACAAACCATTTCCAAACAAGAGAACCCTAATTTCAAGATCGAAGTGAATCGTCTCTACCGTAATATCACGAGGAGGAGTATTCATCTTTGCGATTCATTGTGAAGAGGACAAGGAACCTAAGTTCTCATCTTTTGGGATTCATGCAACAACAGAAATTCTTCTCAGGGATTCATCTTCTTCAATTCAACTTTAGGGAATGAAAGTTCAGCAGTGGTTTTGAAATTCTCTAGTGTGAAGAATATATTTTACAAAAAACGTAACAATTGTGGAGATTAAGGAAGTCGGAAGAGTAAAGGTATCTTGAATTTATAATTCAATTTAAATTTGGTTCGACTATGGATCCATTAGGACAATAGTGTCTTCAATTTTTCATGAACTAGTTTGATTGGAGGAAAGTGCAGAAACATAAAGAGGACTGCGAGAAGAAGAATGATTTTGGGAAGATGGTAAGTGAAGGGCATATCAGAAAATGGAACTGAATCTCAACCACAAATCTCCCAAAACCTTCATTCACAAGATTCTACAATAAACTCCTCAACCACAGATCTAAACTACAATCACGAATCCATAAACTCCAACTAAATACCCCTAATATTTTACAATCCCAACCATGAATCTAAATGAACCTCCCGACCCTATAACTAAACACGGCTTAAGTTATCAATTAAAAAAAATTCAATTAATTCAATCTAACAAATTTAATTTTACTTAAATTTTATTATAAATTTAATAATCTTGTTTATCATCCAAAACAAAATTTTTATTTTTTCCTACTTTTCTTTAATTTATTATTATTTTAAGTCTAACTAGATTTTTTTGCAATAAAATTGGAATTTCAAACCAATAGCAATCTCATTTGTCAAAAAAAAGTACGGTTTTTTTTTGTTTAATCGGTAAAAAGCGATCAATATTTTTTTAACAAATTCTAAGAGAAATATTAAAAAATAAATAATACCAAGAGGTACGGTTATTTATAAATCCAAAGAGAAATATTGAAAAATATAAAAGCGAATGATATTCGAAGAGAGCGAAAATCCGAAGAGAGCACATGCATTTTTTTAAATAATCGGATGAAAAACAGTGAAGATAACAATCGGAAAAAAAATCAATATTTGTAAAAAAGCGATAAAAGTATTTAGGAGAATTGGAAGTGGATGAAGATGTAGAAATTTACATGAAAAAGATACGACAAAGCAATGCATGGTTGTAACTTGGAAAATATCTTGAAAGCGTCGGAACCCTAGAAAAGATGACAAAACATGATCAATATAGGAGAATTGGAACTGGATCGATATAAATTTGTAGGTTTACCCGAGAGATGTAGAACTGATGGAATACGATAAAATATAATCCGTGTATATAGTGAAAATAATGAGGAAGTATATCTGAAACCAAGATATTGTTTTCCGTATAAGTTTAACTTGTGAGAGAGAAGTTTATCAAACGGCGAAAAAGATTTGTTGATATAAATTTTTTAAAAAAATTTAACTTGTAGCGTACAAAAGAAGTTTATCAATCTGAAATTTGAAAATCTCTTATATAGTTAAAATTGAAATCTGAAATATCGAAAGATTTGTTGATGTAAAATTTATATATCGTTTTAGTTATAAAAAAAATTTGTTTTAATTGTAATTTTTTTTAAAAAAAATAGAATTATATCGTAACGTATAGGAAAAATTTATCAATCTGAAATTTGAAATCTCTCCTATCATTAGAATTTAAAATCTTAAATATCGAAAAGATTTGTTTATGTAAAATTTAGATATTGTTTTAATTAATTTTTTTTAATTAGTGATTTAGTAAAAATATTTAATCCGAGAAAATTTATAAGACCGCGACGTTAACATTGACGGTCCTTTTAGTAGATTATATTGATAACATTAATTAGTTAATTGATACTTATTTCATTAAAAAAAACTTAAAACATGAGTTATATTTTAATTATTTAATTAATTTTTAAAAAAAAATTATTCAAAAATTATTTATCCTTTCAAAAAAAACTTAAAACTATTTATTTTATTACTTGATTTATTGAGTTCTCAACTCTTATCTAACATAAATAACTTTTTCTTATCTTTCCTAACATGTTTTGTTAAACTTTAATTTATTAAAATATTAAATTTTCACTTTAATATTTTTTGATAATATAAGGATAATCTATTTTAAAATTTTCAAAATATTTATTTATTTTAATTCAACTTTATCCTAGATTTTTAGTACGATAACTGTTATATTTAATCATATTCAATAAAAGATATATAATATTTCTATAAATTTGTAATATAAACAATAGTTTAAAAAATTAGTCGTGCAAAACCCAATAAATTAAATTAGTATAAGTTTATTAAACATCACATTTCCGGGAAACATGAGATCGTATGAATCTAGAATGAAAGGAACTAATTTGACGTGGCAGTGACTTAATGAGTTTAGTTATATATTTTTATTCATAATATTTTGAAATTACCCCTCATTCATGAGTGAATAGAAGTTGAAATTTGATATAAACGGAAGATATGATATACAAATTTCGTTCTAAATAATAAATATTTTAAATATATATATGTAAACGAATAATGACATGCAATAAGTAGATTAGATTTATTTTTATTTTCAAAGTTGAACCAAACAATCCTAATTTTGCTCGTGTGGATTTTTTTCACATTAATTTTTAAAAATTTTAAACGAGTTCACATTTTTTTCTCTCTTAACCATCTTCTTAATTTCGCACCCGTAGTGCGAAATTAGTGTTCAAATAATTCTTTAATTTAGGGTGCGAAACTGAATTCAATTAATTTCACACTTGAGGTGTGAATAGTTCTGCACTTGATGCGAAATCGAATTGAGTATAATTTATTTTGCACCTGTACCCGAAATCGAAATTAACTTTATATTTTTATTGAGTTAACGATACTGCAGTACAAAATTGGATAATTGTTATATGTTCATCTAACATTACTATTTTTTTTTTATCATACTCTCACAAAAGTTGGGTACATTTTGGATTTTCTTAAAAATTTTCTACATAAAAGAAATAAATATATAGCATAGGAGTTGTAGAGATATGCAATAATAGCGAAAAATTATAAATGGAGAAATGGTATAAGAAAAGTATGAGGCTAGAGAAGGTGGAAGGGTTGTTGTCCAAAGATAAAATATGGGAATCGATCACACTCACTCTTTAATATTGTCTCCTTATGTTTACCCCTCTGGACAATATTTTGTAACTTTATTATTTTCGTCTTTGTCTAATCGGATTAAATTGAAGGACCCATTTTAGTATTTTACCAGCTTTCAATGCCACACTTACAAGTTTTTCAAATAAACCCACAATATTAATAAACCGTGAGTTTTCCAAGTAAACCCACACTTATAAGTTTTTGGTTTCATCCTATAACCAATTGGTAATAGAAGGAGTAGTCTTAGAACTTATATGTTAGATTTACATAATATCATGTTGTCGATGTGGGACATTTCCACACATCTCAACACTCCCCTCAAGTGCAACTATCCTGAATTAGTTGACACTTGACACAAAACCTTAAGGCCGGCTAGCCAACGGGTATTTAACATATACTCGCTAATCACAACCCAAACACGGGATAACGAGACCCGCACGAATCTTGGCTCCGATATCATGGTAATTTATCTTTTTATTTCCGGCAAGTTTAAGATATGGAGGGAATGCACGTCACAAGTGAACCTACACACACAAGCCTTCGGGGTTCCATCTTAGAACCAATTGATAATAGAAGGAATGGTTCTAAGACTTGTATGTTAAGTTCACAGAATATCATATTGTCGATGTGAGACATTTTCACACATCTCAACAGGGTCATGTATAATAACTTCAGCGGGAAAATCCACTCTAAGGGCTCTCGGTGGCTCCGTGAACTTAGCCAATAACAACCTTTCTTCTTGGGACATGTGTACGAATAGGGCAAAGGAACGGAGCTTGAGCTTTCATCTCTTGATCTCTTCCCGACGATCAAGTCTAGACTTTATGAGTTAATCACTAGGAAATAACTGAAAAGTAGTTTCCCATTATATATTCGATGAATAAATATTTATCTAATACCCCGTCGCTTAAATTTCGTCATGACGAGATTCAGCTTTCTCTCTCTACTACCGTGGGTCATATTCTCCCCTTTGGGAGGGGCTATGAACCTTTATTGAGGATATTTTGGCTTAGACACAAGCTACAGTTGAAATTTTCATCAGAACATTGGGCCCAAGGCCTAATATAATCCGTGACTCTTCTTGGATCGCTCTAGACCTTATAATCTATTGACCTTTTTAACATTATAGATATTTAAAATTTTGAGCCTAAAGTCCAACACTACTCTTAGTATCATTCACTTCAAAACAATTTTCTCTACTCAAATTTAACGTTCATATAAGGGGATTCGACATATAACTAGAACTGGGGATTTTTGTAAAGCCTCTACACGGCGAGCATTTGGGAAAAACCTTGCGGGAGGAAAACATGTGCCTCAAGTTACTTCAACTGTACTTAAATACAAAACTTTTTTAGATTAATCCCCGTTGATTACATCTCCGGAAATGGAATTGAAATAAATATATATTTTGTCCATATATATATACACTCTTGTTCATAGTTTTGGTATCATTTCTTGTGGTTTAAAGTAGTCGGAGCAAAATTTGATTGATTATGATACTCTATAGGGAAACAAAATGGAGGATGTGAAACACATTTTGCATTAATATTGAGAAATAGTTCATAGAACTCTATTTAGCATCTTTTATCATCATCATTCTATTCCAGTCATAACCTCTTTTGGGCTAAATGACATCTTATCGGTCTATTTTCTTCCTAGTAGTGTTTTGGAGATCTACTGGAAATCTACTTTACTAGTTCCAACCACATCAACGGGAAATCGGTGTTACCGATGCGTCATGATGATGATAAGATTTTATTTTAATCGGTCAAACCTTGTAACCTTGCCTGAAGTACAGTGGTCGATCGACCACTAATTCTACCTTCTACATTGGACCTCCAAATGACTTACCAATTAAGCAATGAAGTCATGGAGCAAATTTTTGACCGGCCCAACACTTTTGGTGTCGGTCGACCGACTTGTTTTGACGTCTATTCTCTTTCCGTTATCCCTTTTGTTTGGGCTGGACTTTTGGCTCGTCCGGTTGGACATACATTTTATCTTTTAGTTACAATATTATCTTATTTGAAGAAATGATCGAGTACATCTAGGATTTCAAGTTATCCCCTAACCCTATAAATATGATGTCTCAGCCATTAGGTTAGATATTTTCTTCTACATTTTACGAGTATCTACCGCTAGTTATTGTACATGGTCGGTTGACCAGACCTCTAGTGGTTCAACCGGCCCGATCAACCTCCTTCTTTTTCCCCTTTTATTAATAAAGTACGAGTTTTCAAGTGTGTCTTGCTTATTTGGTTTATTCTAGGGTATGATGAGCCTAACTACATTTGATCTATGATGTTGGATTGATTCTATGTGTTGAATGTTTTTCTATATGAGTTATAGTAGTATTGGGTTCCTCTGCTATATGTTCTTCAAGGTGATGTTGGCTACAAGAGACAGTCTAACCCTCATACATTCATGTTGTGTTCGATGTGAAGAAAAAGCGATGTTCTTGGGTACATGACAATCAATGGATGACAACACTGATGTATGTCAAGCAAAGTCCTTACCATATGACAATCAGTCGCATAACTATGACTTACATTCGATATTGTGGAATTTCTAACTAAGTTAATTATATGATATGCATGTTGTGGTGATTTGGACTTTGGAATTAATTTATTGTTATTGTTACTTGTTGTTGTCGAGATTGCTTTCGACCCCCTTGCCTTTAGTTTTGCAAAATGTTCAACTTTTCCTCTCTCTATTACTATATTGTGTCGTTTTCTGAGTCGTTCAATTGACACCCTTTCCTCGGGTCGATCGACCTTAGTGTGCTTATCTCCCTCATTGTTTTTAATGTTCATGTTTGTTGAGTTTGGTGTTTGAGATCGATCGGTAGTGACATCAATCGATCGACTGACACCTTTGTCATCGAGTCTTGTCTTATTATATGTTGATTTTATTATTAATGCATGAAATCATTAAATACATCGCCTTCCTTGTATTTGATATTGACTCCTTGTACTACAGTATGTCTTGTAATATGTTTACGAGATTTGAAGCTCACACTTCATCCCTCATCAATCATTCACCCTATAAATTATTTTTATGAATGAACAATGACATTTAAATGGATTGAAATTTGTTTCCATTATATTTCCGTTTTTGGAGTTGAAACCAAACGGTCCCCAAGTGTGTTTTGTGTTTATAAGGTCACTTACCGTTCATGTCTTTTTTCATGTACGCCCCATTACCAATGTCGTTTACCACCCGAAATAGAGCTTTTAATTTGGGACCGAGCTTTTGTAACACCCCAAATCCGTAGGACTCGGAGTGCTACTGGGCTAGGATCTCACAATGGATCCTTACCCTAGCCTGACAACAACTTCACTGAATCTTACAACAAGACACTGATAGATAAAAACAAAACATGAAACTGATGTATATATATACCGATCAAAAGTGATACAAGGTACTGCTGAGTACAAAAGTCAAAACATAAACCCGTACAATATAAATATCTCAATCACGATAACGTCCCCGTGTACGGAACCCTCAACAGATCACCCCTCCGGATCACTCTGCAGCTCTCCTAACCTGCAAAGGATCTACAACACGGTATAAAACCGTTAGCTAACTATACACATATATAAGAAGATGCTAGAGCACAAACACACGTCAATAATATTAACACATCATCATGATATCACACATTTACCCGGTTTATTATCTTTAATAAGTCCAACACTCAATCGTATAATAAATGTATATGAATATACGTGACACAAGGAATGTATATATAACCCTCGCCTCTGCGTGCAATAGCTAGCTGGAGTGGTATCAGCGCACTTTCCCGTATACCATATGGAGTGGTAGGTGCCCTTCCCGTATACCAGAACTAACTAGCTTACAGAGAACTTCCCAAACTCCACTACGGGATGAAAGGTAAGTTGTCACAGCCACTACAATGGGCGGTCAATATAACATAGGTCGGTGACCATAATAACACATGCTATAAAGCACATAATACACACCACTCAAGCATACATCCAATATAAGGATAGTAGCTAAGTAAGTCCTACGGACTTACCTCGATCTCAGAAGTAACTTGCTACGAACAACCCTCAGAAACGTCCACTCCAACTGGAGGACAACACAACCTATACAAGGCACACATACATATATATCACAATTCTATCACACAAAGGGGTCACACCTAGACCCAAGGGATCCATAAGGATCAAGTCCAACTCGTAAACCTCAAAGCCGTAACCGGCATAACTATATCATACTCATCAACATCCGAATCCTAGCATGGTACTAAGTTCCTCATACTAGAAAGGAAAGGAACTACCTAACTATAGGTAGTCCCGGGACAAGACGCACCTGCGTAAACTAAGGACGCAGGGGCGGAACGCAGGCAACCGCGGGCGCGGCGACACTCAGCTGCGGGGGCGGTGACACGGGATGCAGGTAACGCAGGTAAGGCGCTGGCGCGGGCGCTGCGGCACGTCTTCCGCAGGGGCGGTGACTTCTGGCCGCGGGGGCGGCGACAGTGCAGAATGAACTCTCGCGGTTTCTCTTTAGCTCTTCACGTGATCAAATCACGTCTACTCTCTTCTATAGTCACACACATACATATACATACACAATTCCAACATCACCCTATGTCCAAGCATCAAATCCTAAGCTAAAGAAAGAAGGACAAGGAAGAAGAAAGAAAGAAGAAGCAAGGAGGACATACCAAAGTTGTGGCTTAGGCATGAAATTGCTCCAAGACAACACTTCCACTAGCTCTCAAGCTCAGCATATCAAACACTAGCATCAACATCAACATTCACCATCAAAACTCTCTTATCAACTCAAGGAAAAACCAACACAAGCTCAAGAAGGATGAAGGAGAAATAAGGAGGACGTGAAGGCTGGATGGAAAGTGAATAAGGAAACCCTTGCTCAGCAAGGAGAAGAAAGAAGTAAAGCTAAGGGGTAAAGCACGGTGAAAAGAGTCAACAAAACCGGCTGCAGCCGCCGGAAACCGCAGGGGCGGTCCCATGAGCCTCAGGGGCGGAGACCCGCAGGGGCGGCCAAAATGCCCGCGGGTGCGGAAAAGTCTAAACTCGGCCAAAGCCAATCTCGGTCCGGAAGAGTAGGGGTCTCACATCTCACCCCCCTAAAAACAAGTTTCGTCCCGAAACTTGCAAGATCCTGAAACAGTCGGACTCAAAAGCCGAGGTAACACTCTTTATAACCTCAAACGTAAGCATGGAGGAAATCATCAACTCCAACAATAACTATACTATCCAGAGCCTAGAGGATAACCATATCTAGCCAAACCATAAACATATCACAAGGCATAGAGGAAGCACATCTCTAGCCGTATCATAACCATAACAGAAAGGTATGGAGGAAGTACATCTCCAGCACTACTATGTCCATTAAAATAGCATGGAGGAAAGAACCATCTCCAGCTAAATCCTAAATGTATCACAATAGCATGGACGAAAGAACCATCTCCAGCTATAAACAGGAAATCATACTAGCATAACAAGATCTAATAAGATCATAATCACATCAAAGCTAGTATGAAATAAACACATCATAGCATATAAGCATATAAGCAGATAAGACTCACCAAGCTAGTACTAAGATCTACTCGGTGATCCTACTAGTGCACCTATCTCGGCATAGAACTCTGGATAGTTCCTTTGGATACTATCCTCAGTCTCCCATGTAGCCTCCTCGGGTCCTCGTCTCGATCATTGTATCTTCAACATAGGAATGTCCTTCGAACGCAGGCGTCTCATACCTCGCTCTAGGACTGTAATAGGATGCTCTACAAACGTGTGGTCCGACTCAACCACCAAATCCTCATAACTCACAATGTGCCTCGGATCTGGTATGTACTCCCTCAGCTAAGACACATGAAATACAGGGTGAACACCCTCTAATCTCGGAGGCAAAGCTAATCTGTAAGCTACACTCCCAACCCGATCCAAAATCTCAAACGGTCCGACATATCGGGGGCTCAACTTCCCCTTAATGCCAAAACGTCTAACACCTCGTGGTGGGGACACTCTTAGCCACACATGGGCTCCAACCCTGAACTCTAGAGGTCTACGCCTCTTGTCAGCATAAGACTTCTGACGGCTTTGTGCAGTCAGCATACGCTCTTTGATCAATGCTACCCTAGCCATATCATCCTGAATCTGATCAGGTGTTAAACCACTGACACTACTCTGCTCATCCTAGCATAACGGGGTACGACATCTCTGTCCATACAATGCCTCATATGGGGCCATCCCAATAGATGCATGCCAGCTGTTGTTGTAGGAGAACTCAACAAGTGGAAGATTATCCGTCCACACCTGTCCCCAATCCAACACACAAGCTCGCATCATATCCTCTAGGGTCTGAATGGTCCTCTCTGACTGACCATCTGTCTGAGGATGAAACGCAGTCGTGAAGTGCAAACTCGTCCCCAGGGCAGTCTGAATCTACTGCCAAAATCTTGAGGTAAATCGTCCATCTCTGTCTGAGACGATCGTCCTCGGTACACCATGGAGTCTCACTATCTGCCTAGTGTACTCCTCAGCTAATCTGCTCACCGGCCACGTCTCCCTGATAGGAATGAAACATGCCGTCTTCATCAATCTGTCTACTATGACCCAGATGGCATCAAAACTCCGGCTCAGCCTCAAGCCAGTCACAAAATCCATGGTGACGTCCTCCCACTTCCTCTGTAGAACAGGAAGGGGATGGAGCTCACCTCCAAGTCGGAAATGCTCGATCTTGACCTGCTGGCAGGTCGCACACTGAGCTACAAATCTTGCTACATCGGGCTTCAACCCTCCCCACCAATATATACGTCTCAAGTCCTGATACATCTTACTCGTACCTGGATGTACAGAGTAAGGTGTACAGTGAGCCTCCTGTAAAATACTCTGCCTCAGCTCTGTATCAGCAGGTACACAGACGCGACCGCGGCGCCTCAAAACTCCATCTGCTCCAAGCAGGAACTGTGGTGCCTCATCTCGAGACATCCTATCTCTAATCCTCTGTAAAGTCGGGCAGGTCTCCTGTTTCTGTCGGATCTCATCCAACAGATCAGGAAGGACCTCTAAAGTACGCAGCTGGGCATCCTCATCAGGAAACTGGATGTCCAACTCTAACCAGATCAGATCTCTCTGCAACTGATGTTGAACTGTCAATCTCATAATCGCCTGCTCTCGAGGTGTCTTCCTTTTCAGGGCGTCGGCGACAACGTTCGCCTTCCCCGGATGGTACAGGATCTCTAGATCAAAATGCTTGATCAGCTCGAGCCACCTACGCTGGCGGTTATTCAATTCCCGCTGCGTGAAAATATACTTCAGACTCTTATGGTCTGTGAAGATCTAACATGTAGCACCATCAGGTAATGTCTCCAGATCTTCAGTGCATGAACTACCGCTGTCAACTCCAGATCATGAGTCGGGTAGTTCTCCTCATACGTCTTCAACTGTCGAGACGCATAAGCAATAACTTTGCGTCGCTGCATCAAAACACATCCCAAGCCTAGCTTGGATGCATCACTGTAAACCACGAAATCCTCAGTACCCTCTGGCTGTGCCAAAATAGGAGCAAAAGTCAAACGCCTCTTCAACTCCTCAAAACTCTGTCTACACTGATCAGACCACACAAATCTGGTAGTCTTCCTCAGCAAACTCGTCAGTGGACGGGCAATCACAGAAAAACCCTCCACGAAGCGTCTGTAATAACCAGCTAGGCCAAGGAAACTACGTACTTCCTTGACGTTCGTCGGTGTCGTCCATGCTGCTACTGCCTCAATCTTCGCTGGATCCACCTTGATCCCCTCAGCTGAAACCACATGACCCAAGAATGCTACCTCTGACATCCAGAACTCACACTTAGAAAACTTAGCATAAAGTTCTTTATCCCGCAAAACCTGCAATACAGTCCTCAGATGTCCTCCATGCTCCTCTCCACTGCAAGAGTATACCAGAATGTCATCAATAAAAACCACCACAAACTGATCCAGGAAGTCGATGAAGATATTGTTCATCAACTTCATAAAGACGGCTGGGGCATTCGTAAGCCCAAATGGCATCACTACAAACTCGTAGTGGCCATATCTGGTCCGGAATATTATCTTGTGCACATCCTGCTCCCTCACCCTCAGCTGGTGATACCTGGAACGCAGGTCAATCCTGGAGAACACAGTTGCTCCCTGTAGCTGATCTAACAAATAATCAATGCGCGGCAGTGGATACTTGTTCTTGATGGTCACCTTGTTCAGATCTCTGTAATCAATACACAGTCTCAGTGATCCGTCCTTCTTCCGTACGAAGAGGACAGGTGCTCCCCAAGGGGACACGCTAGGGCGAATGAAGCCCTTCTTAGCCAACTCCTCGAGTTGCTTCTTCAGCTCCAGCATCTCTACAGGCGTCATCCGGTATGGGGCCTTCGAGATGGTCTCGTACCAGGCTCCAACTCGATACTGAAATCCACACTCCTCTGAGGCGGAAAACTGGACGGCTCAGCAAAAACATCAGTAAACTCACAAACAACTGGAATGTCCTCTACAGCTGGACTCTCCCCCTCCTTCATGGCATAACACCATAAGGCCTCGCAACCCTGTGCAATCAATCAAGCTGCCCGTATGGCGCTGATAACTGTACCTGTCTTTTCAAGGTCCCAACCTCGGAAAACCTCTATCTGGCCTAACTCGGTAAAGAGGGTAACAGTCCTCCTACCTACATCTAAGACTGCAGAATGTCTAGCCATCCAATCCATACCTAGAATGACTTCTTCATGCTCTAATGGCATGACAAAGAAGTCAACTAGTAACACACGGGTCCCTACAGAAATGGGACAACCGTGAATCTCACGGGTACCTCTGACCCTACCACCATCGGGTAACCCTATAATAAAGGGTATCCCCTCAACTGTATCTTGTGAGACCCTAGTATTTCGGACCGAGACCGGACCTTGGCCGAGATTGACTTTAGCCGAGGTTGGTCTAGCCGCCCCCGCGGGTTCACGGCGCCGCCCCTGCGGCTTCCTGGACCGCTCCTGCGGTTTCCGGCGGCTGCGTCCGCCTTCGTTGACCTTGACCCGTGCTTTACTCTTTGCTTCCTTATTTCTTTTCCTTGGCTCGTGATCAAGGGTTCCTTCATTCTCATCCAATTCTTACGTCCTCCTTGCTAGCTCCCTTGCTCCATTGCCCTTCCTTGGTTGGCTCTTGATTCCCTTTGGTTTTGGAAGAGTTGGTGTGTGCCTTGTGCTAGTGGATGATGTATGTTGTGCCTGGAAGCCAGCTACTTCAGTGTGTGTTCTTCCCCTGCAGCCTAGCACTCCCAAGGTGGTGAGTGTTCTTGCTTCCTTTCTTTCCTTTCTTTAATTCAATCTCTTTAGCTTAGGTTTGGATGTATGTATAGGGGTGTATGGACGTGGACTTATGTATGTATATGTTTGGTTGTGGCTTGGAAGAGTGTAGACGTGATTTGATCACGCGAAGAACTAAAAAGAAGCCACGGGAGAAGTTCTTGCACTGTCGCCGCCCCCGCGGCAAGTGTCACAGCCCCCGCGGCGTCTGTGTCGCAGCGCCCGCGCCGAGCCAGCGGCGTGCCAGCGTTGCCCGTGGCCAGTGTCACCGCCCCCGCGGCTGGGTGCCGCCGCGGCCGCCTGTGTCCGCCCTGCATCCCTTCTTCACGCAGGTGCGTCTTGTTTCGGTTCTACCTAGAGTTAGGTAGATCCTTTCCTTTCATACTATGAGCGGTAGTAGCATGCTAGGTACGAGTAAGAGGTTAGAGTGAGGTCAAGTACGGAATTGTTTGTGCCAGTTACGGCCTTGAGGTTTACGAGTTGAATTATGATCCGTATGGATCCCTTGGGTCTAGGTGTGACCCTGTTATGGATATGAGTGTGATATATGCGTTATACCTTGTTTAGGCTGTATTGATCTCTAGAGCGGAGCCGTTTGAGTTGAGTTTGAGACCCCGAGGTGGAGGTAAGTCCATAGGACTTACTTAGCTGCTATCCTTATATGAGGATGTTTGCATGGGTGGTGTATGTTATACTTGCTTACATGTGATATTGTTATTACCGACCTATGGTCTATTGCGCGCCCATTGTAGGGCTGTGACAACCTTGCCCACTCATCCCTCTGGGAGATTGGGAGGTTCTCTGCGGAGCATCCATATCTGGTAAACGGTACGGGCACTGTCTCCATTCCCTCAGGGTACACGGAGGAGTCGTCCCGATTGACCACTCCAGATGGCATTACCACCGAGAGGCGAGGGTTATATTCCTCGTGTCACCTATATTCATATTCAGATATTTATATGATGGAGTGACTGGACTTATAATACAGATAATAAACCGGGTAAATGTGTGATATCATGTTGTGGTGTTTATGCTTTTATGACATGTGTTTGTGCTCCTGCATCTTCTTATATATGTGTATAGTTAGCTAACGGTTTCATACCGTGTTGTAGACTTTGCAGGTTAGGAGAACTGCAGAGTGATCCAGAGTGGGTGATCTGTTGAGGGCTCCGTACACTAGGGTCGTACTCGTGGGCTATGAGTTATTTTAACCATGTATATACGTTATGTTTTGTTTGTACTCAGCAGCGTTGTATAAACCTTTTGATACTTTTATAACAGTTGGATGTTTTGTATTTAATCTATCGGTGCCTTGTTGTAAGATTCAGTGAACTTGTTGTCAAGCTAGGGTCAGGATCCATTGTGAGATCCTAGCCTAGTAGCACTCCGAGTCCTACGGATTTGGGGTGTTACATATCTAACCCAAGACGCTCTACACAAGCATCAAAAATAAAAGAGTGCGTAGCACCAATATCAAATAAAACTCTAACAGGTAAACCATGAATCAGAATGGTACCTGTAGCAATAGGTGCAGCTGGCTCCTCTGCACTCCTCAGCTCAAAAACACGACCCTGTGGGCCTCTGGTATCAGTGGTGCCCCCACCACGACCTCTGCCTCTACTCGGCCCAGGAGTAGATCCTTGAGTCGTAGGGCGATCTGGGACTCTTTGCTGTCCCTGAGTCTGCTGCTTTGAGGTGGCCTCTGCCACCTCCCGCTGCACTAGCAGGAGAAGAACCCTGCTGAGATGAAGCTCCGCTCTGGCGGCAGTAAACAACTCGGTGACCTTGCCTACCACAGGTGTAGCAAGTCACCAATGGCCTCGTGCACACTGGCCTCATATGCCCTGGATCTCCACAGTTAAAGCACTGACGTCCCTTCTCTGCAACCGGCGCAGATGAAGGCTGACTCTGGCGTCTCTGACCACGTCAACCACTAGCAGAATCACCAGTACCACTGGTCTGCCCTGTACGCTGCCTCTTCTCAGACCCTCCGGTCTGAGAAGCTCTCCTCTGTCCAGCTCGCTCCCTCTCATAATCGGAAGCTCTGTCCTGATAATCTGTGAGAGTCTCACAATGAAATCCCGCCATGTAGGTCCGGGTAGTATCCCTCAGTCGTCGGAAAAAGAGATAAACGTGCTAATCTACAGCAGGTGCAGCTGGTCCCAGTAATGCCAGCTCCTCCTGAAACCTCCTGATGGCCTCAAAGACTAGTACATCCTCAAACCCAGCCTCCACAAAATCTCGCAGTTTCTCCCTCCTCAGAGAGGCAGGGCAGAAACGCTCTCTAATCATCGTCTTCATCTGATCATAACTGGTAACCTGACCCCGTACTGATCTCCACTAGTGATGTGCCAAGTCCCGGAATAAAGTCTGAACCAGCTCGATCTTTCTGTCAGCTGGACATCGAATAGACTCTAGAGCTGAGTCTACATGCCCGATCCATAGCTAACCTCCAACCCCACCTTCCCAGTAAAGGGGGTACACTCATCTGATGGAATGCCTTCAACCAGGTATCTAGTCTAGGCCCTCTATGCTCCTTTGGTGCTCTGGTCACATCAGCAGCAGGTACCTGTACAGCTGGTACCTGAGTAACGGTGTGGGACCTCTCAGATGGTCCCTCCTGTGCTTGTAAATCTGGGGCACGTCTACCGGCTCTGTCAGCCTCCTCTACTCGTCTAATATAAGCATGAAACTCTGATCTACCCATGGAGACGCGATCAAAATCACCAGATTGGGCTCTCTATGCCCCCTGTCTCTCAGCTGCCCCGTTCCCTGTCTCAGGAACGACGCTCTCAGCAACCTCCTCATGTAGCTCTCCGCATGTGAACCGTCAGCAGGAGTCCTACCCCGTCCTCTACCTAGAGGGGGTCTACCTCTACCTCGTCTTGCTGCAGGTAAGGCTCTAGTCTGAACCATCTGCAGAAGACGTAAACCTATCTTAGAAGGCTATATATATGCCATATGTATAGATATATCACAGATCAATCACAACAGAATATCTATCTATATATATATATATATATATATATATATATATATATATATATATATATATATATATATATATATACTGTCGAGATCTTCAGAGGGGCGATGGTTCACGTACACGATAACCCAAAACATTTGTACTCATTTCAAAACCAAAACCTTTTGAAAAGTCAGACCCCTTTCGGGTTTTGTTTATTTATCTATTCGAACTTTATTGCAGATTACTAGTGCCATTGTTGTCAACCTCGCTTTGATACCAACTTTGCAACACCCCAAATCCGTAGGACTCGGAGTGCTACTGGGCTAGGATCTCACAATGGATCCTGACCCTAGCCTGACAACAACTTCACTGAATCTTACAACAAGGCACTGATAGATAAAAACAAAACATGAAACTGATGTATATATATTTCGATCAAAAGTGATACAAGGTAATGCTGAGTACAAAAGTCAAAACATAAACCCGTACAATATAAATATCCCAACCACGATATTGTCCCTGTGTACGGAACCCTCAGCAGATCACCCCTCCGGATCACTCTGCATAACTATATCATACTCATCAACATCCGAATCGTAAAACTCAAGGCCGTAACCGGCATAACTATATCATACTCATCAACATCCGAATCCTAGCATGGTACTAAGTTCCTCATATTAGAAAGGAAAGGAACTACCTAACTATAGGTAGTCCCGGGACAAGACACACCTGCGTGAACTAAGGACGCAGGGGCGGAACGCAGGCAACCGCAGGCGCGGTGGCACTCAACCGCGGGGGCGGTGACAAAGGTCGCTGGCAACGCAGGCACGGCGCGGGCGCTGCGGCACGTCTTCCGCAAGGGCGGTGACTTCTGGCCGCGGGGCGGCGACAGTGCAANGGGTGTGAACACCCTCTAATCTCGGAGGCCAAAGCTAATCTGTAAGCTGCCTCCCAACCCGATCCAGAATCTCAAACGGTCCGACATATCGGGGCTAACTTCCCCTTAATGCCAAAACGCCTAACACCTCGTGTCGGGACACTCTCAGCCACACATGGCTCCAACCCTGAACTCTAGAGGTCTACGCCTCTTGTCAGCATAAGACTTCTGACGGCTTTGTGCAGTCAGCATACGCTCTTTGATCAATGCTACCCTAGCCATATCATCCTGAATCTGATCAGGTGTTAAACCACTGACACTACTCTGCTCATCCTAGCATAACGGGGTACGACATCTCTGTCCATACAATGCCTCATATGGGGCCATCCCAATAGATGCATGCCAGCTGTTGTTGTAGGAGAACTCAACAAGTGGAGATGATCGTCCACACCTGTCCCCAATCCAACACACAAGCTCGCCAATATCCTCCAGGTCTGAATGGTCCTCTCTGACTGACCATCTGTCTGAGGATGAAACGAGTCGTGAAGGCAAACTCGTCCCCAGGGCAGTCTGAATCTGCTCCAGAATCTCGAGGTAAATCGTCCATCTCTGTCTGAGACGATCGTCCTCGGTACACCATGGAGTCTCACTATCTGCCTAGTGTACTTCTCAGCTAATTTGCTCACCGGCCACGTCTCCCTGATAGGAATGAAACATGCCGTCTTCATCAATCTGTCTACTATGACCCAGATGGCATCAAAACTCCGGCTCAGCCTCAAGCCAGTCACAAAATCCATGGTGACGTCCTCCCACTTCCTCTGTAGAACAGGAAGGGGATGGAGCTCACCTCCAAGTCGGAAATGCTCGATCTTGACCTGCTGGCAGGTCGCACACTGAGCTACAAATCTTGCTACATCGGGCTTCAACCCTCCCCACCAATATATACGTCTCAGGTCCTGATACATCTTACTCGTACCTGGATGTACAGAGTAAGGTGTACAGTAAGCCTCCTGTAAAATCCTCTGCCTCAGCTCTGTATCAGCAGGTACACAGACGCGACCGCGGCGCCTCAAAACTCCATCTGCTCCAAGCAGGAACTGTGGTGCCTCATCTCGAGACATCCTATCTCTAATCCTCTGTAAAGTCGGGCAGGGGTCCTGTTTCTGTCGGATCTCATCCAACAGATCAGGAAGAACCTCTAAAGTACGTAGTTGGGCATCCTCATCAGGAAACTGGATGTCCAACTCTAACCAGATCAGATCTCTCTGCAACTGATGTTGAACTGTCAGCCTCGCAATCGCCTGCTCTCGAGGCGTCTTCCTACTCTGGGCGTCGGCGACAACGTTCGCCTTCCCCGGATGGTACAGGATCTCTAGATCAAAATCCTTGATCAGCTCGAGCCACCTACGCTGGCAGTTATTCAATTCCCGCTGCGTGAAAATATACTTCAGACTCTTATGGTCTGTGAAGATCTGACATGTAGCACCATACAGGTAATGTCTCCAGATCTTCAGTGCATGAACTACCGCTGCCAACTCCAGATCATGAGTCGGGTAGTTCTCCTCATACGTCTTCAACTGTCGAGACGCATAAGCAATAACTTTGTCTCGCTGCATCAAAACACATCCCAAGCCTAGCTTGGATGCATCACTGTAAACCACAAAATCCTCATTACCCTTTGGCTGTGCCAAAATAGGAGCAGAAGTCAAACGCCTCTTCAACTCCTCAAAACTCTTCCTGCACTGATCAGACCACAAATCTGGTAGTCTTCCTCAGCAAACTCGTCAGTGGACGGGCAATCACAAAAAAACCCTCCACGAAGCATCTGTAATAACCGGCTAGGCCAAGGAAACTACGTACTTCCTTGACGTTTGTCGGTGTCTTCCATGCTGCTATTGCCTCAATCTTCGCTGGATCCACCTTGATCCCCTCAGCTGATACTATATGACCCAGGAATGCTACCTCTGGCATCTTGAACTCACACTTAGAGAACTTAGCATAAAGTTCTCTATCCCGCAAAACCTGCAATACTGTCCTCAGATGTCCTGTATGCTCCTCTCCACTGCGAGAGTATACCAGAATGTCATCAATGAAGACCACTACAAACTGATCCAGGAAGTCGATGAAGATACTGTTCATCAACTCCATAAAGACGGTTGGGACATTCGTAAGCCCAAATGGCATCACTACAAACTCGTAGTGGCCATATCTGGTCCGGAATGCTGCCCTGTGCACATCCTGCTCCCTCACCCTCAGCTGGTGATACCCGGAACGCAGGTCAATCCTGGAGAACACGGTCGCTCCCTGTAACTGATCTAACAAATCATCAATGCGCGGCAGTGGATACTTGTTCTTGATGGTCACCTTGTTCAGCTCTTTGTAATCAATACACAGTCTCAGCGATCCGTCCTTCTTCCGTACGAAGAGGACATGTGCTCCCCAAGGGGAAACGCTAGGGCGAATGAAGCCCTTCTCAGCCAACTCCTCCAGTTGCTTCTTCAGCTCCAGCATCTCGACAGGCGCCATCCGGTATGGGGCCTTCGAGATGGGTCTCGTACCATGCTCCAACTCGATACTGAAATCCACACTCCTCTGAGGCGGCAAACTGGACGGCTTAGCAAAAACATCAATAAACTCACAAACAACTGGAATGTCCTCTACAACTGGACTCTCCCCCTCCTTCATGGCATAACACCAGAAGGCCTCGCAACCTTGTGCAATCAATCTAGCTGCCCGTATGGCGCTGATAACCTTGCCTATCTTTCCAAGGTCCCAACCTCGGAAAACCTCTATCTGGCCTAACTCGGTAGAGAGGGTAACAGTCCTCCTACCTACATCTAAAACCGCAAAGTGTTTATCCATCCAGTCCATACCTAGAATGACTTTTTCATGCTCTAATGGCATGATAAAGAAGTCAACTAGTAACACACGGGTCCCTACAGAAATGGGACAACCGTGAATCTCACGGGTACCTCTGACCCTACCACCATTGGGTAAACCTATAATAAAGGGCATTCCCTCAACTTTATCTAATCCAAGACGCTCTACACAGGCATCTGAAATAAAAGAGTGCGTAGCACTAGTATCAAATAAAACTCTAACAGGTAAACCATGAATCAGAATGGTACCTGTAGCGGTAGGTGCAGCTGGCTCCTCTGCACTCCTCAGCTCAAAAACACGACCTTGTGGGCCTCTGGTATCAGTGGTGCCCCCACCACGACCTCTGCCTCTACTCGGCCCAGGAGCAGATCCCTGAGTCGTAGGGCGATCTGAGACTCTCTACTGTCCTTGAGTCTGCTGTTGCTGAGGTGGTCTCTGCCCACCTCCCGCTGCACTAGCAGGAGAAGAACCCTGCTGAGATGAAACTCCGCCCTGACGGCAGTAAACAGCTTGGTGACCTTGCCTACCACAGGTGTAACAAGTCATCAATGGCCTCGTGCACTCTGGCCTCATATGCCCTGGATCTCCACAGTTAAAGCACTGACGTCCCTTCTCTGCAACCGGCGCAGATGAAGGCTGACTCTGGCATCTCTGACCACGCCAACCACTAGCAGAACCACCAGTACCACTGGTCTGCCCTGTACGCTGCCTCTTCTCAGACCGGAGGGTCTGAGAAGCTCTCCTCTGTCCAGCTCGCTCCCTCTCATAATCGAAAGCTCTGTCCTGATAATCTGTGAGAGTCTCACAATGAAATCCCGCCATGTAGGTCCGGGTAGTATCCCTCGGTCGTCGGGAAAAGAGATAAACGTGCTGGTCTGCAGCTGGTCCCAGTAATGTCAGCTCCTCCTGAAACCTCCTAATGGCCCCAGAGACTGGTACATCCTCAAACCCAGCCTCCACAAAATCTCGCAATTTCTCCCTCCTCAAAGAGGCAGGGCAAAGATGCTCTCTAATCATTGTCTTCATCTGATCATAACTGGTAACCTGACCCCGTACTGATCTCCACTAGTGCTGTGCCAAGTCCCGGAATAAAGTCTGAACCAGCTCGATCTGTCTGTCAGCTGGACATCGAATAGACTCCAAAGCTGAGTCTACATGCCCAATCCAGAGCTCAACCTCCAACCCCACCTTCCTAGTGAAAGGGGGTACACCCATCTAATGGAATGCCTTCAACCAAGTATCTGGTCTAGGCCTAGACCAGATATCTGGTCTAGGCCCTCTATGCTCCTTAAAGACCGTTACTCAGGTACCAGCTGTACCTGTACAGCTGGTACCTGAGTAACGGTATGGGACCTCTCAGATGGTCCCTCTTGTGCCTGTAAATCTGGGGCACGTCTACCGGCTCTGGCAGCCTCCTCAACACGTCTGATATAAGCATGAAACTTTGATCTACCCATGGAGACACGATTAGACTCGCCAGACTGGGCTCTTTGTGCCCCTTATCTCTCAGCTGCCCCGTTCCCAGTCTCAGGAGCGGCAGTGGATACTTGTTCTTGATGGTCACCTTGTGCAGGTAAGGCTCTAGTATGAACCATCTGCAAAAGACGTAAACCTATCTTAGAAGGCTATATATATGTCATATGGATAGATATATAACAGATCAATCACAGCAGAATATCTATATATATCTATACTGTCGAGATATTAAGAGGGACGATGGTTCACGTACACGATAACCCAAAACATTTGTACTCAATTTAAAACCAAAACCTTTTGAAAAGTCAGACCCCTTTCGGGTTCTGTTTATTTATCTATTCGAACTTTATTGCAGATTACTAGTGCCATTGTTGTCAACCTGGGCTCTGATACCAACTTTGTAACACCCCAAATCCGTAGGACTCGGAGTGCTACTGGGCTAGGATCTCACAATGGATCCTGACCCTAGCTTGACAACAACTTCACTGAATCTTACAACAAGGCACTGATATATGAAAACAAAACATGAAACTGATGTATATATATACCGATCAAAAGTGATACAAGGTACTGCTGAGTACAAAAGTCAAAACATAAACCCGTACAATATAAATATCCCAATCACAATATCGTCCCCGTGTACGGAACCCTCAGCAGATCACCCCTCCGGATCACTCTGCAGCTCTCCTAACTTGCAAAGGATCTACAACATGGTATAAAACCGTTAGCTAACTATACACATATATAAGAAGATGCTAGAGCACAAACACACGTCAATAATATTAACACATCATCATGATATCACACATTTACCAGGTTTATTATCTTTAATAAGTCCAACACTCAATCGTATAATAAATGTATATGAATATACGTGACACGAGGAATGTATATATAACCCTCGCCTCTGCGTGCAATAGCTAGCTGAAGTGGTATCAGCGCACTTTCCCGTATACCATATGTAGTGGTAGGTGCCCTTCCCGTATACCAAAACTAACTAGCTTACAGAGAACTTCCCAGACTACACTACGGGATGAAAGGTAAGTTGTCACAACCACTACAATGGGCGGTCAATATAACATAGGTCGGTGACCATAATAACACATGCTATAAAGCACATAATACACACCACTCAAGCATACATCCAATATAAGGATAGTAGCTAAGTAAGTCCTATGGACTTACCTCGATCTCAGAAGTAACTTGCTACGAACAACCCTCAAAAACGTCCACTCCAACTGGAGGACAACACAACCTATACAAGGCACACATACATATATATCACAATCCTATCACACAAAGGGGTCACACCTAGACCCAAGGGATCCATAAGGATTAAGTCCAACTCGTAAACCTCAAAGCCGTAACCGGCATAACTATATCATACTCATCAACATCCGAATCCTAGCATGGTACTAAGTTCCTCGTACTAGAAAGGAAAGGAACTACCTAACTATAGGTAGTCTCGGGACAAGACGCACCTGCGTAAACTAAGGACGCAGGGGCGGAACGCAGGCAACCGCGGGCGCAGCGACACTCTGCCGCGGGGGCGGTGACACGGGATGCAGGTAACGCAGGTAAGGCGTTGGCGCTGGCGCGGGTGCTGCGGCACGTCTTCCGCAGGGGCGGTGACTTCTGGCCGCGGGGGCGGCGACAGTGCAGAATGAAATCTCGCGGCTTCTCTTTAGCTCTTCACGTGATCAAATCACGTCTACTCTCTTCTATAGTCACACACATACATATACATACACAATTCCAACATCACCCTATGTCCAAGCATCAAATCCTAAGCTAAGGAAAGAAGGACAAGGAAGAAGAAAGAAAGAAGAAGCAAGGAGGACATACCAAAGTTGTGGCCTAGGCACGAAATTGCTCCAAGACAACACTTCTACTAGCTCTTAAGCTCAGCATATCAAACACTAGCATCAACATCAACATTCACCATCAAAACTCTCTTATCAACTCAAGGAAAAACCAACACAAGCTCAAGAAGGATGAAGGAGAAACAAGGAGGACGTGAAGGCTGGATGGAAAGTGAATAAGGAAACCCTTGCTCAGCAAGGAGAAGAAAGAAGTAATGCTAAGGGGTAAAGCACGGTCAAAAGAGTCAACAAAACCGGCTGCAGCCGCCGGAAACCGCAAGGGCGGTCCCATGAGCCGCAGGGGCGGAGACCCGCAGGGGCGGAGACCCGCAGGGGCGGAGACCCGCAGGGGCGGAGACCCGCAGGGGCGGAGACCCGCAGGGGCGGCCAAAATGCCCGCGGGTACGGAAAAGTCTAAACTCGGCCATGGTCCGATCTCGGTCCGGAAGAGTAGGGGTCTCACAGCTTCACGTATGTTGGATCTTTTGCACTTCAGAGGACTATTTGCAAAACATAGACTCTTATGTTGAATTTTCGTGACTTTATTCTTCTCCCATGGGCATTCACCAAGACTTTTTCATTCACTACCAAAGTATTGTTGTTGCTTCACGTCTTTCCAAGAGTATGTATGTCTCCTACTGCAAGCTAGGTAATATCATTTTTTTTGTTTCTTATTATGCTTTCCATTATGATTGCTGGCAGAACAACCTCTAAAGGACCATTTGGGCATAATTGCATAACTTATCAGTCCACTTCCTTTCTTTTTGTATTATGGAGATCTATTGGTTAGTTTATATCGTTGTAGGTATTCCAAGCATTTGCGGTGCGCAAATGAAACTATTTGTGACGGAATGACCTCATAAACACTATTAGTCTCCTTATGGTGAAAGAAGTCAAGGTCAAGAAGAAAATGACTGAGATCTAAGAGTGAAGACAAATATTACACCAGGAATTGTGTCGGTCGATTAATGGGACCCATCTTGGCCGAGCGACTGAACTCCGTTTACCCGTCACATGACTTGCACATTGTAAGAGCCTTAGTCTTCGGAGCCGTTTTGATCTTAGCCGCCCCCGCGGGTTTAGGGAGCCGCCCCTGCGGCTCGTGCAGTTTTCCGCCCCTGCGGTTTCTTGCGGCTATAGCCGACTTTGTTGACCTTGACTCGTGCTTTACTCTTCCTCCTCCTTATACCATTCCTTTCCTTGCTGAGCAAGGGTTTCTTCTTCACTTCATTCCCAATCTTCTCACGTCTTTCTTGCCTCCTTCTTGCTCCTTGATCTTGTTCTTGGTTTCCTTGAGTTTGGAAGAGTTTTGGTGTGGCTTTGTTGTTGTTGGATGTTGTGTGATGTGTTGTTGAGCTTGGGAGCCAGCAGAGAGTGTGGTGTTGATCTTCCTTGCAGCCTAGGACCACAAGTGTGGTAAGTCATCTTGCTTCTTCTTTCTTTCTTCTTCCTTGATTCCATTCCTTAGCTTAGGATTAGATGTATTGGTTGTAGATTGATTTTGGAATGTGTATGTATATGTATGTGTTTGAATATGGAATGGAGAAGACGTGATTTGATCACGTGAAGAGTGATAGAGAAGTCGGAACTCTACGTTCTACAGAGTCGCCGCCCCCGCGCCTGGAAGCTGCCGCCCCTGCGGAAGCCTTGTCACCGCACCCGCGCCCGGAAGTTGCGGCCACGGTCTCAGCGCCTGCGCCCGTGCCTGCGCTTGCCTGCGGTTTGCCTTGTTCCGCCCTTGCGTCTTTCCGTTCCGTAGGTGCGTCTTGTACAAGATCTACATAGAGTAGTATGATCCTTTCCTTTCCTAATATGAGCGGGTTATTAGCATGCTAGGTATGTGTATGAGGATAGAATGATGAGGATTATGATATATCTGTATGCCGGTTATGGCTTTGAGGTTTAGTAGTTTATCGAGGTTTATAAGTTGGATATGATCCTTATGGATCCCTTGGGTCTAGGTGTGACCCCTTTGATGGATAGGAGATTGATATCCTGGTATGCCTTGTATTAGACAGTGTTGTCCTCCAGAGTGGAGTGGATCGTGTTTGGAGTTGTTCGTGGTTGAGACTACTCCGAGGTTGAGGTAAGTCCATATGACTTACTTAGCTACCATCCTTATATTGGATGTATGCATGAGTGGTGTGTGTTATATGCTTGATAGCATGTGAGATTATTATTACCGACCTAAGGTCTAGTGATTGCCCATGGTAGGGCCGTGATAACTTGCCCTTTCATCCCGCTGGGAGTCTGGGAGGTTCTCTGTAGGCAGGCCAGACATGGTAAACGGTTCGGGCACTCTCCATTCCCTTAGGGTACACGGGGAGGTGTTCCAGGCACCACTCCAGCTGGCTATTGGACCCAGAGGCGAGGATTATATATTCTTCGTGTCACATATGTTCATATTGATATATATATGATTTGAGTGTTGGACTATTTATATAAAGATAATGAACTGGGTAAATGTGTGATACCATGATGAGATGTTTATGATTTTATGATGTGTGTATGTGCTTATGCTTATCTTATATATGAATGGTTAGCTAACGGTTTTATACCGTGTTGTAGATCCTTTGCAGGTTATGAGAGTTGCCGAGTGATCCAGAGTGGGTGATCCGCTGAGGGCTCCGTACACTGGGTTTATACGTGGGATATTTATGATGTACGGATATATGTTTTGATTTGTACTCAGCGGTTCTTTTGTATTACCTTTTGGTACGTATATATATATACAGTTTGATGTTTTGTTTTAATCTATTTGTGCCTTGTTGTAAGATCCAGTGAACTTGTTGTCAGGCTAGGGTCAGGATCCATTGTGAGATCCTAGCCCAGTAGCGCCTCGAGTCCTACGGATTTGGGGTGTTACACACATGACCACTAGTAAAAGAGCAAGCGTTGCAACAAACCTTCTAGACCAGGCCGATCGTTGGGCCCAGCCAAACTCGATCGACGACGAGCCCATCAACGAAGCTTACTTCGACGTCTATCTTTCTTCCGTTTTCCCTTTGATTTTGGGATATATTTTATCTCATCCAATTGAACGTTTTTGCTTTGTAGTTATCCATTAGGGACAAATTTTATCCTATTAGAAGATATGATTCGGTACATTTGATAGATCTTGGGGGAAGAAGTTAGCTTTCCTCCTTATATATAAGGAATTCAACCTTAGGGTTTTAGCATCTTCTTTTCCTAATTTCTTTGACGTTTTCTGGAGGAGTTATTGTAGTTAGACCATCGACAAGCCTTGCCCTGGCCGATTGACTAAACCTTCAACCTCCGATTAATAAAGCTTTTGAGTATTATTCATGTATGTTTGGATAATTTCAATCTTTTCTGGGGTTTGGAGAGCGCGACAACATTGATCTATGATGTTGATATGATTTTATGAATGTTGAATATTTATCTATAAGAGTTATTATAGTATTTGGATTATTCTTTGAAAAATGCGGGAGACGAGTTTGGAATCTTCATTTGTTATATGATCTTCAAGCTGTTGATGGCAAAATGCAAGAGCCGATTTACTCATGCCTAGACTATTTTGTTCGGTTTGAAGATAAGCACCGTCTTGTGTACGTGACAATAAACAGAGGTGACAATCATTGATACATGACAAACAACATCTTAACCACGTGACAATCAAAGAAAGTTCACATAACATGATTTATATTCAGTTTTGGAATTATCAATTGAGATACATCTATATGCATATTGATAATGTTTTATATTAACTTTATTGTGGAAGCCGGCCGACCAACACCTTGGAGGATGATCAACCACTCCTTGAGTTTGCTTTCCTTATGCTTATATTTCGTATTTATTGAGCCTTGTTTTTGAGATTGATCGATAGTGACATCGATCCATCGGCTAACGTTCATTTTCATCTTTCTTTATTCCTATTTCAGTTTTTGTAAATACTTTATATTATTTTTTGTTTATTTCATCATTAATTTGTCGAATTAAAACATCGTCTTCCGTGTGTACGATCCTGAGCCATTTACTACAATCAGGTTTTATAAATTATTTGTGAGATCTGAGGCTCATGTTTCAACCCTTATTAGTGTGATCCTCCGTACATCAAAAGTTTTGTAATATGTTTGGCAAAGTCGCTTTTTGAGGTGTTTATAGTTTGAAAGATATTTTTTATGTGGGTTTAGAACCCTAGGTTTAATAGCTTTTTATTATTGATTTTTGTATGCTTTTAATTTCTTTTTTTTCAATTTTTTAAAAGTAGCTTGAAAAGAAAATGAATTTGAGACACAAAGACAAGCTTTGTGGCTTGAGATGTCGTAAAATGACAAACAAATTAATTTTCTCGAGAAAAACGACAAATTAACAAAAATTTATCATCAAAAGAGTGTGAGGCAGACACTAAAACACGAGAAATAACGAAGAAGATGAGGATAATCAGAACCAAGGGAGTGCAATTGAAAATAATTTTGGAGAAAGTGCATAAGAGGACACTTCAATAATTGTGCAACCTCAAATTTGTACTTCATAAAAAGCCTTCAAAAGCCGACCACGTATTCACAACTCCTTTGCACAACTACACTCTTATTGAGACTAAGAACACCGATCAATGAATACTATTATATTATATAAACAAAATATATATTATGTAACACCCCGTGAAATTGTCATCCCGCATCATGTGAATGGAGATTTGTGATTAACTTATAAGGATGTGTTGTTACCCATGTCAACAAAAAATTATTCGGTGATAGAGTGAGGACAAATAACTCTAGAGTTAAGTGTGCTTATGCAAGAACAATTTCAGGATGGGTGAGCTCCAGAAAAGTTTATGCGTGCGCATAGTTAGCATGAGGATAATGTTTCTAAGACATCGGGTCTTATAGATGGTATCAGAGTTAACCCTTATTCTTTCCTTAGATTTTCTAATATCACAAAATATTTCAATAAACTACTCAAACAACTAATATCATTAGGGTTGTCATTTAGCCCCTATTTCTTCCACTCCAAGCGAATTTTCAAGGGGAATGAATCTTTTTTTTAAGGGTTCAGTGCGGCACGAAGCTGTTGACGTCAATCAGCTCCTCTGCCGCTAGTTATCGCCCGTGAAGTAAATCATCGCACCTACGGTCCAACCAATTTGGAGAGGATCAAAAGATTCCTTTTCGTGAGCGATTCATTTGCTGAGCGAGCACCTACTAGCTCGAGGTCTATTTCCTTACACCCACCTCATACCCCAACCCCTACGCCGGATCCCTTCTTACTGACATCACAACTACGCGCTGGCACTCAATTAGTAGCGTTGGCATGTCACTTCGTCTATTTTATTTAGGGGTCTCAACCGGAATATTTTGGTTCAAATCTCAAAGCTATGATGTGAAGGCCCCCAGAAATATGTAAAATAAAAATTCAAAAATGAAAAAAATAATAAGGATTGCTCTCGACAATTATCCGCCTTTCGGGAAATAGTTTTCTTTTTATTCAAACAACTTGAAAAAAATAACACGTTAAGAAGAGCCCATGATCCACTTTATTCCTCTCCTCCACAGCTAAAATTATATAGTCAAGACCTTTTTTTTTCTTTGGGGTACAAGAGTTCACATATATACGTTTATTAAAGAATAAGATTAATTTGTTTATGTAGTTTTTATCTTATCTTGCTTATTAGTCGAACATTTAGTAACATTCAAATAAAAGTAATATTCCTTCAAATTTTCAACAACATTCTATACTTTTTATAGCTTTTCGATACAAATGATATAGTGATCCCCGTTTATTGGTATTGGTATAAACATATATTTTTTTTTATAAACAATGGATTAGGAAATAAAAATAACCATAATATTTGATATAATTTCAAGTAATGAATAACATATTTATACTACTCATAATAATTAATTAAAAAAATTATATATATATAATAATTAATTAAAAAAAATTTATATATATATATATATATATATATATATATATATATATATATATATATATATATATATCTTGTAAATACCTACATCAATAATCAAATATAAGGAAATCACAAGTTACTTAACGATGACAATAAAATAAAAATGTATAATTTATTCAATTACTTTTGTTTTGATAAGTAACATTTACTTGTTAAAGCACACAAATAAAACAAAATATATCATACACATAGTGGTTGTATGATTTATTGAAAAACATACTCATCAAATATATATATTTTAACGACATTCAGAACAACCAGGACCACCTTTGACTATACTATTAGTACCTGCATACATAATTAAAACATGAACACATTAAATTCAACATGACAGTAGAATAACATTTCATATCTTAATCGATTGTTTTTTGAAAAGACAAATAATATTCACCGTCTTCTCTATAACTACAAAATTTATGTAAAACTTGTATATAATTTCTTGGCGACAATATGATTAAAGTTTACATTTATAGTTTTAAAATACATCTTTAAAAGTAAGGACATTGCTTTGATACATGTAAAAACTTAACGTTGGTTGATGGTAATGAACATAGCAAAGTTTTGGAATTTAAAACAATTCGTTTAGTCTTGTAAGCAAAATAGCAATTAATACTTACAATATACACGTATTTTCGTATTATTTTCAGTTATGATTATAAGGTTATAAAAAGTATATAAAACAAACTCTAAACAAATAGCAAAAAATACATATCAATTATATAAATAACAATTTGATTTTATACTATGAATAATTTACTTAGTTAAAATATATCGTCTGTAGATACATGTTTATATGGGGTCTAGAGGTATACGTACGTGTCCGGGGGGAATCTGAGGTGGACAATGCATCCGTTGAGCACTGATCTTTGCAAATTATACGACATTCAAGTATAGGAGCTGTCTTTCGACACGTCTCTAAACACCTCTGTAGACATTCCTCGGACAGAACTGATAGTATATAATGTAATGAAATTACAAAATTACTTAGAAAATAACAAGTTACTATAAGGAGAAAAAAGAAAACCAAAGAAGCATATAATATGTTGTTAGCTAAATCTTACAAATTGCGGGATGTAAAATATTATATAGTTATAATATGTATAAAGTTGTGAAATTTACGCTAATTTTATGATGCGGCTTGTTAGTTTGTCTATACAATGCAATGCAATCTCTACTCTACTAATAACTATATATATATATATATATATAATACTATATAACAACGATCATATGACATTAATTATTAAGATCGTAACATATATAATAAATCTCAGCTAGTCACAAATTGTTATATCAGATACATGTATTGTTCAAAAGCTTAAATCCGTTGGTGCTTAAGATAGTGATAGAAAATTAGCAGTACACCCATAATAATTAAGTTCAATTGTCAAACTTTAAATTTGAATGGTTTTTAAAATTTGTCAATTATCCGGTACGTGCTCGTAATATGATTTGTTTAATCAAATCAGAAAATTGGATAATAAATCAATGTTACAAAGAGAGTGCATAAGAAATAAGAAAGATCGAATATATACCACCCCTAGAGGTGGCAAACTGCACTGTCATAGATACGAGTGTCAAGAAAATCATAATCGTCGTGACTCGCATGTTTCCCTGCAATTTAGTCATGGTTGATAAGTTGTATTTTCTTTTTTTTATTTCAACTTATCTAATGTATTAATTTTGGTGTTTTTCTTGAAGGTTTAGTTAATATATATTTATATTACTAGAGGTATGATTGTACCATTTAATGTTATGGGAAAGTTTTAACAAAAGCAATAAATAAAATAGATCTTCCTTCACAAAATTAGTATTTTGTATAATGAACGAGTGAATATGGTCTAAAGTTACATTGCACATTGAAAAAAATGATTCATTGCTTAGTACATAAGATACATTCTCAATTTGTTATTAGGAAAATCAATAACCATTGTGTATTGGGTCATTATATAAAATTGTGTCTATTTGTGAAGATTTGAACTTTTATTATAAGAAAGATAATAGTTTGGTCAAGGGGTAAACGTGATTTAGATATTTTTATACAAAGCTTGATAATCTCATGTTTTAGGACTGAAGATTCAACATGATGAAATTTACGACCATGTCCTCTAATTTTTCTTCTTATTTTTTTTGGATGAATTTTAATTATTTTTAAGTTATTTTGAGGATTTTCGAAATATCATATTTTTATCAAATCACCTTTACCTATTTTTATATTGATAGCATACATATTAATCATCTTTACATTCATTTTGGATAAGATAAGGTATATTTACGTAATTTTTTGTTCATATATCGAGAATTGATGTCTAACGTCCATCGTGTATTTTGTAGGTATTTTTTATTGATTATATAGGCTTTAAGAATCATATCATGGACATTGATGAGTTGAAGGATTGAATTACTATTTCAAGTTGCGACAAAGATCGTCACTTTTCGACCATCTTCCCATTGGATTTGAACATTTGTATGAACTAAACATTTATAGATCTTTGAAAAAAAAAACTTTGAAAGTAGTACTCACGGGTCTTTTGGTTTCAACGACAACATCGGGAATTTTAAATATATTAAGTTGTCAAAACGTTGTCTATGCAGATTACAAACAAACTAAAGGCCATGTCTATAACGCCCCGGATTTGGAACCCGATGTGGATCACACAATGAGTCCACTAGATTTAGTCTGACAACGATTTCACTATCGGACCTTCCAAGAAGAGCACGGGAAAAATATTAAACAAAACATCCGACCTTTAGTTACAAACAATTTAGATAAAGTTGACTTGAAACCATGCAACAAGAAATACAAAGGCAAAACACCCCACGACTCCACCCAAAAACCTTAAAACTCGAGACCATGATACAACAACCTTCCAAAAAAAATCCTAAGGCACACGTTAGTCCGGTTGTACATCATCTCCCATAAAGGTAGTCTCCAAGGTGGGTTCAATACCTGAACAAAGTCCTAAAACAACAACAGAAAAACCATTAGCTAACGTTCCAAGAATGGAGGCTAAGCTCTAGAATCAGATTAAACCCGTATGTATCATGTAAGGAACATGAAAATCAAGCTATCAATAATAATGTCATAATAAAAATATATAAGTTAGAAGAGTAAACCAATAAGTGAAAATGAATCAAACAACTAAAGAAAGCAAGCTAAACAATTGCGTAAGCTTAATAATATAAAACATATAATAACTCAAATCCATAAAACAAGATAGGGTAACTCTGATCATAATCCTAACACTAACCATATCCATCAACAACTTCCATCATCTCTAAATATATCGATGTCTGCTCATATACAACAATCAACTTTATCTATACTCATCATTGTCCTTCCTTTTTGTCAACAATAAACAATTTATCTCATCCATAACAATCAAACACCATTTGGTATCGATCTTGAAGCGTAACTGTCAGTGCGTAACATAACCAATTACCTCTAGGATTAAATGCTAGTGCATAACATAACCAATTAACCCATTCCAATATATCATACCTGTCCATCACAAGTGGGTCTCTTGAGGCGTAACCGTCAGTGCGTAACATAACCAATTACCCTCTAGTCTTGACTGTCAGCGCGCAACATAACCAATTAGCCTAATCCAATATATCAAATAATCATCTGTCGCAATCCGGCATCATGAGGTGTAACTGTCAGCGCATAACATAACCAATTACCCTCTAAGCGTAACTAGACCTGGGCATTCCCGGATCCAGGCCGGACTCACATGAAAATTTTGCCTGTTTTTACGGGCCGGACTCGGGCCGAGCCTGGACTTCGGACCTTATCCGTACCCGCTCGGAGCGGGCTTCGGGCCGGGCAGGCGGGCCCCATGAGGGCCTTGTCCGACTTGTTGCTGATTTCACCTCCTCGCACCACCTCAAGGGGTCATCAAAATTAATCCGATGCGGCCACTCTTGAGACTTGGACGGGCTTGGGCGCTATTCTCAGGGAGGACTCCGGTTCGCTTCGTGGTGTTGTTGTTCACCGATTGCGTTATAGCTATGATCCCCTTACTGCTGAAACTATGGCCATCCGCGTTGCCCTCTCATATGCTCGTGAAGTCGGCCTCACTCATGTTATCATGGAATCGGATACGAAAATAGCCATCGATGTTATCAGTGGTGCCACCCTTCACTCCTTGGCTATTGGACATATTTTCGAAGATATTGAACTCTTAGCAGCCTCGTTTGTTTACTGCCACTTTTCACACGTTCCTCGTCGTTGTAACACTGTTGCTCATTCTCTAGCTCGTTACCCCCCTAGCGTGGGTGGTACTGAACGTTTTATTACGAACTTCCCTCCGGGAATTGTATCTCTCGCCGCCATTGATCAATATTAGTCCTTTCCTCGTTTGGAGTTTCAAAACAAAATATATAAAATGAATAAAATTATAACATATAATTCAAAATTGTTCAATGGTTGTGAACATTTGAACCTTATCTTGAGGTATCGGGTTTGATTTCTACTATTATCATATATATATATATATATATATATATATATATATATATATATATATATATATATATATATATATATATATATATATATATTACATATTTAAATTTAAAAAAATAAAACGGGCTTTCGGGCCGGGCTTAGCGGCCCGACTGGGCCTACCTTATGCGCCATACCCACCCGTTTTCACGGGCGGACGGGCTTGCCCGCGTTTTCCCAGATCTATGCGTAACATAACCAATTACCCTATTATCAACACAACTCACAATAACAGTCACTACTTGATCAGTCACAATCTCAATCATAACTTTGTTTGTCAGTATTCTCAATCAACATTGTATCTGTCATAATCTCAACTACAACTCTATCTACTACAGTCTCAACCATAACTCTTTCTATCACAATCTCAATCCTTACATACGCAAAACCACCACAACTCTCAACTACTCACACAATTAAAAGTACTATCTAGAACCTAAGGTAAAAGGTCAACACATAACTTAAACTAAACAATTGCAAACATATAAAGAAATAGTAAATAATATTAAAATAAGTCCTACTCACAAACGAAAACAAATTTAACCTGAAACTGAACGGCAACTAAGTAAGTCAATATGACTTACCTCAACAAGATGACCAAATAACCACCAAAACAAATCCAAACAACCAAATACCTAATATAATATCACAATACTATCTTATCAACCAAATGTGTAGGAAGCTCATGAATCGGTGTCAAACAAATGGAGAATCTAGCTTATCGAAGTCAAAAATACTATCTTCTCAACCAAACGTGCCTCCAAGGATCTAAACAAGTCATTCATACATGTTTAACTCCATTTGTATAAACTTGGGCCATTAACTATAATTATAAATTATTGGAACATTTCCTATAAGTATAAATTTAGGCCATATTTTGTAAATATCCAATTTAGGACCTTTTGGGAACTTTCAAAAGTCTAGATCATTCTTGCATATACAAACTTTGGGCCATTTCCTGTAATTACCCATCTACCGGCATATTTGCTAATTCTGAAAGTTTGGGCCATAAACGCAATTACAAAGTATTGGAGCTTTTGTGTAAATATACCAAAACTTACCCTAACCCGATTAGGGTTTCGGTGCACACCTACGGGAGCGGCCACAACTGTGGCTTCTTCCCATGCGGGCTTCGAAGCGGCGGTCTGATTGTGGCTAAAAAATCTACGAGGGTCGCTCGATTCCGGAGACAAAGCTCCTCCAGCGGACCTGTGAAGGTGATGCGAAGTAGCGGCAGAACCTTAGGCTTCAATTCCTACTCATACGGCGATAAGGTGGCGGTGTTTGGCCTCGTTCTTCTCTTGTGATGCTCGATTCAGGTGGCGAAGTAGGATGGCGTTGCGATTCCGGGCATGGAGAGGGAAACAAGACAAGCGCTTTTGTCGGATCTGGTAGAGGTGGATGCGATTGCGCTTGTCCCGACTTTGGCTGACGCGAATAGAGATGAGCGGCATTGTGTTGGCGTATCTGAGCGGCTGGTTTGAGCGGCAACATGAAAGAACTCTAGTGATGGCGGCCTAGTTGGCGGGTGCGGTGGAAGCAAGCCACTACTGGCTCGACTCGCCTGATGCCGGTGGTCGGGGCGGTGATAACATGATTTATCGACCTGTTTTAGTCATGCATTTAGGTAGATTTTCTCTTTCCGTGTTCATGTTTTAGCCTTAGTTTGTGTCATTTATGCTTGTTTAGTTCTATTTTGCAAGAATAGATGTCTACACAAACTATTTGTGGCTTTGTAGGTGATTTGACGCATTTTGGAGCCAAAACGACATATTTAAGGATCAAGCCTCGAAGTGGATGCATTGGAGCGAGCATACATGCACGGGAAAGGGCTAGGAATCAAGCTAAAGGCATGAAAGAACGACCAATGAGCCATCTCGGCCGAGATCCACTTACCTCGGCCCGAGATGGAAGTTTCTGTTGCAATATCTCGGTCCAATCTCGGACCGAGATCCATGAGGACTTGACCGAGATTCACTTATCTCGGTCGGCATCTCGGGTGATTTGACCGAGATCCATATGACACTGAAGATCGAAGACGAAATCTCGGCCCCGACCTCACTAATCTCGGCCGAGATCCAGCCCGAGATTCTTCCCTGAGCGTTTTATTTTCGTTTACGGGTTTTTCTTTCTTAGCCAATTGGTTTNACGAATAAGTCAAATAATTAATGTAACTAAATGTTGAGGCAAGACATATTTCTGATGGGTAGCTCAATATTATTAGTTTGTTAGGTGGAGGAGCATCCACCGCAGCTTAGACTCATTCCTCCTTTCTTTGCCTCTTGATGGTGACTTGTAAATGAAGCTTTGTCAAGCCATATTTCAAATCAAACTACAATAAATTAACATAATACGTTATTGTCTTATAAGTTATAAAATTTGTTGAGGGTCTAACCACTCCTACATTTAGGGCTCGTTTGAAAGTAATAAGAATCATTCCGTTAACAAGAATGATTCCGAATCAATCAAAAACTATGTTTGTTTAGAGGTTTTTAACACATGACATTAATCTCATCAATTTTATTTCCTTTTCTTCCCCTAATCCGATTTCATTTCGTTTCCATTTCAACTCTAACCAAACGGACACTTAGGCTTGATTATATAGGCTTTAAGAATCATTTCCATTTCGTTTCCATTTTGGATAAGATAAGGTATATTTACATAATGTTTTGTTCATTTATCGAGAATTGATGTCTACCGTCCATCGTGTATTTTGTAGGTATTTTTTATTGATATATAGGCTTTAAGAATCATATCATGGACATTGATGAGTTGAAGGATTGAATTACTATTTCAAGTTGCGACAAAGATCGTCACTTTTCGACCATCTTCCCATTGGATTTGAACATTTGTATGAACTAAACATTTATAGATCTTTGAAAAAAAAAACTTTGAAAGTAGTACTCACGGGTCTTTTGGTTTCAACGACAACATCGGGAATTTTAAATATATTAAGTTGTCAAAACGTTGTCTATGCAGATTACAAACAAACTAAAGGCCATGTCTATAACGCCCCGGATTTGGAACCAGATGTGGATCACACAATGAGTCCACTAGATTTAGTCTGACAACAATTTCACTATCGGACCTTCCAAGAAGAGCACGGGAAAAATATTAAACAAAACATCCGACCTTTAGTTACAAACAATTTAGATAAAGTTGACTTGAAACCATGCAACAAGAAATACAAAGGCAAAACACCCCACGACTCCACCCAAAAACCTTAAAACTCGAGACCATGATACAACAACCTTCCAAAAAAAATCCTAAGGCACACGTTAGTCCGGTTGTACATCATCTCCCATAAAGGTAGTCTCCAAGGTGGGTTCAATACCTGAACAAAGTCCTAAAACAACAACAGAAAAACCATTAGCTAACGTTCCAAGAATGGAGGCTAAGCTCTAGAATCAGATTAAACCCGTATGTATCATGTAAGGAACATGAAAATCATTTAAGCTATCAATAATAATGTCATAATAAAAATATATAAGTTAGAAGAGTAAACCAATAAGTGAAAATGAATCAAACAACTAAAGAAAGCAAGCTAAACAATTGCGTAAGCTTAATAATATAAAACATATAATAACTCAAATCCATAAAACAAGATAGGGTAACTCTGATCATAATCCTAACACTAACCATATCCATCAACAACTTCCATCATCTCTAAATATATCGATGTCTGCTCATATACAACAATCAACTTTATCTATACTCATCATTGTCCTTCCTTTTTGTCAACAATAAACAACTTATCTCATCCATAACAATCAAACACCATTTGGTTGTAAGAGCCTTAGTCTTTCGGACCGAGACTGGACCTTAGCCGAGATTGGCTTTGGCCGAGTTTAGCCTTTCCGCACCCGCGGGCATGAGTGCCTTCCCAGCGGGTTTCTGCTCCTGCGGCCCAGGGAACCGCCCCCGCGGTTTATTGCGGCTACAGCCGGTTTTGTTGACTTCTTTGACCCGTACTTTACCCTTTGCCTTACTTCTTTCTTTTCCTTGTTGAGCAAGGGTTTCCTTATTCACTTTCCAATCAAGACCTTACGTCCTCCTTGCTTCTCCTTTCCTCCATCTTGATCTTGTGTTGTTTCTCCTTGGTTTTGGAAGAGAATTGTTGTGGCTTTGATGATGATGATGCTAGTGATGTGTGTTGTTGTGCTTGGAAGCCAGTAAGGTTGTTTGGTGATCAGTTCCTAAGCTAACCACAGCTGTGGTAAGCTTCTTGCTCCTTGTTTTTCATCTCTTTCTTTGATTCTTCCTTCCTTAGCTTAGGATTAGATGTATTGATCATAGATTAATGTTGGAATGTGTATGTATATGTATGTGTGTGAATTTGGATGAGAGAAGTCATGATTTGACCACGAGAAGAGCCGAAGAGGAATCGCGGGTTCACGTTCTACACAGACGCCGCCCCCGCGCTTAGAAGCCGCCGCCCCTACGGAAGCCGTGCCGCAGCGTCCACGCCTTGCCTGCGTCCCTTGTCACCGCGCCTGCGGGTTGTCTATTCCGCCCCTGCGTCCCTTGATCACGCAGGTGCATCTTGTCCCTGGATTACGTATAGTTGGGTAGTTCCTTTCCTTTCCTACTATGAGGGACTTAGTACCATGCTAGGTATCGGATGTTGATGAGTATGATATAGATATGCCGGTTACAGCTTTGAGGTTTACGAGTTGGATATGATCCTTATGGATCCCTTGGGTCTAGGTGTGACCCCTTTGTGTGATAGGAGTTTGATATATATATATATATATATATATATATATATATATATATATATATATATATATGTATGCCTTGTATAGGCCGTGTTGTCCTCCAGTTTGGAGTAGACCTGAGTGAGAGCTGATTGTAGTGATACTACTTCTGAAATTGAGGTAAGTCCATAGGACTTACTTAGCTACTATCCTTATATTGGATGTATGCTTGAGTGGTGATTGTTATATGCTTCATAGCATGCGATATGGTTCATTACCGACCTATGTTATATTGACCGCCCATTGTAGTCCATAGGACTTACTTAGCTACTATCCGTAGTGGAGTCTGGGAAGTTCTCTGTAAGCTAGTTAGTTCTGGTATACGGGAAGGACACCTACCACTCCATATGGTATACGGGAAAGTGCGCTGATACCACTCCAGCTAGCTATTGCACGCAGAGGCGAGGATTATATTCATTCCTCGTGTCACATATTTTCATATACCGATTTATATACTCTTGAGTGCTTAACGTTATAAAGATAATAAACCGGGTAAATGTGTGATATCATGATGAGGTGTTAATATTATTGATATGTGTTTGTGCTCTAGCATCTTCTTATATATGGGTATGGTTAGCTAACGGTTTTATACCGTGTTGTAGATCCTTTGCAGGTTAGGAGAGCTACAGAGTGATCCAGAGGGGTGATCTGCTGAGGGTTCCGTACATTGGGCGATATCGTGGGATGGGTTATTTATGTTGTACGGATTTCTGTTTGACTTTGTACTCAGCAGTACTCTGTATCACCTTTTTTATATGTATATATATATATATATATATATATATATATATATATATATATATATATATATATATATATATATATATATCAGTTTGATGTTTTGTTTTGATCTATTGGTGCCTTGTTGTAAGATTCAATGAACTTGTTGTCAGGCTAGGGTCAAGATCCATTGTGAGATCCTAGCCTAGTAGCACTCCGAGTCCTACGGATTTGGGGTGTTACAAAGTTGGTATCAAAGCCCAGGTTGACAACAATGGCACTAGTAATCTGCAATAAAGTTCGAATAGATAAATAAACAGAACCCGAAAGGGGTCTGACTTTTCAAAAGGTTTTGGTTTTGAAATGAGTACAAATGTTTTGGGATATCGTGTACGTGAGTCATCGCCCCTCTGAAGATCTCGACAGTATATATATATATAGATATTCTGTTGTGATTGATTTGATATATACATACGGCATATATATATAGCCTTCTAAGTTAGGTTTACGTCTTCTGCAGATGGTTCAGACTAGAGCCTTACTTGAAGCTAGGCGAGGTAAAGGTAGACCCCCTCTAGGTAGAGGACGGGGTGGGACTCCTGTTGACGGTTCACATGCAGCGGGGGAGATACATGAGGAGGTTGCTGAGAGCGTCGTTCCTGAGACTGGGAACGGTGCAGCTGAGAGACAAGGGGCACAAAGAGCCCAGTCTGGTGAGTCTGATTGTGTCTCCATTGAGGGATCAGAGTTCTGAGCTTATATCAGACGAGTAGAGGAGGCTGCCAGAGCCGGTAGACGTGCCCCAGATTTACAGGCACAGGAGGGACCATCTGAGAGGTCCCACACCGTTACTCAGGTGCCAGCTGTACCGGTATCTGCTGCTGAGATTGCCAGAGCACCAGAGGAGCATAGAGGGCTTAGACCAGACACTTGGTTGAAGGCTTTTCATCAGATGGGTGTACCCCCTTTCACTGGGAAGGTGGGGTTAGAGGTTGAGCTCTGGATAGGGCATGTAGACTCAGCTCTAGAGTCTATTCGATGTCCAGCTGACAAACAGATCGAGCTGGTTCAGACTTTATTCCAGGACTTGGCACACCACTGGTGGAGATCAGTACGGGGTCAGGTTACCAGTTATGAGCATATGAGGACGATGATTAGAGAGCGTTTCTGCCCTGCCTCACTGAGGAGGGAGAAACTGCGAGATTTTGTTGAGGCTGGGTTTGAGGATGTACCAGTCTTTGAGGCCATCAGGAGATTTCAGGAGGAGCTGGCATTACTAGGACCAGCTGCACCTTCTGTAGATCAGCACGTCTATCTCTTTTCCCGACGACTGAGGGATACTACACGGGTCTATATGGCGGGATTTCATTGTGAGTCCTTGATGGACTACCAGGATAGAGCCGCCGACTATGAGCGAGAGCGGGCGAGTTAGAGGAGAGCTTCTCATACCGGAGAGTCTGAGAAGAGACAGCGTACAGGACAGACCAGTGGTGCTGCTAGTGGTTGGCGTGGTCAGAGACGCCAGAGTCAGCCCTCATCTGCACCGGTTGCAGATAAGGGACGTCAGTGTTTTAACTGTGGTGATCCAGGGCATATGAGGCCCGAGTGCACGAGGCCATTAGTGACTTGTTACACCTGTGGTAGGCAAGGTCACAGAGCTGTTTACTGCCGCCAGGGCGGAGCTTCATCTCAGCAGGGTTCTTCCCTTGCCAGTGCAGCGGGAGGTGGGCAGAGGCCATTTAGCAGCAGCAGCAGATTCAAGGACAACAGAGGGTCCCAGATCGCCCTACAACTCAGGGATTTGCTCCTGGGCCGAGTAGAGGCAGAGGTCGTGGTGGGAGCACCACTGATACCAAAGGCCCACAAGGTCGTGTTTTTGAGTTGAGGAGTGTAGAGGAGCCAGCTGCACCTACTGCTACAGGTACCATTCTGATTCATGGTTTACCTGTTAGAGTTTTATTTGATATTGGTGCTATGCACTCTTTTATTTCTAATGCCTGTGTAGAGCGTCTTGGTTTAGATACAGTTGAGGGGATGCCCTTTATTACAGGGTTACCCCATGGTGGTAGGGTCAGAGGTACCCGTGAGATTCACGGTTGTCCCATTTCTGTAGGGACCCGTGTGTTACTAGTTGACTTTTTTGTCATGCCATTAGAGCATGAAGAAGTTATTCTAGGTATGGACTGGATGGATAGACACTCTGCAGTTTTAGATGTAGGTAGGAGGATTGTTACCCTCTCTACCGAGTTAGGCGAGATAGAGGTTTTCCGAGGTTGGGACCTTGGAAAGACAGGCACAGTTATCAGCGCTATACGGGCAGCTATATTGATTGCACAGGGTTGTGATGCCTTCTGGTGTTATGCCATGAAGGAGGGGGAGAGTCCAGTTGTAGAGGATATCCCAGTGGTTTGTGATTTTACTGATGTTTTTGCTGAGCCGTCCAGTTTGCCGCCTTAGAGGAGTGTGGATTTTGGGATTGAGTTAGAGCCTGGTATGAGACCGATCTCGAAGGCCCCATACAGGATGGCGCCTGTCGAGATGCTGGAGCTGAAGAAGCAACTTGAGGAGCTGGCTGAGAAGGGCTTCATTCGCCCTAGCGTGTCCCTATGGGGAGCACCTGTCCTCTTCGTACGGAAGAAGGACGGATCACTGAGGTTATGTATAGATTACAGAGAGCTGAACAAGGTGACCATCAAGAACAAGTATCCACTGCCGCGTATTGATGATTTGTTAGATCAGCTACAAAGAGCGACTGTGTTCTCCAAGATTGATCTGCGTTCAGGATATCACCAGCTGAGGGTGAGAGAGCAAGATGTGCACAAGACAACATTCCGGACCAGATATGGTCACTACGAGTTTGTAGTGATGCCATTTGGGCTTACGAATGCCCCAGCCGTCTTTATGGAATTGATGAACAATATCTTCATCGACTTCCTAGATCAGTTTGTGGTGGTTTTTATTGATGATATTCTGGTATACTCTCGCAGTGGAGAGGAGCATGCAGGACATCTGAGGACTGTATTGTAGGTTTTGCGGGATAGAGAACTTTTTGCTAAGTTCTCTAAGTGTGAGTTCTGGATGCCAGAGGTAGCATTCCTGGGTCATGTAGTATCAGCTGAGGGGATCAAGGTTGATCCGGCGAAGATTGAGGCAGTAGCAGCATGGACTACACCGACGAACGTCAAGGAAGTACGTAGTTTCCTTGGCCTAGCCGGTTATTACAGACGCTTCGTGGAGGGATTCTCTGTGATTGCCCGTCCACTAACGAGTTTGCTGAGGAAGACTACCAGATTTGTGTGGTATGATCAGTGCATGCAGAGTTTTGAGGAGTTGAAGAGGCGTTTGACTTCTGCTCCTATTTTGGCACAACTAGAGGGTACTGAGGATTTTGTGGTATACAGTGATGCATCCAAGCTAGGCTTGGGATGTGTTTTGATGCAGAGAGGCAGGGTGATTGCTTATGCATCTCGACAGTTGAAGACGTATGAGGAGAACTACCCGACTCATGATCTAGAGTTGGCAGCGGTAGTTCATGCGCTGAAGATTTGGAGACATTACCTGTATGGTGCTACATGTCAGATCTTCACAAACCATAAGAGTCTGAAGTATATTTTCACGCAGCGGGAATTGCATAACCGCCAGCGTAGGTGGCTCGAGCTGATCAAGGATTTTGATCTGGAGATTCTGTACTATCCAGGGAAGGCAAACGTTGTCGCCGACGCCCTGAGCAGGAAGACGCCTCGAGAGCAGGCGATTGCGAGGCTGACAGGTCAGCATCAGTTGCAGAGAGACTTGATCTGGTTAGAGTTGGACATCCAGTTTCCTGATGAGGATGCCCGACTGAGTATTTTAGAGGTTCTACCTGATCTGTTGAGCGAGATTCAACAGAAGCAGGAGACCTGCCCGACCTTGAGGAGGATCAGAGAGAGGATGTCCCGGGATGAGGCACCCCAGTTTCTGCTGGGAGCAGATGGAGTTTTGAGACGCCGTGGTCGCGTCTGTGTACCTGCTGATGCAGATTTACGTCAGAGGATTTTACAGGAGGCTCATTGCACCCCTTACTCGGTACATCCAGGTACGAGTAAGATGTATCAGGATTTGAGACGTTCATATTGGTGGGGAGGGCTGAAGCCCGATGTAGCCAGATTTGTGGCTCAGTGTGCGACCTGCCAGCAGGTCAAGATAGAGCATTATAGACCTGGAGGTGAGCTCCATCCACTTCCTGTTCCACAGAGGAAGTGGGAGGACGTCACCATGGATTTTGTTACCGGGCTGAGATCGAGCCGGAGTTTTGATGTTATCTGGGTCGTAGTAGACAGACTGACGAAGACGGCACGTTTTATTCCTATCAGGGAGACGTGGCCAGTGAGCATTAGCTGAGGAGTACACTAGGCAGATAGTGAGACTCCATGGTGTATCGAGGACGATTGTCTCAAATAGAGATGGACGATTTACCTCGAGGTTTTGGCAACAGATTCAGACTGCCCTGGGGACGAGTTTGACTTCACGACTGCGTTCCACCCTCAGACCGATGGTCAGTCAGAGAGGACTATTCAGACCTTGGAAGATATGTTGTGAGCTTGTGTGTTGGATTGGGGGCAAGTGTGGACAAATCATCTTCCACTTGTTGAGTTCTCCTACAACAACAGCTGACATGCATCTATTGGGATGGCCCCATATGAGGCACTGTATGGACAAAGATGTCGTACCCCGTTATGCTGGGATGAGCAGAGCAGTATTAGTGGTTTGGCACCTGATCAGATTCAGGATGATGTGGCTCGAGTAGCACTTATTAGAGAGAGGATGCTGACTGCGTAGAGCCGTCATAAGTCTTATGCTGACAGGAGGCGTAGACCTCTAGAGTTCATAGTTGGAGCCCATGTGTGGCTGAGAGTGTCCCCGACAAGAGGTGTTAGGCGTTGAGCCCCCGATATGTCGGACCGTTCGAGATTTTGGATCGGGTTGGGAGCGCAGCTTACAGATTAGCCTTGCCTCCAAGATTAGAGGGTGTTCACCCTGTATTTCACGTGTCTCAGCTGAGGGAGTACATACCAGATCCGAGACACATCGTGAGTTATGATGATTTGGTGGTTGAGCCGGACCACACTTTTGTTGAGCATCCTATTGCAGTCCTAGAACGAGGTATGAGACGCCTGCGTTCGAAGGACATTCCTATGCTGAGGATACAGTGGTCGAGAAGAGGACCTGATGAGGCTACATGGGAGACTGAGGATAGTATCCAGGGGAACTATCCAGAGTTTTATGCTGAGTTAGATGCACCGAGTAGATCTTAGTACTATCTTGGTGAGTGTTATGTGCATATATGCTATGATGTGTTTATTTTCATACTAGCTTTGATGTGATTATGATCTTATTAGATCTTGTTGTTCTAGTATGATTCTTATTCATAGTTGGAGATGACTCTTTCCTCCATGCTATTGTGATACGTTTAGGATTCAGCTGGAGATGTTATTCCTCCATACTATTTTGATGGACATAGTGTTTCTGGAGATGTATTTCCTCCATGCCTTTTTGTTATGGTTATGATACGGCTAGAGATGTGATTCCTCTATGCCTTGTGATGTGGTTATGGTTTGGCTAGAGATGGTTTTCCTCTATGCCCTGGATAGTATAGTTTGCTGCTGGAGTTGATAATCTCCTCCATGCTTATGTTTGAGGTTATAGAGAGTTTTACCTCGGCTTTTGGAGTCCGAGTGGTTTCAAGACCTTGCAAGTTTCGGGACGAAACTTGTTTTTAGGGGGGTGAGATGTAAGAGCCTTAGTCTTTCGGACCGAGACTGGACCTTAGCCGAGATTGGCTTTGGCCGAGTTTAGCCTTGCCGCACCCGCGGGCATGAGTGCCGCCCCAGTGGGTTTCCGCTCCCGCGGCCCAAGGAACCGTCCCTGCGGTTTCTTGCGGCTGCAGCCGGTTTTGTTGACTTCTTTGACCCGTGGTTTACCCTTTGCCTTACTTCTTTCTTTTCCTTGCTGAGCAAGGGTTTCCTTATTCACTTTTCAATCCAAACCTTACGTCCTCCTTGCTTCTCCTTTCCTCCATCTTGATCTTGTGTTGTTTCTCCTTGGTTTTGAAAGAGAATTGTTGTGGCTTTGATGATGATGATGCTAGTGATGTGTGTTGTTGTGCTTGGAAGCCAGTAAGTGACAAACGTATTTCCTAAGGTCGTTATTATAAACTTATCAAGTTAAATCCGAACTTAATACTAACCAATGTATAGTGATTAAGTAAGGGTCGAACCCAAGGGAGTTTTATCGAGTTTTTATTATTCTAAATATTGATTTGGTAACAAATGGGGGGGGGGGGATTTGGATTGAAATAAAACAAGAGAAAGACAATTATAAAGTTGGTGAAAATTTGATTTAAAGAACTACACTAGGTTGGATCTTAGCATACACACTACTTGGTTGATTCTTTTTATAAGTTGTTCACCGATGTTCTCATCTCGATCGTAGATATGTGTTAAGCCAACCGACATTAACACAACTTAACTAGTTAATTAATCCGTAAACCTACAAGATTAAACCACAAGTTAGCATTCTAATAAAAATAAAGAGATATAAAGAAGAATAAAACAACCCGTTAAATCTTTCTTTATAGTTATTTTCCTTTCCCTTAGATAATCGCAACCAGTTTTTACATATGGGTTTGCTACTAGATTAAGGACACGAACCCGGAATCAATTAATCCTATGTAGCCAAGGGAGCTTAAACTTATATTAGAAGAACTTACAACTTATATTAGAAACATGCAAACATAAGTTAAAGACATGCAAACATATATTAGAAGAACTTACAACCAAATAGTAATGTAGCTTCAATCAACCCAATGTAGCCAAGGGAGCTTAGAAACTCATTACAAAAGACACTAGGAAATATAGAGGTTTTTGTGTGGAAAATGAGATGAAAATAGCTAAAGCCAAGGGCTCTATTTATACTACAAAATGCATTAAAAAGGAGTAAAGAGGTTGTGCAAACAGCCACCATTAAGAATGGATTAAAGAGGTTGTGCAAACAGCCACAATTAAGGCCTTAAAGTTGTCGAAAACAGCCGAGTAAAGTCCTTTGACGCTAACCCGCACCCGCGGCCAAGGGCGCCGCAGGGGCGGTTTAGGCAAAAACGTTCCATCTTCTTCTTGGCCGCAGGGGCGGCTCGTCACACCCGCGGGGGCGGGTTCTTCAATGCTCTTTGAAACGTCTGACTCTTTAACTTCGGGCGTTTCTGGTGAAGATCCGCAGGCGCGGCCCAGAGTCACCACGGGGGCGGTGACACTAGATCTTCGGCTTCACAAGGCCGCTGGGGCGCCGTCTTCGCTTCTTCAGGATGGGTCACCGCAGGGGCGGCCAGAGGCGGCCAAGGGAGCGGTGACAGGCTCTTCTTGGCCGCGGGCGAAGGCGCTGGCCGCGGCGCTCGTCATGGGACTCTAGGGTTGTCACCGCAGGGGCGGCCAGAGGCGGCCGCGGAGACGGTGACATGCTTCGTTCGGCGCAGGTGAGGCCGCTGGCTGCGGCGCTCGTCAAGGATGTCACCGCATGCGCGGTGACACTTCTCCGCGGGGGCGGTGAGGCACCGGAAACTTGTCTTCGTCTCTTTGCTTCAACTCCTAAGTGTTGCAAATACCTTCTTTTGCTTCATTTTGACTCTTTTATCTGGATCAAGGCATTAGTAACATAATATGACTCAAAAATATAAAAATGACTCTAAAAACTACCTAAATTGATAGTGATTCCATCACCTATCAGTAAGGTTGTTTGGTGATCAGTTCCTTAGCTAACCATAGCTGTGGTAAGCTTCTTGCTCCTTGTTCTTCATCTCTTTCTTTGATTCTTCCTTCCTTAGCTTAGGATTGGATGTATTGATCATAGATTAATGTTGGAATGTGTATGTATATGTATGTGTGTGAATTTGGATGAGAGAAGTCGTGATTTGATCACAAGAAGAGCCGAAGAGGAATCGCGGGTTCACGTTCTGCACAGACGCCGCCCGCGCTTAGAAGCCGTGCCGCAGCGCCCGCGCCTTGCCTGCGTTGCCTGCGTCCCTTGTCACCGCGCCTGCGGGTTATCTATTCCGCCCCTGCGTCCCTTGATCACGCAGGTGCGTCTTGTCCCTGGATTACGTATAGTTGGGTAGTTCCTTTCCTTTCCTAATATGAGGGACTTAGTACCATGCTAGGTATCGGATGTTGATGAGTATGATATAGATATTCCGGTTACGGCTTTGAGGTTTACGAGTTGGATATGATCCTTATGGATCCCTTGGGTCTAGGTGTGACCCCTTTGTGTGATAGGAGTTTGATATATATATATATATATATATATATATATATATATATATATATATATATATATATATATATATATATATATATATGTATGTATGCCTTGTATAGGCCGTGTTGTCCTCCAGTTTGGAGTGGACCTGAGTGAGAGTTGATTGTAGTGATACTACTTCTGAGATTGAGGTAAGTCCATAAGACTTACTTAGCTACTGTCCTTATATTGGATGTATGCTTGAGTGGTGATTGTTATATGCTTCATAGCATGCGATATGGTTCATTACCGACCTATGTTATATTGACCGTCCATTGTAGTGGTTGTGACAACTTACCTTTCATCCCGTAGTGGAGTCTGGGAAGTTCTTTGTAAGCTAGTTAGTTATGGTATACGGGAAGGGCACCTACCACTCCATATGGTATATGGGAAAGTGCACTGATACCACTCCAACTAGCTATTGCACGCAGAGGCGAGGATTATATTCATTCCTCGTGTCACATATTTTCATATACCGATTTATATACTCTTGAGTCCTTAACGTTATAAAGATAATAAACCGGGTAAATGTGTGATATCATGATGAGGTGTTAATATTATTGATATGTGTTTGTGCTCTAGCATCTTCTTATATATGGGTATGGTTAGCTAACGGTTTTATACCGTGTTGTAGATCCTTTGCAGGTTAGGAGAGCTACGGAGTGATCCAGAGGGGTGATCTGCTGAGGGTTCCGTACACTGGGCGATATCGTGGGATGGGTTATTTATGTTGTACGGATTTCTGTTTGACTTTGTACTCAGCAGTACTCTGTATCACCTTTTTTATATGTATGTATATATATATATATATATATATATATATATATATATATATATATATATATATATATATATATATATATATATATATATATCAGTTTGATGTTTTGTTTTAATCTATCGGTGCCTTGTTGTAAGATTCAGTGAACTTGTTGTCAGGCTAGGGTCAGGATCCATTGTGAGATCCTAGCTCAGTAGCACTCCGAGTCCTACGGATTTGGGGTGTTACATTGGTATCGATCTTGAAACGTAACTGTCAGTGCATAACATAACCAATTACCTCTAGAATTAACTGCTAGTGCATAACATAACCAATTAACCCATTCCAATATATCATCCCGTCCATCACAAGTGGGTCTCTTGAGGCGTAACCGTCAGTGCGTAACATAACCAATTACCCTTTAGGCTTGACTGTCAGCGCGCAACATAACCAATTAGCCTAATCCAATATATCATATAATCATTTGTCGCAATCCGGCATCATGAGGTGTAACTGTCAGCGCGTAACATAACCAATTACCCTCTAAGCGTAATTGTCAGTGCATAACTAGACCTGGGCATTCCCGGACCCAGGACGGACTCACGTGAAAATTTTGCCCGTTTTTACGGGCCGAGCCTGGACTTCGGGCTTGGGGTCTTGTCCGTACCCGCCCGGAGCGGGCTTCGGGCCGGGCGGGCGGCCCCCATGAGGGCCTTGTCCAACTTGCTGCTGATTTCACCTCCTCGCACCACCTCAAGGGGTCATCAAAATTAACTCCGATGCGGCCACTCTTGAGACTTGGACGGGCTTGGGTGCTATTCTCCAGGAGGACTCCGGTTCGCTTCGTGGTGTTGTTGTTCACCAATTGCGTTATAGCTATGATCCCCTTATTGTTGAAACTATGGCCATCCGCGTTGCCCTCTCATATGCTCGTGAAGTCGGCCTCACTCATGTTATCATGGAATCAGATTCGAAAATGGCCATCGATGCTATCAGTGGTGCCACCCTTCACTCCTCGGCTATTGGACATATATTCGAAGATATTGAACTCTTAGCAGCCTCGTTTGTTTACTGCCACTTTTCACACGTTCCTCGTCGTTGTAACACTATTGCTCAATCTCTAGCTCGTTACCCCCTAGCGTGGGTGATACTGAACGTTTTATTACGAACTTTCCTCCGGGAATTGTATCTCTCGCCGCCATTGATCAATATTAGTCATTTCCTCGTTTGGAGTTTCAAAAAAAAATATATAAAATGAATAAAACTATAACATATAATTCAAAATTGCTCAATGGTCGTGTACATTTGAACCTTATCTTGAGGTATCGGGTTTAATTTCTACTATTATCATATATATTACATATTTAAATTAAAAAATAAATAAAACGGGCTTTCGGGCCGGGCTTAGCGGCCCGGCCGGGCCTACCTTATGCGCCATACCCGCCCGTTTTCATGGGCGGGCGAGCTTGCCCACGTTTGCCCAGATCTATGCGTAACATAACCAATTACCCTATTATCAACACAACTCACAATAACAGTCACTACTTGATCAGTCACAATCTCAATCATAACTTTGTCTATCAGTATTCTCAATCAACATTGTATCTGTCATAATCTCAACTACAACTCTATCTACTACAGTCTTAACCATAATTCTTTCTATCTCAATCTCAATCCTTACATACGCAAAACCACCACAACTCTCAACTACTCACAAAATTAAAAGTACTATTTAGAACCTAACGTAAAAGGTCAACACACAACTTCAACTAAACAATTGCAAACATATAAAGAAATATTAAATAATATTAAAATAAGTCCTACTCACAATCGACAACAAATTTAACCTGAAATAGAACGGCAGCTAAGTAAGTCAATATGACTTACCTCAACAAGATGATCAAATAACCACCAAAACAAATCCAAGCAAGCAAATATCTAATATAATATCACAATACTATCTTATCAACCAAATGTGTAGGAAGCTCATGAATTGGTGTCAAACAAATGGAGAATCTAGCTTATCGAAGTCAAAAATACAATTACAAAGTATGGGAGCTTTTGTGTAAATATACAAAAACTTACCCTAACACGACTAGGGTTTTGGTGCACACCTACGGCAGCGGCCACAACTGTGGCTTCTTCCCCGGCAGGCTTCGAGGCGGCGGTTTGATGGTGGCTAAAAAATCTACGAGGGTGGCTCGATTCCGGCGACAAAGCTCCTCCAGCGGAGCTGTGAAGGTGAGGCGAAGTAGCGGCAGAACCTTAGGCTTCAATTCCTACTCATACGGTGATAAGGTGGCGGCATTTGGCCTCGTTCTTCTCTTGTGATGCTCGATTCAGGTGGCGAAGTGGGATGACGTTGCGATTCCGAGCATGGCGAGGGAAACAAGGCAAGCGCTTTTTTCGGATCCGGTAGAGGTGGATGTGATTGCGCTTGTCCCGACTTTGGCTGACGCGAATAGAGATGAGCCGCACTGTGTTGGCGTATCTGAGCGGTGGGTTTGAGTGGCAACATGAAAGAACTCTAGTGATGGCGGCCTAGTTGGCGGTGCAGTGGAAGCAAGCCACTACTGGCTCGACTCGCCTGATGCCGGTGATCGGGGCGGTGATAACATGATTTATCGACCTGTTTTAGTCACGCATTTAGGTAGATTTTTCCTTTCCGCGTTCATGTTTTAGCCTTAATTTTGTGTCATTTATGCTTTTTTAGTTGTGTCATTTATGCTTTTTATTCTACTTTGCAAGATAGATGTATACAAAAACTATTTGTGGCTTTGTAGGTGATTTGGCGCATTTTGAGCCAAAACGACGTATTTGAGGATCAAGTCTCGAAGTGGATGCATTGGAGCGAGCATACATGCACGGAAAAGGGCTAGGAATCAAGCTAAAGGCATGAAGGAACGACAAGGAGCCATCTCGGCCGAGATCCACTTACCTCGGCCTGAGATGGAGGTTTCTGTTGGCAATATCTCGGTCAATCTCGGACTGAGATCCATGAGGACTTGACCGAGATTCACTTATCTCGGTCGGCATCTCGGGTGATTTGACCGAGATCCATATGACACTGAAGATCGAAGACGAAATATCGACCTGACTGATCTCGGCCGAGATCTAGCCCGAGATTCTTCCCTGAGCGTTTTATTTCGTTTACGGGTTTTTTCTTTCTTAGCCCAATTGGTTTTAGGATGGAACTCTGAATGCTTGTGTGTGTAGGTTCACTTTGGCGTTCATACCCTCCACGTCTTTGACTCGGCGGATATAAAAAGATAAATTAACATGTTGCTCTTTAGAAGACATATAAACCTATATACACCACATACTCTTTTCTAAAGTTTTGAAGGTTTCATATGGTTTCGAAAGCCTACTTTAGTTTACCATTTGTCTACGAACTCTAGGTTTTGTTTCAAAATGCTTCAAATTATTGTTTTATGCATTCAACCTTGACCCCTTTCACTCACTATATAGAGTCTTTTAAATTATTTGCGAGATTGGAGACTCACATTTCAGTCTTCATCAAATTGTTGTTGTTGGGAAAAACGGTTGATTTGTTTGACTTCTTAATTGCGAAATCTTGTGTTATTTGATTGTCTTGCTTCTTTTTTAATGTCAGTGGAAGGAGTGCAGGCAAACCATTAACTCCATAGATTCTGGATCAAAGAGAATTATATGTAGCAGCTGTATCAAATCGGCCGACCACTACAACCAATCGGCCAACCACTCACCCAATTCCATTTATCTCTCTAACTTTGAAACCATGTATGATCCTAATTGTTTAGTGATTCCCTCGTGAAGCAACAATGCCACCACTACCTTAGTGGTGACATTATTGTTTGGATGACACAAGATTGATCCTAATTGTTCAACGAGATTTATAACATAACGGAAAAATTATAATAAAAAACAAATTTAACGATAACAACAAATAACAAAAATGAGAATTTTCCGATATCAATTAATATAAACAAATGTAAATATTTATATAATGAGATGTGATAGCCCATATGGTTGTCACTTTACCTTCCTTTTTTCTTAAATCACTATTGTAAACGCATTCATGAGTTTATTATGTAGGGGCAGTTTGGCATTACCTTCACTCCTTCTTTGTTCAATTTTAGTTATTGGTTTGATTTTATATGATTTTTTTAAATTATCTTTCAAGCCATTAAGATTGTTAAGAGCCTCAATTTTGTTTTTTTTTAAAAAAAAAAAAGTAAGGGTGATATTAAAGTTGGTTCAAATAGATTCGGTCCATATCATATTAGACCTAACTACATTGAAAAAATATTTGCTTCACAAAATATAACTTAATTATAATTATGAAAAAAGTAAATAATCAAAGCACTAAACAGAAAAAATATGGATTACAAATAAGTCAAATAATTAATGTAACTAAATGTTGAGGCAAGATTTATTTCTGATGGGTAGCTCAATATTATTAGTTTGTTAGGTGGAGGAGCATCCACCGCAGCTCAGACTCATTCCTCCTTTCTTTGCCTCTTGCTGGTGACTTGTAAATGAAGCTTTGTCGAGCCTATTTCAAATCAAACTAGTATAAAAAACATAATACGTAATTGTCTTGTAAGTCATCAAATTTGGTTGAGTGTCTAACCACTTCTACATTTAGGGTGAGCAAGAACTTGACTTAATCGATATATATTTGGCTTGTGAGAATAATCAACTTTGTGCCTTTATACGAACTAATATCTACCAATTACTCAGTTGGTCTAGTGGTAAAGTGACGTTAATAATATTCGAGTTCGAATCCTCCGGCAGCAAGAGCTTGACTTAATCGATATATATTTGATTAATTGATATATATTTAAGGTGTTGGCTTGGAGATTCGAGTTCGAATCCTCCCGGCAGCATGTATGGAAAAAACTGATATTGGGAGGGTCTCCTCGAAATGGGTCACGACCGTACCCGGTCCGGATGTAGAGCGGCTTAAGCCGACCGAACCGAACGTAAAAACAAAAATAAATAAATAAATAAATAAATAAATATCTTGAGATGCAACTTAATCTTAGCTCATGTCAATCAAATTTAATCTTTAACATACTAATAATATTTTTTGAGTAAGGCAAGGATGTATTCCAAAGTAAGTAAGCATGACGCTTTCAATAGATACTTTCCGTATAAAAAAAAAATTGATCCAATTCTTTGATCTGACTGAGTCGAATTCAATAGACACTTTTCCTTCAGATCTGATTTGAACCAATATACATTCTAAAAAATATCATAATTGTTATAATATTAAAAATTCGGCCCTATTCATAACCATTAAAAATTCTATGATTAATTACATAAGTTCTATTTCTCTCGAAACCTTCTATAGTTTGAAAGAAAAAATTGATCAAAACAATTTTGGTAACCCACTTCGTTAATGGTAAAACACTTTCATCCGCCATTCTAGATTTTCATCCGCTTTTTCGGTCAAATAACTCAAGTACCGACAAAAATGAAGGAAATTTTTGTAAAACCCGAAAATGTGACTCGAGTTGATCAAGTAATCGGATAAAATGGATTAAAGCTTAATCCTTTAAATTGTGCTTGGGTGATGTAATATCCTAATTTTTACTTTTATTTCTATCCCGGAAAACTCGACTCGTAAGTATCGAGTTGATCGAATAACCGATTCCTTCTCCTTCCTCATACCTTCTCGGCCCATTTCTTTGTCACGAGCCATAACCTATCCTCTGAGCCCATCTCTAGCTTCTCCTTGTGTTGAACGTTTTGCCCATTCCAACACCTCGGCCAGTAGCTTTATGAATCTGCCGTTTGCAAGCCCGTAAGTAGCTAACCTTCAACATGCCATCCTTATCAAAAGTAACGGCTTTCCTGCAGACGTACGGTGTGGAGGGGACCAACTCCTCCTCCTGCTTCCCTTTACATTCTCCACCTCTCTCCCTCGTGCCTTTCTCTTCCTCCCACGGTGACCCTCACCATTGCCAACCATCTTTCTCAATCTCACGACAACCACCATTCCCTTCTTCACGCTCCTCTCTGGACGTACAGACACTCCACACAAGGAGGCTACTATACTCCGGACCCACCTGATGCAGACGAAGCCGAGACGAGCTACTCCGTCTCCATGGATGTCTTCTGGTAAGTGACCCTACTGCTCATGAAGTGTTGTACACAAGTGTGACGAACTGACCACCTCTTCCTCCCTTGAACTCGGGCCACCTTAGGTGAACGAGTGAAACGGAAGTCTCGAAACAATCACCCTCCACCTCCACTTGCGTGACTGCCTACGAGCCCCTTCTCGAGCACGGCTTGGAAAATCTCCAAGGTGAGACTTAACCCTTGCCCTTGTGACGTTCTTCTCTTCACCCCTGACTGGAAGACGTGTTGAACCCTTGTTAACCAACGCAGAAGAAGTAGCACTCTCTCCAGATCGACCTTTCTTCATTGTTGCCACCTGAGCAAAACTGCTACTTTGAGCCAACTTTTGGGCACGTTATACTTAAGTTCAACGGATGGTTTTTGGATATGTTGTAGTAGACATATGATAGTATAACATGTTAAAATTATAGAAAGATCCAACGGTTGGATCGAGAGTTGTGACCTTCTAAAGTTGGAGAAAAATTCGGTTTTTTAGAATGAGCATGTTAGGATGTAGACTTTGGTGAATTTGTGTAGATTTGTGGTCGTGGCTTTTAGAAGTTTTGATGCTTCCATTCTGTTGTAGTCATTACCTAGTATGCATATGAATTATTTCGGAAATTTGAGGAACGTACATTTGACGTAGTTAAATCGAGGTAGTGACGTTTAAGGTTTTACTTCGTGAATCGAAAGTTCGGGAAACTTTCGAACTCGTTTGGGATCGTTTTATGTTTATAAGAAGTGGTTAGATGTTTTTATAAGAAGTGGTTAGATGTTTTTCAGAAGTTTAGAGACTCGTTTAACCATTTTAGAATTTTAAGAAAATTCGGGGTCAAACCGTAATTTCCTTAAAAGTTAGGATTTGTGACTTAGGATATAAGTTTGAGTATACCTCAAACCCGTTATGGATCTTTTAGGGTTGTGAGATGTTTTTGGACAATAGTGAGGGTCTTAGACCCGTTTTGGGCACTTTTCAGAATTATAGGAATGTTATAGGCGTTTTGATAATTTTCGTAAAAGTTAGGGTTTTGCCGTTCTTTCTTTCCAAAACTTCCCGAATGGTCTAGAAGCTTCTTAAAGCTTCTTACACATTAGTTTTTGGATACTGAGACGTTTCTGTTATCACCAAGCTACTGAGATCACACACGGACGGACCGGGACGTATCATTAGTTGGACTTCGGACCAGTGCAGGTAAGTTTTATGACTTACTTAGCCCGCTATTCTTTGTGTTAGTATGTATTGCTAAAGTGGTGTTTGTTGAGTGTTTCTTAATTATAACTTGACTAGGATGACGTTACTCTTTTATTAGACCCAAGTGTATTAATAACGGGTCGCATATCACTGGCCAAAATCTGTCTAGCGATTGAGAGGTTCTTTGCGACCGGGCCATACCGGTATAAGGTGAGGTGCATCGGATCCACTCCGGTTGGTATACGGGGACAGAGGCGAGTTTCGGGAGATTCTCGTGCTACAAAATAAGTTGAACTAATAGAAGTTAATCAACTTAATCAAAGATAATAAAACGGTTTGAATGCAGCTTGTTGATGTGTTTACTTTCCGCTATTATATGTGTTTGTGTTTTAGTATACTTTATAATGCCTTGAATAGCTAGCTAAGGGTTTATACCGTCTTGTGTTAGACATACAACAGGGTAGGACAGCTGTTGAGTGATCCGGAGTCGGTGGTCAGCCAAGTTCCCGTACAAGGTAGTCGGGACGTTGGGTTTTTCTTTGTTTTCCATGAGACTAGACTCGTATTTTCTTTGGATTCTAGTACGTGTAGTGATGGCTGACTTTCTCTTCTGCACGTTTATGTTATCATGCATGCTTTAAGACTTTATTTGTTTTCGTCTTATTTGTGTCTTGCAAATGATCATGTGATATTGTCGTCAATCTAGGATAGGGACTCACTGTGAGGTCCTAGCCCGTGACGCCCCGAGTTCCTAGAATTCGGGGTGTTACAATTTTCATCCCAAATCAACCTCGAGTCCTATTTTGCGCATACCTTGGAGTTCAGTTTTGACCAACATGTGATTGGTATGGACCATGCAATCAATTGCTCATGCCAATCACTTCTACCTTGATCAAGTTTTAGCGTGCTAAATTGACCTCCACCTCTCTAGGAACAAACCTTATGAGTGGAATGTCAAGAACTTTGCAAACCTCATTTATCCCAACCTTTCAAAGATTACCGCAGCTCAAGGCCACTCTCTCTCGTAGTGTAGACGCAAGACTAACTTCCCGAAAAGCAGCAACGCTCATCGCTTGACAATTAAAAGCCATACTTCTATTCTAGCTCGAGAAGTACAATGAGCTCGAGATAAGCAAGATAAATATTATCCTAAAAAGAAGCTCGACGATTATAAAATACTATTCATTAACATCCAAAATATATTAACGGACCACCACAAAATGATGGAGTCTATGGAAAATATCAATATCTCTCCCATCAAGAAGCTAACATTTTCTTTCTTTAGCTAAATAAATTTGTTGTGTATATATCATCGTGAAGAGTTTGTTTGTGTCTATCCATAAACACTCAGCTCCCGTTTGGTTGTAACTACGAAAACGGAAACATAATGAAAATGAATCTAGTCCATATATATATCATGTTTCCGTATATATATGAATTAGATTCGTTTTCATTTCGTTTTCGTTTTCGAAGTTAAAACCAAACGAGCTCACTGTTTAACTCATTTTCTTGTATTCAACCAACATGTCTCCCAAAGCTAGATATTAGGTTGGTATTCACGTTCACCCATAGAAACTTAAACTTGCTAATTCACCATTGTTGTCTACTGCAATCCCATTCTTCAAGTTACATGCATTGAAGATTTTCTTTGTCACCTAATCATGGATGATGTTAGTCCACCCCAAATACCATGGGACTATGGGAGAACTCGAGTTCATTGCATTTTTTTTCCCGCAATTTTTTGTGTGTGACGGTATGGGCCCGAGATTTACGAAATTTGCGCTCAAAACTAACAAATAGTAGGGCTGTGCAAATATGAACCGGACCGGACCGGACCGGTTTTTTCGGGTCCGGTCCCCGGTCCAAAGATTTTGGAAATTCTGGTCCCGGTCCGGACCGGAAAAGACCGGTTTGGACCGAAATTTATTTATTTTTATTATTTTATTAATTTTAATTTATATAATTTTTTTTAAAATCATATATATTATGTAAATATTAATAACAATTATATATATTTTTAATATATTTTTTTAATTTTTGTAAAAATATATTTATTTTATTTTATTCCGGACCGGAATGGACCGGACCGTAACGGTCCAATCCCCGGTCCAGAATTTTAAAACTTTCGGTCCACCTCCCGGTCCGATCCGGTCCGGTCTGGACCGGTTGCACAGCCCTAACAAATAGAGCTTCTGCAAGCAATGTCTTCCTCAACTCGGTATCGGGTTTGGGCCGAAGCCCAAAAATAGGACATTTATTAGGTGGGCCTGAAATGGGCTGATTGTTTTGTTCGTTGCCGCTTTGCAGAAATTCATGTAATGAAATCTGTATGACTCGGTGTTTTCTGGTTTTTCCGACTCCGCTCTTCTCCCTATCTGCTCCTGCTTTCCCTCCAAAGCCGCTCTCCTCTTACACACCATCAGCTGATTTAAGGGTTTTCTAGTCATCAATCTTGTCCCTCTGTGGAAGATCAAGGTACGAATGCCTATTTATATAGTATAGCCTTTTGAGTTTTGAGCCCTAATTTACCTTGTTAGACACATTGTGTAGCGCAATCATCGATTTTCTAATTTTGCTTTTGATTATGGCCTGAAATTAGACCGACCAATTTATATCTAGGTCTTTTCTTGTTTTTTTTTTCTGGTGGAATTAGACTTCCTGATGAATGAGATCCTTATGAGGAAAAAGGATCATTGATTCGTTTCAAAACCTTGAGGTTTTTTATTTCTCTTTGAATTGAGTAAAAGGGTCTTTGGTTTGGAGGTTTTTGTTTTCCTTTTATGATCCCCAAATGGTTACACCAGTGTGATTCCTATTCAACAAAATCTCAGCGGTGCATTTCCTTTGAATTTGGAACTATAATTATAGGCAGTCAGCTCATTTATGTACCTATGGAGAAGAGTATCTAAATTACTTTTCCATACCCAGAATATAATGCGCCAATATTATTTCCACTGAATTTGGAAATAGATTATGTAATTTTCTAGTTTGTTTTAGAAGGGAGAAGTTAAATGTGTGCTTTCCCTTGATGGCTTTGATGTGAAGTGTGGATCTATATAGGTGGTTGTAAGTTGTGACTTTGAACTATCACCTACTTCAGTTAATGTGTTTTCATGTTTCCTTGGATTTAGTTTTGCGTGGAGGTGGTGGTGTTGGTGTTCTTCATCTGATCATTTCTTGAAGTTGCATCAATGGTTAGTTCCTGTCTTAACACTCTTTTTTGTCTGTCTTTTGCATTTTGTCAGCCAGATGAAGTCATTCTTGCAGCATTTAATTTGATTTTATGATTTTTGTAATTGATTTTGCATTTCTCTTATTCTTGCAACCTGGATTATAAATCTACTTAGTGCTTTGAGATTTCTGAAACCATCTTTGTATGAAATTGGTGAATTATGTGCTTTTTCTTGGAACCCCTCAAAAGCATAGGTTTTCTATTCTGACAATTGTTTTGTGATTGATGTACCAGGCAACTCTGAATGATTCCTTTTTGGCTGATCTTGATGATTTATCAGACAATGAAGCTGACATCCCGGTGAGTACATGCCACTTTTATAGCCCCCTCCCTCTTCTTTCGACAGAGTAGCGGTTTTACATATGTAATTATTGCTTCTGAACTTTGTTTTAGATGTGTTAAGAATTGTGTTAATGATATCACTTTATAAAACTTTCTGACATTCCTTCTACAAAAACAAAACTTTCTGACATGGCCATTTCTGAAATTGCAAATCTCATTGATGTTTTCTCCTGCAGGAGGAAGAAGAGGTTGGTGCCGGAAATATGGAAGAAGATGTTGATGGTGATGATGTGGAAGACATAGAAGCTCTAAATTATGATGATCTGGATAATGTTTCAAAATTGCAGAAGACCCAACGTTATAATGATATAATGCAGGTCAGCCATAATGGTCTACTTGTTTTACATGTACTGAGAGTAGGATATTCCTGTTTTTTTTTGTTCCTTGATATCCGTAATGCTAGTAGTTTCCACCATGAAGAGCTTGTAGTTATAATTGTTGGACATTGCTCTTCCATTTTCTTACATCTAGGGATTAAGAGTTCTTAATAGTCTGTTATGATTCCAGAAATGTTTCTTTCAGAGGATAAATTGTATGAGTTTTGCTTTGCAGAAAGTAGAAGATGCTCTGAAAAATGAGTTAGTCGATGCTGGCAACAATATAGTTTTAGAAGATGATCCTGAATATCAGCTGATTGTTGACTGCAATGCCTTGTCTGTTGATATTGAGAACGAAATCACTATTATCCACAACTTCATTCGTGACAAGTATCGGTTGAAGTTTCCCGAGCTTGAATCACTTGTCCATCACCCCATTGACTATGCTCGTGTTGTTAAAAAGATTGGGAACGAAACAGATTTGACCTTGGTTGATTTAGAGGGTCTTCTTCCATCAGCTATTATCATGGTTGTTTCGGTTACTGCATCCACTACCAGTGGCAAGCCTCTGCCTGAGGATGTCTTAGAGAAGACAACTGAGGCTTGTGACCGAGCTCTTACACTTGATTCGGCAAAGAAAAAGGTTCTTGATTTTGTGGAGAGTAGAATGGTGTATATTGCCCCTAATCTATCAGCCATTGTTGGAAGTGCTGTTGCTGCAAAACTTATGGGGACTGCAGGAGGTTTGTTTGCTTTAGCTAAGATGCCTGCATGCAATGTTCAGCTTCTTGGTGCCAAGAAAAAGAACTTGGCAGGTTTTTCTACTGCAACATCTCAGTTTCGTGTGGGCTATGTTGAGCAGACTGAGATATTTCAGAGCACACCGCCTGCTCTGAGGATGCGTGCTTGTCGGATTTTGGCTTCAAAATCTACTCTTGCAGCACGTGTTGACTCTACTCGAGGAGATCCAACTGGAAAGACTGGTAGGGATTTGCGTGAAGAGATCCGTAAGAAAATTGAGAAGTGGCAAGAACCACCACCTCCTAAGCTACCAAAACCTTTACCAGTTCCTGATTCTGAACCTAAAAAGAAAAGAGGGGGTCGCCGTCTGAGGAAGATGAAGGAGAGGTATAGACGCTTCCCATGCAATCATACTTTTGCTGCTGTGTCGCTCTCTCCACTTCCAATTGGTTGCTCATTTGTATTCGGGGTTTTGCAGATACGCCATCACAGACATGAGGAAGCTAGCCAATAGGATGCAATTTGGTATTCCTGAAGAGAGTTCTTTGGGTATGATTAACTTTCTTCACCTCATAGTTGCAACTTTATAGAGACATTTGCATGAATCCCTTATCCATTTTATCCTGTCTTGTGGTCAATATATTTTTTATTCTATTCCATGTAGGTTAAGTGGGTAACATTTTTGAAACTGTTTATTTTATTAGCGCACCAACGTACTCAATAACTGCCTAAGGAGCCTGTGAACTTGTTGGGGCTTTTTCATCAAATTTCTCTCTCTTGCTGTATGGTACCTATAGGAGGAAAAAAAATGTCTAAAGGTCACATAGCACTTCAAAATTCAGGTCACCTTGTTAATTTTGATAAAGTTCTGGTTAATGTCCACATACTGATGACCATCAATGTCGCAATTCTGCTTATTAATTATTATTGCTCTGATTAGATTGTACTTCTCTGATCTTTTCTTTTTTTAACCTTGTATGGCTTCATTGCTTCATGTTTCTATGATTGCGGTTCTTGTTCACAGGGGATGGTCTAGGAGAAGGGTATGGTATGCTTGGACAAGCTGGTAGTGGAAAATTGCGAGTATCTGCAGCTCAAAATAAGCTTGCTGCAAGAGTTGCCAAAAAGTGAGTCACCTTAATTTTTACTTCTTCTGTATCTTGTTTGTAGCGAGTTTTCTTGCCCTTTCCCAAATAATGAACATTGGCCTATTATTTACAGGTTTAAGGATAGAAGCTATGGGAGCGGTGGTGCTACCTCTGGTCTGACATCAAGTCTGGCATTCACACCAGTGCAGGTTTATCTTCGATTGTTTTGCATTGTGATGTTGCCTTTACTGTGACTGATAGTTTATAGATGTAGTTTTGTTCAATTTCTCTTGTTATATTCTTCTGATATGAGTTATGCCGCACTTCCTTCAGGGGATTGAGCTGACAAATCCACAGGCTCATGCTCATCAACTGGGGAGTGGTACGCAGAGTACTTACTTCTCCGAGACCGGAACATTTTCAAAGATCAAGAGAACTTGAGGCTCCCTTTTACAGAGAGGTTCTCTCATGGCTGTGTATCAAAACAGAGTAGAGGATGGAAGATGGTTTGCACTGACCTACTTCAGAGACTACTTTATTCCTATTGTCGCCTTTGTACTATTTGTAGAATTGTAAGTACTTCCATATTAAGTTTTCTTTGTCAAAAGTGCCCTGGTTTGATGGAATTTCATTTCAGTCGATCACCAATTCAAGTTAAACGTTTTTATTTTTGTTTGATTGGATCTCATTCACTAAACTTTTCATATTTTTATATTAAAAGGGTTAGAAATCCAAATAATATACATTATAAATGTTTCATATTATTCATTTATAGATAACATTCTAACATAAAGTTGAACAACTATGTATGATTACTTGCATTTTGCATTATTATGTCTGGAGATCTATAAAGACAAGTACTTGAAAGCTGAATCTCTTCTGTGAGATTTAGGACTGGAGCTGGCAAGGATTTGTAGACAGATAGCCTTGCTCTATGAAAGAAGCAACACAGTCATCAAACATCTCTTCAATAGGCTTGAATTTGAACCCTAAGCTCTGTATCTTGCTAGTGTTCAACTCATAACATGGCCTCTCTGGGTTCTCAATCCTGCAATTTAGTCAAATAGCTTCTCAGTATTAAGTATTTCATGTTCATGTATTGTGAAGAAGGCAAACCTGGTAGGGATAGGATATTGTGGATAGCGCGACAGCAGGAAAGCGGCCAGTTCATCAGGCTCCATCTCCTTGGTGCTGCAGAGGTACCGTCCCTCGGCTTCCGGGTGCTCGTACACCAGTATGTGACACATTGCCACGTCATCTATGTGTACATATCCCATCCTCCCATGAAACTCGAACTTTGTTGTCTCTCCTGCATTTCTTGTGTCAAATTATAGCCTGAGTACTTGTGTTATAGATTAATAAGAGAAGTGTTTAGGTAATATTGCCTTTGAACAAGCCGAGAATGTCAGAAGAAGTAGAAGACAAGACGGGCGACAAGCTTGGACCAACAATGAAGGATGGAACCATTGTTACTAAATCAATGTTATTTTCTTTGCTGAAGTCCCAAGCAGCTCTCTCTGCATGGATCTTTGAGAGTGCATACCAAACCTGAAACATTTCACAAAGCTCTACAGAGCTCCAAACTGACTCATCTAAAGGAACCTTTGGATCAATGTCATCTCTAATTCTAACTGCTGAAGATGATGAGGTGAGAACAACACGCTTCAAAGACGGATTCTTTTTGCAAGAGCGAAGCACGTTCAACGTTCCTTTGATTGCCGGCTCTAGTATCTCAGCCTAAGTATACAACATATGTCAGTTTGATCATATAAAAAGGAACAAGTGTCTTATCTATTTTGATGAATTTTCACTTGCCTTGGGATCAGATTTGACAGCAACCACAGGTGACGCGGTGTGGAAGACGCCATGACAGCCCATGATGGGCTGATCGAAACTACCTTCCGCCATCAGGTCAGCTTTCATCAGTTGAAGCCTCTCTTTTGCACCTTCCAGCTTCCATAGATGTGCCACCTTGCTTTCATCTCCTATAAAAATATTAGTTATCATCTTAATAAGCTTAGACACATGAATATAAAAAGAAAGTAGGAGGATGGTGAACCTGGATCTCGGACAGTTCCAACAACGAAATAGCCGGAGCTGAGGAGTCTCTTAACAATCCAAGAAGCTAAAAACCCGGATGCTCCTGTGACACACACCCTTCTACCTTTCCCTTTCCCATTCAACTTCTCCATTTTTGTGTTCTTTTTCTGAGCTTCAATCTTATTGTCCCTTTTAAAACATGGCATTTACTCATCATCAATATTCATGCATTCTTGGCTTCTCATCAACATCTCTTCTTCCTGCAAGAATTGGGTTTGGAGGGTGGAAGGCAAGGGGAAGGTATATCATACCGAACCCGTGATTCAAGGTCTCATATAGATTTAATTTGTTTCCAAAATTGAATAAGATTTTTGCAAAAAAACTATAGTTCACATAACAAACAACTCTCCTCACGTGAACGCGTGGGATGTTAAAATCTGAATTGACATACATCATCACTACTACTGTATCAGTAATATCTATCAAAACCCGAAATCGGGATCCTCTTAACCGCAATTAACCATGGCTTTCTGTCTGATGGTTTTGTCAAACTGATGGGATGTTAGGAGGAGATTGTGGGGAACCATTTTCAAGAAGAAAGCTTCTGCTACAATAAGATCTTGTCGTGCTCGATGATGATGGGAAGTACCTGCCTTCACCAGAGTGGAAACCTCTCTGGCTTTTCCCTTTGCCTGATGATTTTCTCATTCCTTGAGATCCTTCACATTCGTCGTCCTCAACAGAAAGCAAGAACCCATTGTGCTTTGGGTCTGAGATTTCATAAAGAAGCCTTAGAACCTGTTTGATAGACGGCCTAGCCCGCCCTTCAATCTGGGTGCACCACTCAACTATTTCTACTAATGTCTTGAGCTGTTCATAGTCGAAGTTGTCACCAAGAGCGGGGTCCACAAGCTCGTGTAATCTGGTCTCGGAACACATATATGGCTTTGACCATTCTACTAGGTTTCTGTTTTCTTGTATGGCTCGCCTTGAAGTCACAAGCTCTAGAAGCACCACGCCATAACTATAGATGTCACTCTTCTCTGTGAGATCCTGGGTCACGACATACTCAGGGTCCATATAACCTGAATGTCAATCCAAATACGATGTTAGATAAGAATAGATTGAAATGGTCTTGATTATATCAGACTGTTATCTATTTGTTTGCCTTACCTGGTGTACCACGAACATCGGTGTTTATAGGTTCAAAGCAAACTGAACCGTCTTTTGAAGCATGTGCAAGACCAAAATCTGCAACCTAGAAACAAATATTGAATTTTCAATTCCAAGGAGATAATTTGTACAGCATCAGCATTTCATGATGGCCTATAAAGAAGATAGGAATGCACCTTTGCTACAAAATTCTCATCTAGCAAAATATTGCTGGATTTTATATCTCGGTGGCAAAGAGGAGGATCACAATAGAAGTGAAGGTACTCCTGTACACAATAACAAAAAAGGGAAGGTAATTTCTTGCAGAATTGATCTACCATACATGAATTTCATTTCCAGTAAAATTCAAATAAAGACATACTTATAGCTCAATTAGATTAACAATAGTTTTCAGTTACCAGGGCATTTGCCACATCAATGGCAATCTGGATTCTTGACTGCCAGCTTAATGGTGTCCTGTCTGGAGCTATGAAAAGTAATGAAAACATGTGAACGTGAAGCTAAAAGATTTGCAGGACCTCCAACTTATCAGACTAGACATTTCAACTTGGAAGAAACTCGTAATCTTACTTACAATGAAGATGGTCTTTCAAACTTCCATTTTGCAAATACTCATACATAAGAAACCTACAACAAATCAAAGCCCGAAAGAAGATAAATTCCTATACATTAGTTCACATGTTGATATTAGGAAAAAAAATCACATTGATTTACCTCTCCTGTCTCTCAATGCAGAAACCTTTGAGAGACACAAGGTGACGATGATGTAATCTGGCTACGAGTTCAATCTCCCTGCAGAAATCATCCTCCGCTTGCTCTGAAACTTTATCCATGCGCTTAACAGCAGCCACAAAACCATCACCAAATTCGGCTTTATACACAGTTCCAAACCCCCCTTGTCCAATGACTATAGTAAAATTGTTTGTGGCCTTCTTGGTTTCCTTATATGTGAATTTTCTGAACACGGAAGATGGGCCTACAGTACAAAACAATCAGAGAAGGGAGACGTGGCATATTATGGCCAAAATTTTCTTCTTTCCATATGTTTAAATTTATTTTTTTTCCTGGAGAGTAGAGAACTGACAACCACAACAAAAGGCATACCATCCTGAATCTTCAATATAGGGCGAGGAGGACGAGGGGGTGCTCTCATGGAAGTCTTAAAATTACCCTCAGGATCTTCAAGCTCTTTACTCTTCCTATGGATAAAATATATGACAGCCACCAGAAGCATAAGAGAGATTACAGAAATAGCAATCCCAATTGCAGGTACAACTGTGAGATGGTAGTGATGATGGCTCCCCTTAAGAGGTAGACCAAGTGTCAGATCACTTGGGCCAGCAGCGATCAATGGACTCAGGGATGCCTTTGGGGTCTGTGCAGATGATGATTCTGTTGAAACTAAAGCAAAAGGGAAGTTATAATCAAGCTTTTCTCGTAAGTTCTTACAGAGGATGCAAAATATAGAAAATACTAAGACTTGATAAATTTATCTTAATGTTAAAATTTCGAATTTGAAAACATACTATGCTAGAGATGAAAATGGCAGAAGTTGATTATTTCAATCAAAAAGAAGAGTTCCCGTTCTGTTGTTTGGATTTCTATAAATGCAGAAGTGGCAGATATATACAACGCATACAGAAAATAAGCATGAGAAGATTAGAAGAATGTATATGTGTGTGTCTGTATAAATGCGTATACGAATATAGTGTGCTAAAATATGCAAAAAAGCAAGAGAGAAAAAACAAGGGATAACCCTTGTCACAAGGGTTAACTTGAGAAAAGATTATCTCAAAAGTTAAAATTCCCTCACTATGTTATTACTCCTAAAGTCCTAGTAAAACTAGAGATTGTGTATTCATCTAGTAATGACAGAACTTCAAGCTCTCATCCTAGTTCCTAAAATATTCTAGCATTGTTTGTATGTCCTGCTTATGATGCACTTTTTACTTACAGTTACAAATAAGTAAGTACTTACATTTGAAATTCAAATGGACTCTTACCAATAGTACTAAGCCCAGGAGCATGAAAAAAACAGCCAGCAAATCCAACAGCTGAAGCATCATCGGCGTGGCTTACAAGAGCTGCAAATGTAGCATCTCGGCAAGTATTGAGTGTCACACTATCTTCTGCTCCTATAACATCACGCAGATAGATGATGCTGGCATTTATGCATTTTCTGCAATCACTTTTCTCGAGAACTGGAACCACACAATTCTTAGACACATCTCCAAAACTTGGTGATTGAACCATCTGTGCGACAGTCGTTCTGCCTTTACATTCATAAGTAACAGGAATCTTTGTTCCAAGTCCACAAAACTCGGTGGCGTTCTGAGGGACACCATATAGCTTAAATGTTTCTGATATAGAGTGGAGACAGACCTCAGATGAATCCAAAGCAACTCCAAGATCACCTGTCGCATGTGAATATCGAGCAACTGTGACTGCAATAAATGCATTTATGTAACGGCAACATTTTCCCCGGTCATTCGGATTTGAACACATGGAAGCCACAAGTGTAAAGTTGGATTCATTGAGGATTAAAGGACAACCTGCAACAGCAAAAAAACTATTAGAACTACTGAAAACGAAAACAGTAGCTTGAAGAAGCAAATTTTGGACAATTCTATAGGCATAACCTAAAAGCAAAGTATCTCTTTCGTCTTAAGCAAGCAATTATGATACTAATGCTCATTTTTTTAAATGGAAATGGGATTCCTGTTCAAGCCATTTACTAGACTTGGCTGTGAATGCATACATTTAAAACCTGATTTTTGCAATTTCAGATGAGATTTCGGTAACCAGGTTGTTCAGACTTCTAGGTGTCTTCAAATGATCAGTTCTCTAAACTATTTACTTTACATGGATGATCAATGCAAGTCCCTGTAGATTTCTATCTTGATGTTACTGATTAGTATTTTCATTCAACATTTGCACCAAACAAAGAAATGCATCTCTACTAATTTTTTTGGTTACCCAAAAAGTACTAGCATTCAACATTAGCAAACACCAAAGAAGAAGAAAAGGCTCAAAACAGAAACAAAACTTAGCACCCATTTCCTGACTCATGAATGCATCTCCACGGAATAAGTACATCTGAAAAACCCTGTCAATTAACAAAACCAAATGAAGATGCTCAATATAGTCATTCCATATTGAAAAATTACTTGATGTCCTTAACTAACTATCAAAAGGAAAATTCATGGCAAAGTCCTATCACCCAAAGCGAAACAGTACCCGCCCAAATACTTAGAAACAGCAAACCGCCTGAATCTCGAAACATTGTTAGAAATGGTTAACAGAAAATTCACAAATTAGGGAAGGAGATAGCAAACTACATGGCAGAAATCAAATTGTTATCTCATTTGCCCTCTTTCGTGTCAGTCCGAACAAGTAGAGGAAACAGCAAATAGAAGAAAGAGAAGGAGACAGGTGAGTAGCTAGAAAAGGTCGAGGGAAAGGGAAGAAAGAAACAGTAAATGCATCAAACCTGCCATTATTAATGGAAGCTTGGTCGGAAGACAAGTCGCCATTAGTCCAAAAATGGCCGCCGCCCAGTAGACAATCAACCCCATTTCAATGAGAGTGAGAGCGAAAGAGAAGCCCAGGGAGATATCTTTTTATGGGTATGTTTTCATGGTTTTGAGAGACTAAAAAGGGCAGCAAGAGTCGCCATTAGTCCTAAACAAACCCTCTCATCATATTCCATTCATTAATTTATATATTTGGGTTTTGGTGGTTTTGTATACTTGTAGTTGTGTGTATTATGGAAATTGGAGGGGACAGAATCATGCTTCTAACGACGTCGTATTGGAGGGGACATAATCATCCTTTTAAATGTTACTCATTTCATTATGTCAGCCGTGTTGTCTGAAATGTGTTAAAGGAACTTACGATAATGATAGGGTCTATTTCTTTTTTTATTTTAATAGAAACTGAATTACATTATATTGATCTTCGCAATATCAGTAAGAAATTGCGAAAATTCGTCAACAATATTCGTTCCACAATAATAGAAATATTACAATAAGTCCATGCAAACGGATAATTTGTCAAAAAATCAAAGATCCCAACATTTCCAACAATAGAGAAGATGCATGGGAGCGCATGTAGAGGAGGGTTAAAGACAAGAGTAGAAACGATTATCATGAAAGGAGTCAAGACAATCCCTCCAAAAGTAAGGATTTTGCTCCCCAAATACTGCTCCGGAGATAGCTAGGCCGATAGTCGAGTCTAGAGGAGAGGAAGTCAGTTCGGTTGAAGTATATATATGGCTTGTAATAGACTATGCAATATAGTATTGTATAAGATCTCGTCATCAAACCCCAACCTTGCTTAGCAAGTAAAGAATGATTAAAGAGCTTCAAATCAATAAAGTAAAGGGCACCACGTCGTTTAGGAAAACAAAGGTCATTTCACGTCCGTCACTGAATTTCCCGATATCCCTCATAGTTTCTCACAAAAACTTGGCTAAGATCATATTAATATCAGTAATAATGCCACCACAGAGATGATAGATGATCATGATTTAAGTAGGGATGCGCTTTAATCCTTGTTATATACCAAAGCAACGGTAATAAACACATGTCATTTTCATGTTCGTTTCGTCTACGTGTTACGATGAGATTTAAAACCACCAAATTTCTTTTTTAAAATAAAAAATAAAAATTATATTTAGATTATTCGATAGTCTCCTTAATACATCATAAGAGATTATAATGCATCATAAACTTAAAATATCATTATGCATCAGTAGTTGCTTATAACATAAATCTATTTTTTATCAATAAAATGATATTGTAATGTATAAAGTGTCAACACAAATAAACTTAAAATATCATTATACTTAATTCACCAAAAAAAAATATATCATTATACTTATGGTGTCGCCTAATGTATTGACACATTATCAAAGTCCGATATAGACGGATTAGGTAGAGCGGGTTAAAATCAATTGGTTAAAGGAAAAGTAGTCACCGACCTTAAATACTAGGTTTGAAAGTCTCAATCTTTCGATGTAGGAATTGATTATCTCTAACACACGTGCTTAAAACTTAAAAGTATCATCACTCATATATTAACACAAACTTAAGGTGTTATCTGGTACTAACTATTAATGTGTCACCGTACGCTTAAATATTCATCAGTATGTCACATTATACTTTAAGTATTAACAAAATTTTAAGGTGTAATCACCCATTTTAGGAATCAAAATTGACCGAATACGCTTAATATTTCAACAATATGTCACCGTTATGCTCACTTCAAGGCGTGGACACTAACATGTCAGAACGCCCTTAAGATATCATCACACAACTCAAGTGTCATTAAGATGTCATCATACACACAATTTCTTACAAGTTACAACAAGCTTAAAATTGTAAACAAACATTTACTAGTCACAACACACTTAATGTATCAATATTTTTGAATTATCACAAGCTTAACGTGTTATTACTTATGTGTGAAAAGTGAAAACGCGCTTAAGGTGATCACGATACATTTAGGGTTTGTTTTGGCTATGAAAGCCTTATAAAACGTACGAAGACTATGAAAAAAGAATATTCTACTTTACGTATTGGTTGTTTGAAAACCCAATTTTACGAAAGCTTATTCTAGTTTATGAAGCTTAAATTTATCTCATATTATAAGCAACATAGAAGAAGTTTATGGTAGTCAATCTAATAATATATTACGAATATAACCTCACATAAACACTTATCAAGCTTATATAAAAATAAACTCGTTCTATTAATGGTATGTTTTAGCTACCAAATAAATTTCTATTTTACCATCATTTATAAATTCTCACTTCTCGGCCAACAAAATTATAGGAAAACTTTTCCTGAGTTAAAAAAAAATCAGGAAAAGGATAAAAACTTCAAAAAAGAGTAGATCCAGGTTTGATATCACCAAATGTTCTAGAGTAGATAGTTAGCTGAAATAAAAAGTTAAAAGGGATATTTTAAGGTAGGCTTTTACCAAATTTTGTCTGTATATAGAGAAATAGAAAATGATTTGGGCTAGGCTGGGATTAGTTGGGCTGTGGCCTGTGGGCCTAAATAAATTAATTGGTCTCTTCTGCTCACTTATTTGATAAGCTACGTTGTGCAATAATCTATGTAGAAAAAACAATGTGGGTGATTGGTAGAGAGGATTTGGAGAGAATACTGGTTTATGGCTTCAAAGACTTCGAGCCTTCCTTCATGCATGATCCGAGGGTTTCCTTGATTAAAAAACCTTGCTTCCTTGACGATGATGTAGATGTGGAGTGAACTTTCTTTGGCTGAATGATATATCTCGTTTATGCTCCAAAGTGGACACAAGTCACCTAAACACAAGAGACAAACGGGAGTATACATTCTTTGATAAAATAAGCTCTAGTTATAATATAAATGTCTAAACTCATGCAAAAACTAAGGAAAACACATGAAAGAATACTAGAAAAGATAGTATGAAAGCATTCTATCATATGGACTAAAAATCGCTTGGGAGATCAATTACCGTTATTTAATTATGGTAATATAATACAATTAGTAGCAATTCTACTAAAAAAATGCTTCCCATCACCGACCATCATCAAGTTTGGTCGGTAAGTGTCAAAATTACTTTAAAAGGACTAGAATATTCAGTTCCGTCATGCCTATCACGAAACAAATAGAGTATCGGACTTTATAGCTAACATTGCTTTCGCTTTTTTTCTATTGTACTAAGTGCATTGTTTGACTCTGATAAAGATATAATTTATCTTTTACTTGATAATGTAAGGGGTTAGACTATCTTTGAATCTCTTTAAAAAAAAAAAAAAAAGTGACGCTACTGTTATAGTCATATGTATGAAAATGGGTTTCGAAAATGAATTTAAGCGACATAAATAAGCCAGATACATTAACAATAATAAGTGTATCAGTGTATCACAAATCAATTTAAGCGACATAACTAAACCATATCAGACATTAAAAAACGAATGTCCAAATAAACACTTACAAAGAAAAGCAAAGATGACAAAGAAACTGAAATTAGTAAATATTAATTGTTGTTTTTTAATGAAAGAAATGAAGGAAAACCAAGAAAATCAATAAGATTATTATTTATAAGTAAATTAATTAATTTAAAAAATATGATTAGATATAAATAATTAATTGTATGATTAGATACTTAAGTATATACTTATGAACATGTATTTTGTTTGTTTGTCGGTGAATGAACTATGCAGTAACACGTAACATTAAATATAGTACATAAAGCATTATCTAAAATTATAGGAAATAAAGCTTGTATTTGAATCAAAATGTTTTAGTTTTTGGCTAAGTGAGAATGTTTTATTCAAAGTTTTGTGTTGACTATCACTTTCTCATTATTAGCATTGTTAATTGTGTGGAACAATAATGTTTGATACGGACAAGAAGATGACGGCCACATCAGCGTCATGTTCCGACACGTGTTGCATCAAGAGGGCCCCGTGACGCATAGACCAGTCGAGGACCACCTAACCACAATATCGGCTGCCAACACAATAAAATTTGTAAATACAAGTGATGCCATTTCTTTCATTTTTACTTATGTATGTTCAATAACTATGCAACATCAAAGTTGTCACATTTATGAAATTCAAAAATGTAAACGAGTTTATAACTATTTTTAACGTATAGTCCCACCGCTAAGACTCCAAGACCAACCACATTCATGGTTTTATAAAGTATTTAACCATTTTTACAACCGTAAATTATATTACTTTATTTTAAAAATTTATGAGATACCAGATAATTTATATTTAGCGCCCTTAAATTCTAACATAAGTTGTGCAATTTTTTTTTTTTGTCTCTAAGGGAAATCTTAAAAGTTAATCTAAAGTAATTTAATAAGGAAATTTCGGATGACAATCTTTTACTTTTAATTTTTTCGAGTTATACCTTTTTACCATTTATAAATTAACATTTTAAGAAAATAAAAAGATAAGTTATTCATTTAAGAAATTATATATACCCTTAAAATAACTATTAATAATAACTAGAAACAAAAACTATTATCTTCTTTTTCTCAAAATATTAACTTATAAATGGTATAAGAGTATAATCTGGACTAGTCTAAAACTCACGCACATACTCCGATAACTAAATATTATTTGGACAAAATCCCAAAAAGTCAAAAATACGGGGATACCATCCGAAAATTTTTCTTATGCCATTGTTTATGGGGTTGACACATTAATCTTACATTACTCTCAAAATGAAATAAATTAATGCAAAATTAAATTAAATATATTTAAAATAGGATTAGAAAGGATAAATGTTTCCAAGCTTAAAGACAAGTTTAGATTTAAAAATTAGAGAAAACTAGGTTTAGGGGTTAATCCTACAAAACCACTACTAGCAAGCATGTTCTAGTGTTGAAATTCAATCAATCAAGGGTAAATGTCATATTTGATGAGTCCATCTAAGCATCATAATCTTTTTTTGAAGCTCATATCATAGATTATATCAACTAAATCATGCAATGGTCATGCCGCAGTTCAATACTTCAGATGACTAAGCTTAAGTCACAATTACGATCATACTAAACAACATAAGCATCACATGGTGTTTTCTATATGCATACATTATCTAACATGACATAACATGGATGAATCGTTACAAATAGAGTTTAATCATGATTTCACCCCTAATCAACTCTATTCTAACATCGTAGGGATCTATATAATGCATAATCATCATCAGTTTATCTTGTAAGTCTTAATTTAGATGATTAATTAGCAATCAATCATTCAATCACATAAAAACTCAATACTTTGACTAGTAGATCTAGACTAGCAAATCCAAACCACCAACAATGAAGTAAATCTAACATGAATAATCAATATCCCTAGATTTAAGTCCCTACTATATGTTACAAATCATGTTTGAATACCCTTTATATCATGAATCAATACTAATCTAGCACGATTTAGGGATTTTCACCCCCAAACGTAAGTATGAAACTACTTATCCATCGAACATTCAATCATCATAACTAAAAAAATAAATGTTATGAATAAAAAAAAGGAGAACAAAATAGAAACAACGAAAGAAGAATGGACGAATTTGACCTTAGCAGTCAAAAGTTATGAAGGTTTGAAGTTTGAAGAAACGAAGAACAAGATGAAGAAGATGAAGAACACCAAAGTCCCTCCAATTTGATTCAAAATTCAATCCAACAAATGCTGAAAATGAGTCTAGATCTGAAATTTTGATAAAATATAATGTGATAATGCTAAACTACGATTAATGATCTTATATAGGACTTTTAGGAAGTGATCCCCTCCTCAAAATAAATTTTGATCGTTTGGATGAGTATTCTAGAAATAGTTGATGCTCAAACTCGACCCTAAACCCGAGGTAGACAAAAGTTTGCCTTTGGTCGATTTTTCACCAACTTGAGGTCGCATACTTGGTCTCTTCCTTGGTTGTTTTTCTTGCTCCGGTTCCTTAATGCTTGATCCTAAGGCTCTGATGTGAGTTTGTGAGACACTAAAATTATATATTCCCGCAAGTATATTGTCATTGTCAATGTATGTACATGGTGTTTTCATCAATGTCGAAGTCCTAAGGGATTCTATATATATTGATTGTGATGAAGTCAAAAGTAAGGTCTAAGTGTGTAAAAGAAAGGAAAAAGGGGTGATCGATGGATCAAATCTATGGGAAAGTGAATAACCGGAATCAAGTAACACAAATGTATCAAAAACACTAGGTATAAAGCTAAGACTCACAAATCAATACTAGTAGCATGCTTAAGAAGTAATATTCAATCCAAGAAGGAAATAGAGTGCATGTAATTAGGTGAGTTTATTCTAAGTAGCCTAATCTTCTTTTGAAGCTCATAGGATATCATTATGTCAATCAAGCATGCATCACATGATTTTCTATTTGCATAATAATTGATTAAGCTTAGTCACAATCATGATCATACTAGACAACATAAACATCACATGATTTTTGTTATTTTGCTTACGTTATCAAATATAAACACAATTTGGATAAAATCATCATAAGTAGGTTTGATCATCCTTTCAACCCCAATCAATCCTACTATAGCATGATAGGCATCTAAACATTGTATAATCATCTTAATATTACCCTGTAAGTCTCAACTTGGATGAATAATCTAGACATCATTCGTTCATAACGGAAGAATTCAATGCTTTTAAAAAGATAGATTTAAGCTAGTGAAAGTCTAAACCACCAACATTGAGATAAAACCAACCTGAATAAATAATAAATCTAGATTCTTTCCGTCACATATGCTACTAATCATGCTTATATTCCCTTTATATCATGAATAAACACAAAAGCAATACTAATCTAACATAATTTGTGGATTTCCACCCCCAAAACATATCAAGGGAACTCACCACACATTGTAAATATGAACATCATAACAATAGAATCAAATGTCATGGTTGAAAAGTAGACGAGAAAATAGAGAATTAGAAAGAATGGATGAATTTGGACTTACCAATCAAAAGTTATGACCAAAACAAGTTAAGAGAATGAAGAACTAGCAAGAACAAGGATGAACACCAAAGTTTTCCTTTAATTGATCCAAATTTCCGTCCAAATCAGCTCCAAAATATGTTTCTAGATATAAGAGAGTAGTATGATGTATGAAGAGATGATACAATTACATTCAACCAATGTGCTTATACAGGGCTCTAAGACATGCCCCTCCCCCTACGAAGCAAGTGGGTTAAGTGGCAAAGTTAGGAAAAAAAATTCAATCTCCGACAAGAATAAGTTCATATATTTAACACATGTGACTTTATAAATGGATATTCAACTAGAAAAAAATCATGGAAACTTGTTGATAACTAAACAGGAGGACGAAAACCCGACGAACTGAAAACACGATATAGATGGGGATGAATTTCAATCTCCGACAAGAATAAGTATAGAGACGGGTAGTATTTTTGTTAAATTAAAAAGGGGATGTGATAGCACTCTATCTAGAATCTTTTATCATCATCGTTCTTATTTCATTTCCTACCTTTTTGGGGCTAAATGACATATCTTATTAGTTTCTTTTCTTCCTATTATAATTTTGGAGATCTACCGGTTGGTTAATTAATTTGCATTTATGGAGTAAAATGACACACATGTAACGGAATGGCCTCATACACACTAATGACTCCCTACAGTCAAAGAAGTAAAGTCTAAGACGGAAATGATTGAGGTTTGAGACTAAAGTGAAGAACATCAAGAAACGTGTAGAAGTGCTCGACAGAGCATCAGGTCACTCGACCTCCATTCTTGTCTTCTGCACGTGACCTCAAAATGACCTATTGTTAAAGCAATGAAGTCATGGAGAAAATTATGGACCAGACCCAACACATTAGCCCAACCAATTGCTCGACTATCCCGCTAGACTAGCTTGCTTTGACATCTTTTATTCTTTCCCTTATCACTCTTGTTTGGGTTGGACTAATGGCCCGTCCCGTTAGACATTTTATCTTTTAGTTCCGATCTTATATTATTAGAAGATAATATCCTAATAAATCTAGTATTTCAGGCGATACCCTGACCCTATAAATAAGGTGTTTCAGCCATTAGGTTAAACATCTCTTTCTTCTACTTTTCATAAGCATTTGTCGCCCTTTCCTTTGTAGAGGTCACTCGACTGGACCCTTCCAGGTCACTTGACTAGCTTTGTTTCCAATCATTAATTAAAGTTTTAGAGTTTGTTTTGCTATTTCTATCTTTTCTAGGATGTAGTGAGCCCGATTACTTTGATCTATGATGTTGAATTGATTCTATGTATTTGAGTGTTTGTCTATATGAGTTATGGTAGCATGTGGAATATTCCCTTGATATATGCTATTCAAGGTGATGTTGGCTTAAGTGACAACTAGCCCTCATACCCCCATGTTGAGTTTGATGTCAAGAAAAGACATCATCTTTGGGCATGTGACAATCAATGGGTGACAACATTGAAGTATGGCAAGCAATGTCCTGACCACGTGACAATCGAACGAAGTTGTCTCCATCATAACTATGACTTACATTCGCTATTGTGGAATTGTCAACTGAGTTATATCTTATATGCATGTCGTGACAATCTAGATTCTGGAATTATTTTATCTATTGATATATATTGTTTTCTTTCATCCCTTCTACTATTTGATTTCGAGTTATCAAAAGATCCAAACTTTGACCTTTCTTCCCCCTTTATCTTCCAATCAATGTTTTACAAAGCAGTCGAGGTAATCCCTCAAAGTGATCAATTAGTCGATCAAGACTAAGGAAGCTCGAGCTTTTTTCATCCCTCGTCACAACGGGCAGGATATTCCCCACCTCTAACAACCTCGTTGACATCTCCTAGTGGCTTTCTAAGCCATCAACGTCATATTCTACTGCATTGAATAAATGCTCATTCCATGAGGGACGGTCCATGGACTTAACATCATTCAAGAAGATCACCCTAAGGATGAGAAGAGCGGTACATTATAATCAACTAGAAGAAAAATAAAGTTCATCTCGGGGGGGGGGGGGGGGGGAGAAGGCGTCAAGGAAGAGATCGAATGAAGAAAACTTGAGTTAAACAAACCGGTTCAACTCAAACCATTGGGACAATCCATGGAAGAGGAGAGGGAGATTGACTGAGAGATAAACTTGATAGGTATGTGATGTTGATTTTACATCCATAACAATTACTTTTTATTGAGACTATTCAAAGTGTTTTAAGCTCATTCTTTTGTTAGTTTTGTTTTTGCCTTTTTAATGTGTTTTGAGATAATTTTTTAATTAGTTTTTCTCAATTATTTGGCCCTAAATTAGCTTATATTAGGACATTAGGAGACATGAAAAGACACAACTTATTGATATTTAATATTGACGTTTGACTTGTGTCACGTTTTGGTTTCATCGTGATCTACTGATACATAGTTGAGGGAGATTGATTATTGGTCTAGTTTGTTTGGTTTGTTCTTGAATGCGTAACAATTTATTGAGAATTTGGTGCAATCAAATTTTCACAAGTCCTTTCTTAGCGCGCTCTTGACTTTCTTCCTTGATTATGCTAAGTTGTATAAAAGATGGTTTATTGACTTCCGCTTGGATTTTAATTAATTTGGATCAAGGTTCTTTATGTGGTTTCAAGAGGTGTGATCTATATATCTCACGATTCAGTACTCCTTTCTATCTATTTCATGTGCCATCCCACCCCAACCACCACCGCCACCACCTTGGATCTACCATCTTCGAGTCAAGATCGCATTTTGTTAGTTCTTGATGTCAAGATCGATTTCTCGCAGTTTACCTCGTATCACCGTCATTTTTCCTTGTAGAATAGTAATGCAAACTATTTTCGATCTTTTTTTATTCAAAAAATAAAATTCTATTTTTTTTCCTTTCAATAAAAAATGTTGAAAAACAATATTTAATGAAAAAAAAAAGTTCAACATCAATTTAAAGTAGGACATTTTTTGAAATCGTTATAAAATAAGTTTGAATGATATTTAAATTAATTTTTTTTGGTAAGAATGATATTTAAATTAATTTACAAAAGAAAGAACATGCTAAAAACAACATAGCTGTCGCACGTGCGAGCGTGTAAGAGCACGTGCTCCGGAGAGGAAGCAAGCGTAAGCTGTCCCCGGCAATGTTGTCCGGTTGACCAGCGACATATTGGGTCCTTCTTTCTTCTTCCTCTTCTTAGGCTTTCCTCTTTGCACTACTTATCCTCTAAACATATTTACTCAAGTAATTAAGTTTTTTGGGAATCGTGGGGTTCACTGTACACCCAATCCGCTAAACGACACCGTATCGGTGCCCAGTGCCACCTGCCATGTGGTAGATTCTCGTTCAACCAATTGCTGGATCTTTGGGCTGGCGTTCATCCTTTTCCTTCGCAGTCAAACTAAAACACCCACCTGGGCCCTACTGCTTCCCTCCTCAAATTTTGCAAAAATTTGAGTATTTAATAATAAATAAATAGATTTCACGGAAAATAAAATCTATTACGTTAGAGACAAAAGCAAATAATCACATACGTATATGACACTTAACACACCCGGCCATGCAATCTGCAGCCAAATTATATTCGAGGGATTAGACTGAATAGTGTCTCTTTTCTTTTTTTTATTAGAAAGTTTTGTCAAAGTCCGATACAGACGAACCGGATAGAGCGAGGTCGTGTGCATCCGAGCGCACATGCGCGTTAGGTCCAAGCCCAGCACATAAATCCGATGAGGTTCCATCCTAAAACCAATTGGCAATTAGGTTAGGATCGCGAGCCACATAGAGGTTAACCGCTCTGATACCATGTCAAGGTCCGATACAAACAGACCGGGTAGAGCGGGGTCGTGTACATCCGAGCGCACATGCGCGTTAGGCTCAAGTCCATCACATAAACCCGATGAGGTTCCATCCTAAAACCAATTGGCAATAGGAAGAGTAGCCAACCGACCTTCGGTTGTCTGTATATTTTCTCCGTATATTGTTGCAATTAATACAAAAAATAGTACCTATGAATTCGACATTCAACTATTCAATTACTACAACTGATATTGTCACACTTGTAGTTATAGATGTTAGCCTATCACGAACCCTATATTGTAATGGTGATGTTGAGACCTAAATGCACCGAGATTAAAGGCCTCGAGTTGGGGCATTTTGCGGTGCATGGAGGTAATGGAATCATTGTCTTGGCACCCTGAGCATCATACAAGACTTTGCTCGATATGTCAATATTGTTGATGTACAATAAGATCAAAAACATTTTCATGACATCTCAGTGTGAGTCCGAACTCCCTTTAGAGTGGCTTTCTACAAGATATCTATTTTAACATGCGTCCAAACAAGGATCGAGCAACATAAGATAGGTATTTTAGAAGCAAGAGAGATGTGTCAAACTTAACTCACACAACTAATTAAGCACTATAGTAGGCAACAGATCGACCCGATCCGAATATCTAGATATACGAATATAAATTTTTAGAAAACCCCGAATCTGGATCCGATTTGTATCTGGACAGATACCCAACACTTTTTCCCGATTCAGATCGGATAATTATCCGCAAATATTCGGCTAATCTATTTGATCCTAATTCTAAAATAAACACTCCGCCTGGGGAGTACGGTCGCAAGACCGAAACTCAAAGGAATTGACGGGGGCCTGCACAAGCGGTGGAGCATGTGGTTTAATCCGAAAACGACTTAGTCAGGTAGGATAGTTATCCGTGAATATCCGTTTGATACGAAAATGACTTTTTACGGATCCGGATATTTGACTGATTTAAATATCCGACTGATCCGGATAATTTCCCCCCCGATTTAGATCGGATAATTATCCGCAGATATTCGGCTAATCTATTTGATCCGAATTCTAAAATATTGTATACGAAAACGACTTAGTCGGGTATATAGTTATCCATGAATATCCGTCTGATCCGTTTGATACGAAAATGACTTTTTCCGGATCCGGATATTTGACTGATTTAAATATCCGATTGATCCGGATAATTTTTTCCCTACTTTATTTATCATAAAATCTAAAAAGAAAAAAAATCAAAAAAGCAAAGTCACACAACAAAATATATATAAAAGTGGCAATCATATATATATAAATGAAAAAATTGACAATATTCAAGTACATTGTAATAAGAAAATAAAATAAGGTTCTAAATAAAGCTATATCTATCTTTACAATTTATACCTATTTCATAATAAAAATGCAATATAATGAGAAATCGAACATACTTAAGTCAAAGTAAACACTTTCATCTTAATAAATATTTAATTATTTTAGTTTTAAAAACATTTGTAAACAGAAAATAGTATTATTGAATATTATCAAGTTAATTAACTTATTTTAAAGTCAATAAAAACTAATTGTTATAATTTTGTTTTTAAAAATTTATAAATAATAATAAAAAAACGATATTATTACAATATTACAATATAATAAAAAAATTTATAAAACAAAAACCTTTATATATATATATAATCGATATTTCATTAAATGAGACCGGTCTCAGGTGTTATAACAATATTGTTTTTCTTAGCAAGTAACCTTGTATAGTAAATCGAAAATTATATTTAATATTTTTCTAAATTAATTTGTAGAGTTAGAGTAGAAAAGAAAATTCTTATTTATTTTAAAAGTTTTGAATATTTTTTTTAGAAGGAAGGCATTATAGTACGTAATTACGTATTATGTAATAATTAATAATTATAGTAAGCAACAAGTTGAAATCGGTATTTATTTTAATACCTTTTTGCAAATGTATTGGTAGAATTAGAGTGGGAAAGTAAAACTTATTTGTTTCAAAAATTTTGAATATCGTTTTTGAAAAAGACGTCGTTGTAGTAAGTACGCCTCAAGTAACATATATTTATAAACCAACTTGTGGATAATATATATATATATATATATATATATATATATATATATATATATATATATATATATAATTAAATGAGACCGAGTTGTACATGTATAAGTTGTAAACAAAATGATCATTCTCAAAATAAATAATATAAATACTAATAAAAATCTATAACAACAAAAAATTTATTTTATTAAAACAAAGACATTTTACCTTTAAATATGTTAACTTAAAATTATGATCATTGACGTGTCCGGTGTATAGCATGAAAATGATGCAAAGATATGCAATAACGTGTCACAAATGCATGTATACACTCAAAGACATCATATAAAACTACAAATGAACGGTCATGTCAAATTAAATATATGACAAATCATGTGAAGTTCATCTCCCAAAGGATCATGCTATTACAATCTCACTCTAAGAAGCCAAGAAGGCGAATGCAAGTGTGTAAAAGAAAGCAAAAAGAGATCAAGTGATCATGCAGAAAAACAGGGTTTTGGTCAACATCATTCGACTTTCAAGCAAGTACGATCGACTTTCAGGTTCAAGTCGATCGACTTCAGTACACAACAAGTACACTAAGATCGACTAACAAACAATGATTTCAAGGGATGAAATTCAACAAGGTAAAAGATTAGGGATAAGGGTTAATTCATCCAGATCATCTCTAAGCCACATAGAAACATGATGTTATTCCATTCTAAGATTATGAGAATTATTAAGAACAAGTAAACAACTCAAAGCATACTTAACAAAGATAAAATGATTAGGCATATGATTAATCTAAGCATAAGTTGTCAAACATACAAAATGTCACATGGTGTTGCTATTCATAAGCATTGTAAGACAACTTAATGAGCACAACCAAAGCTAAATCAACTTATACAAGCATCACATGGTGTTTGATATTTGCAAGCATGATTCAATCTAGATTAACATAGATTAACACAACACAAGTAGTAAATCATACGTGCATCACATGGTGTTTGCTATTTGCAAGCATGAATTACATTCTCTAGCAATATAAGCATTTAAACAATCATCATTGTCAAAGGAATTAGTTATCGGTCTCATCCATGATAGTCGGCCATCAATTAAACACATAAACATGCTTGAATCTAAACAATGCGTATACAAATGAACAATGTAGACATGAAATCTAGCATCCGGCATTCAAATTAGAACAAACATAACATAGATGCTCAAAAACGGCTAAGTTCTTCTTATATTCTCACTAACATGAATTAATTCTCATTTAAATCTAAGGCATAACATCAATTCAAGTGGACATAGCTTGGATTTTGAGTTTTCACCCTTAATCCCTAATATAGCACTACTCACTCATGATTAAAAAATCTAAGGCAATGGATCCAGAAATTCGAGACATATTATCAAACTAGAAGTGAAATGAAGAACAATGGTGAAAGAATTGAGTCAAACGAAATTACCAAACAAAAGTTATGAGGATATCTAGATTGCAAATGGATCTAAAATCTCAAAATCTTCAAGAACACCAAGAACTTCAATAAAGTCTTCCAAATAATTCAGCCAATGAGTATAGAGAGAATTGTTGTGTAAAAAGGTGGATGATAATGTCTAACAAACCCACAAATATATAGGCTAACAAACTTGCCAACCCATCAAAAAGGGATATTTTTGTAACCAACTCCCGGATAGGCAGTTACATCACTCGTCAACATCGATCGACTTGCATGAACCAGTAGATGGATGTTGTCGCTTTCAGTGGATCAACTTTCCTCCAAGCGTATTCATCCTTTAACATCGGTGCGATCGATCCACGTTGAAGCTTAAGGCGGTGGATGAGCTTTCAACGTTGGTCGACTTGCTCCTTATGCATCGATCGCTTGACCTTGGTTTGAATGTCATCTGAGTGGATTCCTTCTTTGGATGACTAAGTGTTGTGGATCGACTTGCTCTTTTCTTCCTCTGTCGACTTGGACGTAGTCTTCCATCAATTTAACATGTACGTCGATCTTTGACAATTGTCTTCTCCAAGTTGTGTGTTTGACTTCTCTTCTATGGTCTTGAGCATTTCTTTCATGCATGCTCCAGGGTTTTCCTAGCTTTCATGATGATGATGACGGGGTGAAGTGAGCTTCCTTTGGCTTGAGTGATTTATCTCGTATAAGCTCCAAAGTGGCACTAAGTCACCTAAACAAAAGAGACAAACGGGAATAGACATTCTTTGATGCAAATAAGCTCTAGCTATGATGTAAATGTCTTATCCCATACAAAAACTAAAATAAACACACAAAAGGAACACTAGAAAAGATAGCATGAAAATATGCTATCAAAATACCTTATACTTAGTTCTTACTTGTCTCCATGTAAGATCCAAACACAAAGTAGGAAAACAAAGAAAGGTAAAACAAAAGAAAAATATTTTTGGGAGCATGCTTCAACAATTTAAGATCGCTTTTCATTATATTCTTTATCATGGCAAGACATTGGACAAGATTGAAAGTAAACATGAAAATTGAACAAGTAAGAATATATGCTAAGAAATTATTCATAAAACTTGTAGTCAAGAATTCTAAGTTTACCAGCTTATTCATGATACTTATAGGTCTTTATTGATGCTTGCACATGACTTGTATCACTTCACCAAATGATCAAAAATATAGCTAAAGACTCACATTTCCTAAGTGCAATCTAGTAATGATCGGGTCCGTTATAATGTTTTTCTTCTTGAACTCGGCCTAACAAATAAATTTTTGTATGTCATTTGACATAGTTTACATTCACTTTGTAATTCATATCATTGATGTGCATACATGATCTTATTGGCATAAAAGCAAAACAAAAGAAAATTAAGCAATCATCACATTAGCCAAATGGCTTGCCAAGTGGCATATTGAAACTTTGATGTGCTTCACTATAGATTTTTTTAACATTTTTTTTCTATGTTATGCCTTTTGCCTTACGGTTTAGTATTTTTTACTCAAGTGAGTGTCAACCAATGTAAGCTTCCCTAGGCCGAGCAATTTAGAGTTCATAACCAATACACACTATATATCATGAACCTAAGAAATGTTTATTTTAGCTCAAATTTTCTCTCTCTCAAAGAGAAGGCTCCATCTTGGTATCAATCTATATCATATGGGAAGAAAAAGAATTACTGCATTTGTGATGAAGGGTAACGAGAGTCTATTAAAGTCTTGGGAGAGATTCAAAGACCTTCTCCTAAATTACCCTCACCATGACATACCAAAGATTGAACTTCTAGAGATTTACTTCAAGGGTCTTGATGAGGAGAACTAATCCCGACTTTAATCTCTTTCTCGTGGTACATTCATGAAAAAGAATGTGGATGAAGCTTGAGACTTTGTGGAGAAACAAGCTTTAGTGATTGAGAATTACTCCCATAGGAAGGTTGAAGAGGGAAGAGCAAGACCCGGTGTGTATGAGGTGAGTGAAAGCACTATGAGCAATGCAAAGCTTGACTCTATCAACAATGAGCTCAAGTCTTTGATAGAGCTTTGAACACCAACTTTGAATTCAAGTACGCAAGCTCAAGCTCAAGCTCATGTGTTGTCCAAGGAGGAAGATTTAAATTACACGGGGAAGGATAATTTCCAAGGAAATAGTTATCGTCCCAACCACAATCATCCCGATTTCTCTTACTCCAACTCGGATGGTGCATGAATCTTCAAGCTTCTACAAGTCAAGAACCACCACCAAAACCCCCATTGCAATCTTCTTAACAAGCTCCTATGGGGTTCCAACAACAACCTCCCAATGATCGAGTTGAGATGACATTTGAGCAAATGATAGGGAGATTGAGGAACCTTGAGAGTACCGTGACATGTATAGCAAAGACTCAAAAGGTTTTGGAAGCACAAGTGTTCCAAAAGGCGGATGAAGTCCAAAGAGATCAGGGCAGGCTTCCCGGAATGACAGAAGAAAATCCCAAGTGCCATCTAATGGCTATTACTACAAGAAGTGGTTTGGAGATGAGTGATCCATTGCCCAAGGAAAATGATAAAGGGAAGCAAGTCATGGAGGAAGTGCCAAAGACGGATGGGAAGAGCCAACTTATGTCCCACCACCTCCATTCAAGCCACCACTTCCATTTCCGGAGTCCTGAGCTAGAGCACAATTGGACAAGCACTTCGGTAAATTCCTAGAACTCGTGAATAAATTGCAAATTAACATTCCGTTCATTGATGTTATTCTAGGAATGCCGGCGTATGAGAAGTTCTTGAAAGAAATTCTTTCAAGTAAAAGAAAATTGGAAGAGTATGGGTAAGTAAGGATGACTCGAAGATCCACCGAGCTCATCCAAACAATGAAGGAAAAGATGCCACCGAAGCTTAAGGATCCCAAATCTTTTTTGTGTCCCCGTTGGAGTTGGAGAAGAGACGTACAAGGCATTGTGCGACCTTGGAGCTAGTGTAAGCATCATCACGCTCGCACTTTGCAAAAAGGTTGCCCTCGGGGAGCCCAAGTGATAGAAAACAGTGCGGATCTAGATCATGGAGAAACTTCAAATACTCCTTCTTGATTGTTTGCGACGGATCGTACGGTAGAAATTGGTTGATGGAGCCTTAGAAATGGATACGGAAGCATATGGCGATCCGATCTAGGTTGATCAAATCATCCACGAGGTGTAATAGGTAGAGTTGATCATTCAAAAGGATTCTCAAGTATGAGTTCTTGGATCAAAGACTAGATCCAAAATAGATATTTGAGCAGGATGGAAGAGGAAGTGATGACCAAACCAAGTATGAGGATTTCCCCTCACTATACTTGAATTCAACTTAAAGATGATTAACAATGAAGACCAAACATCTCTTATATAGAGGATGTAACGAAAGGTCATAAACAAAAGGTCTAAAACTATGTCCAATAAGATACGCCAAGAGGTCGACCAACAAAAATGCTTAGAAGAAAATATTTCACAAGAATATTTCTTCCATTATTACATAACTAATAAATGAAAATAATTAAAGGATATAACTCAAAATTGACAAGTTTTATGTCACGACTATACTTGCTGCTTGTCGAATACTCTTAATCGGATAGACGGATGACAACACCATCCAAAAAAGTATCATGATTATTCAGAAAACTTATTTTTTAAATCAACTACTCAACATCCGTGCTATATTGTTACCCATAATTTTTTGGGTCAATCTTGAAGAAATATTTGGATTAGGGGAAGGACAAGCTGCCCCCCTTCACAGTTCACATTCCTCTGCTCATCTTTGACCTTTGACTACCACCCAAAAAACGAGGCTTCATAAATCCAAGAACCTCTTCAAACTTTAATTATACATTTTCCTTCATTTCTTTATATTTTCTGGTCAAATAATAAGGTTGGACCGTCCGGTTCATCATTCATAAAGTTACGTTAAATCTCACCAAAAAGAGATAAGGTATTGTCTGATTTTGTTGGACTCTTCTAAACCATATATATTGTACACCTTAAATTGTATAGGTGTCTTCCATTTCAAAAAGTGAAAAATATTAAAATTAAAAGTATAAGATTGAAACAGCTAGTAATAATATAATTATCTATTTATTAGGCATGTTAAATTCACCGGAAAGAAATAAGTTATTGTTTCATTTGTTGTATTCTTTGTAAATCATATATATTATTGTTATTATATGCAAATGATGGATATAATTTATGTGAATCGGTTTATTATTTGAAAAATGTAAATGTTTATAAGATCCAGACAGCAATTATTAGTATATATGAAAGTATTAGGCTTGTACGTAAGTTTCACTCATGTACTTAAATGATCATAAGAGAAATCTAAACAATTTTTAATGGATTTTTTTTAACACATTCATATATTTTCTTTATCCGTATTTCATTAACAAATTTCACATTTAATTCTCAAAGTGGAAGCCATATTTACTTAATTTTGTTGATGGGTCCACGATGAAAGCTTGTCCAAGCTAAACATAAGCTGATCAATTTCACCTCAAAGTTAAAATAGTAAAACCTAGTTTCAATTTTGGAAGCCAAATGTAAAATGTATAATTAAAGTTTGAAGAGGTTCTTACCAATTGGTTTTAGAATGGAACCCTGTTGGACTTGTGTGTTGGACTTGGGCCCAACGCGCATATGCGCTTGAACGTGCGATGGACCCCCACGTCCATTATGACCCAACGAAATCTATCATGGTATCAGAGCAGGTTCTGGTTTATTGGGCTTGTCGGCCTTAAGACTCATATAGCGGACATGACCGAGCCAGACGGTTGCACTAGAGGGGGCGTGTGGACGATTAAGGTTCTCACATTGACAATATTAGGATTACAAGTGTAATATATAAGGTTGGTGGGCTACTTCTCCTATTGTCAATTGGTTTTAGGATGGAACCCTGCTGGACTTGGGCCCAACGCGCATATGCGCTTGGACGTGCGATGGACCCCCACGTCCATTTCGACCCAACGAAATCTATCAAGAACAAGAAAAACAAGAACCCGAACAAGCGAAACATAAAAGGAGGAAGGAAAACGAAATAGTAAAAAAAGCTAGACAACGTAAACACTAAAAATAGGGGGAAAAAATCAAAAAAACCATGAAAGCTGAAGAAATTTACAAGTAAACTCTTTAAAAATACCGGTTAAAACTTAATATTTGAACTCTCAAGAGACTTTAAATTTCGACCAACTTTTATAATTGAGACTTGAGAGTATCTAAATTAATTTATAATTTATTTTATTTTGTTATACTCTCTCCTTTCCTGAAAACTATTATCTTATATATATATATATAATAAGAGTAGCACTTCTTGCCACGTGTCACACAGAAAAATGCTAACAGCCACGTGTCATTTTAGCATTTAACCGCAGCCCACAAAATATTAATTAAGTTTATTCATTAAAAAAATATTTAAAGAAATATGTATAAAAACATAGATTTTGCTGAAAAAAAATGTATAAAAATATAGATTCTGCTGAATCCCACAAGAAATTTGAACGTTTAATAAATTTCAACAACTAACAAAACAAAGATCTTCCCTAAGCAAATATTTATTAATGTACTATATAATATTATATAATAGATAAAAATATTAACATATGAACCAATATTATAAGGGAGAAAAAAATCATATTATGAATTATTATACAATTAGATATTTTATTAATGTATTATATAATATTATATATAAAGTGTACAAATATTTGTTGCTTATTATCTACTCTATCTAATGACAAAAAAATAATTTATATATAATTCCTTAAAGAAATAAATAATAAAAAATATTTTTATCAAATTCCGTGTAAGGCACGGGTAATACACTAGTTTTGGTTTAGGGTTCTATTTTAAACTAATATCAAATTATTACTTTATATTTTTCTTGTAATCATTAAAAAGTATTAATTATAAAAAAAATAAAAATTAATGGTTAATAGTTTAATATGTAAAAGTGCGGAAATAATTTATAATTTCCAGCCCTACTTGATTGTACAATTAAAAATTAATTCAATTATTTGACAACAATTTTATGATATTTTTCCCAATTGTATTTTCTTCCATGTTTGATTTGTTGAATATTAAATATAAGATGCAATTGCACGGTATGGAACGAAGAAAGTAAAATGCACGCTTTTCCAATAAGATATGGTGCCGTTGAAGATCATCAAAACAGACAGACCCCATTTAACAACTTCTTTTTACAGGATCGATAAGACGTTTATTTTAGCATTAAAAATAAAAATAAAAATGAAAAGCAAGTTTAATTACATATATTAAAACATTTCATCATGAGAAAATTTTCCAGCTTTACGTACAACCTATAGTCATGTTATAATTTAATCAATGTAATCATCTCGATTGGTTCAAAAGTATGGTAATTATGATTATAGGATAGAAACTTATAATTGTCAATTACGTTAACTTAGAAGGTTATAAAAATATCTTCATAAACAAGGACTCCATGCAAAACATTTGAAATATGATGACTTGAAACGGATATTTAAGTGTATTAATTGTTGATTGTTGATTTCAATCACAAATATAAAATCAATGATTTTATAAAATTGTGTTTATGAAATATGACTTGAAACGGATATTTATAAAATAAAAGATTATTGAGTTAGTTGTATCTCAAATTCATAATATTGTTAATTTCAAAATTATGTGTGATTTTATCTCCACCAATGAGTGCGTAAGAAATTTGATTTATTAAATTACCGGGTTCAAACACAATCTTTAAATATGCAAAATTCGATTTATTAAATTACTAAGTGATGCGTCATTAAAAAAAGAAGAAAATGCTTGTAAATCATAGTTGGTCCGATTTTGAACAACATTTCATATAAGGTGGATTTGGATTTGACCTTTGATGAATGAAAATCAAATTCCGTAAAAGTATTCGTTTGAACTATGTAGGTTTTGATCCTTATTATGAAAAGTACGTAGTCAACCTCATACGATCTAATATATGTCCAGCGAGCCTTACAGTAATTTTTGTTGATGTGGTTGGAACTAGAAAACACACTAGTATTAATTTCAAGGTCTTTCAAAGATATACAACTTAATTTGTATTTCGCACAAAAGTCCGAATCTAGTGAAAAGTTGTCCGAAAATGCTCGACAAGTTCACCTCAAAGGTTTATCTTTCAAGCGAGATTCATTATTAGGTCATTTCACCACCCTGACCCAATGATTTGTTATTACAAGGCTCATGGTGAGGTTCGTTACCCGACTAGTCAGCCACTTTGAGCCGATGAATTATTTGTGTTCTATTTTATATAATTATTTGTTATTTTATTATTTAATTGGTTAGATTTTCTAGTTAGTTTATGTTGATTTATTATAAGTTAGTTTTGATTTCTAGTTAGTTTATTTTATTTGATCGCTTCTTATTATCGATATGTAGCCGTATAAATTCAAGCTTCAATCTCATTAATAATACAAGCTTGCTTATTGAGTAGAGTTGTTAGGTATAGTCGAGGTCTCACCATCTTTGTCTAGGGAGTTACTACTGTCGCGCTACTTTAGACAAAGACATCAAAGGAGAAATTGAACTAGATAAAAGATCGGGACTACCCTCTCGCATTTCACCTACAAATCGTCAGGTGCAACCTAAATCCTCAAAATACTCAAGGGGTCAACATAAAATGTTATCCGTATTATTTTAAAATCATAAAGATATACAAATAAGGTCAAACTTTTATAAACAGATTTCAAAATGAAAGATGTTACAAAATCTTGTATTCTTTTACATATTTTTTTTGTTAATACATATACCTATTTCTATAAGAGAATTTAGTTTTATCTCTAAAATAGTGCTATATTGATTTAGTTAATTGATTTTATTATTGCATTAGTACTTTTATTATAAAAAATTAATTAGAAACACAAAATTTAAATATAATAGAAATTCGAGGGAACGAGATTTTTTTGACAAAGTCGGCCAATCTCGGGCCACCAAACTCTACAAGGCTACTAGCGACGAACATGTTACGAGAAAATTGGACAATAGTTTATTTTTATTATATATGTGTTACATACTTACATTTTAGGTATTACGTTTTGGGTATTGAATTTTATGTACTAGAACTAAGATTAAAAAATTTCAATTGGTAATAAGTGGAAGGGTTCAATACTCAAAAAGTGCACAATTTTTGATTTTTATAAACCAAAACCGCATACTTAAAATCTAAGACCCTCTACAATAAAGGGTCATGGGGCTAGTAAAACCCTCAACATCATCAAAAATTGGTAACATTGATGAAATAGGGGTTAGTAGTCCCGGAGGTTGACGCGAATATTGGCATCTACTCCAAACTTGTAAACAATTTTTTTTCTTCATTTTTTTAATGTAAAACGAGGTCGTTTTGACCCAGTTTGACCAAAATAACATCACTTTGGCTTGTGTTCTGCATGCGAGAGCAGCGCCACATGACACGCTCTAACATGCCAAATTTTGGCTAGTGAAAGCACGTCATGTGGCAAGGTTTTTTAATTAAAATTAAACCCCATTTCCCTTAGAATGTTAATTAATATATATATATATATATATATATATATATATATATATATATATATATATATATATATATATATATATATATATATGAATATGATTCAATTTCTTTATCCAATGACACCCACTTTGCATATGTTTCGATTAAATTGTTTTTTTATATGTATTTGCGTATAAATTTTATTTATAATAAAAAACACAATTTAAAATGGATATTCTACATAAGATGAGACATTGACTTACAAATAAAATTTTCAAAAACAACTTAAACTGATATATTAACTTCAACATAACACACAACTTATAACACAATTTTGAAATAAAATAAAATATAAATATACAAATCATTATTTTATTTTATTTTATTTGACTACACGGTAAGCTGATTAGGAATGATCACCAACAGTTTGTTAACCATTCTATAGCATCCTTTCGGATGAGAACTTCGACTTCACTTGGACCTTTCTAACATCAGCAAGAGTGTCATGACTTAAACTTGTGAGTTTGTCCGCAACGCTGTTCAATTCCCTGAAAACATGATTGATGGTGATATGTTAAAAGGAAACAAGGATAAGAGCAATATCTGAGTTGATAATTTCAATTTCCCATGGTGACTTCCAAATACCTTGATTGTGTTAATAATGGTCTAGTTATCATCTTCGATTTCTATATTTTTTTATCATCGTGGCACGGGCTCTCAACAATCCGTTTCATAGTGCATAGGCTTCTGCATAGATAGCAAATGAGATCCCACACTGACCATGGTCGTATGCAATAGCTAATCCGTTGTGGTATCTCACAATGTAACCAAATGCACTTTTCTTATTTTGGCGTTTGGATCCATCAAAATTAAGTTTGATATTCTTAGTTCTTGGTTTTTCCCAATGAATCTTCCTTGTCTTTCTCCGTTGTACCGTGAGTTTCTTGGTATCATTATTGGATTTTACGAGGTTTCAATCTTGTAATTGTCTAGATATTATTTGTTTGATGTCTTTACCTCCTTGATTGTTAAAATTGCTTTGGCTTCTCATGTACTATATGTTTCACCGTGTGACTGAGAGTATTTCCATTCTTTTGTTGTCGATACTACTTTGAGTTATTGACAGAATTTCTGACATTCTTTTTGACGAGGTGTCCATGTTGGCCAAGAGGTCCCGAACTCTTATGTCTTCAATGTTATGAATTGTATAAGCACATTCTGTGAAGAAATGTTTGGCGCTTTCATAGGGGTGCTGACATAAAGTGCATTGCATAGGGACCTATATTTGTTTGCCTATCTAAGTACTCTTTGGATGGTAGGCAATCTAAAGATAGTTTCCACATAAAGTTCTTTCTTTTTGCCTTTCTAAGTTCTCGTTGCATAGTTGTTTTTGTTGAGTACCAGCCTTTCTCGCACGGTGACCAATATAGTATATCTTGGATGTTATTTTGTCAGAATTGAGTATGAATAAATTTCTTCCCTTATTTCTCGTGGGAAGAGATTACTCAAGTCAGTTTCTATCTTTTGGCGGTTCCATTCTCCATTTTACGATTAGGGAGCTTACTTTTTCATCATAGTTTATTTTAGACACATTTTGAGCATAGCTTTGTAGTGTTTGGTCACTTAACCATTTGTCCTTCCAATTAATGATTGTTTTTCCTGTGAGAGCCCTATTCTTTCGGACCGAGATTGGACCTTAGCCGAGGTTGGCTTTGGCCGAGATTGGCCTTTCCGCACCCGCGGGCATGACTGCCGCCCCTGCGGCTCAAGGAACCGCCCCTGCGATTTCCAGCGGCTGCAGCCGGTTTTGTTGACTTCTTTGACCCGTGCTTTACCTTTCCATTACTTCTTCTTTTCACTTGGCTGATCAAGGGTTCTTTTTCACTTCTTTTCCTCAGTTCCTACGTCCTTCTTGCTTCTTCATCCCTTCCTTTGATCTTGTTCTTGTTCTCCTTGGAGTTTTGCTTGGAAGTTGTGCTTTGTGGTTGTTGATGATGCTAGTGATGTGTATGTTGAGCTTGGAATCCAACTACTGATGCTTATGACCTCTCCCTGCAGCCTAGGATCTTCAGTAGTGGTGAGTTATTGCTTCTTCTCCTTCTCTTCTTCTTTGTCTCCATCTCCTTAGCTTAGGATTAGATGTTTGGACATAGGATGATGTTGGAATGTGTATGTTGTTGCATGTGTGTGATTTGGATGAGAGAAGACGTGATTTGATCACGTGAAGAGCCGAAGAGAAGCCGCGAGATCACGTTCTGCATTGTCGCCGCCCCCACGCCCGGAAGACGCCGCCCCTGCGGAAGCCGTGTCGCAGCGCCCGCGCCTTGCCTGCGTCCCTTGTCACCGCGCATGCGGCTGCTCCCTGCCGCGCCTGCGGGTTACCTGTTCCGCTCCTGCGTCCCTTGATCACGCAGGTGCGTTTTGTCCCGGGACTACCTATAGTAAGGTAGCTCCTTTCCATTCCTAGTATGAGGGAACTAGTACCATGCTAGGTATAGGATGATGATGAGTATGTTATAGATATGCCGGTTACGGCTTTGAGGTTTACGAGTTAGATATGATCCTTATGGATCCCTTGGGTCTAGGTGTGACCCCTTTGTGTGATAGGAGTTTGATATATATATATATATATATATATATATATATATATATATATATATATATATATATATGCCTTGTATAGGCCGTGTTGTCCTCCAGTTTGGAGTGGACCTGAGTGAGAGCTGATCGTAGTGATACGACTTTTGAGATTGAGGTAAGTCCATAGGACTTACTTAGCTGTCATCCTTATATTGGATGTGTGCATGGGTGGTGTTTGTTATATGCTTTATAGCATGCTTTATGTTGGTCACCGACCTATGTTATATTGACCGCCCATTGTAGTGGCTGTGACAACTTACCTTTCATCCCGTAGTGGAGTCTGGGAAGTTCTCTGTAAGCTAATTAGTTCTGGTATACGGGAAGAGCACCTACCACTTCATATGGTATACGGGAAAGTGCGCTGATACCACTCCAGCTAGCTATTGCACGCAGAGGCGAGGATTATATTCATTCCTCGTGTCACGCATTTTCATATACTGATTTATATACTCTTGAGTGATTAACGTTGTAAAGATAATTAACCGGGTAAATGTGTGATATCATGATGAGGTGTTAATATTATTGATATGTGATTGTGCTCTAGCATCTTCTTATATATGTGTATGGTTAGCTAACGGTTTTATAATACTGTGTTGTAGATCCTTTGCAAGTTAGGAGAGCCGCAGAGTGATCCAGAGGGTGATCTGTTGAGGGTTCCGTAAACTGGGCGTTATCGTGGGATTTTGGGTTATTATTATTGTACGGATTTCTATTTGACTTTGTACTTAGCAGTACTCTGTATCATCCTTTTGATATGTATGTATATATATATATATATCAGTTTTATGTTTTGTTTTAATCTATTGGTGCCTTGTTGTAAGATTCAGTGAACTTGTTGTCAGGCTAGGGTCAGGATCCATTGTGAGATCCTAGCCCAGTAGCACTCCGAGTCCTACGAATTTGGGGTGTTACATTTCCATCTCCTACTCTCCATCTAAGTCCTTTTTCAAATTTCGATCGGAGGCTCATTAGTCTTTTTCATTGCCAAGACGTGATTTTCCCCATTTTGTAGTTTCATAACATACTTTCTTTTTTTATATTTTTTTTCAATAACTTTCACCATATGTTATATGGTTCTGACATGATCTTCTAGTGGAGTTTCATTTGTAGTGCTTTATTCATGTCCTCCGTTTGGTAATACATGTGCCTCTAGTTTCCTTTGGTCTACATATTTTATCCCAACTGATTAAGGGATGGTAGTTAGCTCATTTGTTCTAAAATAACTGCCTATTGATTTGGTCAAGTTCCTTATATATGGAATTTGGGAGTAGGAAGCTTTGCATTATAAATTTCATTTTTGCCTTTTGGTTTGCTTTAATTAGTACAATGCGTCCTTCGTGGGAGAGAGAACTTGATTTCCATTTCGCGAGTTGTTGTTTTGATCTTAAGATAATATCCTCAAAGACACTCTTATTTAATTTACCTTTGATAATTGGACAATCTAAGTATTTTTCTAGGTATGAGCTAGCCGAGATTCCCAAGTTTTGTTTTATTGCTCGCTTGACATTGTTATCAATGTTGGTAGTAGCTTGAAAGGATGATTTGTTATAGTTAACTTTATGACCAGAAATTTGACTATAATTGGAGAGAATTTCAATGATTTTGTTACACGCAGGGACAAATGCTTTGACAAATATGACTATGTCATCTGCAAATGCAAGAAGAGATGATTGTTCCTGCTCTTGTGACAGTGAACCAAATGATTTTCTGATTTTCGTTGCTTGTTTTTTGGATATATCATGCCAGAAATTCCGCTCCAAGAATAAAGAGGAGCGGAGAGAGTGTGTCTCCTTGACAAAGCCCACAATTTGGATTAAACGAAGTTGTGGGTTGTGAGTTGTTTGAATTTCGATCAAAATTCTTGTATTCTGATTGGAACGTGTAGTTAACTCGTTTAATATGTCTATTTCGAGCGTAATATGTGTATTTTGAGTAAAAATATGTTTCTAATGCTGTTGCGAGTTGTCTGAATTTCGATCAGAATGTGTAGTTAATTCGTTTTATTATTTCTATTTCGGGCGTAATATGTGTATTTTGAGCAAAATATATTAATGGTTATTTTATGTAAAAGTTAAAATTAATTCGACAAAGAATGATATTTTTTATGGTATACGCTTGTTTTGATCGAAACATTTGAGTGTCAATAGTAAAAGATGATCGATACATTGCTCTTTTTCATCATAGTTCAATAGTAAAAATATATAAAATATTCAAATAATGAGGAAATTTAACGAAAACAAAAATGCGTTTAACGTAGTAATGATATGAATATTTCATATAAAAAAACTGCAGAATGAGGAGAAACTAAAGCTAGAGAATCCACACTAGATGACAAAAGAATGCAAAATGACAAATAGAAAATGATAAATATTATCCATAATTCATATTAGTAAATAATAAAAAATAAATAAAAGGCGTGTAGACTATATTAAAATTAAAATAAAGTCAAAAATAAATAAGAGTAGAAGTAATTATAGGTCTAAGCCTCTGGTCTATAAAGAAACACCCTTGGCGAAGACTCAAGGTTACTACAACCTTTATTCACGAAAAGTGGTCCACCCTAACCTCCAGCCAATCAAAATTGAGTGCCAGTTTGTTTCCATTCATCTACGTGTAATCCTTTTTCTTTATTCTATTAAAATAAATCTCATATTCAAACTAACATATAGAAAATGAAAAACAAAAGAGGGGTGGACCCACACAGTCACCGCCTCATCTTTGACCAAAATTCCTCGTCAATCCCACTCATCATCTCCCCACCTTCCCCCACCCAATGCCTTGTCCCCACACCTTAACCCCAGTTAACCCCCTTTCCTACAAATTATATAAACCTCCCTTAAATTCTAAAACACCTCACAAAACCACCCCTTACTTCCTTATCCTTAGAGTAGAACATCCCACAAAATCATTCCAAACTTAAGTTTATCTTTCAAACCAACCAATCACCATTATTACAAGAAAAATCTCTAGAACTCATTTCCTAAAATTTTTTAAAACGAATATATAATTCATATTTCTACCTTTGAAAGTTGAAACAAAATTCCAATTAGCCTCCATGCTCCTTCATAAGAGCATTTCTCGATGCCATTCACTTGCTAGACTTACTCATATATGTCAATTCTTAACCTAAATAGATTACGTTATTCAAACTCGACATATTTACCGTGAAACGAATAATGCTGCGAATTTCTTAGCTGATTTTGCTTTCACTTTAAAAATCGATTTTCATTTATTGATTGACCCTCGTGAGAGTACTAATTATAACAAATTTGGTTAACGCCTTTTAATTTTTTTTGTATTGTTGAATGATATTTGTCAATTATCCTGCTCCGAAGAAAAAGATGGGTACCTCTGTGGAACAATCTTTTTTTAGGGTTGATTTTGGTAAAAGAAACTTAATTATATGTCGGTTTGGGTGATTTACGTTTTTTGGGTGCATGGTTAGAGTAAGGTCCCTCTGACTCATTGTGTAGTTCAGATGCCACACGTGTGGCCCCTCTGCAAAAGGCTTAACCGTGGTCAGAATAAAGACCCCCCTTCACCCCTGCCATTGCCAAGGGCATGTCCTCCAGATAAAACCTTCTAAAGCAAAACAGAATTCAATTCCCCCACAACACACAAAAAGGCGTTAATGAGAGACCGAAGAGCTTTGCCGGAGCCCATCGAGGCCGGAGTTATTCAAATCCCTTACCACTTCCGATGTCCAATCTCCTTAGAACTCATGTCCGATCCCGTCACCGTCTCCACCGGCCAAACCTATGACCGCTCCTCCATCGAGTCATGGATTTCCACCGGCAACACCACTTGTCCCGTCACTAACTCACCTCTTTCTGACTTCTCTTTGATTCCTAACCATACTCTCCGTCGCCTCATTCAACAGTGGTGCGTTGCTCATCGCTCCTTTGGTTTCCAACGCATCCCGACACCGAAACAGCCAGCCGAACCTTCTCTCCTTCGATCTCTTCTCTCTCACTCTTCTACTCATTCATCTCTCCCAATCGCATCTCGAATCTCAGCTCTCTCCAGACTTGCTAAACTTGCTCGCGATTCTGATAAGAATCGCGCTCTCCTCTCCTCAATCCCTAACGCCCGTGACGTCCTGTTATCGATTCTGTTCGATTTGAACTCCGATTCAATTGTTTTGAGGAACGAATCGCTTTCGCTTCTTTCAATGATTCAATTGGGGGAATTTGAATGTAATTCTGTTGGATCGGATCTGGATAAGGTCAATTTCTTAGTTGGATTGTTGTTTGAGCCGAATTTGATCGATGTTAGGATAAATTCAGCGGCGGTGATTGAATCGATTCTGGCTGGGACGAGATCTGCGGAGGTGAGATCGAGAGTGAGCGGGTCCGAAGGAGTTTTCGATGGTGTGGTAGGATTGATGCGCGTCGGAGATTGCACTCGGGCGGTGAAGGTTGGAATAAAGGCTCTGTTTGCTCTCTGTTTGACGAAACAGCATCGACAGAGGGCGGTGGAAGTTGGGGCGGTGGAAGTATTAATTGATCTGATGTGTCGTGTTCCGGCGGATCTGGAGAAGGGAGATGCGGAGAGAGCACTAGCGACGGTGGAACTGTTGTGCCGTGTTTCGGCTGGATGTGCGGCGTTTGTGGAGAACTCGCTTACGGCGCCTGTGCTCGTGAGGACGATCTTGAAGGTGTCGGAAAGGGCGACGGAGTATGCTGCAGGAGCGTTGTTGGCGGTTTGTTCGGCGTCGGAGAGGGTTCAGAGGGAGGCGGTGGCCGCGGGTCTTATGACACAGTTGCTTCTGCTAGTTCAGAGCGATTGTACTGAACGCGCTAAGAGGAAGGCTCAGATGTTGTTGAAGATGCTGAGGGATTCTTGGCCCGAGGATAGTATTGGGAATTCTGATGATTTCAATTGCAGCGACGTCGTTCCATATTGATTTTAGGATTTCTTTTTTTTATATTTATTATAATTAATTTGACAGAAATTGAAAAAAGAGCTCTGTAATTCAGAAAAAAAGAAGAAGAAAAGGGTGGTGTAGAAGGGTACATAAAAAAAAAAAAAAAGGCGAATTCTATTTTTGGTTGTATGTAATTTTTGTATGTAAGTATTATTATTATTTTTTCTTCTACAAAGTGCTTTAGAGTGACTTTTGACGAGCTAAAAGCCTTTTTTTACCTTTTTTTTAAGTCACTGTTTTCATTCACTATTTGCACAAATCACGTATTATCCGGTAAAAATAATGAAGCAGATTTATAATATGTCTCCGTCGAACCCCAATCTCCAATAGAAGCCCAGAAGGCACTACCGACCCATGTTTTTCATCTGTGGGCCGGGCATGTTGCCACGAGTTGCATTATTTCCTTCGGGCTTCACAAATTCAATATCAGACACAAAATAAATAATGGATGAGTATTTGATTTTTAGAGGGGCCAACTACGGTCGGGCCTATTTACTTGGAGCTTGATTTATTAATTAAATAAGTTTATATTTTATTTTTAAGTTTATATTTTTCAAATGATTTATATAAATAAAATATATAAGGCTGTTTACTTAGGGTTTATTTTTTGAATTTATTTTTGTTTAAAATACACTTATATCCATAAAAAAATCGAAGAATAATGGGTTGTATATAGAGATATAGAGATGAACAAAGAATATCGGGTTGGAGAAGTACAAGGCCAAAATCGGGTTTTAAACAAAAATAAACCAATCCAAGCAAAAATAACTTTTGTCTGATAAGTTTATTTTTGAGTGGTTTATAAAAACTATTAAATCCATAAAGAAATAAACCAATCCTCAAGTAAACACATACAAAAATTAAACTCAGATTTATATACTAAATGAAACAAAAATAACCACAAGTAAACATATCCTACATCTATATGTTCAAGACAAACTACTTTAGTCCAGTGTGAAATTTAACAAGTTACTAACAAGTGTTTTTTTTTGGTAAAATACTAACAAGTGTTTAAGAATGCACGTATGTACCTTTGATGGAAAGCTACTCACGATTAATACGACTGTAATCAAGTGTTATGCCAATAAAATAGAAATTAGTCGGCGATAGATTCACAAATACCAAAGCACTTTGAGGCAGGGGTGAGCAAAAAATTCCAATCCGCCCAATCCGGTCCGTGATACCGAAGATCCGATTCGGGAAATCCGAAAATATCCGGTAGATGGTGATCCGAGTCCGATCCGATCAGATCCGGGAATATTTTTCGGAGCATCGTATCGGATACGGATCGATGTTTTGAGAAAAAGTCGGACCGGATATATCCGACTAATCTAGTAATAGATACTCGGATCACATTGGATATCCGGATTGGATATCGGATCAGATATCCGATCCGGATAAATGTGTCGGATATCCGGACACTCTCGGATCGGATTCGGATAAGGCTTTTACAAGACTATCAGATCGAATATCCGGACCTTCGGATCGAATATCCGGAAATGATCACCCGTACTTTGAGGTAGGGAAAAGTCACTGTATACTCCATCTATTCAAAAATAACGATTGTTTTAGCCTTATATTCAAGATATTTTATCATTCACTTTACATATTTATCTGTCTATTCATTAATATTTATTCCCACCGTTCACAAATAATTGTCGTTTTAGCATTTTGCATACTTATTAAGAAAGCTATGAAATATTCCATTATACCTCTAAAGTAAAAAGTAAATGAGTAATTAGGGGTAAAACTAATTGTGAACGGAGGGATTTTAATTGTGAACGGAAGGAGTAGTTACATATAATTTTCAATAAAGTAAAAAGTAAATGAGTAATTAGGGGTAAAATGATATATTTCATATTCTTCTTAATAAGTGAGCAAGATGCGAAAATGACAACTATTTATGAATGCCAACAAAGATATTGGATGCAACAAACTATATAAAAATCCCTCAACCTTGGAAATATGAACACAAAGTACTTGTTTAGTATTTAAGTATTTTGTGTTAACATTGAAATAATTAGTCAGGGTTTTTAGAGTCGATTTGCTTTTAGAGTCTTAATAGCATGTAGTTGAGTAAGTGGATATCCAATAGTGGATATCATCGTGTCCTTTATTTTAGGAGTACTTTAGTTTATGTAAGCGAGATAAAAAGCACTTGGATTGGGAGAATAAAGCAGTTCATTTTTTTTGTGCTGATTGTGAGTCTTTCAAAGCTAGTCTTCATTTTTTTTGTGCTGATTGTGAGTCTTTCAAAGCTAGTCTTCACATTTGGTATTAGAGCTTGAGTGATCCTAGAGAGAAAAGATGAACGAGGACAAAACATTTACAAAAATCCCTCATTTTGATGACAACTATGACCATTGGAGTGAACTGTTGAAAAACCTTTTGAGGGTAAAGGGTTTATGGAATATGGTGGCCGAGGGTTACAAGGACAGAGAAGAAGGAACTATAGCAACATTAATCCAACGAGCACGTTTGGAGGAACTTAAGACGAAGGATCATCAGGTGAAGCACTACTTGTTTCAAGCTATTGATCGAACAATTTATGAACAGATCTTGGATCAACGAACTTCCAAAATATTTTGGGATTCAATGAAAAAGAAGTTTGGGGTAACACGAGAGTAAAACGATCTCTTCTCAATACTTTAAGACGAGAGTTTGAGGTTCTTTTCAAGAAGCAGAATGAGAAAATCGTTGATTACTTTGCTAGAGTAATGACGATCCCTTACAAGATGAGGAGTAATGGTGAAACCATGACAAATTCGAAGATCGTGGAGAAGATTCTTCGCACTCTGACCGACAAATTCACGTATGTCGTTGTGTCAATTGAAGAATATAATGACATGAGGACAATGTCGTCGATGAACTACAAAGCTCATTAGTTGTTCATGAGCAGAAGTTTTAGAGAAATAGTTATGAAGAAGATGATCAAGCACTAACCATGAGAGGAAAAGGGTAGAGGCTCATACCAAGGTCGAGGAAGGGACAGAGGACGATCTCCCAACAAGACATTAGTCGAATGCTATAAATGCCACAACTTAGGACATTTTCAATATGAATATCCAATTCTGAACAAGGAACCTTAATATGCAAAAATGGAGGAAGAAGACGAGTATCTATTGATGGCATTTGTAGAACTTCAAGGTGTGAAGATAAGTGATACTTTGTTTGTGGATTCTAGACACTCAAATCATATGTGCGGTGATAAATGTATGTTTTCAAACCTTGACATGTCTTTCACTCAAACTGTCTAGTTGGAAAATAATCACAAACTGGTTGTGAATGGAAAAAGAACAATGAGGATCTTGCTTAAAGGAGTGAGTTATGTTGTAAGTGAGGTGTATTATGTGCTTGAGTTGAGGAATAACTTGCTTAGTGTTGAATAACTTCAGGAAAGGGGATTAGATGTTTTGTTTAAGGGAGGAGTGAACAAAACATTTAGCATCTGTGATGAGGGCCAATAAAATGTATGTTTTATTTGTTGATTATAGTCTACAATACAAGGAGGAAAAGGGCTTGCAGGTTGATGCTATAGAAAAGGCTGAACTATGGCATCACCGATATGGACATTTGAGTTACAAAGGTCTGCACACCCTGCACAACAAGAAAATGGTCGTTGGTTTATAAGAAGTTGGGAAGCTAAAGTCACATGTGAGACTTGTATGAAAGGGAAGCAACATTGTGCATCATTTCCAAAACAAAGCACATGAAAAGTAACCGAGAAGCTGCAACTCATCCATTTTAATTTGTGTGGACCATTCTCTCCTCCATCAAACAACCAGAAAAGGTGCTTGATTAGTTTCATATATGATTTCTCAAGGAAACTTGGATCTTCTTCGTCCTAGAGAAATCAAAATCTTTCTTGCACTCTAAAAGGTTCAAAATTATTGTTGAAAAGGAAACTAGAATGTTTATCAAGTGTTTGAGGACAGAGAGAGGAGGAGAGTACAATTCAGTTGAGTTCAAAGACTTTTGCAAGGAGCATGGCATTAAGAGGCAACCGACTACGTCTTACACACCTCGAGAGAATGGGGTTGTAAATCGTAAAAATTGAACCATTATGAACATGCATGGTAGGAGATAAATGTGTCCCAAAGTCATTCTGGCAAGAAGTGGTTCAATGGGCCAATCATGTCCTTAATAGGTCACCCACTTTGGTTGCAAAAGATATGACTCCTAAAGAAGCATGGCGTGGTGAAAATCGATTTGTTGAGTACTTCCGGATATTTGGGTGTGTTGGTCATGTTGACATTCCAGATGTAAAGAGAACCAAACTTGATGACAAGAGTGTGAAGTGTGTGTTGTTGGGTTTCAATAGTGAAACCCAAGCATAAAAAATGTATGTGATGAGTGTCAAAAGTACCATATTATCCCTTATGTTTTCATGTATGTCACATCCTCATTTACATCTCACATATGCCTTTTTATATGGAAAACTCTCACTTTCTATATTTAGATATTAACTTTGTATTTTCGATGTTTCAGACTTTTAAGGTGCTAAACACATCGGAAACTTCATCCTCCCTGAAGTCACAACATCAAGATCCTCAAAATGATTGAGGAATTGGAACATAAAGTCCACACACACAACTTCCTACGCAATGAGATTCAAGAACAACGAAGAACTGGACCTTTACGCCCATGTTACGCCCGTAAGAGACCGTAACGGTCGGGGCATTCAACCCGAAGTCCAGAAGCGCCAGCCCAACCCAACTGTGGAGGTTACACTCAACGTGACGCCCCGTTACGTCGGGTTACGCCCTTAAGGAGGCGTAAGGCTTTGCGTAATGCCTTATCTTATGCCGCGGCGAAAGTTCAATCTCCCGAGTTGTAATTTAGGAAGTTTGTGTAAATCTTTTTAAACCCTAGACGCCTTACCTTCCCTATATAAGCACGTGATAAGGTTAGGGTTAAATATCTCATTTACTATCTATCTCAATCATCTCGATGTCATTGATCATTCATCGCTTCCGACTTTTCTTATTCTTCTCTCCCTTATTCTAGTAAGATGTCAAATTTTGTGAGTTTCATTCTTTCATGTTTCAATATATTGTTTTCTTTGGTTTATATCGTAGCATGTATGACTAGTCGTCTTCTTTGATCTAAGGATTGAGATGAACCCTATGATGCTTTAATTTTGTTGATTGCATATATAATTGTGAATTGAGATCTTTGATAATTATATGATTCAAAGGGCTTAATTCTACCTTTTAATTACCTTTGTTAATCCGGAGTGGCGTTTTAATTAGTTTAGATAAACAAGTGAAATTAAAACCAAACAATTTTGTTTTATTGGAAAGATTTAAAAAGAGCTTGGTTGATAGAATACTAGTCTATCAAAGCCTCGGGAAATCCTAATCATCGTAGACTTCACTGGTCTTTGTACCTTTTGGGCTCTACGAGCTTATGAAAGTTAAAGACATCAGTCTCACTTGATTTGACTTTTATGGATCTTGTAGCAGTGGAAGCTAGTCGTTTTCAATCCGATCAAATACATGTGATCATTTCCTTCTCAATCTTTGATTTGATGAGTGCGTTTGCCCCCTTAGAGGATCCTCTAGACTTGAGTCACAACTCTTCAAGTCTATAGCCTTCTTCTTCTTCACTTTAGACATGAAGGAGGAAGTATACCCTCTTACATTTTTTCTTTGATAAACTATCTAATTGCGTCATCCACTTCTTCGACACACATTGAAAAATATTTCCAAGCCCATATCGTATCACCATTGAACGAGTGAATTTATGATTCCTTGAAATGTTTATATCTCTTAATTGATTGAGATTTATGTATTGAGATTCTTTTGTTATATGAGATTTTGGTTAACATAGATCTTCGTAAACAATCGTCAACAAAGTCATAAACAATCAATTAATGCAAATACATGTATCACATAAACATTCTACTTTTAAAATATTGGAAGCACAATACATGTACACAATCATTGTGTAAATACATGTACACAATCATGTAAACATAAGTACGCATATATAACATATAGTTCATACACAAGTAAGAGCACATAAACATTGGAAGCACAATACATAACCTGTAACCATTAAACAATCAATGAATATATCACACAATTTTAAAATTACTGACGGTGTATATTCGGGAATCCTTGCATCACTACACTTCTCTTCTCCAGTCAGAACATCATCATTCAATCCTTTATGACGAGGTAAATCAACTTTAGGATGGGTAAATCCGTATCATAAATTGTGGATTGGATTAATGGTTCCTTCCCCTTAGATGTCCGCTTTGGGTACCTACACAATAACCATAAATCGATCAAAAATTAGTGACATAATGATATGTTATAATGTAAAATGTATTGATTCTGTAAATGAAGTGTTTTACCATGAAGGTGGGGCAGTAGAACTTCTTGTTATAAAATTTCTCGTACCCATATTTTTCCCATCATTTCTTATGGTTTTATCATTTCCAATAATATCTCTTTTCTTTGGTGGATTAACAAAGTCATCTCCATCAGATTGATCTTCAACAACACTTTTAGTAACAATCATCTTTGTTTTGGACTTACATCATATCATGCAAACAATGATACCACATGTAACCTCCATTTTAACAATATAACTACACAAATCAGTTATGAACATGCCCATAAGATTCCTCGATTCTTTCAGTAATATTTGGCCAAGATACAACCACGTCTTAGGACCCGAAACCAAGTTCGAATAACAAGTCCAACCTTGGATCATCTATCTCGTCGTCCCACTAGTCTATGTCATCATTCTCTAAATCATTCTCTACATTATCATGTATTGTTTTGATATCATATTTCATGAGACCTTGAACAATTGCCAAAATATCAAAATATTCAAGAACGACTTTCCCTTTAAAGACTTTGAAACAAACTTTAAACAAATTGGCATGCCTTATAGATCAATGGTAGTTGCAAAAGGTCTTGCAAGCTTAGGCATATAGTGAAATGTCAAGATCTGCAACAATGTAATTGGTTATTAATATAATTAAAAAGATTGTAAAGTCATTAAATTACGCTATACACCAAATGAAATCTCACCTGAAAGGCTCATGGAACTTCACCTATGTTATACCCTCCACTTGTCCTTTCTTTCCCTAGATCGCATGACCGAAGGAATCTCCTGGTTTGTAGGAATCCAAAACGACCCCATAGATAAGAGTTGAATAATTACATGTTGCTTACAAGATTGATTTTTTGTTGGATTACCATAGTCTTCTTGTCCTTCGACACCAACACACCTTCAATAATTATAATCAGAGTCATCTTATACTTGTACTCGAAATCCTTTGGCTCTTCATAAAATATTTCTCTAACTGGGCATTGGTACATCTCTCGTATCCAACAACACACCTAATATCCATTGGTTTCTCGTCTTCTACATTTATCATTCGGTCTTCACCACATATCAGGTCAGGGGTTTCAAAAACTCAGTAAGGTCAAACCCCAATAAAACATTGTTTATACCAAACCACATTGAGTACTTCCGATTTGTTCTGATCTCCCTCATGAGCATGTAGTGTATCAGCTGGTTCGACATCTTGAGCTTTGTGCTCATTTCAATTAATGGAACAAATATACCTTGCCTTAACTTCAGTTTATCTTCAGCTGATAACTGTTCAAGAATGTATGGCATAAGGTGCAACCGGCTATAGCTGTTAATCCTCACATTTACAGTCCTTTCATTTTTCTCATATTTATATGTAAACTGCAAATTACACATATCAACATACATAACTCTGATAATACACAATGTAGTGTGAAACTAGTGTATTACCCGTGCCTTGCACGGAATTTTGATAAAAATATTATTTGTTATTATATTTCTTTAAGGGATTATATAAAAAATATTTTTTTGTCATTAGCTAGAGTAGATAATAAGCAATAAATATTTGTACACTTTACCTATAATATTATATAATACATTAATAAAATATATAACCGTATAATAATTCATATTTTGATTTTTCTCCCCCTTATTATACTGATTCATATATAATATAAATAGTACATTTTTTTTTCGTTAAATAATTTTGTAATGAATAAACTTAATTAATATTTTGGTGGGCTATGGTTAAATGCTAAAATGACACGTGACAGTGAGTATTTTTCTGCGTGACACGTGGCAAGAAGTGCTACTCCTATAATATATATAAGATGGTTTTATTCCTAACCTTGACATGGGATTCCTCTCCTCCATATAAAAGAGCTAAGTCTTGTGTACATGATCCTCTTACACGAGGATATTGCCATATATATTTTTCCTCTAAAATACAATTACACAAATGTTGTACATAAACAGTCAAATACCCAATATGTAGGCCAATACACAAATCATATACACAATCACTCACACAACCATAATCCTATGTAATGAGGACAAAATCATCACCACACAAGGGGGTTGGTTGTTGTATGTAAGGAATGTTACAATATACACCAATTAGAAGACACATGCACAATCATCTATATTATTACACAAATGTAAACAACTATAACACAATTCATATAGACACACAACCACCCAACAAGAACTCTATATATTGGTAAGAAAATGATGTACATAACATATTATTTTCTTAGATGTTCCAACATTAGTTTCCTCTTGTGTTGCTAACTTATTTGGTTTGTTTCTAGTACTCTTCGTCCTCACCATCAATTATTGCTAGATTGCTAAGATTCCGTAAAGCTACAAAGGTGACTAAAACATAATGCATCAGACTTATGTTTCGATAGATTCTAGGCTATTTAGTAACTATGCAACATCAATAAAGTTGGTGAATTTGAAACAAATATGAAAATATGGAGAATTATGAACCTGTTACTGATGCAGGATCATCTCAGAACATAACCCGAATGAAGATCATTCATGGAATATGTGCAAAGACCATTTCCGGAAGTGCAATGAAGACTAGTGATTGGAGATGGAAAATATCAAGATTGATCTCGTATGAAGAAAGACACAACTACACACATCCATGCATGGGAAACACATATGCATGGGCAAGAAGAAGACGTCATAGAGAGCTTCTTGGAACTAAGAGAAGCCTTACCCGGAAGCTACGTACCTCACGTGCATGCATGATCACATATGCATGGGCAAGAAGGAGGATTCGATGTCAAGACGTGGAGAAGAGCAGTCAAGATGCGGAGGAGATCAAAGGCCGAGATCCACGAGTTAAACATGCAAAGGAGGTGCGTGGAGCTGCATTGGAAGAAAGGAGAATTCGGGCTAATTTAAGTGGCTAAATTAGGCCCAACTTGCTTCTTATTTTAAAGCCCATTCTTGGACATCTTTTAAATAAAAGATGGGCTTTCTTTTTAATTAGTTTTTTTATTTTAATTCCTTATAGTTTAATCTTATCTCTTAAAGATTTGATCTTATCTCTTTAGCTAGATTGGGCTCAATCTTGGATCAAGCCCATAGCCCGTAAGAAACCCTAGATGACGCACCTCTAGCCTATATAAGGCCTAGGGTGGACATCCTCCTCTCTCAGCTTTGAATGAATTAAACACAAGTACTTCCGAGTATTGTTTCTCTTCTATCCCATATTCTTCTCGTGGAATCGAGACACCTTACTGTGTGAGCGGAATCCGTTTGTCCAGCAACTTTGGCGCTGTTTTGAGTTGTGTCACTTGGATTGGCAAGTTGGTGCTCTCAATCATCTCCGGGTGACTTCTCGTGCTTTGGGGACAATCGCTTTCCCCTCTGTTTGAGATTATAGCGGAAGGGCTTTTTCAAGTCATTCCAAGTTGTGTGTTAGGGCCTTTGTTTCCCTATCGTGCTCTTGGTTGCCTTAAGGGTTCGACCAGATCTATCCATCTATCGATCCTTCACAATCATTGGATCATTCCTCCATTTTTTATTTCAAGTTTTCATCTTTTTATTCGTTTTCTTCATTTCGAGTCTTGGTGTTGAAAGATCGGGCCAACTGACGGCTAACCCCGTATCAGTTATAGAGTATAGAGGAATGCTTCAGGAAGGGAGAACAAGCACGGGATATCCGAAGCCGCACTAGCTCGTTTCACGGAGAAACTAGATGCCTTGGATGCACGTGATAAGAGAGTAGCCGACGCATGACGTGCTTTGGAATATGAGACGAAAATAGCAAGAATAGCTTAGGTTATGGAGAGACTAGATGTCTTGGATGCACGTAATAAGAGAAATCAACCAAACGAACCAATGGAATACGTACATGCCTCAGGGAGAGGAGTTGACTATGGGGTTCCTAAACCCACTAGCCTTAACAAGGACCGTGTGTACTTCAAGGATGAGTATGATCGATCAGGTCGGATGCTCACTACTCTTGAAAATCGGCTACCAGCACAAGAGATGAAGAAGAAAGTCGAGCAAGAACATCAATGGAGTAATCCTAACCCTTCTTACTTGAAACATGATCATGATTGTTTAAATGCTATAAGAAGTGAATATGTGCCACCAACTTTATCTAGCACTAATCAAATTAGCAGCTTGTTTCAGACTAGATCTCTAGTCAAAGGCAGGACTGTTGGTACAATTATAGATAAAGAAAGTCGACATAATCTTGCTAGCATTGAGATGGTCGAGAAACTACAACTTCCTACTTTAAACCATCCCAATCCTTATAGGTTATCTGGCCTAAAAGATTGGGATTTAGTCAAAGTAGACCAATAAGCCGAGGTCCACTTCAAGATAGGAGCTTATAAGGATGTTATCTTATGTGATGTTGTTCCTATGCATCAATGTCATTTGTTATTTGGTTCTCCATGGATTCATGAGAGAAATGTGGAACATATTGAGATCACTAACAGATTTGCTCTTACTTTTAGCGGAGAGTGCATAGTTCTTAAACCCATGACTGCAGGAGATATTGCAATGGTGGAAGAGCAAAAACAACGTCAGGCGGAGGAAGAGGACGCACGGAGTAAAGAAAGGGAACGAGCCAGTCAAGTACGTCAGCCCCCTACTTCACCTCTTACAACGCCTCCTTGTAGTCCATCTTCATCATCCTCAGTGGAAAGGGTAATTGGGGTTACCGCAGCCCCAACAAGGAGTGATTCTAAACCCTCTTTCTCTAGATTAGATGAGCATGATCATAGTGATAAGGAGTTAGTTGGTGATGAACCACATGGTCAAAGGCTAGAGTTAATGGAAAGCATATGATACATGATGATTTAATGGCTGAAAAGTTTATTAGCCCTTCTTGTGATCATATTTTGCCTTTTGTTGACTTTAGAGAGCCTTTTAGGGAGCATGTTGATTTTATTGTCCATAATGCAAAAAATGCTCCTATTGATGTGCACGTTAATGGTGTTAAACTTTTTGTTGTATATACAAACTTTTAGAAGTTTAATATTATGAATGCATCTCTTCTTAGGCATACCGATTTTATTGCCTATAATAATGAGTATGCTAATTTTTGGTCTTATGATTTCTTCTCTACTTTAAGTTTACATATTTCGGGAGATTTACATGTTGATAGACCTCTTATAGGAAGAAGCGACTTCAGGGATGATTATGAATCACATGTTGAAGACCCTAAGTTGAAACTTTATAAGTTACAAAGCAGCTTTGGGGAACAGAGAAAAACAACCCCTATGATCTATAAAGCGCCTATATCCTTTGTACTTGATGTGCTTGATCGTTTTATGTATGCATGTGTTGTTGAATTTATTGATAATATGCCTTTGAACAACATAATTTTCAGAACAAGTGTTGAACTCGTCAGGGAAGTTTCCTCACCCTCTTATTATGAGAACTTGAGTACATATTGTGATAATTTGGAATACAATCGTAATGTTGCTCTCGTTGTGATATTTATAAGGATTTGGGGACAAGTAAGAGAACATCTTGGAGCAGGAGCAGATAGATCCCACATTTGGATGCCTCCTTGGTTCATTACTAGGAAGGATGTCAAGGATTCGTGGACGAATCCTTTTCAAGAAAGGGAGAATGATGCAGGAGCATCTCAGAACATAACCCGAATGAAGATCATTCATGGAATATGTGCAAAGACCATTTCCGGAAGTGCAATGAAGACTAGTGATTGGAGATGGGAAATATCAAGATTGATCTCGTATGAAGAAAGACGCAGCTACACACATCCATGCATGGGAAACACATATGCATGGGCAAGAAGAAGACGTCATAGAGAGCTTCTTGAAACTAAGAGAAGCCTTACCCGGAAGCTACGTACCTCACGTGCATGCATGATCACATATGCATGGGCAAGAAGGAGGATTCGATGTCAAGACGTGGAGAAGAGCAGTCAAGACGTGGAGAAGAGCAGTCAAGATGCGGAGGAGATCAAAGGCCGAGATCCACGAGTTAAACATGCAAAGGAGGTGCATGGAGCTGCATTGGAAGAAAGGAGAATTCGGGCTAATTTAAGTGGCTAAATTAGGCCCGTCTTGCTTCTTATTTTAAAGCCCATTCTTGGACATCTTTTAAATATAAGATGGGCTTGCTTTTTAATTAGTTTATTTTATTTTAATTCCTTATAGTTTGATCTTATCTCTTAAAGATTTGATCTTATCTCTTTAGCTAGATTGAGCTCAATCTTGGATCAAGCCCATAGCCCGTAAGAAACCCTAGATGACGCACCTCTAGCCTATATAAGGCCTAGGGTGGACGTCCTCCTCTCTCAGCTTTGAATGAATTAAACACAAGTACTTTCGAGTATTGTTTCTCTTCTATCCCATATTCTTCTCGTGGAATCGAGACACCTTACTGTGTGAGCGGAATCCGTTTGCCCAACAACTTTGGCGCTGTTTTGAGTTGTGTCACTTGGATTGGAAAGTTGGTGCTCTCAATCATCTCCGGGTGACTTCTCGTGCTTTGGGGACAATCGCTTTCCCCTCTGTGTGAGATTATAGCGGAAGGGCTTCTTCAAGTCATTCCAAGTTGTGTGTTAGGGCCTTTGTTTCCCTATCGTGCTTTTGGTTGCCTTAAGGGTTCGACCAGATCTATCCATTTATCGATCCTTCACAATCATTGGATCATTCCTCCATTTTTTATTTCAAGTTTTGATCTTTTTATTCGTTTTCTTCATTTCGAGTCTTGGTGTTGAAAGATCGGGCCAACTAACGGCTAACCCCGTATCAGTTATAGAGTATAGAGGAGACCGGATATTAGACACAACGATGTTTGTGCACAACTGTTCACTACAAGGGGGTAAACGATACTGAGGATGGTGGATGGAGTCCTGACAATGAAGATGCCGAAACGGAAGCCAAAATCCGCAAAGAACGAAGTATGCAAGAGGACTTTCGGCGGTTAGGGTTTCGAGTGTCACTAGTTACGAATTCGCCAGAGGGAGAAGAATCTTTAGAGAAGAAGGAGGAATAAGTAAGCCGGAAACAAAAGTGGATGAGTGTTTTCTCCAAAAACAAAGACAGGAAGACGAGAGCTACAAAGAACAAAGATGAAGTGCTTTCGCCGTTTAGGTTTCACTAGTCGCAAGTCGGAGGTTATGAGATCTCCACGGGGAAAGAAGAAGATTTGTTTACAGATACGTGGGATCTTTGTTTGGGAAGTTTCCATCATTAACCCTATAAAGTTACACACATACTCCTAATTAAATCCGTAAATGACCTCATTGACCCATCTAATTTATCTTTATTTTAAATTTGAAAGATATAAGGACCTAGTTCTTATTTAGTAAACACAAAAGGCTCGAATAATCTATTCTTCTCTTGTTTCTTTAGATATTGCTTTTTAATTTGTTTTGTTTGCTTCTCAATTTTTTTATTTTTGTGGGTAACAAATGATGTTAACGGATTATTAACGGGCCGAAAAAAATTCATAAAAGAAGAAAGTTCGAGGGAACAACCGAACTTTAAAAAAGTGATAGACAAGATTAGGAATATTCCAAACCACAAGGGCACCAACCGGAATTTCTCTTTATCTTTTTAATATACATAGTTACTATTCGCGCGGTCAAAAATTACCAATTGTACTACGGATGCGGAATCCGCTTGCGCTTCAGGCTAGGGCGGAAGCACATTCCGCATCCGCCCAGATTTAGCCTTGACATTATGGGGCGGATGCGCATTCTGATTGTGCCCCAATTTAGCCTTGGCGCAGCCGGAATGTGCATCCGCCTTATTCCCGTTAGCGATTTTTGTCTGCTCGATTAACATCACTCTTAATATAGCAAGTTTATTTATACTCACGTTGTTTATTGTATCGTTATTACAAAATAATGCAAAACTCTAGTTTGATAATGTCCGGTCTCATTCTTTCTTTCTCTCTCTTGATTACCCGCAAATCCTAATGATAAACAAATTAAGTCCAAATAATAATACAGATATGAACAATTATATAAACATAAGCATGCTCTCATTCATTCTTCTTAAGAACTTGATTTGGATGGAAGTGAAGAGAAAAGTTGTTCAACTTGATATATTCTGTTCACATTATAGATTTGAAAAATGGATGAATTAATATGTCAATTGACATTTGTAGTTTAGTAGAATCAATGAACAAATTACTCGTTTGAAGTAACTTCATCTATCAATCAATGTCTTATTTAAATTTTATTTTTAAGAAAAATTTCGGATGGTGTCTATATAATTTTGCCTTTTACGGAAGAGTTTTTCGGTATTCGGGTGATGTCATTGAGCTTTAGACTTTTTGAAATTTTATCTACAATTTATAAATTAATATTTTGAGAGAAAAACAGATATTTATTATTTGTTTGGTTTTTGTTAATAGTTATTTTGAAGGCATATATAATTTCTGGAATGAATGAAATGTTAATAAATATTAGTTTATGAATCTTTGTTTGTTGTGATCATACATAGAGGTAATTTGAACTCAACAGGTACAATACAAGTATATCATCATAGAAACTTCGATCTTCATTCCATTTGAAAGCATAAGACAGACACTCTTGATATATAAAAAAAAAACATAAAACACTTGAAAACTAACATCCCAGGAACCCTCCCATATATCGATTAAGCACACATTATAATGATGTAAAACTTAAAGAAATTGCAATAGTTCGAAACTTTGAAATTAGTAAAAGACATATAGATCGATTTGAAATTATTGGGCTGATGAATCCCTTCCTGGAGATAATCACTTTGAAGGGAAGAGCTGCATCAACTCTCTAACACCTTGCTTGAACACTCCTTCTGCAGAGAACGACTCCGGTGACTGCTCAATTGCTCCACTAGCCTGTCAAAAACAAAACACATACCATTTATCAAAACCTAGCAAACCCAAATTAGTATATATATATAACTTTTTTTTCCCTACTTTTTCAAAAATAAACTTTTGTCTTAGAAAAATAATAGCATTTTTTTCATAATTTTAAAAAAACCCAAGTAATTTCAAAATAAATTAAATGAACAACAATTATACGGGGTACTTACAAGGCGGACATGGATCATGAAGAAGCAACCCCTTCCATCACCGGAAACATTAGCAGACTCGACCTCGATCATATTCTTGTCCAAGGCGACAACAATGGCGTTCAAGAGGCCACGCTTCCAAGGAGAGCAAATCATGATCTGGGCCTCTTGTCCAAAGGTGTTGAGAACAACATTAGGAGAGGTCCAAGTATGGAACATAAGAGGCTCGTGACTGTTAGTCACCGGAGCCATGATCTTCAAAGACGCGCCGGCATGATCAGCTAAGAACGACTCTCTAGTTGTGGGCCCGGCTAGCTTCAGGTGGGGCGAGGTTTTCGATATCGGCTCGTAGGTCACGGTGGCCTTGGTGGCGCAACGGAGCTTGTTCGCCTTCTGTTCTTGGAGCTTCTGGAGTTGGATTTCTAGGGTTTTGATATGCTTCACAGCTTCATCCACAATTGTGGTCTTGTCAGTCTGTTCATCCACACACACAAAAAATATAAAAAATGATATATTTATTGTAATTTACTGTTTTATCCCTTTTGAGATGATTGGAAGGGATTCATAACTGAAATGACCAGCTAGAAATTTTACAGAAATGGCCTCAAATTCAGTGAACTCATCATTCCAGCTGGGGAATTGTTTTCCATAGGAACGGGACATTTTCTTTCTAGGATTCTTATCATCTTATTAATTAAAAGATACTTATATAAAGTAGGATCAAAATTTACACAAAAATCTTGAAAAGAACGGAATTTATTAAACTAGTTTAACTAATATAATTCGTGTTGTTGTTACATAGATGGATGAATACATAAAGGAAATGAAAAAGCATTTTACCGAAACTATATCTCTGCAGTAATATTGTTAAAGGTATTTACAAAACTAATCTTGAAACCAATAATTAAAAAGTGTATGAAATAATTAATATATATATATATATATATATAATGTAATTTATTGTGTCTAGTTTTTTCATTATTAATTAATAAATAAAAATTTACAATCATGAATTAAGCAAAGATCGGAGATTTACTCCAACAGAAAGACGGCATATTTATTTATTCCATATAAAAACAGTAATTGAGGGATAGTATTAATAAATAACTTATTTTTGAAAAAAAATATATAATAAAGATTCAATTTAGAAGATCTCCAAATTTAGAGTAGCATTAATTCGGTGCAAATATTTATCTCCCATTTCTCTGTCCTAATTTATATTTTATTTCTTTTATTAATTTACTATCAATAAAAAAATTAAGTAAACGGAATAATTTATAACTTTAGAGCATAAAAAGAAGTGACACAACAAACCAAAACCGAACATCAGAACGGAAACAAACACAAAATTATATAACATCGGTCCGATCTTATATTCTCCAAAGAGACGATGGTGAGCCAAAAACATTAGATATAATAAAATCTAACAAAAACTAATAAAAAAATGTCCTCTTTAGTTAAAAAGAAGTGACAAAACTTACCAAAACCAAATTTACGAATGAAAATGAACACAATGGTATAATATCGGCTAGATATGATATTATATTCGCCGAAAACACCAGATATAATAAAACCAAACAAAAAACTTATAAAATATGTCCTTTATGTTAAAAAGAAGTGACAACAACTACCAAAACCAAAATTGAGAACGGAAATGAACACAAAATCATATAACATCGGCTAGATATAATCTTATATTCGCAGAAAACACTAGATGTCATAAAATCGAACACAAAACTATTTAAAAAATGTTCTTTTCATCTAAAAAGAAGCGACACAACTTACCAAAACCAAATTTGAGAACGGAAATGAGCACAAAAGCGTATAACATCCGTTAGATATGATCTTATATTCGCTGAAAAAACCTAGATGTAATAAAATCGAAATAAAAATATGTTCGGAAATTACCTTGGGAGGAAGTTGGGGCAACATAGCATGGAGATTAGAGAACATATTCCTCATCTTCTTCCTCCTCTCCCTCTCAGTATAAATATGAGACTCGAGATCAACATCCGCCTTCCTTTTATTCTCCTTCTTCTCCTCTTGACTCGCCTCCTCATTCACCATCTTCGCCTTTTCATCTGCAACACTCACAACCGCCTTCACATCTCCACCACCAACGCCGTTTCCAGTCGCGGCGTTGGCAGAAGTGTCGAAATTTCCGAATGGCCAGAGTTGGTTATCCCAGAAAAAGCCTTCGTTTGCCGATGCGGAGTCAGACATGTTGGGGTTCAAGGAGAAAGAGCTTTGGGTATTCATTGTGGGTTTGGATGAAGAGATGTGAAAGAAGGGTTTGGGATTGACATGGTTTATATAGAAGCCCTGGAAACCAAAAGCATTGCAAGAATTGCATGCCGTTACTAAGGGTCTCCCCCTCCCTCACCTTCCTACTTTAGTGGGTCCTACTGGTTTTAGTTGTATTCTCTCCCCCCTCTTTTTTTACTGTGGGTAAAGAGATTCATTGAAACTATGCGCTATTTCTAATTATCATAATCAATCAAAATTTTGATTTATTTTGGTATTTTTATTATGATTTTGATTTATTTTGGTATTTTTATTAAGATAATTACTAATGAGTACTTCAATAATATATCACAAGTTAATGACAATTTAGTTTGTTATTTTCAATTTTAAGGTTCAAAAGAATTTTATTCTAATTTTTTAATTAAAAAAAAAATATTGAAGTTGATAATAATAATAATAATAGATTAATTTTTAGTTTTTTTTAGAGTGATTGACCAATTAGAGTAATATAAATTACATTTCCCAATTTGTTAGGTTCGTCGTTATCTCTAGAAATTTGTATTTATTTCTTAATTTAAAACGATTGATGGCCCAGTAAGACAATATCATTAAAGCTGTAAAACTCTATTGCCTAATTTATAAGGCGTTATATTTTATTTAAAATTATAAATTATATTGATAATTTTTTTCTGGTTCTCAATAATTGTCACTAGATATTTAAAATTTTAATTTATAATATATGTCATTATAGATATTAATAATACTCAAACCTTCCACAATATAACGATACCTGCTTTTTCATTTATTGTTTGTATTTGTAAAACACATTTCCCTCTCTTCTCATACAACTCTCTAAATTTCACCAATGTTTTTATATAATTTTTTTAAATTATTGTACATCAAATATTATTTATCTTACTTTTTTTTCCTTCTTAATATGTGTGTTTTTTTTTACTCTAATGACAATTATTGAGAACTGGACGGAGTATTTTTCTAGCGGGGGTGGGCACGAAATAGGACGGGGTTGAGGTCATCCGACCGTCTTGGCTATTATACATGAGATGGGATAGGGACTAGTGTTGTGATTTTTAAATGAATTCCGTTTGGGACCGTGATGGGATGGGACGGTTTGTTATCAATCCCACTTGATCTATAGTTATTTATAATGTTTAAATTTTATGGTTTACACATAAAAATATTCACGTATATCATACTTGAATCGAAAGACGCAATAACGTTTTACATAATCTCATAATATAATTAAAATTTTCTTATACATAAAAAATAAAAGTCCAAACCGTATGAAATCACAAACGTATTTGGGTCATTTGTACGTCGATTTGACAATTTGAGCATGCATAGTTAAAATTTGTAAATGTATAAATAATTTTTTGGCTTAGGGATTCAATTTATTTAAAATTTAAAATATAAGTTTAGTATATATGGGACGGAACAGGATGGAACGGGCCTAGAGGGTGAAGAAGTTATGGTCCGTATCCCGTCGCATATATTTTTATCGGGACAGGTTCGGAGCGAAATTGCTATTTTGGATGAAATTCCGCCGGGATTGGGATGGAACCAAGACGGGATCGAAATTTGCGGGATTTGTACCGCCCCTACTTTATAGGAGAATTGCAAATAATTGTTTTTGTGATACGTACTGAATTAATCTACTTGGTTATTTCATTTAAAAAACTCAAAAGAAATTGATTTTAAAATTTTAATTTGATAAAATTATTAGGATAGATATATGAAATTGATAATCACAAATTAAATTTTAGTTTTGGTTCAGGGTGATCTATTAGTTAAGGTAATATAACATAAATTTACTACTTTGTTCATTGTTTTCTCTAGTCTCGAAACTTACATTTCAATTTCTCAATTTAAAAGGATGATCTAAGAACATCAAATAATTAAAAGAAATATAAGAAATTTGGGGACTAACTTATTATATGGGAATGGTTCGGGGGGACATGTGGTAAGGCATTACATAGTAATATGGACCTTTGTTTCACTTGATTCAATAATTCATATTCATCCACATCAAATAATGATTTTGGAGAAATGTGGTGGCAATTTTTCAAATTTTAAAAGGTACGGAAACAATTTTTTTCTTTTTAAAATTTGTTTGGATGAATGAAATAATAATAGTGATAAAATATTGAATCAAGTTTTAGTTATTGTTTAGAGTAATAGACCAATTAGAGAAATATAAATACATTTTCCAGTATGTTAGGTTCATCGTTATCTCTAAAAATTTGATTTATTTCTCAATTTAAGACGATGAATGACCCAATAAGACAATATCATTAAAGTTGTAAAACTCTATTGTGTAATTTCTAAAGCTTTATATTTAATTAAAATTATAGGTTATATTTATACCCTTCATCGGGTTCTCAATAATTGTCATAAGATGTTTAAAATTTTGGTTTATATAATATATGTCATTATAGGTATAATTAATACTCAAACCTTCCATAAATAGATTTTCACCTATTTTTTCATTTATTTTGCGTATTCTCAAAATACTTTTTGCTCTCTTCTCATACAACTCTCTACATTTTATCATTGTTTTCATACAATTTTTAAAATTATTGTACATCATTAAATATTATATCTTCTACTTTTAGTTATTTTAAATATGTGTGTTTTTACTCTAATGATAATTATTGTGAACTGGAAGGAGTAATTTTTAGTAGGGGTGCGTAACATCCCAAATTCTGAGAACTCGAGATGTCACTGGCTAGGACCTCACAGTGGGTCCCGACTTTAGTTTGAAAATAATATTATTGGATCTTGCAACAAGACATAAATAGCAAAATGACTGAAATCCTTAAAATATAACATTTTCAATAAAAGATAGATGTTGGACATGCATGCATAATGATAAAGGAAGTCATGTAATGTAATTAATCTCTCTACTGAAAATAAAAGCACACCCACACCTAAGTACCGGTACGGAAATTCGGCTGACCACTCCACTTCCGATCACTCGGTAGTTACCTAACTTGCAAAGTCAATCAACACAATATAAACCGTTAGCTAACAATTCTAATAATAAGGTATACTAAACGCACAAACACACATAAGTAAAACAGTAAACACATCAACATGCGCAAACAATGTCCCGGTTATTATCTTCACATTAGGTGATTCCAATCTAATTACTAGTTCAACTTAATCGTGTGGCACGAAGATCCTCCAACATTTGCCCCCGTCCCCATCTACCAACATGAGTGGTTTATATACATCTCCCCGTATACTCTGTTGGACTGGTTTCATGGAGCCTCCCAGTCGCATTTAGCGCTAGGTAGTGATGCCACGACCCGTTATCGTACACTTGAGTCTTACCAAGATGAAAGTACAGTGATCTAGTCAAGTTTTATTTTTAATCAATCAATACACACACTACCTTAAGCAAACACTTAATATTATAAACGGCAGATAAGTGAGTCCGATGAACTCACCTTATCCGATCCGATATCTTAGTAAGCTACTCTTGATCCGTCAGTCGATGCTCTCACAATCATGAGTAAGGTGTAATAACCTTTAAGTATTCTCGTTCTATTATTTCGTCAATTATAGAGTAAGATATCTTGCATCACTACTCTTATCAATCTCTACCTTCTAGGTTTCCATAGACCTCGATGTCCATTCCACAACTCTGTATAGTCTCATCATTCCGCACATATCTCCATTCTTCATTCTAGTCACATTCTACAATCCTCCATTCTATGATGGCCCTAACCTAGCGGCCTCATGACATTTAAGCTATATTTGGTTCCGACCTAAGAGTTCTAATATAGTTCTATAACTAATCGTTATCCCAAAAATATAACCATTTTCACTACACAAATCTATCATTTATCCATATATCCACTTATCACCTGTAAGAGCCGTAGTCTTTCAGGCCGAGACCGGACCTTGGCCGAGATTAGCTCTGGTCGAGGTTGGTCTTGCCGCCCCCGCGGTGAGTGACGCCGCCCCTGCGGCTGCTTGGACCGCCCCTGCGGTTTCCGGCGGCTGCAGCCGTCTTCTTTGACCTTGTTGACCCGTGCTTTACCCTTTATTTTGCTCCTTCTTACCTTTGGCTGATCAAGGGTTTCTTCATCTTCTTCTCCAGCTTCTCTCCACGTTCCTTGCTTCCCTTGCTTCCTTGGATCTTGTTCTTGAGTTGTGGAAGAGTTTTGTGAGAGTTTGTGTGTGTGATACCTTGTGTGAGTGTTGGCTGAGGTTATGCTGGGCTTGGAAGCCAACCTTTGTGTATGTTGAGCTTTCTTGCAACCTTAGACCACAAGTGTGGTAAGGGTTCTTCTCCTCTCTTCTTTCTTTCTTGCTTTCCTTCATAGCTTAGGATTAGATGATTGCCTAGGCATGTTCTGATGTTGTATGTGTATACATGTGTATGGTCTTGGCTTTGGATGAGAGTATAGACGTGAGTTGATCACGTGAAGAACCGAAGAGAAGCCGCGAAGTTGCCTTCTGCACTGTCACCGTCCCCGCGTCCAAGAGCCACCGCCCCCGCGGCTACCGTGCCACAGCGCCTGCGTTGCGCCAGCGGCCGCCCACGTTCCGTGTCACCGCCCCCGCGGCCACATTCCGCCGCGCCCGCGGCCACCTGTTTTCGCCCCTGCGTCCCTTGTGACCCGCAGGTGCGTTTTGTCCCGGATCTACCTCAGGCTAGATAGATCCTTTTCCTTCCTAGTATGAGTGTTAGTAGCTTGCTAGGTGCGAGTTGAGGTTAGGATGAGTTGAGTACGGAACTATTATGCCGGTTACGGCCTTGAGGATTACGAGTTGGAATATGATCCGTATGGATCCCTTGGGTCTAGGTGTGACCCCTTGTATGGATATGTATATGATGTATGCGTTATACCTTGTTTAGGTTGAGTTGATCTCCAGAGCGGAGCCGAGTATTCTGAGTTTGTGACTCCCGAGGTTGAGGTAAGTCCATAGGACTTACTTAGCTGCCCTCCATATATTGGATGTGTGCCTGAGTGGTGGATGTTATGCTTTATAGCCCGTATGATATATTGTATTACCGACCTATGGTCTATTGAGTGCCCATTGTAGGGCCGTGACAACTTGTCCTTTCATCCCGCTGGGAGTCTGGAGGTTCTCTACGGGCAGGCCAGTATGGCTTAGTGGGCCGGATACCTGTCCACTCCCATAGGGTACACGGGAGGTGGTACCGGATCCCCACTCCAGCTGGCACTATTCCCGAGAGGCGAGGGTTATATTCCTCGTGTCACATACGTTCATATTGAGTTATTATTTATACGCTGTATGCGCCGGACTATTATTATAAGATAATAAAATGGGTAAATGTGTGACATCATGTTTATATGTTTAAGTTTTGACGTGTGCATGTGCTCTAGCATCTTCCTTTGTATATGTTTGGTTAGCTAACGGTGTAATGCCGTGTTGTAGACTTTGCAGGTTAGGACACTGCAGAGTGATCCAGACGGGGCGATCTGCTGAGGGCTCCGTACACTGGGGTTATACTCGTGGATGGGTATTTTGGATATGTTTTGTTGTACTCAGCAGTTGTATAAACCTTTTGACATGTTTATATATCAGTTTTATGTTTTGGTTTTAATCTGTTGGTGCCTTGTTGTAAGATCGGTGAAATTGTTGTCAGGCTAGGGTCAAGATCCATTGTGAGATCCTAGCCCGGTAGCACCTCGAGTCCCGCGGATTCGGGGTGTTTCATCACCAAAACTTCAGTATACTTCTCCAACTCTATATTGATCCAATTCTCTAGTATAGTTTACTAATTATTCGACGTCTAAACATAACCAATTTTAATGAACGAAGTTGTAATTTTAGAATACCTAATAACGTGCCCGGTATCGATTCTTGTAACTAACAAGAAGGCAGGTCCAAGATGGCCGACAGATCACCGATTTGAGACCTACGGGTGCCAAGGACAAAACTGTAAGAGCCTTGATCTGTAGGAGCCATTTTTGGCCTTAACCGCCCCCACGGGTTTGTAGAGCCGCCCCTGCGGCTGAGCCATGATCCGCCCCTACGGCCAAGGAATCCGCCCCTGTTGTTTCCTGTGGCTGCAGCCGACTTTGTTGACTCTTGACCCGTGCTTTACTCTCTTCTCTTCTTAGCCTTTTCCTTTGCTTCCTGAGCAAGGTTTACTTCATTCCAGCCTTCTTCACGTTCTTCTTCTTGACTCCTTCTCCTTCTAGATCTTGTGCTTGGATTCCTTAGAGTTTGAAAGAGTTGTGTGTGGTTGTTGATGATGATGATGATAGATGTTGTTGCTGAGCTTGGGAGCCAGTTGAGAAGGTGTTTGTGATCAATTCCTTGCCTAGATCAGCAGTAGGTAAGCTCCTTGCTGCTTCTTCTCTTCTTTCTTCTTTGATTCCATCTTTCTTAGCTTAGGATTAGATGTATGGAAGTTATATTGATGTTATAATATGTATGTATATGTATATGCTTGGCCATGGAATGGAGAAGACGTGATTTGATCATGTGAAGAGTGAAAGAGAAGTCGGGACATTACGTTCTGCATATTCGCCGGCCCTGCGCCTCAGCGTAGCCGCCCCTGCGGGAACCTTGTCACCGCACCCGCGCCCGGAAGCTGACGCCCCCGCGGCCACGATCTCAGCGCCTGCGCTTGCCTGCGGCCCCTGTCACCGCGCCTGCGGCCGAGCCTTTCCGCGCCTGCGGTTTGCCTTGTTCCGCCCCTGCGTCTTTCCGTTCCGCGGGTGCGTCTTGTACAGGATCTACTTAGAGTAGTATGATCCTTTCCTTTCCTAGTATGAGCGGGTTAGTATCATGTTAGGTATGTGTATGAGGATAGAATTATGAGGATTATGATATAGTTGTATGCCAGTTATGGCTTTGAGGTTTAGTAGTTTATCGAGGTTATAAGTTGGATATGATCCTTATGGATCCCTTGGGTCTGAGGTTGAGGTAAGTCCATAGGACTTACTTAGCTATCATTCCTATATTGGATGTGTGCATGAGTGGTGTGTGATATATGCTTGATAGCATGCATAGTGATGATTACCGACCTATGGTTTAGTGACTGCCCATTGTAGGGCGTGACAATCTTCCCTTTCATCCCTCTGAGGAGTCTGGGGGGTTCTTTACAGACAGGCCAAACTTGGTTCAGTGGGACGGGCTTTCTCCACTCCCATAGGGTTGTAACACCCAAAATCCGTAGGACTCGGAGTGCTACTGGGCTAGGATCTCACAATGAATCCTGACCCTAGCATGACAACAAGTTCACTGAATCTTACAACAAGGCACCAATAGATTAAATACAAAATATCAAACTGTTATAAAAGTATCAAAAGGTTTATACAACGCTGCTGAGTACAAACAAAACATAACGTATATACATGGTCAAAATAACCCGGAGCCCTCAGCAGATCGCCCGCTCTGGATCACTCTACAGTTCTCCTATCCTGCAAAGTATCTACAACACGGTACAAAACCGTTAGCTAACCATACACATATATAAGAAGGTGCTGGAGCACAAACACACATCAGAAAGTACTAAACACCTCATCATGATATCCAACATTTACCCAGTTTATTATCTTTATAATGATCGTCCAACACTCAACTCATATATATAAATATCTCAATATGAACGTATGTGACACGAGGAATATAACCCTCGCCTCTCGGGAATAGTGCCAGCTGGAGTGGGGATCCGGTCCCACCTCCCGTGTACCCTATGGGAGTGGACAGGTGGCCGGCCCACTGATCCATACTGGCCTGCCCGTAGAGAACCTCCAGACTCCCGGCGGGATGAAATGACAAGTTGTCACGGCCCTACAATGGGCAATCAATAGACCATAGGTCGGTAATAACAATATCATAACACGGCTATCAAGCATATACACACACCACTCATGCACACATCTAATATAAGAATGGCAGCTAAGTAAGTCCTATGGACTTACCTCAACCTCGAGAGTCTCAAACTCAAACTCAAACGGCTCCGCTCTAGAGATCAACACAACCTAAACAAGGTATAACACATATATCACACTCATATCCATAACAGGGTCACACCTAGACCCAAGGGATCCATAAGGATCATATTCCAACTCGTAAACCTCAAAGCCGTAACCGGCATAAACGATACCGTACTCAACCTCATTCTAACCTCATACTCGTACCTAGCATGCTACTAACGCTCATACTAGGAAAGGAAAGGATCTACCAAACTCTATGTAGAACCAGAACAAAACGCACCTGCGTGATAAAGGGGATGCAGGGGCGGAACGCAGGCAACCGCGGGCGCGGAGGCACTCAGCCGCGGGGGCGGTGACAAAGGCCGCTGGCGACGCAGGCACGGCGCGGGCGCTGCGGCACAAGGTCCGCAGGGGCGGTGAATTCTGGCCGCGGGGGCGGCGACACTGCAGAGAGCGATTTCGCAGTTCTTCTTTCACTCTTCACGTGATCAATTCACGTCTTCACTCATCCAAATTTACATACAAGTATATACATACATAAACCCACATCAATACACACCTATATATGCATCTAAACCTAAGCTAAGGAGATGGAATCAAGGAAAGGAAAGAGAGGAAGCAAGATCACTTACCACCTTAGGAGTTCTAGGCTGCAGGGAGAGATCAAACACCTCAAGAGTTGGCCTCCAAGCTCAACATATACACAACCATCAACAACAACAGCCACCACACACAATTCTCAAGCCAAACTCTTCCAAACCAAGAACAAGATCAAGGAAAACAAGGAAAGCAAGGGGGACGTGAATGAAGCTGGAAAGGAAGTGAGGAGGAAGCCCTTGATCAGCCAAGGAAAGAATAAGAGAAGGAAATGGTAAAGCACGGGTCAAGGAGTCAACAAAAGCGGCTGCAGCCGCAGGAAACCGCAGGGACGGTCCCCTGAGCCGCATGGGCGGAAAGCCGCAGGGGCGGCACCACTCACACGCAGGGGCGGCTAAGGCCAAAAGTGGCTCCAAAGGCTAAGGCTCTTACAAGGGTATACGGGGACGGTGACCGTATCCTCACTCCAGCTGACAACATCCCCGAGAGGCGAGGGTTATATTCCTCGTGTCACATATATTCATATTCAGATATATATATATATATATATATATATATATATATATATATATATATATATATATATATATATATATATATATATATATATATATATATATATATATACGATTGGAGTGTTGGACTTTATAAAGATAATAAACCGGGTAAATGTGTGAAAGCATGATGATGTGTTATTATTCCTTGATGTGTGATTGTGCTTATGCTTATCATCTATATATATATATGTATGGTTAGCTAACGGTTTTATACCGTGTTGTAGATCCTTTGCAGGTTAGGAGAGCTGCAGAGTGATCCAAAGTGGGTGATCCGCTGAGGGCTCCGTACACTGGGTTTTATGCGAGGGTTATGGGATATTTCATATATACAGTTTATGTTTACTTTTGTACTCAGCGGTACTTCTGTATTACCTTTTCGACACTCCCGGGGAAACACGAAACAACAAGTCTGAGACGAGAGGTCTTGATTTCGAGTCTTGCCGAGTGCAAAATATGGTTAAAGCACTAGTGTACAGTGAAGAAGTAGGGCGTCAAGGGTTTGAGACTTACGGGAAGAAGAAGTTGAAGAGGAAGGCTGGCGAGGGAAGAGTGGAGAGGTCGTATGTTTGAGCTTTCTTGGGGCACAAATGCAGAAGACGAACAAGACAAAGTCTGGAGGTCTCGTGTTCGACTCCTATCGATAACAACTACACTTTGTTTTCTTGTGCAACCATGCACATGTAGAGGGGACGTTTAGAAGGAAAAAAGGAGCATACTTACTACGACGTCGATGCGGCGGCGACATGACTCCTTGGGTTCCTTTTTTCTCCCGACGGTCCACAGTGCTACAAAAGGCGACGGCGAGGAGACTTCTCCCTGGGAGGCGAGGAAGAGTAGTAAAGAGTAGAGGAGAAAGCACGCCCGACTGGTTCGACGGGTGTGAGGGAAGAAGGACAGTGGTTGTTATCCGGTGTTGATCGGTGGAGTGAAGGGTAAGGGAGAGTTTGGTTCGTCGTCGAGGTTGAGATCTTGGGAATGGTTAGGAAAAGAGAGATGGCTCGTCTTCACCATGGTCGAGAGTGGACAGATTGTGTGTCCCGGTTAGGTTCGTCGTCCTTAACATCACCTTGGTCATTGCTCTTCAGTGCGAAACGTCGGCATTAAATCCGCCATGAATGCCATAATAGCTTGGACCGGTACCACAACTGCTCGTGGACGGGGTTGTTGACGAAGAAGAAAGCGAAGCGGGAGGGTTAGCTTTTGCTCCCAATGAACGGCTGAAGGGGACTGGACCGAAGCGGTCATGTCGCGGAGAAAGGATTGGGACGTCACGGTTGGCCCAACAAGAGGAAGGACGCTGAGAAGGCGACAAGCCTAGAGAGAGAGGGATGGAGTTAGACAACCCAAGAGTGAAATGGCCCAAGGAAGGGATTGAGGTCATCCGATGTCCTATCTCAGCTATTATACATGGAACGGGATCAAGACTAGTCTTGTGCTTTTAAATGAATCCCATTGGGACCGGAACAGGATGGGATGAGTTGGTATCAATCCCTCTTGATCTAAATTGTTTATAATGTTTAAATTTTACAATTTATACACAAATATATTCGTGTATATCATACTTGAATCGAAAGATGTTAAATTTTTCAATAACCCACAATAACAAGTTACATAATCTCATCATAATGTAATTGACTTTTGTTTAAACATCAAAAATAAAAGTCCAAACCGTAAGAAATCACAAACGTATTTTGGTCATTTGTCTATTTGTCAACTTGAGCATGCATGTTTAATTTTTTTTAAATATATAATTATTTTTTGGCTTAGGGATTCAATTTTATTTATATTTTAAACGTAACTAAAAGTTTAGTAAGCGGGACGGGACAAGCCTAGCGGGATAAAGAAGTTAAGGCCCGTATCCCGCCCCATATATCTTTGGTGGGACAATTTGGGGACGAAATTGCTATTTATGGATGAAATTCCACCAGAATCGGGACGGGAACGAGATTTGCGGGATTTGTGTTCTTCCCTACTCCTTAGGATAATTGCCAATAATTGTTTCAGTATATCGTAATGTAATGATTTAATCTAATTGGTTATTTCATTTCAAAATTTCAAAAGAAATTGATTTTAAAATTTTACTTTTATAAAGTTATTAGAATAGATATACGAAATTAATAATATCAAATTAATTTTAGTTTTGATATGGGTGATTGATCAATTAAGGTAATATGCATAAATTTTATTCTTTGTTCATTATTTTGTCTAATCTTGAAGCTTACAATTTAATTTCTCAGTTTAAAAGCATGACTTAATAACACAATATAATTACAAGAAATAATTAAAAAAAAATTACAAACTAACTTATAAGAGAATGATTCATGTAAGGAGGAAGCTTGTGGTAAGACATTACGGAGTAATTTGGGCCTTTGATTCACTTGATCCAATGGTATACATTATAATTTTATATTTTTGAAAAATTTGTTTTGATGAGTGAAATTATAATGCTGATATTACTAAATTAACATTTAGTTTTTGTGAAAAAAGTTAAACCCATAAAAAAACCCTGACAGCAACAGAAGAACGTGCTCCTCATGCGCGAAAACAGCTTATGCCCTCGCCGACACCCACAACTCCAAACTCTAAACCCAACAAATCTCTACCTTGGCTTCTCCGATCAGTGAAGGTTTTCCCTTTCTTGATGAAGAAGGTCAAACCCTAATATCGTGTATGCTATTGTGTTGGTACGTGGAATCTTATGCTCCAATGGGGTTTTTTGGGGGTTCCAGGTTCCCCTCCCCGACACCCACAACTTCAATATTTCCTTGGGTTTAGGATTTTTATGAACATAAGCTAGGCAGGTTCTCTGTATGATCATTTTTGAACCCGTGGTTATTTACTATGTTCGCTTGTTGATGTTTGTGAGTGGTTTTGAGTCGTGTTTGGATCGCGGTCGTGTTCGTGTGCTTCCCGACAACTCCTTTTGATGGAAAATGCTTCATTGGAGTCTCGTCTTCACATCCCCAGGTGATGTGATCCGGGGAACTGATGCAAATGACTTCACTATAATGTAATGCTCCTATCTTTTTATTTCGAAGTCCGTTTGAGGCGATTCGAGATTTTTTAGAACTATAACTTCAATGTCTACAACTAATATTTAAGTATATCATCTAATGAATACTTAAACATGCTCAAAATTGAAGTTGTTCAACATATATTACCCCCAGATCCTCTTCAGTCGACCCTTCACTATTTTGAGCATAACATTTGCTACGTTTATCTAATGAAGATCCATAAATACTTTTGGAAAGCTTATTTAAATTTCTACAATATTGATGAAGACTATAAGAGCAGATTAGTCCAAGAGATGGGTCGTAAATGTAGTTCTTCCAGCAGTCGGATTTATGGCCACAATGTGAAGAGTTCAAAACAATGTCTCATTATGTGGATCTTTAAGGCCTATATTTTAATATCACTTTTGACCTTGTTTTTGGTCTTTTAGCTAGCCTTATTTTTCCTATTAAAAAGCTTTCTTGTTTCATAGAAAAATAAGTGAGAATTGATAATTTGTGGAAAAGTGTTTGGTTCCTTAGTTTTTGGTGAGATGCCGAAACCTCCTCCTTGGTGAGATGCCGGGAGGTTTGCCTTTGTGAGATGTGAGGGTGAAGACATTAGTTCTCTTAGGTGAGATGCTTATGAGAGTTGATGCGAGTATTGTAGGGTGGATGGTGAGATGCTTGAAGCTCTAGCAATACATATCTTGTATTTCCTTTTCCTATATCAAAAATCCAATAAAACACATGTGTATGTTTTCTTTAGTTTTCAGTTTGTCTTGCATTGTTGGATCCTTTGGCCGGATGTATCATTTGATATCAGAGCCTTTTTTGATGCAAGTAAATAAGAGGCATCAAAATTCGAGGACGAATCTTTTTAAAAGGTGGAGAGAATGATGTGATCCGGGGAACCGATGCAAATGACTTCACTACAATGTCCATAATTACTTATTGGAAAGCTGATTTAAGGGGCTACAATATTGATGAAAAGTACAAGAGCAGATTCGTCCAAGAGATGGGTCGTAAATGCACTTCTTTCAGCAGTCAGATTTATGGCCATAATGTGAAGAGTCAAAAATACAATGCCTCATTATGTGGATCTTTAAGGCCTATATTTTAATATCACTTTTGACCTTGTTTTTGGTCTTTTAGCTAGCCTTATTTTTTCCTATTAAAAAGCTTTCTTGAAGTGAGAATTGATAATTTGTGGAAAAGTGTTTGGTTCCTTAGTTTTTGGTGAGATGCCGAAACCTCCTCCTTGGTGAAATGCCGGGAGGTTTGCCTTTGTGAGATGCGAGGGCGAAGACATTAGTTCTCTTAGGTGAGATGCTTATGAGAGTTGATGCGAGTATTGTAGGGTGGATGGTGAGATGCTTGAAGCTCTAGCAATACATATCTTGTATTTCCTTTTCCTATATCAAAAATCCAATAAAACACATGTGTATGTTTTCTTTAGTTTTCAGTTTGTCTTGCATCGTTGGATCCTTTGGCCATGTATCATTTGGTATCAGAGCCTTTTTTTATGCAAGTCAATAAGAGGCATCAAGATTCGAGGACGAATCTTTTTAAAAGGTGGAGAGGATGATGTGATCCGGGGAATTGATGCAAATGACTTCACTACAATGTCCATAAATACTTATTGGAAAGCTGATTTAAAGGGCTACAATATTGATGAAGAGTACAAGAGCAGATTCGTCCAAGAGATGGGTCGTAAATGCACTTCTTTCAGCAGTCAGATTTATGGCCATAATGTGAAGAGTCAAAAATACAATGCCTCATTATGTGGATCTTTAAGGCCTATATTTTAATATGACTTTTGACTTTTTTTGATCTTTTATCTAGCCTTATTTTCCCTATTTATAGGCTTGCTTGTTTCATAGAAAAAATAAGTGAGAGTTGATATTTTTGGAAAGAGAGTCGAGTTCCTTTGGTTTTTGGTAAGATGCCGAAACCTCGTCCTTGGTGAGATGTCGGGTGGGTTGCCTTTGTGAGATGCGAGGGCGAAGGCATTAGTTCTCATAGGTGAGAGGCTTGTGAGAGTTGATGCGAGTATTGTAGAGTGCATGGTGAGATGCTTGAAGCTCTAGCAATACATATCTTGTACTTTATTTTCAATTATCACAAATCCAATAAAACACATGTGTATGTTTTCTTTAGTTTTATGTTTGTCTTGCATCGTTGGTTCCTTTGGCTGGGGCGTATCATTTGGTATCAGAGCCTTATCCGATCCAAGTCAATAAGAGGCATCAAGATTCGAGGACAAATCTTTTTAAAAGGTGGAGAGGATGATGTGATCCGGGGAACTGATGCAAATGACTTCACTATAATGTAATGCTCCTATCTTTTTATTCCGAAGTCCGTTTGAGGCGACTCAAGATTGTTTAGAATGATAAATTCAATGTCTACAACTAATATTTAAGTGTTTCATCTAATGAATACTTAAACATGTTCAAAATTGAAGTTGTTCAACATATATTACCCCCGGATCCTCTTCAGTCGACCCTTCACTATTTTGAACATAACATTTCCTACATTTATCCAATGAAGATCCATAAATACTTTTGGAAAGCTGATTTAAATTTCTACAATATTGATGAAGACTATAAGAGAATATTAGTCCAAGAGATGAGTCGTAAATACAGTTCTTCCAACAGTTGGATTTATGGCCACAATGTGAAGAGTCCAAAACAATGTCTCATTATGTGGATCTTTAAGGCCTATATTTTAATATGACTTCTGGCCTTGTTTTTGGTCTTTTAACTAGCCTTATTTTTCCCTATTTAAAAACTTGCTTGTTTCATAGAAAAATAAGTGAGAATTGATAATTTGTGGAAAAGTGTTTGGTTCCTTGGTTTTTGGTGAGATTCCGAAACATCCTCCTTGGTGAGATGCCGGGAGGGTTGCCTTTGTGAGATGCGAGGGCAAAACATTAGCTCTCTTAGGTGAGATACTTATGAGAGTTGATGTGAGTATTGTAGGGTGGATGGTGAGATGCTTGAAGCTCTAGCAATACATATCTTGTATTTCCTTTTCCTATATCAATAATCCAATAATACACATGTGTATGTTTTCTTTAGTTTGCATTTTGTCTTGCATCGTTGGATCCTTTGGCTGGGGCATATCATTTGGTATCAGAGCCTTTTTCGATGCAAGTTAATAAGAGGCATCAAGATTCGAGGACGAATCTTTTTAAAAGGTGGAGAGGATGATGTGATCCGGGGAACCGATGTAAATGACTTCACTACATTGTCCATAATACTTGTTGAAAGCTGATTTAAAGGGCTACAATATTGATGGAGAGTACAAGAGCAGATTCGTCCAAGAGATGGGTAGTAAATGCAATTCTTTCAGTAGTCAGATTTATGGCCACAATGTGAAGAGTAAAAAACACAATGTCTCATTATGTGGATCTTTAAGGCCTATATTTTAATATGACTTTTGACCTTTTTTTGATCTTTTAGCTAGCCTTATTTTCCTATTTATAGACTTGCTTGTTTCATAGAAAAAATAACTGAGAGTTGATATTTTTGGAAAAAGAGTCGAGTTCCTTTGGTTTTTGGTGAGATGTTGAAACCTCCTCCTTGGTGAGATGCCGGGTGGGTTGCCTTTGTGAGATGTGAGGGCGAAGGCATTAGTTCTCATAGGTGAGAGGCTTGTGATAATTGATGCGAGTATTGTAGAGTGGATGGTGAGATACTTGAAGCTCTAGCAATACATATCTTGTACTTTATTTTAAATTATCACAAATCCAAAAAAACACATGTGTATGTTTTCTTTAGTTTTATGTTTGTCTTGCATTGTTTGATCCTTTGGCTCGTTGTCTCACTTGCTTCGTTTTCATGGAGTTCTTCCTTCACATCCCTCGTAGATTCGTTGTTGTTCTCCTTCAGCTCCTTTCTTCTCATGTTTTTGTTTCTTATTTTTTTTATTGTTGTTGCTCGTTTGTCCTCTTAACAATTGTTTCCGTCTGCCGTCTTTTCGCGGCCTCTCGTTTTAACGTTGTTTACGGTAATCGAGTCACTTACCCTTTTCTTCAAAAAAAAAACATTTAGTTTTTGCATAGAGTTATTGACCAATTAGAGTAATATATAAACTACATTTCCCAATTTGTTATGTTCATCATCATCTCTAAAATTTGTATTGATATCTAAATTTAAGGCGATCGATGACCCAATAAGACAATATCATTAAAGTATCAATACTCTATTGCCTAAATTTTATAGTGTTGTGTTTTTTTTAAAAATAAAATTATAAGTTACATTGATACTTTTTAAATTATTGCAAATAACTTTTGTAGCGTTATTCTAATTGGTTGTTTTCATTGCAAGTGTAATCTCCCGTATTTTGATTATTCGTCGAGATTTTCGTAATCTTTTTTTTTACAAGTTGTAAGGTTTTAGTTTGAATTAGGAATAAATGATTTAATTGGGGAACAAGGTAACCATATATTTAATGTATAAACTGTTATAATGATATTCGAGGAATTTCTAGTGATATATTTTATTTGGAATTACGGAGATAAAATTGAAAAGTTTTGCAATATCTTTTGGTCGAGGAAAATATCGGGTTTTGGATATACTCGAAGATGCTAGAGAGCTTGTTAGAAGCTCTTTTAAAACCCGTACCACGTTTTCCGATATGAAAAGTGAAACCCTCATTGAACCTTGCAGGAGCAGGACTCACCGTCAAACCGAAGAGCCCCACTGTCAAGCCGGAGAAGAAGGCCAACGCTGCCCCGAGCCGCCTCCGGCTCCCTTCGTCCTGGGTTGTAATCGAACCGGCAACTGCCCACCTTCGACGCTGCCAAAGGAGGAACCGGGAGAAGTTGTTGCCTCCTCGTTCGAACCTCCATGCCCACCGTTGGAGTTGCCGAAACTAGGCTCGAGGCTGCCTCGACGACCGACAGGTCACCACCTCCCGTGGGCTATCAAATCCGCCGTCATTGTCGTTGGTCACATACGAGAGCAGGAGCCGTTGGCTCCGCCGGGAAGACGCTACCTCCCTTGTTGCCGGAATCGAGACACTAGAAATCTGAACCTCCAACAGATCTAGCACCGAGCCTCACCGAGAAGACCCTTGTCCTCACTAGCAAGCCACAACTGAGCCCAGACCTGCACCGCCTAGGTTGTCGCCGCTTGCACCGAGCTCCGCCGAACCGTTACCGCAGCCACCTCCGCCGGAGTCGAGCGTCCATGCCCACCGCTGGATTTGTCGGAACTAGGCTCGACGCTGCCTCGACTACCAACGGGTCACCACCTCCCCTGGGCCACTAGATCCGCCGTCGTTGTCGCTGGCCACAAACGAGAGCATGATCCACTGGCTCCACCGAGAAGAGGCCACCTCCCTCCCTGCCAGAATCAAGATGCTGAAATCTGAACCTCCAGTAGATCCAGCGCCAAGCCTCACCGGGAAGACTCTTGTCGTCACCAACAAGCCACGATCGAGCCCAGACCTGCACTGCCTAGGTTGCCGCCGCTTACGCCGAGCTCCACCGAACCGTTAATGCCACCACCTCCGCTGGAATCCAGAAGCCGCTTCCAGTAAGCCCAGAAACCCTAATCGGGTTCTCCTTGTTTTTGGGTGAATTACAAAATCGACCCCATACTTTTAATTATGCTTATGGCCCGAACTTTCAGAATTTGCAAATTTGCCCCTAACTGGATAATTATAAGAAATGGCCCAAATTTATATTTACTATAATGACCCATACTTTCGGATATTACGAAAATATTCCAGAAATCGATAATTACATAAAGTAGCCCAACTTTATATTTTTAGGAAATGATCCATATTTTTTAGGATTGTGAATCATTACCTTAGCTGGCAAATCGAAGTTAATTGGTGTAAGTGGTTTAATTAAGTGAAGAAGACCTTTGTATTGTGAGAATTCTTGGAGTTTATAAAGGAGAAAATGTATTTTTGGCATATAAAATGGTTGGAAAATGACTAAGGATGGATTTTAGGATTTTGGAAATATGTGTATATGACAATTTATGTCACTAGAAAGTTTGCTAATAGCATTTCACTCCTAGATTTCCTAAGAATATCATATGAGTGCTCCCGGAAGCTTAAAAATGTATTAATAGGTATGTTCATCGTTGATCAGGTAGTCGATATTGTATGCACGTGTGGATGTTGCCGTGTAATAGCCGATTGTCGATGAGTTCAGGTAAGTCTTATGGACTTACTTAGCTAGTTTTTCACATATTTGTGTGTGCAATTGTAGTGGTGTATGCTTCGTGATTTATATTTATAACTTGAATAGGACGACATTACTTTATTATGAGACTCAAGTGCATGTATAACGGGTCATGACATCACTGCCTAGCTCTGTTACGAGACTGGGAGGTTCTCTGAGACTCTTCCATATAGGTATCCGATGAGATGCATGGGATCCACTCTTGTTGGTATACGGGGACAGAAGCGTGGGTCAGGAGACCCTTGTGCCATACAATAAGTTTAACTTATAAGTGAATCACCTAAATGAAGATAATAAATAACGAGGTTTTGTATACAAGCATGTTTTTGTGTTTATTTTCCGCATTGATGTGTTTTTTGATATTATAGTACTCTTTGATACTTAGGATATCTAGCTAAAGGTTTTTACCGTTATGTTGTTCGATTTCTTGTAGGGTAAGAAAGTTGCAGAGTGATCCGAAGCGGATAGCAGTCGGGTCCACGTACTCATATAGATTGGGTGGCCTTTCATTTGTTACATTCATATAGGACTCATTTGTTTTAGGATGATAGTAGGTTATCGCGTACAAGGTTGTCTCATGTTGCATTCACGACATTATTATTGTAATACGTTTCCATTTGTTTTAATTACATTTGTGCCTTGTTGTAAGAGCAAGGGAAATTGTTGTCAAGCTAGGGTCGGGACCTATTGTGAGGTCCCAGCCCGTGACATCCCAAGTTTTTGAAATTTGGGGCGTTACAATATGGTATCAGAGTGCTAGGCTGACAACAATGATACTTGCAATCTAACGGAAAAAGACCGAATGTAGAGAATAAATAGAACCCGAAAGGGGTTTGAAGATTATAAAATGAATTTATGTTTTAAAATCATGTGCATAGTCGGGATGTTGGGTTAGTAGTACTTCGGACAACCATTTCTCTCTGCGGATCTATGTAACTTAGTATTATATGTTAAATATGGTATGGACTTACATTAATATATTGTTTTTAGGTTATACTATATATATATAATACGTCATTGGCTTAATGGTAAGGTTGTTCTTTCAATTACACTACATAGTCAGAGGATTGGAAGGTGGTATTAGATTCTTTAGTTAAGCTACTACGTCGTGATCACCATTACTTAAGTAGCTTATGACGGTATGCTCATATTAAATCAGTTTTGTTTCATGCTCCGGTGAGTAATACTTTTGACTCATACGAATCTACCGAAGAACGCCTAGACCGGAAGAGGTGGAAGATGATGATTACAAAGACGATATTAATGGAGATAAGAAGAAGAACCAGTTGGAAGGAAATCTCAAGTCAACGAAATTCGAATCGAATTACGGATTGCACAAGAGATATACTTATATGAAGCCATTAGGTGGATTTAGATAAATTTCATTGTCCTACAATTCTACAAACAAGGGAATATCAGTTCAAGAGCCATATCGAGTGTTACACTATCAAGTTGGGAGTATTGATTAAACGGAGTGGAGGCATCACCATTTCTTGTTCGGTGAAGTGACATTATGCTTAAGATTAGAGTCTCACAAGATAATTCCAATAGATAACCTTTATGGTAAAATCATTAAAGTGGAGACGAGACAAGGTATTTATCCAAAGGTGGAGAACCAAAAGAACTTAGAGTTGAAATTCTCAGATGGGCCAGAGAGTGAATTCTTGATTTCATAAATGTGGTATGGATTGACCTCTTCAAGATACGAGATTAGCGGAGGGGATCATGATATAAGTATTCAAAATGGGGAGTCTCTTAACGCTGTCAACAAGTTTCTATAAAAGTGACATTGCTAAGTAACACCAACAAGAAGGAAGTGTGTGTGGAAATGACCCTAGACGCAAGATCAAGTAATGGTCTCTCTCTAATCGGACCACTTAGGGCCCCAATGTCAATGGACCCTAAAAGGGAACAATGAGTGGCCGAGAATTAAGTTATAGTAATTGAGAGGATGTGTGTGAAAGTCATCGATCATGAGGTACTTGTTAAGCATGTTAATGTCAGTTGGATAACGTAGATTGAGTTTGAGAAATTTTAGATATCTCGCATTAGAAAGAGAAGTGTGTATTGTAGAGTGAACTAGAGGAACTGAAATGGATAAGTTCATATAGGTAGCTATTCAAGAAGAATAGCAACAATTGAAGGCATGGAGAATAAAAAGTTCATGATTTTGGGAAATGAGGATCGTAAGTCAAATCGATTGACAATCAAGGACATGTGCCTTTATTGCTGATAGGTGATGGAATCACTATCATTTTAGGTAGCTTTTAGAGTCGTTTTTATGTTTTTGAGTCAGTTTATATTGCTAATACTGTGATCTAGATAAAAGATTCAAATTGAAGCAAAAGAAGGTATTAGCAATACTTAGGAGTTGAAGAAAATCATCAAAGTTCAGATTCTGGTGCACACCGCCCCCGCGGAGCAGTGTCACCGCCCCAGCGGTGACACTCATTTCCAGCGCCGCAGCCAGCGGCTTCACCAGCGACCGAAGACAACTTGTCACCGCCCCCGCGGCATCCTCTGTCCGCCCCCGCGGTGACAACACAGATGAGTGCCGCTGCCTGCGTCAACGGCCGCGGCCAAGACAATCCTGTCACCGCCCCCGCGGACTCTCCAGTCCGCCCCTGCGGTGTCAACCATGAAGACCACCACCGAGAGCCGCAGCCGCGTCTTCGCCCGCGGCCATGAAGAGACATGTCACCGCCCCCGCGGCCAACCCTGTCCGCCCCTGCGGTGACCCAGCCTGACGAAGCGAAGACGGCGCCCCAGCGCCCTTGCCTGCGGCCATGCCAGCGGCCTTGTGAAGCCGAAAATCCAGCGTCACCGCCCCCGCGGTAACTCTGGGCCGCCCCTGCGGATTCTCACCAGAAGCGTTACGAAGTTAAAGAGTCAGACGTTTCAAGAGCATTCAAGGACCCGCCCCCGCGGGTATGACGAGCCGCCCCGCGGCCAAGAAGAAGTTGGAACGTTTTTGCCTAAACCGCCCCCGCGGCGCCCTTGGCCGCGGGTGCGGGTTAGCGTCAGAGGCTTTTACTCGGCTGTTTTCGATGACTTTAAGGACATTATTTTGGCTGTTTGCAACCACTTTAATTCACCCTTAATGGTGGCTGTTAGCACAGCCTCTTTACTCCTTTTTAATGCATTTTGTAGTATAAATAGAGCCCTTGGCTATAGGTATTTGCATCTCATTTTTCCACACAAAAACCTCTATATTCATAGTGTTCTTTGTAATGAGTTTTTAAACTCCCTTGACTACATTGGGTGGATTGAAGCTGCATTATAAAGTGGTTGTAAGTTCTTTTTAGTAGAAGTTTTATTCAATATATTTTGTGTTATATTCCTTGTGTTTAACTTAGTTTGCATGTTTATTTTCTACTTAGTTTGATCACCTAAGTTGTATAAATTCCATGCAAAAGGCTAGGATTAATTGATTCCGGGTTCGGGTCCTTAATCTAGTAGCAAACCCTTAGGTAAAAATGGGTTGTGATTATTTAAGGGAAAGGAATTTAACTACATAATAAGATTAACGGGTTGTTTATCTTTTATGTATCTCTTTATCTTTGGTAGAATGCTAATTAGTGGTTTAATTTGTAGGTTTACGGATTAATAAACTAGTTAAGTTGTGTTAATGCCGGTTGGCTTAATGCATAAATACGATCAAGATGAGAACAAATATTGAATACTTCTAAAAAGAACCAACCAATTTATATGTATGCTAAGATCCTACCTAGTGTAGTTCTTAAATCAATCTTGTTTTCACCAACATTTTTATTGTCTTTGTCTTGTTTTAAACAATCCAAATCCCCCCTCTTTGTTACCAAATCAATAACTAAAATTGAATAGAAACTTGTTCAACTCCCTTGGGTTCGACCCTTACTTAATCACTATACATTGGTTAGTATTAAGTTCGGATTTAACTTGATAAGCTTATAATAACGACCTTAGGAATTAAGCCTTGTCAATTGCCTATTGACAAGTTGTTCGATCGAGTACATAGGGTTATAGTAACTACGAATTTCTAAATGAACTTTATCGGCTCCTTGGATGAGTTCCTCATGATATTCAAAGATTTCATTTGGATAATGTTATAATAGAATAAACGCGTATATCCTTTGATAATAGCATCGATAAAGTTCAATGCAAGTAATTCTAAGCAATCATCCAAGTGAGACATTTGGTGATCGAAGGACATTTAATTGGTAAGGGAGGTTATTCTGGGAAGTCGAGTGCTTACTAGTTAGTGAATAGCACCGATTAGGATGGTATGGATTGATCCGTGTAAGAACTCGAAGAGTAGAAGATTATATTGACTTCAAATCCATTATTTGGTGTAAATGGAGGAAAGTTAGGAGCGTACGTGTAAAATGTTTCACCAAGTTGGACTGATGGTGTGTTCTCACGAAGGGAAGTCGGGTTATAGTTCTCAGGCATCGTCAAGGAAGTTGTAGTAGGAGAATCGTGTGACATGGAATTGAAGGATTGATAGAGGTGGTGCAGTCATGGAGGTTATGACGTTGTCACCTTTACGATATGACTTGTCGGGTATTGGACGATTGTAGTTGAAGTATACATTTCGGTTGGAACGAACATGAGATAGAGAATTCATGAGTGACTGGGGATTGTTATATGGCTCAAGTGTCACCTTTACAAGATAAATATAGTATTGTACTTATCTAAAGAGTTCCTTAGGAGACGGGATACTCCATTCGTAATCCAAGCCAGTTGTGATAGCCTAGATTTATTATCTAATTAATTGAAGAAGAGTCGATGAAAGCAATAAATTTATTCAACGTTGTCAACAATTTGGCATAAAGTCGCTCGAAATGATTTAGCTATTGTACTTTGGTAAATGAGATTATAAATCGACATGGTTGTGCTTGCAAGCTAGTAGAACGTGAGCCGAGAAATTAGATCATATGAGGAGCTCATATACATCCAGTGCTTCCTATTCAAGTGGTATTGAGATGTGTGTGAGCAAAAGTTATTTCAGTGGACGGCTAAATCCTTTGTGTCTAAGTTTGCAACTCCAGGTGGACAAGTTATAATTATATTCGAGGAATTTCTAGTAAGCCATATATTTAATGTATAAAAAGTTATAATGATATTCGAGGAATTTCTAGTAATATATTTTATTTGGAATCATGGAGATTAAATTGAAAAGTTTAGCGATATCTTTTGGTTGGAAAAATATCGGGTTTTGGATAGACTCGTAAGATGCTAGAGAACTTGTTAGAAACTCTTTAAAAACCCGTACCACGTTTTCCGATATTTTACCATTCATCATCCCCTTCCTTCCTTCTAAAACCCTTGTTGTATCTCTACCTTCTCTCTTCCGGAATTTTGTTCATTCCCGGAAGAAGTCGACGGAAAGTGAAACCCTCATTGAACCTTGCCGGAGCAAGACACACCGTCAAACCGAAGAGCCCCACTGTCAAGCCAGAGAAGAAGGCCAACGCCGCCCTGAGCCGCCTCTACCTCCCCTCGTCTTGGGCTGTAATCGAACCGGCAATTGTCCACCTTCGACGCTGCCAAAGGAGGAACCGGGAGAAGTTGTTGCCTCCTCACTCGAACCTCCATGCCCACCGTTGGAGTTGTCGGAACTAGGCTCGAGGCTGCCTCGACTACCGACGGGTCACCACCTCCCCTGGGCCACCAAATCCGCCGTCATTCTCTCTGGCCGCAGACGAGAGCAGGAGTTGTTGGCTCCGCCGGGAAGATGCTACCTCCCTCGTTGTCGGAATCGAGACACTGGGAATATGAACCCAACAGATATATCGCCGAGCCTCACCAAGAAGACCCTTGTCCTCACTAGCAAGCCACGGTCAAGCCCAGACCTGCACCGCATAGGTTGTCGCCACCTACACCGAGCTCTGCCGAACCGTTGCCGCCGCCACCTCCGCCGGAGTCGAGAAACCGCCGCTAGAATAGTGTTAACCGATATTATGTTTGTGTGTTTATTTACCGCTCTGATGTGTGTTTGTGCTATAATAGTATTAACCAGTATTAGAATTGCTAGCTAATGGTTTATACCGTCGTTGATAGACCTTGTAGGGTAGGTAGATGCTCAGGGATCCGGAGAGAGGCGGTCAGCTGGGTTTCCGTACTTGGTGGTTTAGGTGTTGGGTTTATATTGGTGACGAGACTCAAAGCGATGTAGTTAAATGAACTTTTTTAAGGTTATTGTATATGATGTAATTTTAATTTGGATGAGAAGTTTGTTTGTGGTGAGGGGGATGCGATTAACTTTTCGACTTGTTGTTTGCAAAATGACGAAATTTCTAATGCATAACTTTGGTTCATTGCGACTGCATTTTGTTCTAATATTGACGCGTAGTCGTAATGTGCTTTACTTTCGGACATTTTTTTTTACATTGGCACAATCGTAATGATGTATTAGTAATTCCGATGCCTTGTAAACAAACCCTACGTTTTCCAAATATTATCATTTTTTTTATATTAATAGTTTATTTTATTTTTTAAGTTCAGCTATTTTTTAATTTTTGCAAAAAAAATAAGAGTTTAGTTTTTAAGAGAAAAACTTAATTTTTATAAAACAAAAAACTAAATTGTTAGTGTATATTTTTTATAAAGGAAAGCGTTTAGGTTAATTGGAATACCTCTTAGAGGTAGTCCAACTTTAGGTATCATTGCGGACGTGAACACAAAATTCGGTTTTATTAGATAAATTGGTGTTGGATGTTGATCAGAAATGTGTCAATCAGTCAACAACATAATCGATTTCTCTAAAGGCATGCCTAATATAGACTTCGTTAAAGAAATGAAGATCCAATATTTGAGATTGTTAGCTAACGGTTTTTACCGTTATGTTGATAGATTTCTTGTAGGTTAAAGAAGTTGTAGAGTGATCCGGAGCGGGTGGTATGTCGGGTCCACGTACTTATATAGATTAGTTGTCCTTTGAATTTTGCATGCATATAAAGAGACTAACATTATTTTAGGATGTAAGTAGTTACGTCTCACACGGTTGTCACATTCTATGCATTCATGTCATTATCATCTTTATAAATTTTCTATTTGTTTTATTTACATTTGTGTCTTGTTGTAAGATCCGGTGAACAATTGTTGTCAAGATAGAGTCGGGACCCATTGTGAGGTCATATCCCGTAACATCCCGGGTTTCCGAAATTTAGGGTGTTGCAATATTATCATTTGTTTTTATTAATAGTTTATTTATTTAAGAAGTTCAACTAAATTGTTAAGAGAAAAACTTAAGGTATCCTTGCGGATGAGAACAAGAAATTTAGTTTATCAGATAAATTGGTGTTGGGTGTTGAAATCACAAATGGGTCAACCAGTCAACAACATGATTGATTTCTCTAAATGTTTGCCTAATCTAGACTTAGTTAAGGAAATAAGATCCAATATTGAGTCATAAATAGTCATCTCAGTATATCTCGGGCAACTCCAAAAACCTTGGAGTGCCTTGATGACACATAAATTGTCACTCTTGATTTGAATTTTTTATATGCAATCTGATAGCTTCTTGTAATACATATTTAAGAGCAAAAGCTTTCGATTTTAGTACCGAACTGAATTATTATGTTTTTGTACAAAGACTTATAGTAGATCAATTGCGGTACCGGATATCAAAACCAATGGAGCTAACCACATAATCAAGTTTAGAGACATCAAAATTAAGTTTGTGAAATCCATGCTTTGGTTTGTCTCATTTAATATTATTTTTTCTCATTTGGTAGTGATGTTGTTTTTAGTGGTGGCCTATGCTATTATCATCCTCATATACGACTTTTTTGTGATACGTGAATTGATTCTTTACGAAGGTAATTGTGTTATTAAGTGAGTTAGAAACTTATTATTGAAGAAAATTTTGTTCCTAGAGAACCAAATACCCCACCATATTGTAATAAGGCATGTGAACTCATTTTTTTCAACTTTCTCTTTAATTTCTTGAAGAATATCATTTTTTATATTTTTAGGATTGATGTTATATATTTTGCCTGAGATTATTTTTTTCACTTTATTGATGATTTGTTTGGTAAAAGGACAATCCCGAAGGAAATGACAAAAGTCATCGAGTTGATGGTTGCACAATTCATAGTTTCTAGTAACCACAAATTTTCTTTTGTCAAGTTTTGCTTTTGTTGGTAACTTGATTTTTGATATTTTTTATTGGAAATTTTTTTTTAGATTGTGTGTTAAGTTTTCAAATCTAGTTGAATGCATTAACAAGTGTGAGACCCTTATCCTCCATTAATAGCTGAACAAAAGACTTGGTTGAAAACCAACTATTTTGCTACCGTACCTTTATAATCTATCTTGTATATTATTTTTGGGATATTTATTTCCTTAATTTTCTTAAAAATGTCACGGCTAAGAATGTTATAGAGATCGTTGTTAATTTGATAATTCTCACTCCCTAGAGTTGTTAATATAGTTATTTACTTTGATGTTGGTGTTAATAAGAGTTACATTATGGATACTTTTTTATAAGCGACGTAGTAGTAACTCAATTGTATAGCATGCCAAAAGTTGATTGAGTTGTCATTGTCGACCTGTCAGAGGAGTCCTTTCTTAGTTTTATCACATTGTTCAAGTGTCAGGAGGTTGGTCATTTCTTAAAGTGTATGAAAAATGAATCAAAAAAATTTCACCACAAGGAACCTTCTCAACAATAGCCTACATCTACATATAGATTGAAAGAAAATTATTATAACACCTTGAAGAACACATAGAAAAGGAAGATTTCAAACTCGCATATCGCATTTTGCAAAGAATAATCCAATAACTACCATAACTCGTATAGACATACATCCAACATATATATAATTAATTCAAAATCATAGATCAATGTATCCGGGCTCTCCATACCCTATAAAAGATAAGAATTAGTCACGCGTACCAAAACAAAACTCAAATTATTTAGAAAGGACTCGAAAATAAGCTAGTCGATTGCCCCCTAGTAGTAGGGTCGGTACGGTTGAGCTTAAGGGTAAAACACCAAGATGAAATTAGTAAATTGCAAAAGAGAAGTTGGTCAAACCTAATGGCTAAAAGGCTTATTTATGGGGAGAGGAATTAACCTAACTCCCTAGGTTAACTAAGATCTTATCTTCTAATAAGATTATATATATCTAAAATACTAAAACCATCCCTAATGGATAACTACAAATAGAAAATGTCTAAGTGGATGGGCTAGAAGTCCAACCCGAGCAAAATGGATTATAGGAGAAGGGTAATTGTCATCGAAGTGGGTTCGTCGTCCTATAAGGCCGACCGGCCTTAATGGGACAAGTTGATGGGTTTGGCCCAAAACTTGGTCTTGACATTAGCACTTTAATAGGTAGTTATTTTGGAGGTCATATGTAGGGAGGATTAACACAAGGCCGATCGGCCATACTAGTTTTTGATCACTCCAACACGCTTCCCGATGTTGTCTTCTTCACTCTTGGATATCAATCATTTTCATCTTGATCTTATCTTCTTCGTCTGTAGGGAGATCCTTAGTGTATATGATGTGATTCAATCATAGATAGCTCATTTAAGCTCCGGCAACTGTTGGAATACCTAGAATTACATAAATTAACTGGTAGATCTCCGAAACACTAACAGGAACAAAATAGACCGATAATATATGTTATTTTGTCCAAAAGAGGAAGATAATGAAATAAAATGATGATGGAAAAAACGCTAACTTGAATCCTATCAAGACACGACTTATCAATTCTTCATAAAAACCAATAAGAACAAAAAGATCTACTCAATCTCCTTAAACTTTGACCTTCAACGTCTCTTTTCATCCTCTTTGTACACTAAGGGCTTGTTTGGTATTATATTGTAGGAGATTCATTTAGATTTTTAGGTGGGGATTGTTGGGGAATATGTTTGGGCAACTATTTGGTATTAATTGGGGTTTAAAGATTGTATTATATTTGAAGGTTATATTTGAGAAAGAACTAAAAACAATATGTGGAGACAAGATTGTAGAAAGAATCCCCAACAATCTCCATCTAGCACAATCTAAAAAAGAAAATCCCATCGAATACCAATTCAAATAGGCCCTAACTTAATATATAGTTAATGGTTTGAATCAAAACCGATGGGATGAATTTTGGTTTTGATTTAATCCGTTGACAACTATTGTAACTTTGATTATGCAAACTAATGTCTTGTAGTCTATTATGAAGAACGAATTGATGTATATGACATCCTTTTTATTATAATGTGGAGTTAAAAATATTTTAATTTGTAACGCACATAAGGTGTTTGATAAAATAATTGATGAAATTATTATAACTTTGGTTACAACTCCAATTGGTAAATGTTGGCTGATGATAATTGGTTGTTGACAATATGGTTGGTCACAATTGGTTGTTGACAATACAATTTGTCACAACGCAATTGATGACAACGAGTTGATGCCAATATATTTACATAACGAAAAGTCGCAACACATTGAAAACAAATGTCGCAACATAAATTTACTTAAAAATACAAATTTATCATGAATTTACCGTTTGGGCCGGGTATCGATTGTTCGGGTTATAACGGGTTATCGGGTAGTCTCGGTTCTCGAGGCATAACGGGTTGGTTTAGTTTGGTTCTCGGTAACGGTGTCAAACGGGCCCGGCAGGTTGAATCGGCCACAACAAACTCGGGTTCAAACGGGTCAGGTCAAAACAAGCTCTTTTTAGCGGTTTTGTTTCGGGTCGGTTTGGATCGGATAACAAATGTTCGGGCTAATACAGGTTATCGATCAGACCACCTCGGTTCTTGGATTATAATTTTGTTTAGTTCTCTAGTCATTCGGGTTGGATTACTTTGGTTTTTAATGGCTTCGGGTAGAGGTGTCAATTGGGGTGGATCAATCGGATTTGAGTCGGGTCAAGTTTTCCAGTTTGGGTCGAAACCGAGTCGGGTTGTCTAATCTCTTGATTCGGGTCGGTTTTGGCTCGGGAAAATTGTAACAAACTACATAAAAACACCTCTTATTTATAATAAATTTATTAAAACCCCCTCTTATTTACTCTTTTTTCACTTAACCATCTCTTATATTTTATTTTCATTTAACAACTCAATATTTATAATCCGTTAACAATTAACCACCTTATTACTATTTCATCCAGATTCCAAACTAATAGACTATCTAGTTTTCCATACAAATTTAACGGGTCCACGAAAAAGTAATTAATTACTCTGAGATAAAGATTATAAATATAGGATAATTACTTTGGGATAGAAATTAATAAACGGGTCCTCCTTTCGAATGTTTGAACGTCACTAGCAAATCCTTATTTTTGGTTAAATAATTTGATTATGATTAATATCCCGTCATATCGTTAACTTAATTTTATATTAATCAACCTTTACTTTCTTAAACTAGTGAGAAACACAATATAAATTATTTGATGTAACACTTTATTCGAATGTAACTATTTATCACTTTTCACCGAATCGGATAATAATTCGTGGATATTTGGTTGATTTGTTTGATCCAAATTCTAAAAATATGGAATGTGAAAACGATTTTAGTCGGATCGGATAATTATCCGAGAATATTTGGGTGATTTGTTTGATTATAATATTTTAACTTGTTTCGTTTGATTGAAATGACTTTAACCGGATCTGAATATCTGACTTATCCATTTGATCTAAATATCAAATGTAACTGATCCATATATATTTTTCAAATTTTTTTGTTATAAAATATTAAATAAAATATATCATAAGATAGTCACATAACTTAACCCAAATAAAAGCGAAAAAACGTAAGGTTAAATTGAGTCTACCTTCTACTGGCAGTTGCATTGGAGAGAAACCGGGGGTTCTTTTTGTGATACACATCACCTTTTTTTAAGTTTCCAGCATTAAGATGAAACTGATGAACCAACCGATTTGTGTACTGCTTCTGTTGCTAACTGCTAACCCTTTCCTTATTTAATATATTTACTCAAACCAAAAACGTACGTTTCTGTAATGATTTCAATCCAACCGACCGGCCACCAAAACCCTAACCGTTTTATCTGCGCCTTTCTCGATTCTCCCTCCCTCTGATCTCCAAGGCGCCACCTCATCCTCGGTCCCACCTGGCCTCCACGTGGATTCCATGCGGAGAGCTATGATGGTCGTGGGTCCCTTGTCCAGGCTGATTATATTAGTCGTTTTCTTCAACCGCAAGTAAGGCTTTCGAGGCAGTTCCTTTGCCTGTGTTTGTGCATCGCTCAGCTGAATGAATAGCATTCAGTGGATGATTAATATTCAATTTTTTTTATAATTTTATATTTTAAGACAATCATTACCCCGATTCATATTGTTACTTTATTATTAAATTTGAAGCACCAATAACATGAAAACTTTATATCCAAAAGCTGCAATACATCCGGTATGTAGATTGAGCTAAACAAAGCAAATTGGTTATGTGGTGAAATCTGCAAATCTGCAATGCATCCGGTATATAGATTAAGCTAAATATCATAGCTTTTATTAATATAACATTATTTATCTTTTTATTTATCACTTGCAATAACATTTCTATGGACTATAGTGTAAGCATAGCAGAAGAGTATTAGTTTAATTTAGATTTTTTAAAACCCTCTAAATATCTAATCTTCTTATAACTTATTGCGAAGCACGTACCACAAGCTTTTTAATAAGCTCATATAGTCATTTTATTCAGATAAACTTTGTCCTTAACGACTGCATTGTATCTGATCTTATCCGGCGAGTGAGTTCAACAAAAACATGCATGATATCAGGACAAGTGTGGGGATGTAATCCTAGTTGGCACTTGGGTGTTCTTGGTACGAGAAAACTGAAAAGCCGATATGGTGGAAACGGGGCTAATGATCCCGGTCGAGTCGGGTCCAGTTGAACATATGACAACCCATGCTGGCCCGAGGTTTGTTACTAGTAGGTGGGTGTGATTAGTGGACCCATTGAAAAGTCTAATTGCTGCATCATCTCTGCTTGGCATTACAATTGGGCTTAGTCTTTTCTTTCCGGTGTAACACTATTTCTAGCTATACCCGAACGACTCTTTCGATATGTATTATTATTGAAGCATCACGTGGCAATTTCACACATCCTGCCGGGGCTGCCGGTAATCCGTACATAAATCTAGGTCATGGGAGAAGGTGGTTTGCCTATTATTCAATCCAATACACTCGAAATATCTTGAAATATATATTTAGTCTTAAATAATAAAAATAAAATATTTTATTATTATTTACGTTATAGTTACAAGTTTAAAATAACTTTTTATTATAATAATAGATATTTTGGTTTTGAATATATCAGTTTTGTACTCAATTTGTATTATATTTACAAATGTTTTTTAACATAGCAAAACGTACTAAATATCATTGGTCATTTTCTAATAAAAAATCCAAAACAAATATTTTATTCTAACTTTTTAAACTTGATAAATGCATAAGAGTTGATAAATGAAATTGTTAATATCAAATTTTGTTTTTGTTTTTGTTTAGATTTACCGACCAACTAGAGTAATATGATCCACGCTTTCTAATTTCATCATAGTCATCTTTGAAAAGTTATTTTTATATCTTAATTTTAAAATGATGACCTCATTAAAACTATATAATTAAAGGTAATAAAACTTTATTGTCTTTCTTCATATACGGTAAAAGAAAGCCGTTTTAAGTAAGATTCGAGCAAATATTTGGTCAGGAAAAAAAGAAAGAAAAATGTATATGATAATTGTGATGAACTAAAAACTATACTAAATTCCATTTTTTGTTCACATGACAAGTACTTTTAATCATAACAATTATTTTTAACGGTTGTAAATGTGCAATTAAAAGAAATTAAATCATCATTTTTATTTAAAGGAATATGAACCCATAAAATATTTTTAATTAATTAATTAATTAATCATGAAGGCTCTTAACTTGTGAACTCCATTTTAATTCATGTGATTAATCATTATCAACAAAGATATTATTTCTAGACGTTACATTTATATATTATAGTTGCATTCCGCGTGCTTCGCACGCGGTTGCAACGAAAAATTAAGTAACGGAAGTATAATTTTTAAAATTTAAGAGTAAGTTTGGATTGCAATCTAAAATTGTAGGGAATATAACATTAATAACAAGCACTAATTCTATAAGAACGTTCTGAATATTTATAACCTCAAATAAGCTTAGGTTCTGTGTATATGCATAATTCAAGCTTTTACTTAAGTCTAGTACATTTCACCATAAGAATTGTTTGAATGTCTTGCATTATATTATAGTATTGATGACAAACGTTATATATAGTTTAATTTAATGTTATAATATATATTGAGCTTGTAGATTTGAAATTGTCATGGCTAAAACCCTCCAAATATGACATACTTTCAAATTTTCAACAACATAAGAGATTGCTAAATCTCCCATTATCCTCTACTTAATCTCAAATGTTAATATGCTAAGATGTTTAGTTTGGATATAGACATTTTAGTTCAGGTCAATTTTATGCATTTTGATCCTTATTTTTGTATTAGGCATTTTGTCAAACACATGTGGTGCATTACTTAAACAAATATAATATTTAAAATTTGGAGTGTGTTAAATTAACCAAATGGAGGGCATAACTACTGATTGTTAATACAAACGCTTATGCATTGAATTTGAAACATATACAGTAAGTGAGCATTTGGTGCCTAAGAAATTATTAACATGTAGTAAAACAAAACAAAAACGATTGAAACTTGCTTCAACCAAGAAGGAGTGGAGGAGCACAACCCGAAACAAAAATGATGGAAACTTACTTCAACCAAGCATAACCCTCAGTAGCAAATGACAGAGAACAACAATTGAAGGTGAATTATGAAACAAGGACCCCTAAAATCCATACGAAATCTTCACATGAGGCTAAAGACCGTGATTGGGAGAGTCGCGAGAGAAGCAGAGGAAGAACATGTCGAGCAAGGCAATCATGGAGGTCGCGTATCACACAACACGTTGTAGAAGCCAATAGGTAGGCAAATTCGACACCGACATCAATCGAACTCAATGCCGACCTCAGGCAAATCTGACGCCGGCCTTGGACAGAATTCGACATGGACGTCGATGTGGCGGCGGACAAACATACCAGTAACCCTAAAATGTCAAACGCAAACAAGGCAGAGAAACATATAGCTGATAACGAAGAAGACAAAGTGCCGATAAATTAGAAGACAAATCGAGGAAAAGAGGGTGTGGTTGTGTATGTTATTTTAAGCCTAAAAAGAATGGGTAAATTAAATTGTGTGAGGATAATTGATGTAATATTAAGCAACAATAAGGATTAATGTATTACTATTCATAAGCGCACTCAGCCTTTTAATATAAGATATAAGATAAGTTGACAATGATTCATGTTTAGCTGGTATCATTATCTTTACTTCTTCACGAGATAAACTTTGAGGTTAACCTCTTATAATGCAATATATAAAGAAGTTAATAAAATATTTTAGGGATATACACTTTTTAACTCAAAACACAAATTATCATAAACAATAAGATGATCTAAGAGCAAAACGAAATCAAAATTTTTTACCTAGAGGGTAAGTTGTTCGACTAAACAAAACAAACTTGGAATATCGAAAGTCCGAAAACCAGCAAACGGTCAATCCGTCGTGTAAATAAAAAAAAGAGAAAAAAAACACAACAAACAAATGACCGAAAAGATCCAAGATAAATCACGGGAGAAGGCGATGAACACTCGAGGTTGGCAAAACACGGAGAAGACACAAGATAGATGGACAAGCGCGGTGTCTCGCCACCGAGAAGCAAGATTGTAGAAACCCTTTTCAAGGAGATGTCATACCCCTACGGAAATGTGGATCCCACAACGTCCCCCACCTTGATGGAGGATCTTCAGAGACCTCGAACACAACCACAATCAACACGACCAACAGAGGCATGTGACTACGGCATCTTCCAGAAGATTTGTTTGGACCACACTCGAGACCGTCTTCATATGGAAAGTCATCTCAACTTAGAAAGGTTATAGACTTCCTTTCTCACATTTTTTGAAATGCGAGACATAATTAATTGCACAAGCAACCTTCACCGACCATTGCGTGGTAATTCGGCCATATATCAGTAGGTTAGAGTTCAGTTTGGATAGATACAACTTCAAACTAGTTGTGTAGGGGTTGTGGTTCTTCACCGACCATTGCGTGGTAATTCGACCAACAGAGGCATGTGGGGCTTGTTCTCTTCCTTTTGCTTTGATGAATAAATCGGTTGAGGGGGAATAAACCATAGTTGAATCGAATAGAGGATGAGGAAGCATAACATTTTTGTTGATTTTGTTTTGGATTCAAGAAAATCATCGATAAGAACTTCGATCTATCCATCCGGATGCCGATAATTTTTAGGGTTTTTGTGTCGCTCGATGTCTTCTTTGTTGCACGGTTGACCCATTTGTAAATTTCAACATCCAACACCAATTTATCTAATGATACCGAACTTCAGATTCTCATCTTCAAGGATACCTTAGAGTGTCTTGATGACACATATATTGTCACTCGCTTCCAAAAACCTTGGAGTGCAAATGGATCCGATATGAAGTCGGATATAGTCATCTCAACATATTACGGGCAATTCCAAAAATCTTGGAGTGCTTTGATGACACATAGATTGTCACACGATTTCTATCTTTTCTATTTGCAATCTAAGAGCTCTTGTATTCCAGTTTTAAGAGCAAAAACTTTTGCTTTTCTAGAATTAAAAAAAATTGCACAAAGACGGATAGTATCTCAATTGTAGTTCCAGATATCAAAATTGATGGAGCTAACCTCATTTTCAAGTTTAGAGTCATCGAAATTAAGTTTGTGAAATCCATGCTCTAGTTTATCCCATTTGATATTATTTTTCCCGTTTGGTAGTATGTTGATTTTTAGTGGTGGCCTAATGTCATAGTCATCCTCTGTTATTTTCCATTCAGTAATTTGATTCTTATGAAGGAAGTTTTGTTATTAAGTGAGTCACAAGATTCATTATTGAAGATAATTTTGTTCCCAGAGAACCAAATAACTCGTCATATAATAGCAAGACACGTGAACTCTTTTTTCCCAACTTTATCTTTAATTTCCTGAAGAATATCATCTGTTTTTTTTTCGTGATTGATATTATTTATTTTGTATGAGGCGTTATGTGTTCATTCAAAGTAGAACTCATAACGCAAATTCAAGTGCGTTATGGGTTCTACTTTGGGAAGGCCGTTTGGCGGCTAGGCAAGTAACGCAAATCCAACAAAATTGAACCAATTGACACAAATAAACAAGTGATATTTTGCAAACTGATGTAAGAAAATGGAGAGACGAAAGATGGACGGATTGTTCACTCGGCAAGTACTACTTGCTTTTGGTCTTTTGACCTTTTTGTAAAATCCGATTTTTCGGATGGACCGGTTTGCCAGGCGTCTTTTCAAATTGTATTTTTGTGTTTTTGTTTCTTTTTGAAACATTTTTGTGCCTTGATGCAATAGATGAAACACTTTTCTTTGAAAACAAATCCGTTTTGATGAAAAGTTTTTGTTTTTTGTTTTTTTTAGGAATATCAAAGACTAGACACTCAAACATTTTGTTAACATAATACCCCAAGAAAATTTGGTGAAATCAACTAACAAAGTTGTCGGTAATTAAGATCAAGACGTTTTTGATAAATGGTTTGATGGCAAACCAAATATCTCCTAAGTTTGTTTGGCGAAATAGATCAAAGAAAAAAAAAATCAAGAAAACTTAGATGAACACGTGATGAACAATGAAGAACATGATGAACGGATGAACAACATGAAGATAATGAAGAACATCATGAATAAAAGGAATAGAAAGGATGATAGTAATAATGCACAAAAACAAGAGTAAAGAGAACTTAGCTTCGCTCTCTTTGCTTTGATGTCAATTTGATGCATCCTTGGATACGTTCATGGACAAACTCCGGATCTAGATTAAGCTAGAGCTTCAACTACTCATTTGCTGATGTGCATGGTTGTAAATTTGGATTGAAATGGGTGGCGGAAGCGATTGAGATGGATGCGGAAGCGAAGGTTGATTCGATCTAGAGAGACCGAATAAGCCATTGAAGTGGATCGATTAGTTGATTCATGAGAAGAATCCTCGAATATGAGTTTCTTGGATCAAAGACTAGATCCAGGGATGAAATAGTGAGTTGATGCCCAAGCTAAGTAGGAGGAAATACTTCTCAATACTTAGTAAATTTGAAAATGGAAAGACAAGTGAGGCAACACATCCTTATATAGAGAGTGTTGCCTAACTATGGGCCAAAGGAAATCCATAAAACGGGATGTCCAAAAGAAAAACCTAAGGGAGATCCAAAAGGAGAAAAGAGAATATTCTATAATGAATATCCATTTTATTAAAATAATATAAAAATATTGGTATAGTAGTTCAAAATGTGTTAGCTTCATGCCATGGTGTCGGGAAGACGAGACATGCCGCTAACGGGGCCAAGAGTCATGGACAAAGTCAGTAGTCTATGTCATGGTGGTGTGGACACACGACATGCCACTAACGGGTCCAAGTGAAGTAATGGTGCGAGTGATGATATAACCGATAGCTTAGGCGATGACTTTTGCTCGGGCACAAGTGAGCGGTCCATCGGAGCAAATCCTTAAAGCCTCGTCCTCATCATCTTCGGTCAACGTAGTCAATTGCGCATCAACTTGTATGCACTTCTATATCTTACTATTTGAGGCAAACTTACACATAGAGGTTTTCCATGGATCTTACGTGAAAATAAGTAAGGTTTAAGTATGGGGGTATTTTGATGTCATCTAGTTATGAAATGTTTTCCATATGCATGTACACCCATATTGCATACATTTACTATAACTTTGCATTGATTTGAGGCAAAACCTGATCATATTGTTATTTTGGATGTCTACATTAGCTTTTGGGATATTTTTAGGCATTCAATGGTTCGAGGCCTTAATGAGCATCATTTGGAGCTAAGTTGAAGGAATGTCCATGTCAAGATATAATACTCTCTATAATCGAGAAGGTTGCTACAAAGACTGGACTGATTGAGAACCGAGAGCAAGAGAAACGAAGAAAATGTGTCTTTATGTTGTATTTGATCGAGTTGATCATCCTTAAAACGATTTGAAGACAATAGTAAGGGTCGAGTCACACCACATAGACCGGGTCATTTGCAGTCAGCTGACAAGCACGTGACAACTAGTCCAAACACTACATTTTTACACTTAATTGAGCCGACTTATATCATTTGTGCACTTTTGGTATAATTTTTGCATACGAAATGTTAATTGATTTAAGTGTAATATTTGTTAAATGTTATTGAAACTTAGTTTTATTGTTCTTTTTTTTACTAACTCTTTGATTGCAATGTAACTAATCTTGTAGGTTTGGCTCTTGGAAGATTCACCTTTACCCCCTCTACCGATCGGATGGATGAGCCATCATGGTCCCGGTGTGGAAAGATGAGACGCATTTTTCATTGAGAGGATGCATATGATCACCTTCGACGAATTGAATGTCCATCAACTAAGGCAAATATAGAAATTAATTGAATGTCTATGTGTCAATTGCAATTATTATAAGCTAGTTTTTTGTTATTTTGAAAGTGTATCGGTGGTTTGTATAATACAAAATTTGGCTTCAAAATATATGAGAAATAGAATGAATGTTTCACTTTAAGTTATTTAATCTTATTAAAACTTTAAATTTTACTTCAAATTATTTTGTCTTGTTAAACTATAAAATTCACTCAAGTTATTTTATCTCGATAAAAGTATAAAATAAGTTGAAGTTATTTTATTAAGGTCCAAAATATTAATTTTTGACTTAATATTAATTTGACCCGCAATCACATTATGTGTCAGTGTACCCACATGAGACGCAGACACGCAGTCGAAGTACATTTCGATTTTACATTAGTAAATTTGAGTCGTGTATTAGTAAATTCGACGCCGTGTATTTAGCGGTCCGGTTTGATAAACAATTAAACATATTCATCCTATTAAATTTCTTCTATTTAACTTCATCGTTTATAAGTTAACCTCCGTTTAAGAAAATAACACTAAAAACACTCCCGTTCTGAAGCTGTGCCCTTTTTATCTTTCTTTCCTTTCTTTGTTTGTAGTGAAAGGAACGGATTTCCATTTTGGGTTGAGAGACCAAATGTGCATTGTGCACACTCAAAGTATCCTCCGATAAATCCCCATTTCATAGGATTTTTCTTTATTATCACCCCTTTTTAATTGCGGTTCGACAACAACCTTCATCCATCAATTACCAATTACAACTCAACGGGGTCGCAGTTTGTCTGTGTCAAATCAGTGAGTGTCAGGCTTCGGAAGGGGGATATCCATGGCGGTTTCATCCTGATTGAAAACCCTAACATCCGTGAGCTTTGATCCATCCAAGAATTTCATGGCATTTGCCAATCTAGTGTTGTCAGAGGCAACTTCGCCTTCCTACCGCCGCTTCCGAGACACTACCGCTGTCCTCAGTGACGATCTTCGGCGGATTACTCCACCCTCGGGCTTAGCGACGTCTCTTCCTCCATTGCTGGAGACTCCTCGTAGGTGTTTTGTTTCTTCTTGTCTGATGTCTCGTATTCGTTGCAAATGTCACTCATCTAGGAAGTGGAGGCTCAATGCGAGCACCCTGCGAGCCGTTGACCATACCGTTAATGGCCAGTCTTCACATTTAGCTGGTGTTGAGATTCCAGTCACGTGCTATCAGGTCGGCGATTGCGTTTCCGACTCCTCGTTAGTTTAAATTTTGCAGTGATTTTGAACATCTAGAGCTAGATGGCGTTCTTACGATTTTAATTGTACAGTGCGGTGTCTAGTTGTACTAAAATAGCAGTTTGGACAGTTTATTCTCTTGTTCAACCATATGGATGGGCATGATTCTAGGAATGTGTGTGATATATTTGTCTATTTGATCTGCGCTGGAGTTCTGCTACTGAAATTTGCTTTGCTTTGATTTTTTTTTTTTTTACTTGGATCTTCTTTGTGATTTTATAATTGCTAGGCTGTGGTGTGCTTGAAAAACATTTTTGTTTTTTTCAGTTTCTTTTCGATAGTTATCATATTTGATTGTGCTCCGTATAGGTCCAATGTGAAAATTATGCTTAAATCCTACTGAAGCTCTAGGTTCAGCTAGAGTCTGTTGGTGGAGGGAGCCTCTTATTGAAGTGTTTTACTGTGCCTTTTTTCTTGAAATTGGAACTCATCTGTCTTAGTAGTATGCAGCTTATTGGTGTTCCTGATAAAGCTGAGAAGGATGAGATTGTAAAGTCTGTTATGCAATTGAGAGATGCAGAGGTGGAGGATGGCTACACCATGGAAGCTGTTGTGTCACGCAGGGTAGTAATAATTTGTTTTCTCACGCCACTTTTCTTACCTTTTCCCAAGGATGTAGTCTTAGCAGATGTATACATCAGTTTTTGGAATGCAGGTCAATGTTGTTTCTTCTTCTTGACCTTCAGATGGGTTTGATAATTATGTGATGTGCAGGATCTATTGATGGATGTGAGGGATAAGCTTCTTTTTGAACCAGAGTATGCTGGCAATACAAGAGAAAAGATCCCACCTAAATCATCTTTGCGAATCACTTGGGCTTGGTTGCCTGGGGCCCTTTGCCTCCTTCAAGAGGTATATTTAGCTCTTGTTGGTGGAGTTCTTTATAATGGTTTAATTCATACACTGAGATTAAAAAAACTCTAAGATGAGATAGGGAGTGGGATCTTGGGTCATTGGTTGAGATTAGCATTTTGTTTGGTGGCTATCTTCTTTTCCTACCTCCTTCAATCTAGGCCTTAGAGATATGTTTGTTGGGAAAACAATCGAGAGAAGCATCCTGTTCTTCCGCATGATGTGATTGAAAATCTATTGCTGTGTTTTAGTCCTACTTTTCTGATCCAGGTTGGTGAAGAGCAGCTTGTGCTGGATATTGGCCGGGCAGCTCTCCAATATCCAGATGCTAAACCATATGTTCATGATTTGCTTCTTTCTATGGCACTTGCAGAGGTAAGGTGATATTGTTGTGGACTCCCTTATATATTCCTAGTTTTGTTAGGCATCCTTTTCTTACCATAGATGTTTCTTGAAGTGTGCCATAGCGAAGATCTATTTTGAGAAGAATAAAATCTCTCAAGGATTTGAAGCTCTTGCTCGTGCTCAGTGTCTCCTTAGGAGTAAGGTCTCTCTGGGGAAAATGAATCTCCTGTCTCAGGTAATAATTTGCAGGTGTTCGACTCAATCACCACCTGTTTGTTATTCAGATCTATTTGCTGTGTATGCATTTTGTGCTGTTTCTTGTGGAATGTTTCTTCAATGGCCTGGGTATAGAATGACTTCTGGAATTTCATTGAAAATCACTTGGTTTTCCTTATCCAGACCTCAATTATATAGATGTATAGGTATGGTGAGATAGCTTTTGATGGGACATTTTTGAGGAAAAAAACTCAATTCTCTTGCAAAAATTAGTAGCAGATTCACTGGTAAAGCGCTTATATTAAACTTGTAATTTTCTGTATATAGATTCAACTTTATGATGTACATTTTCTACAGTATTATCTCTCATGGCGATCCCTCAAGTTGTAGAATAGTAATTACACGACACTTGCCCATGATATGATATGTACTAAATGCATCGTTCCTCTTCCATTTTTATGTGATACTGTCATATTACTCAAAGAAGAATGAAACTATTCTATTTTACAAAATCAGTATACTATGAATACTTCTTTCTCTGTAGGATAGAAGCATAATGCTGTTTATTGTTGATGCTGGATACTTGCCAAAAGAAACAAATCATGGAATTGTTCTTTTTACTTGCTATTTAGTACTCTGATATTCTACACAGGACAATTCTTTTATCCTTTTTATTTCATATAGATTTAATTGACTAATTAGTCTTTTGTTTGAAAAGCAATCTGATTTCATATGAAATAACGAGCTTTATTTTTTTTACTTCCGGGTATTCGATGGTTTCCTTTGCAACAGATAGAAGAATCTTTGGAAGAGCTAGCACCTTCTTGCACTTTGGAATTATTAGGCATGCCGCATACACCTGACAATGCTGAACGCAGGCGTGGAGCTCTTGCAGCATTGTGTGAATTGTTACGCCAAGGTCTTGATGTGGAAAGTTCATGTCAAGTTCATGATTGGCCATGTTTCTTGAGTCAAGCACTTAGCAAACTCATGGCTGTTGAGATTGTTGATCTTCTACCATGGGAAAGTCTAGCTTCTACCCGGAAGAACAAAAAGTCACTTGAGTCTCAAAATCAGAGGGCCATAATTGATTTTGATTGTTTCCATACGGTTTTAATAGCTCATATTGCTTTAGGATTTTCAAGCAAGCAAACAGATCTGGTAATTCCTTTCTCGTATCTAGATTCTAATGAAGTTGTGCTTCACAGAAAAATGTGTTCTGAAAGAATTTAAATTTTGCATAAATAGCTCCTAGAAAGATAAGCAGCACACATCAGATATTCCCTTGTTGGCATCTCTTTCTCCTATTAAATTTTATGTGATAGAACACTTGAATTTGTAAAGACATAACTGCATGGTCTCTAAGGTGTTCAGTTTGATTTTTGCGTTCATGTAAATTGAATCTATTCTTCTATGTCTATTTTCATTAGGCAGTGCTCTTGATTTTTGGGTCTAAGACTTTTGTCCAGTGCAAGTAATGATGAAAATCATATAAGATATGTACTCGTTGTAACTTGTAATCGTGTAGTGTCTTGCTATATGGTCCAGTCTTGCCTTTTGGTTGCATTGCTTATTTGTACTGTCATCATGTTTGTTCTTATCTCGTCATGTTCTTGGCTCTTATGTTAGTCAAACTAATTTCTCATTGTGAAATTGTACATTTTCTTGTATTAATTTTAGTCCTTTTATGTAGATCAGCAAAGCAAGAACAATATGTGAGTGTTTAATTGCATCAGAAGCCATTGATCTGAAATTTGAAGAAGCCTTTTGCCTGTTCCTCCTTGGGCAGGTATTTTCCATTGAATTGTATTTGATCTTTTTCATGTTTGCCACTATCTATTAAAATTTAGAGGGTTGTCTGAAAATGAAAATGGTGGTTTCTAGGGCACTGAGGGCGAAGCTCTTGAAAGACTTAAACAGCTTGAGTTGAGTACTAGTTCTGCATCACAAAGTAGAATATTTGGCAAGGAAAACAAAGTTGTTGCTTCTGTGGAGCCATCACTGGTATGAATCTTGTGTTGTTGTGCTTTGCTATTTTCACGTTTCATTGTCTATCTGCGTTGTGTTTGGATCCCTTGGTTGATACCTGGGTTATGAGAATTTATTGACCACCAGAACTGCACATTTAGAGGTTGACGTGATGTCATTACCCATTGTAAGGAGCTTATTATGGATAATGTTATTGTGCCGAACACACCCTAATATCCAGTTACCACATTTCTTCTTTCTTTGTGTTTTTTATTTATTTATGCATTCATGAGCATGCTGCAACTAATTCACATTTAATCAGTTCTCACTTGCCACAACCAGTTTCTCAGGTGTTCTGTTATATTTTATTTTTCAAGAACCAACAAACGGTCACTATACCTGATATTTTATCTTCTCTTGTAACCAATGCACTTGAGGATCTAAAGTCTCCTCTAGTGAATTATAGCTAATGATTGAACAAAGCTTTCTACTTTCTACCTGAGGTGTAGCGATGAGGAATTATTGGGATGCTACATCGATTCTTCTTTGACCTTTGGTTTCTCTTCTACAAACCACCTTATATTCTTATCTTTGTCCCATCACTGTCCAAGGTTTATTTCTTTGTTTGTTCAATTACTGTTTAAGGTTTAATCTTGTTGATCATTCATATGAGTGGCTATTGGGTTGTCTCTTATGTTGGTTATACTTTAACTAAAGATAATAGTGCATCTCATTTTACTGTTATGATATTGCATCTTTTTGGATGCTGTCGTGAATAATCAAGTGATGAGATTGCTGGTTACAAGTCCATTGTCTCATGCCACACTAAGTGTGAAGGTATTTTTTGTTCCTTGCATTGTGTTAATGATTTAACTCTTTAATGCCTGCACTACCAGGAGAACTGGCTGAAGGTTTCAGTACTCGAATTATTTTCAGATACAAAAGATTGTTCGCCATCCTTGGTAAGCATTTTTTATAATTAGAATATGAAGAAAGTCATACCAGCTGCTTTGAGCTATATGTGTTTTAGTTCCTTTGTAGGGCAAGTATTTTGGTCGCGAGAAAAGGGTTGTTGGAAATAAGCAAAATAAAGGTTCTCCACAGGTTGCTTATGGGATAAACAGAAGGCCTCTATCACCCACTCTTTTGTCCGAGAAAAGAGTTCCTGATGAGCGGTTTCCATCTTTGACATCCTCCAGATATCTTGGACCTGCTGTCAAGCAACTGGCCCCCTCAAATTTGCTAAGTCCACTACCAGAAGCAAATGTTAGCAAGGAGAGAAATATAAACTCATCGTCTTCACAATTAAAAAGAGACCTTGGTGCATACCATGATAAAAATGTAATGAGCTGGTTATTCCCTAGGCATCTTTTGCAAAGTTTAACATTTGCTACAGTGGTGGGATGCATTTTGTGGGCCTCTTGTAAGCTATTGGGATTACCATTGGGCAGGCTGAGTCAAAGACGATGGGCCAATAATCCGACACAGTGTACTGTAGATTCTTTGCCTAGTGGTTATAGTGGGTGCAAGAGGAATGTTGCTGATAGTGTCAGAGAGCTGCTTTCTACGTTCGCAGTGAGACTGGGGAGTCGCACTGCTTCTGCAGGCCGCCAAAATTCACTTGTTTCTGCCAGCTTGTCATATCCTCTTCATTCCGCATTTCGCAGCTCAATGCCTATGGAGGAAGCAGAATCTCTTGTTAGGCAATGGCAGACCATCAAAGCAGAAGCTCTTGGGCCTGATTATCGTACTGATTTGCTCGATGATGTGCTTGAAGTACCCATGCTGCTTCAGGTAAACTCTGGAATATAGAATAACCCTTGTGGTTATGTTCAGTAATTGTCTTGAGGCTTTCGTATTTAAAGATGCATCTGATGGACTTAATAGAGGATGTTCTCGAAGGTGGAAATTGTGTGGAATTGACTCGAGGCAAAATCAAATCTCTCTTATCTATCTTTTCTACTCTAATTACTGCAACATGTGAATTAAAAAGTTAATGAACTGCCTCCAAAGTTATCGTATTTGACGTCATTTGGTATGGCTGATATGCAACTCATTTAAAGCATTTTCAAGGGTTTTAGTTTGATAACTGAATATAGCAATGACCAAGCATCTGATTTGTGTACTGCCTGGATTTTGGCTAAATGGCAACCTTGCCTATCATATCAAGTAAAACCCTTTGTTTCTGAAACCAAGGATGATGTGGATTTGCATCAAGGAGATCTGAATTTCAAGTTTTTAAATCCCATAATTGATTCAGATACCAATAATGAATTGAGTTTTCGGAGTCAGGCGAATTACCATCTCATAAGTTTATTCGTATGCAGTGGCAAGCTTTGTCTGATGCAGCAAAGACCAAATCATGCTTTTGGAGATTTGTGCTGCTGCAACTATCAGTCCTACGTGCTGACATCCTATCTGATAATGTGAATCCCGATAAAGCAGAAGTTGAAGTCCTTCTGGAAGAAGCTGCTGAGCTTGTCGATGAAACTCTGCCAAAAAATCCGACATATTACAGGTTAGCAAAAGTTATAATAGAAGTGTTGCCATTCCCTTAGAACTTGTATTTCGTTTGTAGAAGATTAATTTGCTCCTGTCCAAGTTATGTATTTTTTTTGTTGAGCACCTAAATGGTCTGATAGAAAGGTTAAAAACCTCTCTTTTCATTTTGTTTATCCAATTATTTGATTTTTTTATAAATCTGGGACATAATAAGAGTATTAAAAGATGTAGGTACCATATTAAAATGTGGTATAGCTGAAAGACAATTTATTCATTTTGCTGTTGGAATGGTTCTTTGTTCTGCTAATCTGTCAAATACTGTGTGTAGCACGTACAAGATCAAGTACCTGCTAGAGAAGCAAGAGGACGGTTTATGGAAATTCTGCAATGCTGATATTCGCCCTCAGACCTGATGTTATTGCTGTTGGAGGAAGCAACACACGTTGTAATGCTATGCATGATAGCACTGCTGAGACAGCAAAATAGGGAAAGAGTATTGACTCATGAGAAACGCCCTTAGTACAGATGTAGTTGCTGACGGGATCATCTAACAGTCAAATAGGTATACTCTTTTAATTTTTTTCATATCCTTGGTATTGATTTCCTCTCTTTAGTTTCAGGTAATCAACCCTGAATATGTTGGTTCTGGAGCTTGTTCAATGTCTCAACCTAATGTATTCTAGGAAGTTGCAAGAGTGGTGGCTAAATAGGCCAGATCATTTCCTGCATTGTGTTCTTAGATAACGAGCTTTCAGGATTCTAACCCGGATTTGTCATGAAAAATGACAGTTTAGGTGTCTTAAATGACAGGAAGCGGAGTTGCTTCTAGGGAATCCGTTTTTTATTTTTTAATTTTATTGGCAGAGTGTAAGTAGTTACCTGAATTAAACTGATCTCATTTTACAACAAAGTACACTTTGGTTCATGGATATATCCTTTAGAATGCTATAATATCATAGGCCAAATTAGGGTTGTGCATTTTTGGACGGGCTGAAAATTACTGTCCGGTCTTGAACCGTTATTTTTGGTTCTGGTCAGTTCCGGTCTTGGACCGTGGTCTTACGGTTCGGTCTGATCCTGATCCCGGACTGTATTGAACCTTTTTTTTTTAAAATATCTTTTAAGAGTAAAACTACTTACGGTCCAGGTTTGGACCTGATTGTATTAAGCTTGTACAGTGTATTAAAAATAAAAAGCGGGAACTGGCCAATATGGTCGGACCGGTCCATGGAACGTTAGTGTGCAAAACTGCTAACTGTCCAGACGGTTAGCCTTAGGCCAATCAGGCAAAATAGACAGGCCACAGCCCACATGCAATCTCGGACATAAGCATCCATGCTAAACCAGTTTCTAAACTAGTTCAAAAAGGTAAGCAAGTTTAGAGGGCTCTGATTTTCGAAGCTCTACAGACGTCCTCAAAGACATCTTTAATGGTCCATAAAACAACATTATAGAGTCGCGATGTGTGAGAGCCCTTTCTTTCGGACCGAGATTTGGACCATGGCCGAGATTGGCTTTGGGCCGAGATTGGTCTTGCCGCACCCGCGGGCACGTATGCCGCCCCTGCGGGTTTCTGCCCCTGCGGCCCTGTGATCCGCCCCTGCGGGTTACGGCGGCTGCAGCCGGTTTTGTTGACTCTTTGACCCGTGCTTTACCCTTCTTTACCTTCTTCGTTTTACCTTGCTGAGCAAGGGTTTCCTCATACTTTCCAATCCAGTTCACGTCCTTCTTGCTTCTCCCTTGTTCCCTCTTGATCTTGTTTGGTTTGGAAGAGTTTGGTTTGAGTTTGGATGTGTTGTGGCTTTTGGTGGTTGATGATGGTGAGTATTGCTGTGCTTGGAAGCCAGTAAGTGTGCTTTAGCTAGCTACAGCCGTGGTGAGCATCTTCCTCCTTGCTTCTTCATTCTTTCTTCTTCTTTTCTTGTTCTTCTTCTTCCTTAGCTTAGGATTAGATGTTTGAATGTAGGACTGATGTTGATATGTGTATGTTGATGCTTGTGTATGAATCTGGAAGAGAGTGGAAGTGTTTGATCTTGGGAAGAGCAGAAGAGAAACCACGAGACTGCTTTCTGCACTGTCGCCGGCCCCGCGGCCAGAAGTCACCGCCCCCGCGGTTACTATGTCACAGCGTCAGCGTCGTGCCAGCGGCGTGCCTGCGTTTGCCAGCGTCCCTTGTCATCGCCCCCGCGGCTACGTTCCGCCGCACCCGCGGTTGCTTGCCTCCGCCCCTGCGCCCCTTTGTTACGCAGGTGCGCTTTGTCCCGGGTCTACCTAAAGCTAGGTAGATCCTTTCCTTTCCTAGTTGAGCGTTAGTAGCATGCTAGGATTCGGATGTTGACGAGTATGATATGGAAATGCCGGTTAGGTCTTTGAGGATTACGAGTTGGAATATGATCCCTTATGGATCCCTTGGGTCTAGGTGTGACCCTTTGTGTGATAGGATTGTGATATATATATATGTATACCTTGTATAGGCTGTGTTGTCCTCCAGTTTGAAGTAGACGTTTCTGAGAGTGGTTTGTAGCGAGATACTCCTGAGATCGAGGTAAGTCCATAGGACTTACTTAGCTATTATCCTTATATTGGATGTATGCTTGAGTGGTGTGTGTTATGTGCTTTATAGCATGTGTTATTATTTGGTCACCGACCTATGTTATATTGACCGCCCATTGTAGTGGATGTGATAATCTTTCCCTTTCATCCCGTCGTGGGGTCTGGGAGGTTCTCTGTAGTCAGGCCAGACCTGGTATAAAGGAAGGCCCCTCACCATTCCCACAGGGTACACGGGAGGTGTGCTGATACTACTCCAGCTGGTTAGAGTACTCAGAGGCGAGGATTATATTCCTCGTGTCACCTATCTTTATATATATATATTTATACGATTGAATGATTCAACTTATTAAAGATAATAAACCGGGTAAATGTTTGATATCATGCTGAAGTGTTTATTACTTATGATATGTGTTTGTGCTTTAGCATCTTCTTATATATGTGTATAATTAGCTAACGGTTTCATACCGTGTTGTAGATCCCTCGCAGGTTAGGAGAGCTGCGGAGTGATCCGGAGGGGTGATCTGCTGAGGGTTCTGTACACGGGGCATATTCGTGGGGTTTTTTGGAGATTATCCATTGTACGGATTTCTGTTTTGATTGCACTCAGCAGTACTATATAAACCTTTTGATATTTATATATCAGTTTTTATGTTTTGTTTTAATTTGTTGGTGCCTTGTTGTAAGATTCAGTAAGGTTGTTGTCAGGCTAGGGCCAGGATCCATTGTGAGATCTTAGCCCAGTAGCACTCCGAGTCCTACGGATTTGGGATGTTACACGATGAATGCATTGAACCTTCAAATTTTGAAATTTTAACAATACTTAATTTGTTAAGATCAGGCGTTCCCGAGTCATATCACACAAGAGGCCATTTACATTATCCTAAATCTCTTCAACACATTTTTCGGAATCATGCCTTGGAAAGGTATAACACATTAAGTCAAAATTATGAAATTTCGCAGAAACATTCCGTACATAATATTTGTTATAAATCATTGGATTGGAGAGCGGATATGTGCATACGAATGAACATGTACGTTAGGTTTAAGCTCAACATATGAGCCCATGAAATTTCATCTAAGACCTTAGGTTTAAACTCATTACATGAGCCCAATGAGGTTTTATCTAAGACCGTAAGATCTTAGGTTTAAGCTCATTACATGAGCCAAATGAGGTTTTATCTTTGACCGATTGACAATAGAATTAGTAATTCACTTACCTTATATACTAGACTAAGATTTCCCCAACTTTAGATGTGTTAAATAATTATCTCCAACACGTCTCCACAAGTACAACTAGGATACAAACCAGACACTTGGATAAACTAGTCTAACATCTCATTATTTTTATAGTTAGCCCGCATGTTAAGATTGGCGGGCCGATCAAAGGCTTATCACTCTAATACCATCTTAAAGTCTATTGGACTGCAAAATGGAAGTCGTGTGCATACGAATGCACGCGTGTGTTGGGTACAAGTCCATCATATAATCCCAATGAATTTCATCCTAAAATCAATTGACAATATAACGATTTACCCGTTGACCTTATATACTATGTTGAGATTCTCCCAATTTAAACGTGAAAATTTATTAACTCCGATGTACAACTCGACATATCAAACACATTTGTTCCAAGTTCCATACTGCGAAGTGCGAATACTATAATTACATTCACGAGAAGAAGACACGGTAAATATTAGCTTGCAAATTGCAATTTACCGATTACACCTTTAGACAACACGGTCGAGATAGACAGTGGTAAAGAGAGCATTCAAACAACCAAAATGTACATCTTCATGAATTCAAAACATGTTTCTTATTATATTACTACAAGTCTATATAATGATATTTTATAAGTCTCACTTTTTTTAACGTATTAGATATAATATATGCATTAAAGTCTTAAAAATAAAAGAAATTTATCTTGGTATCTTCAAGGTATATTTTTTTATTATATCTATAAATTTTCAAAATTTCTATCCTCTAACTTTTAAAACATTTCCTCCCTTATCCCTTTTTTAATATTATAATAAATATTAGGTTGAGCAAGTTAGGTTCGGTTTATCAAATTAAACCGAAACCGACAATTTAGGTCCGGTCTTAGGTTCTTGTTTTTTTAAAAAATAGGTTTCGGTTAAAACCCGTAAAGCTGACGGATAAACCGAAAAACCGAATTTAAATTATAAAATAAAAGATTTAAACTTATGCTTAAATGGGATTGTAATTTTTTTAGGCTTTAACTCTTTATACTAAAATTGTTAAATATTTAAAACTTATCGTTTTATTGTATTCACGAATACGTTATTGGATTTAAATATTTCATATTTCTTATATCTTATAGTTATCGTTACTTGTAGTTTTATTTGTTGGTATGTTTAGGTCAAAATTGTGAGACCCCTACTCTTCCGGACCGAGATCGGACCATGGCCGAGATTGGCTTTGGCTGAGTTTAGACTTTTCCGCACCCGCGGGCATTTTGGCCGCCCCTGCGGCTCATGGGACCGCCCTGCGGTTTCCGGCGGCTGCAACCGGTTTTGTTGACTCTTTTGACCGTGCTTTACCCCTTAGCTTTACTTCTTTCTTCTCCTTGCTGAGAAAAGGTTTCATTATTCACTTTACATCCAGCCTTCACGTCCTCCTTGTTTCTCTTTCATCCTTCTTGAGCTTGTGTTGGTTTTTCCTTGAGTTGATAAGAGAGTTTTGATGGTGAATGTTGATGTTGATGCTATTGTTTGATATGTTGAGCTTGAGAGCTAGTGGAAGTGTTGTCTTGGAGCAATTTCGTGCCTAGGCCACAGCTTTGGTATGTCCTCCTTGCTTCTTGATTCTTTCTTCTTCCTTGTCCTTATTTCCTTAGCTTAGGATTTGATGCTTGGACATAGGGTGATGTTGGAATTGTGTATGTAGATGTATGTGTGTGACTATAGAAGAGAGTAGACGTGATTTGATCACGTGAAGAGCTAAAGAGAAGCCGCGAGATTTCATTCTGCACTGTCGCCGCCCCGCGGCCAGAAGTCACCGCCCATGCAGAAGACGTGTCGCAGTGCCAGCGCCAGCGCCAGCGCCTTGCCTGCGTTACCTGCATCCCGTGTCACCGCCCCCGCGGCTGAGTGTCGCCGCGCCCACGGTTGCCTGCGTTCCGCCCCTGCGTCCTTAGTTCACGCAGGTGCGTCTTGTCCCGGGACTACCTATAGTTAGGTAGTTCATTTCCTTTCTAGTATGAGGGAACTAGTATCATGCTAGGATTCGGATGTTGATGAGTATGATATAGTTATGTCGATTACGGCTTGAGTTTTACGAGTTGGACTTGATCCTTATGGATCCCTTGGGTCTAGGTGTGACCCATTTGTGTGATAGGATTGTGATATATATGTATGTGTGCCTTGTATAGGCCGTGTTGTCCTCCAGTTGGAGTGGACGTTTCTGAGAGTTGTCCGTAGCGAGATACTTCTGAGATCGAGGTAAGTCCATAGGACTTACTTAGCTACTATCCTTATATTGGATGTATACTTGAGTGGTGTGTGTTATGTGCTTTATAGCATGTGTTATTATGGTCACCGACCTATGTTATATTGACCGCCCATTGTAGTGGTTGTGACAACTTACCTTTCATTCCGTAGTGGAGTCTGGGAAGTTCTCTGTAAGCTAGTTAGTTCTGGTATACGGGAAGGGCACCTACCACTCCATATGGTATACGGGAAAGTGTGATGATACCACTCCAGCTAGCTATTGCACGCAGAGGCGAGGGTTATATATACATTCCTCGTGTCACGTATATTCCTATACATTTATTATACGATTGAGTGTTGGACCTATTAAAGATAATAAACCGGGTAAATGTGTGATATCATGATGATGTGTTAATATTATTGACGTGTGTTTGTGCTCTAGCATCTTCTTATATATGTGTATAGTTAGCTAACGGTTTTATACCGTGTTGTAGATCCTTTGCAGGTTAGGAGAGCTACAGAGTGATCCAGAGGGGTGATCTGCTGAGGGTTCCGTACACAGGGACGATATCGTGGTTGGGATATTTATATTGTAGGGGTTTATGTTTTGACTTTTGTACTCAGCAGTACCTTGTATCACTTTTGATCGGTATATATATACATCAGTTTCATGTTTTGTTTTCATCTATCAGTGTCTTGTTGTAAGATTCAGTGAAGTTGTTGTCAGGCTAGGGTCATGATCCATTGTGAGATCCTAGCCCAGTAGCACTCCGAGTCCTACGGATTTGGGGTGTTACAAAAACCTAAACCGAAAGCAACCCTAGTAGGTTCGGTTTCAGGTTCTAATATTTCATATTTTCGGTTCTAAGTTCAAACCGAAACTGAACTTAATTTTATAAGTTCGGTTTTCGGTACAAGGTAGAAAATCGGTTTTAGGTTCGGTTCGGTTCAATTTTGAACCTATGCTCACCCCTAGTATATATATATATATATATATATATATATATATATATATATATATATATATATATATATATATATATATATATATATATATATATATATATATATATATATTCCATATATTACAATCCGGATTACATGATTAAACAACAATTTTTATTTGTATGAAGTAAACAAAAAAAGTAAACAAAAAAAAAACTTATTTTATATAAAATAAAAATAAAAAACATTTTTTTTTTTATTTAGTGTATATAAAAAAAGTATATTTTTTTTTGCTTTTTTATTTTTTAAAAAATAAATTAATTGTTAAAAAAAATATTAATTATTAACGGAATCTTATATGTATTAAAGGAGAGCCCTTCTTTGCCACGTGTCAGCATCAGATTTAACGCAGCATAAAAAAATATTTTAAAAAGTTAATTATTTTAAGTTGTTAATATAAACTATTATCAAAGCCCACAAAAATCTTTTTAAAAAGTTATTTATCTAGATTATTAAAAAAAAAGGTTTACATAATCGGATGTTTTTAATAATTTTTATTTATTATTATTATTATTATTATTATTATTATTATTATTATTATTATTAACATATATATATACATATGTGTTTCCCCTAAAAACTGTAAGCTCAACCTTCACACACACACATATAATATATATATATAATCGGATTTTGAAAAAAGTTGTTAGCTATTTCGATTATAATCTAAATGTGTATCTCATGAATCATGATAACTAATTACGTAACATACATAGAAAATTATAAACTGAATTTCAGGTTTGCTTAATTTAACATAAATAATTTGAAATCAAAACAATCTAGTTTTTATTGATTATGAATTTTAAATAAATTTATTTAAAAACCCAAATAATTGAATAAAAGACGAGCTTATCTGTTGAAGATTTTTGAAAATCAGCAATTAGGGATTTAGAAAAAAAAATTAATCACTAATCAGAGAAGTTTTGATCTCAAAACCTTTTTTCTCAATCCAAACCATTTTTTAATCCAGTAATTTCTCTTCAACAATATAAAGTTAAAAAAATATAAAATCGATTATTTTTTAAAAAAAATGTCTAAATAACCAACAATATCTATTCATCAATATAAATTAAAATTTTAAAAATCAAAGATCTTCTCGAACCTTTTTGTTAATCCAATAATATCTATTCAACAATGTAAATTTAAAAAAATAGAAATTTTATTTTTAAAAAAATTGTTAAAGTACCCAAGTTCCCAACAATACTTCTTCAACAATATAAATTAAAAGTTTTAATTTTTTTTAAATATTCAACAAAAATAGTCTACTAAATTATTTAAATAAATTTTGTTAAATGTCATGCCTTTGATTTTGTACGTAATTTATTATATCAAAGTATCTATAGATTTGATTTAATAGTAAGATTTATAATTTAAGTAATTTATATTAGTAAAAAAAATTATAATTTGTTTTATCTTATCTTATATATCTTATGTAAATATTAAATCGTAAATACGTAATTTAAATCATTATTTTAATCGGGTAGAAAAAACAATTGCAGATTTAATATTAACATCTAATTTAGAAATATTTTATCCATCGACAAATTATTTGCTAAATTAAAATTTTTCACATTTGTTGAACAATACTATATCTTTACTTTTTTACCTGCAAATATCATCTAAAATTTGTTTAACTTTTCACGTGAACTAATATATAATTATTTATCAAATTATTTATATACATATGAAATTAAAACAACAAAAACATATAATAACACGTTGTACATATAACCCGTTATTATTTCAAACCCGCACAAAGTGCGGGTATTACACTAGTATTTATAAACTAACACAAAAAAAGATAGTTGGTATAAGTATTGTAGATTTAGGAGAATACATTCTGAAATCATTCCAATCAATGTTAGTATTTGACTTTTAAAAAAAAGATTTGAATGAGTGATTTTATCCATTAAATTCAGGAATCAAATAAGTCATTATCCATTAAATTCATATTTTATATTTCAATTTGATTCTTACAATCATACCAAATAGTCCTAAATTACCATCTTGTGTTACATTTTACCTTTTTCCCCCTCCTCCCCCCGGAATAATAAACCCAATCCATCTATTAGAGTAAAGTTAAATAATCTATGTGCTCAATAGAGGTTAAGGCTGAAACCCACGTACATTTACACCATAACAATTTTCTTTTAATTATTGGTATAAATTAGTTTTAATATTTTATTTTACATGATCAACTTAATCTACTAATTTTGAAGTGTATGTCTTGTAAAATAATTATAAGTCGTCACCAATTTAAAACATTAATAATAACATATACTTTTTTTAGAATTTTTCCCAAAATAATAAGTTTATGTTCCGAATGGATATTTGTTGTATATGATACTTCTAAATTATATATTTATATATCATATTTAGTTTTAAAATCAAAAAAGAAATCGTACAAGATACAAAATGACAAAGGAAACAGAATGTTTCAAGGAGTCCACATAGATAGAAGAGGCAACAAGTACTTAATAAGATTTAAACTTGAGATATAAAGGTAATATTTAATAATACTATAAAAAATATCACAACTATCATATTACTTTGTTTTTTTATTATATATTTTTTTTTACATTTAATATGAATATTTTATTCCTTTTGATAATTATTTATACAAAAATCCGGAACATAAAATCTGATTCGTGTGAATACGACCAATATTTAGGAGTTACATTACAATATATTTTCGAACCCTAAAAAATGGGTAAAAATTTCATAAAAATAAACTAACCTGGATTTACTCAAATCTATGGAGAAACAAAATAGGAGGAAAATTTTACTTTGATAATGAGAAGCCACATTAATATTAGAGACGGACAAAGACATGAAATATTCTTTTTTTATATATATATCTTTTAGAGTTGTAACAAAATTTCTTATTAAAAAAGGACAATTCTTGAGAAAAGGCAAAAACTTGAGGCCATAAAATGGCAATTGAGATCTCTTGTATTATCTCATACAAGTGATACATGTATCCTTGTGTTTTGATTGTGTGAAGCTAAATAATTAAGGATTAAAGTTTTACTATTTTACAAAAAAAATAATAAATTATATAAATTATATCAATCACGCGAAAGGATACAAGGATACACAATGAGAAGGATACAGAAGATCTTAACCGATAAAATGGAAACCGTAGTGGCAAGTAGTGATATTTAAGTCACGTGCAGCCTTTAGGAAAGTTCGAAAGACAGGTCAAACCCCAAAACCAATCCCAAAGATCATAGTCTATACCCTCTTCCTCTTTGTCCTCCAACAGATTCTCCCCTCTTCTCTCTCTGTGTCTCTGACACCCCTCATCATTTGACCCCAAAATCCAATTCTCATCCCACACACAAAACGACACTAAATTACACACAAAACGCACATCAATCATCAACAGAGATGATTCCTCGATCCCTCGCTGCTCTGCTTTCCTCCATCGTCTCTCAACTCTCTCTCCTCATCCTACTCCTCCACCCTTCTCTCTCCTCCCCCTTTCTTTCTCTCCCCTCCTCCGCCGCAGGCGCCACCACTACCAACCACCATCATCAAACCCTTCTTCCTCTCCTCCTCCACCACCTCCTCACCTCCTCCTCCGCCGCTGCCCTGTCCCGTAAACGCAAACCCATCTCCGATCCAGATTCCGATGACACCCACTTCACCATCAGCCCTAGACTCGCTGAACTCGGCCGAGTCAACCCTGGACTCTTTATCAACCCAGTTTCCTTCCGGGCCCACTTCAACATGTCCCCTTCTACTTTCGAATGGCTTTCAGACTTACTCGAGCCGTTACTCGATTGTCGGGACCCAATTGGATTACCTCTCAATCTTTCTCCCGAATTAAGACTCGGAATTGGGCTTTACCGGTTGTCTACCGGTTCGGATTATCCAGAAATCGCCAGGGTTTTCCGGGTTACTGAACAGGTTGTTAAATTCTGTTCTAAGCAGCTCTGTAGGGTTCTTTGCACAAATTTCAGATTCTGGGTCGGTTTCCCGAATCCGACAGAAATCAAATCGGTTTCCGACGGGTTTGAATCCTTAACCGGTTTACCTAACTGCTGTGGTGTGATTGGTTGTGTTAGATTCAGGATCAAGAGGTTTAATGGGGAAGATCAAGTCATTGCTTCACAGATTGTTGTAGATTCAAATTCAAGGCTTTTGAGCATTGTTGCTGGTTTCCATGGTGATCAAGCTAATTTGAAGATACTAAAATCATCAACTTTATATAAAGATATTGAAAGCGGAAAGCTTTTGAAATGTAATGTGGATACTGCTTCTACTCAGCAGTACTTTGTTGGGGACAGTGGATACCCTTTGCTTCCATGGCTAATGGTGCCCTTTTCAGACCCGAATTCCGGTTCAGCTGAGCAGAGTTTCAACTCTGCTCTCGGTCTGATGCGTGCACCATTGTTGAAAACAGTTGCTAGCTTGAAGAGTTGGGGTGTTCTGAGAAGACCCATTGAAGGAGAGCTGAGAAACGCGGTTGCTTACTTGGGTTCGTGCGCGATTCTCCACAATGCTTTGCTTATTAGGGAGGATTTCACTGCATTGCGCAGTGAAAGTAGCGAGCTTGATGATGATCATGAATCGGGATGTTCTATAGATATGAATATTGTGCAGGAATCGAATGAGAGTGAAGCTAGTTTGATCAGAACAGCTTTGGCAAGAAAGTTGAATCAGCCTTGAAAGATTAGAGATTGTTTTCGAGCAGCTTAGTGAATTGTTTAATTGTTTAGGAGAGGCTAATTTTTGGTCAGAAATAAGTGATTGATGACAAAATTGGTGATTTCACATTGGAAGTTGTACATAATTGTAATTGTTTCATGGTTGCTGCAATATCTCAATAAGTGAAACAGTTGAATTGGGCAATAGAGCAAATTATGTTGCAGCAATCTGTCAAGATGATCCAAGGATGCAATTTCTGTTGCAGTGTGATCTTGATAATCTATTGGATCCATTAAAAAATAGATTTACTTTCTTTATTGTGAATGATCTGTCTTCATCCATTTATGAATTCTGATTTGGCGTATAATGAGATTGATTTGAGCATTAATAGTAACAATAACCTTGAAATGGAAGGCAATAAGTGAAGGTGATTTGTGTTTCATATAGCAAGTACAAGATATTGTAGCTAGAGAATGGTAACTACGAAATTCACTTCAAATTCATTACTATACGTCACTTATTTGTGAGAGTAGAAAATAGGATAGGACGTTAATCCGGGGAAGGGCGTTTGTGTTATGGTATGTAAGTGAACCCACATATGTCGGATATTGTCATCGTTCTTGGCTCGTCGGAGGAGACTCCTTCGTTGATTATTGTAGGCAATTCAATAATAGTACCAAGGAGATCGGTGATGGTGCTACTTTGGGGAGGCTGTAGTTGAATATCGTGTTAAAGAAATGACTAGTAGAGGGCCACGTATTGTACAACGAGGTGTTCAGTTAAGTCAATAAGCTATCAAATGTAATCAGGCCTAATGGAGGTTTGTTCGTAGAGCTCGTAGGAGATGTTATTGAGAGCCTAGAAGCAATTTGGAAGACGTTTATTATTATTAGGCTCTTGGCTTCTTCAAAATTTTTCCCCAAAGATCGGGGACACGTGGAAGTACCCGGAGGGGGGAGGGATGGAGCGATATCTAGATAATAGACTTTAATAATAACTATTGTATGGTCTGATTCAAGAACGAACTACTAATGGTCCTTAGACAATATTTGGAAGATGCTTAATCATAGTCCTTAACAGTATTTGAAAGATGATTAATCACGAGATAATGAGATCTTGACTTTGTTACTTCGGACATGATCTCATCAACAAGAACTTGTATTTGATTCACATGAGTGTCAATGCAATGATATAGAGTTGGTTCGGTGAGGGGATGAAGGAATTATGTGATTCAAGGGGTGAAATTCCCACGATTTCTTCAATCTCTTATTAGTTTTGCATTAAGGGAATTGTGGGAATTCATCCCCTTAAATCCCATAATTCCTTCATCCCTTTTACCAAATGTACCCAATGTAAGGCAATGCTCTAGAGCATGGTTGAAGTTGGACAACCAATTATGATTGACCTGAAAACATTCAATTTTAACATGGGTCGGTTAGGAGACGACTTTTTATAGAGGTTGGAAGAGACGTTAACGGTAGTCTAGAAGTAGTTTGGAATACGTCTATTATGTTTAAGGTTCTTTCCTTCCCCGTTTCTTCTCTTACCTTTGAAAGGAAGATCCGGGATATGTGGAATTACAGGGAGAATATTCAAATAAAAAACCTCGATAACAACTACTTTATGGTCCGATTAAAGGATGAGAGTGAGTTGATGATGGGTGGTCCTAGAATGGTATTTGGCAATCGGTTCGGTTTCGGTTTCGGTTTCGGTTTCGGTTTCGGTTTCGATTTCGGTTTCGGTTCGGTTCAGGTTCAGGTTTCAGTTGCTTAATCATGAGATATTGGGCTATTGAACTTCTTAGTTCATATACGATCGAATCATGTGAGTGCTAATGAAATGGTATAATGAGGCAATACTCTAGAAAATGGCTAAAGGAGTTGGACAACCGGATATAATTGACCTAAAACCCCTCAATTTTTATTGGGGTCGATTTGCTTGAATTCGAGTTTTACATGTAGACATTATGACAATTATGCTTCTAACTTCCATATCATGGAGTCACACGGAAGAGACGAATGATGATTGAGATTAATGTGGGCAATCAAGATAATGAAGAAGAGGGAAAGAAAACTCGGGTGAAGGAGGTCAACTGGATGAAAACTAGTCTTGTCGTAACGGGCCTTGGATGTTGATGGTGAGACATACTAGAGAGCTTATGGCATCCATTTTAACATCTTTTTCCAACCTCGTTCTTATCCATCTCTTGAGCGTTTATTGTACATATGCGTTGAAATATTGGTAGACTTTCTTCCTATTGTATTTTGGAGATTTACTAGGGCGTTAATGATCTTACAAGCATTATAGGACTTTCCGAAGCTAAAATGGAGTTATACACGGAATAATGTACTCAACACACTAAGATTCTCCATACGGTCAAGGAAGTTGAGGTCAAGACGGAACTGATTGAGATCCAAAAGTGAAATAAGAAGATTTGTTCGAAGCTTTGAATTGGAAGCGATCGACCGACCACCAACCATCGATTGGATGACTTCCATCATCTATCCGAGAGATTGACCGTTTCTCTAGAACAATTTGAGTATGATCATTTCCATGTGATCGGTTGAACGGTCCCACTCGGTTAGCCAACTAGTCCCACGCATTTACAAGTTTTGGAAGATTATTTTCACCTTTTATCCTTTTTACGCTACCTTTTTATCCTATCCACGTGGACATTTTTATCTTTTAGTTAGAATATATGGTTCGATAGATTTAGATCAGAAATCCTAGGACGAGGTTAGAGATCCTCCTATGAATAGGATTTTTTTCCAATAGTTTATTTATCCAGTTTTCATTGGAAGTTATGTTTATAGCGGGTGATCGGCCGACCATTGCCCTTCGATCGGCCGATTGATCCTCTTTATTTTGATTAATAAAAGCTTTGAATTTCAACATTTCCTACCCATTTCACAACCCACAATAAGTCTTCTAGTACGACAGTAATGACTTTCATTATCGGGGTAAATTTGTGGGATGTGGGTCGGACGATGTGTCTTCCATTAGTAGTGAATTCCAATGCAACAACCACCTGGTCGTTTTGATGGGTTCTTGAAATGAGGCAAAGAGAGGCATTATCCAGCGATATTCATTAGGATTAATATAGTTATTTTGATGATTGCTTAGGTTTTTTATAAGATCATAAACATCGTTAATCGTCATGGTCATCAGTCTCCCACCTGCATAAGAATCGATCATAAAGCGTGTATTATTATCAACTTCATGGTATAAGGATTGAATGAGGACCACCATACTTTTACCATGAGAAGAGCATTGTCGTATTAGGTAATTGAATCGTTCCCATGCTCTATAAATGGTTTCTCCAATAGTAATCTTAAAGGTAGTAATTTTAGATTTTAACTCAATAATATATCTAGGTGGAAAAAATGTATTCATTAGCCTCAAATGAGTTGATTCCAAGTAGTAATAAAGATAGGGTTTAAAGAACGATATCAATAAACAACCATTCGTAATAGAGAGAATTAGAAGGTGGTTAGCCTGATGGTGTTAATAAGAATATTATGCATTTTGATGGTACTCATAAGATCAATAAAGTAATCAATATGTCTTATGGGGTCTCTTGATGAAGTTACAAAGAAAGCATAAGATGTAAGTGGATTAATTATATCAACCTTAATCTTGAAATCAGTTATTACTTCCAAGGTCTTGACTCCATTTACTGGTCTATAATGGTTCGGCATACATATGCCTTGAGTGTTGTTGGATTTTCTCTCTCGGATTTGACTTGGATATTGGTGGAAACTTAAAGGGCTATTTGCTCTCTTGTTCTGCCAACATAATCCTTTGTTTGAGACTGTTATGTTGTTGTTGCAACTCGAAGAGAGTAGCTTCCGTCATGGTTATTTTTGGTTCACAATCTTAGACAAGGATTTTGAAATTTCAGGAAAAAAGAGGATTTCACATATAATATGTCAAACAAAACAATCGATCTCCTCGGTAACGACGCCAATTTGATGAGGGCTGAAACCCGAGCCTCGGATCTCACAAATACTTACAAGACCTTATTGTAGTATGTTCGTTGGTTTTACACACCTATAAACTCCTTTCAAAAGAGATAGAAATCCACAGGATAGCAAAACGACGAGCCTACTTTAAATTTATATTTCCGTATACTACTCAATGTAGCGAACCCACAGTGTATGGATCGGATGCAGCAATGAATAAGTATTTCGGAGTCGATCTCTGGGGGACTAAGTTAATGACATATGAAATTGATCAAGAATAGTAAAGGTCTAGAATAAGAAGGGGATTGGAAAAGAATAGGGAATAAGGTCACAAAAGGTTTTGAAAAGGTTTTATAGACTCGCAATCAATTTTTAAAATCGACTGAAAGTCAAAGCAATCAAACAAAAATCAAATAAATAAAAAATGCAATTACAGGGATTCAAGATCATTATTTATACAAATGGACTCGGGATATAATGAAATCACCCGTGACATATAAAAGAATGACACGCTTTGGAAGAATGTTTCTTAACTTATGCTCTTCCACAGTGACGTCTCAAGAACACAAAGGCCCGCAGCCTAAAATCTATAGTTTTCAAGATAATAAAGGGAGAAATATATAAACAAACCTTATTCTTTCAATCAAGGAAACACAATAACCATTTACAATTACGTCTCAAGAATTATTGCCTCAAAAGAAGGAATAATGGCACACTCAATCCAATAAAGATTAAACCTTTATTACCTAGGAACAAGTTCTCTTATGTATCTAAATAGGAATATCTCAGTTACGACTCAATTCCTACTTGGGTTAAGATGATTTAGATTAAGTCTAAACCTGCAAAAAACAAACTTTTCCATAGGATTTAAAGCGATTTCCACAAACTAGAAATAAGAACAATTCAATTCATCATAGTCCAAGGTATAAACAAATCTCTATCTACCCTGGAACCATACAAGGTTTTTAGCCACTGAAGCTCATGGCTAATCCTGAATTTGATTTGATAAAGGAAAGCAAACGAATCGAAAAGGAAAAGGGGGATGAAGAAAGTACCCAACTTTATTGAAACTCAAAACAAACTGTCTTCCACTAGTAAAATCTCCAACAAACTCCACACTAGACCTTCCTCTAACTAATCTAACTAACAATGGTGAAAAGAAACAAAGAACAAAAGGGATAAACTTTTCTTTCAACAATCGAACTTCCACTTTCACAACCTAAACAATCTTCTTTCTTCTCTTCGGTGGACGTCCTTTTTTCGGAATTCGGAACTCTACTTTTATAACTTGAAACCCTTCGAGACTCGCGGGATGGGTTAAGAGTCCGAAATAAAATAAGAATCGACGCTCAGGGAAATATCTCGGTCTGGATCTCGGGCGAGATTGGTCGACGTCGGGGCCGAGCTTTCGACTTCATACTTCACCGTCATGGGATCTCGGTCTAGTCACCCGAGATGGTGACCGAGATTTTACTGCAGTGGCTTTCAAGCCTCCCGTCTCGGACCAATATTGGTGGATCTCGGCCGAGATTCTTCATGATCTCGGGCACTTTGCCTCGGTTGCTCCAAAAGTGTAGTTCTCTCCTTTCCAATGCTCGTATGACAGCTCCTATGCGTCCACTCCGAGGCTTAGTCCTCAAATGCATCGTTTTAGCTCCAAAACACGCCAAAGTACTTACAATGTAACAAAAAGCGTGTGTAGACATCCATACTTGCAAAGTAACATAAACAAGCATAAAAGACACAAACTATGGCTAAAACATGCATGCAGAAAGGGAAAAACTACCTATATGATCAACTAAACTAGGTCGATAAATCATGTTATCATAGTACTAGAATCAAGATCGATCTCACAAAAAATATGGTAATGATTTGACAAATTAATAATGAAACTAGAATAACACAACAATAGAAAAGATTGAAGAAGGTCGATCGGCTGATTGGCAGACATTGGTCTATTGATCAAATTGAAAACATAAGAACATGAGGCAAAATCAGAAATCACGAAGAGGAGAATAACACATTGGTTGGCCGATTAGTAGGCACTAGTCGGACGACTAGTTAAGAAACAATAAAACAAATTCATATCAATAAGAGAGAGGAAAGTAATTTTCGTTTCTTGATTTGGACTTAGTAATATCGTAAGTAACTTAAGTGTCAAAGATTAATAAATAATTACATGACCAAAATCACCACAATATACATGTCAAATCCCAATTGACAATAATCAACCCATAGTAGAATATAAATCATGTTATGCGGTATACAATTTTGCTCGGCTCTTGTATTTTGTACAATATGAAGGCATGAGTGACTCGACTCTCGCATTTTTCCACCAACTCTTGTCATAACAAATAGTAATAAAGTGATCCATCACATTTTGCATAAACAACTTAAAACTACCATAACTCTCAATAGATAAACATTAAGAGGACATATAGTAGGTAGACCCTAAAAGGAAAGAATTTAGCAAAACATACATTACTAAAATTCACAACTTTATTAATCGAAACAAAAGACATTGGTCGGTCGATCGACATGTGGTGATCAGTTGGTCGATATTGTAGCATATAAACTCATCTTTAAAACTTTCGAATGAAAACTGGAGGAAAGAACTAATGGTTGAATAACCTTATTTATCGGGTGGGCATCTTACTTAATCCTTCTAGGGTTTTCATATCTTATCTAAATCTATCAAACCATATCTTATAACTAAAAGGATAAAAATGTCCGACTACACAAGCTAAATGATAGCCTGAAATTGGATAAAAGATGAAATTATCATTCAAAAGCGGATCCATTTTGGGACCGGTCAACCGATCGGTGGGGCCTAGTCAGCCGATCACTTGGAAATGAACTGGGTCAATTCGCTCTAGAGAAATGGTCACATACTTGGACAATACATTGGAGGTCGGCCAATTCGTGATCGTCGGTTAGTCGACTGCCTTCAAAACCTCGAGCAAGTCATTGTTCTTCACATTCGGATCTCAATCAATTACATCATGACCTCGATTTCCTTGATAGTAGGAAGAATCTTAGTGTGATGAGGTTATTCTTCCATAAATATCTCCATTTTAGCTTTAGAAACACTTAGAATGCCCGTAATGTCATTAATGCACATCTTCAAAACATAAATTGGATGATATTGATGGTGGAAAAACGCTAAAATGGATGTTATCACATATCCACAAAGAAGATTCTTCTAGAATATGAGTTCGAAAATACCACACTGATTGGGTGTGATAAAGTATTTGACCAAATATATGGAAGATGTAATAATAAGGAAAGCAAAAGACATCAACGAAGTAAGAGAGAAAATTGGAATAATTGTGATCTTTCAAACTTTTGATTGGTGGAATAGACTATGTATTTTCAAAGTAATGCAAACAACCTATGAATGTTTAAAAGATGAGAAAAATACAATAATTTTTGGAGTTTGGAGTTTTGGTTGATCGTTAAACAAGTTTCTCACACCTACCTTTTTACCAAGTTGACAAGTTGTATATTGTGAATTTTTTTTTTCTTCTTTTCGCAAATAAGTTGTATCTTAATATTTTCTTCTTTCACAAATTATTGTTTGTGTAATTGTATTTTGTGTAATCAAAATTGTTTGTGTAACTAAATTAATAAAATAAATGAATTTGCATTGTCAAACTTGTTGGCTGTTTTCATTTCATGTAGTGAAAATTTGTTATTTCGTGTAAATTTACGAAGTTCACTAGTTCGTCTATTTCATAAATGTTTCGTGTGGTTAGAAATTAATTTGTGTAAATTTGGTAATGTTATAGGAATAATTTGTGATAATATCTTATCATGTAAAGAAATTTGTGTAATATATATAAAAATATTAATTAAGGTAAGAAAATATATTATAAAGATATTGTGAAATAATAAGGTAGTTCTAAATTAAATAGAAAATATATCTTTTATGAGTAATGTTATTTGGACGGCCAAAAATCGCAAGGGAAACGGTCGAATCGGAATGCGCACGACGCATTTAGGGCATGCACTCTGCGTCAATCTGCATGTCACATGTTATCACCACATTAAATTTTTTGTCTTCATATTGCGCCATTTCATTATTCTATTTTTATTCTAAAAGTATTACGTTGATATTATTGAAGATATGTATATATACTATATCCTAATTTAAGATATTGTGATCTTATATATTTAGAAAGACAATATTACAATAAATAAAATTAAGATAAAAGATAGAAGAATTATATAAAATAGAACACATTTATACCCTATTCACCAAGTATATATTTATTTATTTTTGGTTAAAAAATAGTTAAAGTTATCATGTACTCCGTATTGAGTAAATTCTCGTTCCCGCTGTGTATAAAAAAACATGTTCAAAATGAATGATAGTTAAAATGAGGCCACCAACTCTACTCTTGCTTCCTCCAATTTCTTCACTTGGTTTCCGGTGGGGTCCAACGTCACCAACTTCCATCAGCTTTATGGTCACCATGATCCTTTTTGTTTTTGTCACCTTTTCTCCAACCTAAAATATTTATTTTAATTTATTTTTAATAGACAGTAATCGAGTCATTCATTAGTTTACATACATTTGAAAAATAACACCAAGGAACTCAATCATCAACACAGACCATATGTATTATGTACCATCTGGCATATAGTCGAGGAACTCGAGTGCACACGCAATAACCATGTGAGTGGGACCGCACTACCAAAACAATCCTAATTCCTAATCTTTTCACCAACCCCCAACCGGGTTCACCTAAACCATTTACTTTTACCCGGTCCGAACCACCCTCTTCTTCCCATATAAAACACCCTCTGTTCTCTACCATTTAGCCACACAATCAAATTTCAACAAAAACACACACAAAAATGGCAGAAGAGCAGAAGAAAGCTTCAACGAACGAAGGTGAGCAGCAAACTAGGCATCAAGAGATCGGCCATAAGAGCCTTCTTCAAAGCGATGCTCTCTATCAGGTCAGCCAAAACTATAACAAATACCCATTTAAATAAATTAAACTGCTTTAAACTCAACCGATTTCATCTGGTTTTCTCATTTTCACTGACAGTACATCTTGGAGACGAGTGTTTACCCCAGAGAGCCCGAGGTCATGAAAGAGCTCCGCGATATCACAGCCAAACATCCATGGTTAGTTTTCCAAATCAAATCTAAACATGTTAAAAAATCAACCAAATCGATCGAATCTGACAGATACAATATATTTGTGTTCGGAAATAATCAAGGAACATAATGACGACATCAGCGGATGAAGGGCAGTTCTTGAACATGATAGTGAAGCTGATCAACGCCAAGAACACAATGGAGATCGGAGTTTATACCGGTTACTCTCTTCTTGCTACCGCTCTTGCCCTCCCTGATGACGGAAAGGTATTTTTTCTTTAATTTTACTTCTCTGTAATTTTAATATTTTGAAATTAACAGCACTAATCATGTTTTTTTGGGTACAGATTTTGGCAATGGACATAAACAGAGAGAACTATGAACTGGGATTGCCTGTCATCCAGAAAGCAGGGGTTGCACATAAAATTGAATTCAAAGAAGGCCCTGCTTTGCCTGTTCTTGATCAGATGCTTGCAGATGTAAGATTATTCTTTTAATTACCCAATCCTGCAAAATAATTAAATATACTGAACAACCAAGCCGTAACGTGTAACGGTCATTAAAATAATCACGATCATCGTGCCTTTGAAGGAAAAATAATCAAGTTATTTATTCAGGGAATCTTAATTAAATATCGATAAGATTATGGAAGATTAGGTGAGATTAAATTAGTTTATAAATAATGTGTTTGAAAATGACAGGAGAAGAATCTGGGATCGTATGATTTCATATTTGTGGATGCTGACAAGGACAATTACTGGAATTACCATAAGAGGTTGATCGATCTGATCAAAGTGGGAGGGCTGATCGGCTACGACAACACCCTATGGAACGGCTCTGTGGTCGCAGCGGATGATGCGCCAATGAGGAAATACGTCAAGTACTATAGAGACTTTGTTCTCGAGTTCAACAAGTCCATCGTGGCTGATCCTAGGGTCGAGATTTGCCAGCTCCCTGTGGGTGATGGAATTACCCTGTGCCGCCGTATCGCTTGATTCAACCTCTTTTTGGCGTTTATTAATATCCCTGTGATTTCATTCACTGAACCCATATTTGCGCAAGTTCTATTGTTCTAATGTGTTTTGTTCCTTCGTCGTTATTCTCTTTCGTCTTTTCTTTTCGTTTTTAGTGCAAAATGAAAGAGCGGATAAAACAGTAAATATTACCATACTAAAAATGAAAAAAAAATTCCTAAAAATAGACTGATACGTCTCTTCGATTCGATCTCGAATAAATCTATCTATTTTCGATGTACTTCTACTTAGAAATAACAATTTCACCTACGTCCGACGTAAAAAGAGTGAAATTCCAATAAAATATGTTCATTTAGTAATAATAAGCGGTTCATAGTTTAGGAAACACCACCCAACATCGTGACCATTTTTAATGATTTGATGGAATTTGATGAAGAATATATATATATATATATATATATATTAAACTTTTATTTATGGTTTAAACATAGTTTCAGATTTGAAAAAATTACACAATTTTTTCATGATTACTTGTGTTATTGTACTAAATTATATAGGTGTTTTTTATTTGTATGTGTTAACTTTTTAATTAAGTTTTTAAAGTATATATCGTCGGGAAATTCTTTGATCCACTTGATGAACAAGAAGTTTAGAAGACCGGAATTTTTTTAGCCTTACACTTAACCGATTAAGAAAACTAGTTTAATGTGATATTTAAGCTGTATCGATCTAGAATAGATTTGACCAATGAGAAATCAAATTCTCAAGATCTTAAAAATGTAGTACCGGATCTGAAATTAAAAGAGATGAAGAACATAAGCTTTGAACAAACTTATGCATAATCGTTCCAGATAGAACAATGAATACAAAAGGTTTGTTTACGAATTTGTCCCCGGATCTCAAAAGATTTAGTCTACTATTTGTAATAAACACACTATTATTGTTACTATTTTAATTTATTTTGGTGTATATAATATATATGTTATATATTATGAGTTTAAACAAGTATTAAATGCTGAATTTTCTTTTCCTCTCTCATTTTACAATCTCAATGAATCCCAAAGTATCATCATCCTTTCCTAAACTCTCACCCTCCACTTTCTTTGTACATTGGACTTACTTTTATTATGCGTAAGAAAGATTGGAATTAGAGGAAGAGATTAGCAAAGGGAAAAGAGAGGAGAAAAACAGAAGTTGTATTATTATTTTATTTGAGTTTGTTACGAGTGGTATTATGTGTGACGATATAACTTCTATAAATAAAAAAGAAAAAGAAAAAAAAGGTTAAGTTATTCTTTTTTGTTGAAAAAGTTAATCTGTTCTAATAAGGTTTATTTGTTTATGTTTTTCAAAAAATAGTTACCCTTAAAACTAAAAAAGAATCGATGCATGATAATTTATTCAATAATGTTACAGTATATAGGAAAACGACCAATGGTATACCTTCTAGTGAAGTGACGGTGCCAGAAGTGTTTGAAAAAAAAAAAGTGATACTCTTGCTAAATCCATATATACGTTATATCATAATTATTTAGACACACAAAATCTAAAATAAATTACACTAAAATAAATTAAAAATTAAGAACAAGTAAATAATAAACAATTAACTTAGATCAAAATAAATAAAAGCTAAAAAGAAAGATCAAGAATATCCGCTGGTAAAAACCAAAAGTAAATTTCGTTAAGCTTAATTTTGACACAGCATCTGACAACAACCAATTCACCTTTGGTTTCATTATTCGAGATAATCACGACCTTCGTTTGACCCAATGAAAAGGAAAATGTCATGCAGATTCAGTTCTAGAGGCAAAAATGTTTGCTCTGCGGGAAGGCCTACAAAAGGCTAAACAGTTAGGAGTGTCGGCTACTGAGATCGAGGGAGACAACATGATGCTGATCAATTCGATCAACCACGCTTGGAAACCCCGTGGGATACAGACATGATCATTTCAGACATTTCCGCCAGCATCTCAGGCTTTTCTCAAACAAGCACCACACACACTTTCAAGGAAATCAACACGGTAGCGGACAAGCTCACAAAACACTGCGATGTGGTTGTACTCATCCGATGTGGTTGTACTCATCCGTAAGGATGTTGTAGGCCGGTTGGTGTCTAGACATTGACTATCCTATTATGCTTACCTCGTATCAAAAAATAAATAAAAATTATTTAGACGCAGGAGAACCACTGCGATGCGCTATATAGTCGTTGTGCGACTAAAGTACTAATCATCATATTGACTAAATTTTTTTTTTATAAAATCAATTTGTAATGTATGAAGCTTAAAATATGTCGTTCAAGGTCGTCCGCCATCTAGATTGTGGTCGCTCGTCCCGATTTATAGCAAAATGATGGTTTTGACAATTCGGATCACCTATTGTCCTTCTTTATTGTCTTGTATGTTACATTCTCTAAATCGGTTCGCATGACACTGTACTTACTCAATTTAATTTGATTACTAGTGTATTACCCGTATATCGCACGAGACGTGATTTAATTCTACTATATAATACTAAAACAGAAGTAATTATGTCCAGTTGTCGTTCCCTCATTAAGCCACCTCGGATTTTGCCACATGGCATCCTCACGTTAAGTCACATCATATTTCACCATGTGTCGTCTTTAGGTTGTGCCACATCATTCTTTGACTTATTTTATGGAATATGATTTTTAACCTTTTTTCACTTAATTAAGATTATTAATATATAAAGTAATATTAATTTACATAGTAGAAATAATTTTAATATTTCCTACTAAATTGAATAACTATATAAGATTTTAACTTTGTTATATAAAATAATATATAGATAAATTATATTGTCCAATCCTACTATATGTTTATATTTTATTATATTAATACAAATTATAAACCTTTATATGAATTTTTTTAATATTTATTTAAATAACTACACAACTAAAAAGTATAAAACATGAAGTGTATATGGATTACAAGTATCGATTCTACATTAGAATTATTAGAGTCATTTGTTTCTAATGATTGAGAAATTCCGTTGACTTTAAATTATTTTTATTTCACGTTACAAGATTTTAACACATAATACTAAAACAAAAGTGTATAAAGTCACGTGTCATAGTCACATTAAGCCACACTAGATTTTGCCACATTTCATAATCACATTAACCTACTTAGGATTTTGCCACGTGTCAATATCATATTAAAGATATAAGAAATAAAATATTTCAATAGACTAGCTCTATGTATATCAGGCAAAAACTTTGTCATTTATTTCTATAAGAAAATCAGGAAATATATATATTTTAGCAAATTTTAATATATTATCATTAAAATATATAAATATTCTTATAACAAAATTATGTATTTTTCTCATAAAATAATATTTGATTTTTGGCTTACCTATACAGTTATTATACTAATTTTTTTAATTCATGAATAAATTTTGTGTCATCCCGTGCGAGGCATAGGTATTATGCTAGTATTTATTCTAAAAATTTTGAATAAAAGGTTGTACTAAATTTATAGAGGTGAGTATCAGAGTAGAGGATGATCTTATGAGAAATTTTAGGGTTAGGTAGTTCAATCTCACATGGCTAGCATAACACACGCAAATAGGTAGGATTATTAGCCGAATATACGTTACTTATGATTCGCTTGAGAGAAAAATATATATTAACGTGATTTAATTAAGATACCGAATAATTTTTTCTTAAATAATGTTTCTTTTATTAAAGTTGTAGGGTATTTTTTGTGTAGCACTGAAACGTAATTTGAAGATATATGGTTATGGGATTTTTTTTTAAAAATGTATATTTTGGCTGAATATGAGGATTGATAACCGAATCCTAAATACTTTAGGATTAAAAACTAAAATCCAAAATAATAAAAATGCTTTGTTAAACAAAATTACCGAATTTAATTATTTATAAAAAATATATGGATTTAGTTTAATGGTACCACTTATTTTTAATAATTGTAATTGCAAATTTCTTTTATAAATTACGTAATCTAAAAAAAAGAAGAGAGAGGTTGAGTTTAAATATTGGTGTGACACGTGGCAGTTAGTGATTTTCTGGTATGACACGTGGCAGTTGGTGATTTTTTGGTATGACACGTGACAAGAAGCGTTATCCTATAATATATATACTAGTGTATTATCTGTGCCTTGCACGGGATTTTGATAAAAATATTATTTGTTATTATATTTCTTTAAGGGATTATATATAAATTATTTTTCTGTCAATAAATAGAGTAGATAATAAACAGTAAATATATAATACATTAATAAATATCTAATCGTATAATAATTTATATTTTGATTTTTCTCACCCTTATTATACTGATTAATATATTAATAGAATTAGTACATTGGTAGCATGTGGTGTTAAATTAATTGTTATATATAAATTAATTTAAGAAATAACACAATCTCAGGTAACAAAAAAGATGATTAGAAGGGATGGAAATTTAATTGTACGTTAATAGTGGATTTAATTAATTCTTTTCTTTTTTTACTGCTAAAATTTGTTATGATGTGATTCTAATCTGTTATACACATATATCAGGTAACAAAAAAAGTGATTGGAAGAGATGAATTTAATTAAGATTTGATTTTAATATTTCGTTAAATAATTTTATAATGAATAAACTTAATTAATATTTTGGTGTACTGTGATTAAATGCTAAAATGACACGTGACATTGAGTACTTTTCTGCGTGACACGTGACAAGAAGTGTTACTCCTATAATATATATAAGATAAGAATATAAGATAGTAAATTAGAAATTTTTACGTTGCTGAATCTGCCTTCTCTTTTACTCGTCTTCAACTTTCCCTCCCACACCGAAACACATTGTATCAGTTAAAAAACAAACTAATATCTCTCCTTCGTCATTGTATTCACATATCCTTATATTGCTATTTTTTTGCTACTACCATTTTGTAGAGTATGACCTTAGTATTGTTGTTCGTTGTCACTATCTCACTACTATTGATATTATGATATATTATCCGTTTGAGTACTAAGTATCAGTGCTACACATTCTTATGTTTTGACTTTGGAGAGTTTAATTAGCTATTTTCTAGATTACTGCTAAGAAGTACTTATCAGTAAGATGGACTTAAAGCATCAAACCTATAATCAAATTCAAATTTGAAAACACACAAAACCTCCATAAAAAGGATTTTGTTTGGTAAATACGTGTTACATCTTGGGTGGGAAAGTTGAAGACGAGTGAAAGAGGAGATATAAGTAGTGTAAAAAATTCCTACTTTAATAAATTAAATTGAATAAAAATATAGTCGAATTAAGTGATTGCAACAAACATGACAATATGAGAGGCAATAGGAGATCCGGTTTCTTGACGGATGGATTCGGGACGGGTATAAGATGGTATGAGACGGACGAAGACGGTATGAGACATACGGGTTTGGACTAGCACTGTGCAATTTTCGTTTCGGTTCGGATTTTGGACCTGACCGGACCGAAATAAACAGGTCCGGTCTTCGGTCTCCAGTTAGTCCGGTCCAAAATCAGTCTAGTCAGGTCCGAACCTATTTTAAAAAAATAAAAAAATATATTTTTAATAAAAAATTAAAGTAATATATTTATAATATCATCTAAAAGTAATCAAAATTAAATAACACTTATAATTAAATTAATATATATATATATATATATATTTATAAAAATAACATTTTAATTTAATTTAAAGTTTAACACAATTTTTTCGGTCCTGAATCAGTTTTGGACCTAAAGATTCAGTCCATTTCCGATCCGGACCTGTGAACACAGTTGGGACCGGCTGGACGTCCAATTTTTTTTTCCTCATACGCGCAATCGCGCGATCAAGGGTTTGGAAGACACTCTCTCCCCGATAAACTGCGACGTTTTCTCTCTTCTTCCGGTAATTCTCTCCTCCGATCCTCCATCCGGCTACTCGGTCGGCGTCAGCCTCAGGTAAGCCTCACTCGATTTCTCTCACTTCGTCCCTATTTCTCTCCCTGTCTCTCAGAATTTTTTCACCACTGATTATTGATATCTCGATTTGCTCATCGATGCTCTATTCCAGTTACCTAGCATTCCGATTTCACCACTGATATCCCATTTTCTCTCTCAGTCTCTCGATTCTCTATTCTAGGTAACTCTGCTTTTTGCAGCTTTGTTGACGAATGAATCTGTTGAATACTTGATGTCGGTTCTGCAGCTTTTCTGCTTCAGTTCTGTGTGTTGTTTCAATATGCTTCAATATGCTCAATGTCTGCAGATTTTTTGCTTCAATTTTTGTGGGATTGTGCACTTGATTTCTGCAGTTTTTTTTAACTGTTTTTGTGCTTAATATTGTCAATTTGTCTGTTGTTTAAATTTGAGATTAGTAGATTACATTATATGAAATTTATATAAAAATTAGGGGTTAATTACAAGAAAATAATCAAAAGAACATATTGCCCATTTAGATGGCTGTCCGGACTCCATTTCAAGTATTTTGGAGCACTGATATGATGTGTAATAAACTCCAGTTATGTTCTCACCATAGACCAGATATTATCTCTCTCAAATGCATATTCTGAATGGCCTTCATACCACTTGATCAACTCTGGAGCTGATTTGAGACCATTCTTAGCATGTATACCTCTAGTCCGATTCAAGGAATTTTATCTTTGTTTTATTAAAACTTTTAGGGTTTTAGCAAATGAATCTGTATTTTTGCAGGATGGGGGAGCTGGCAACTGAAAAACATGTTAACTACATATTATCAATTGAAAAGGTGCGGATTATTATTTAGTAAAATTACATTGTTTATTTCCATTAGTTGAATTCAATTTAAGTATTGTCTTTGGGTTTTTTCTGATGGATTAGAAAAAGAATAGTTTTGAAGCAGTTGTCATGGAGCATCTTAGAATGAATGGTGCATATTGGGGATTGACTACATTGGATATCTTGGGAAAGCTGGACATAGTCGATCAAGAGGAAATCATTTCATGGATTATGCAGTGCCAGCATGAATCTGGTTGGTCCTGATACTAAATCAGGCCGTTTGTTCTTTTGATCAACAATTATTGTTTACGTTCTATTCTTATAGCTGCATTTGTTTTTATTTTTGTTACTGATTTACAGATTCCTTAGAATTTTCTGATATTGTTTATATGTAGATGCTTATGTAAAAATGTGGCATTTGATTAACAAATAATTATTTCCTTAGGTGGATTTGGAGGTAACATAGGTCATGATCCACACGTGCTTTACACTCTCAGTGCTGTGCAAGTACTGGCACTCTTTGACAAGATTCAGATTCTTGATATTGATAAGGTCTCTAGCTGTATCCTTTACTGATTAGTTTTGCATTGGGAATATTTTGATCCAGTCAATTTCTCAGCACTTCCATGTGGGCAAGTATTCCTTTTTCTTATTTATTAATCCACGGTTACTTATCCTTCTTTTTTTTTGAAATTCCTGTAATGGAACTCTCCAATGTGCATAAGTAACGGTCTTGTTTCCATGGTAAAGTGTCCTTGTTTCCTTGCTTCTCCTTGATTATTTGATTCAGATATTGCTGGGTTGCAAAATGAGGACGGATCTTTTTCAGGTGATATGTGGGGTGAAGTTGATACAAGGTATTTTTCTCTTTACTATTGTTTTTTTTAATTTTTATTAATTATCTGGCTTGTCTAGTTAAATGGAGATTATGACAACATGTATTCTTTGCCAGATTCTCTTATGTGGCAATATGTTGTTTGTCTCTTCTGCATCAGTTGGATAAGATAGATGTGGAGAAGGCTGTCAACTACATAGTCAGCTGCAAAAATCTTGATGGAGGCTTTGGATGCACACCTGGTGGGGAGTCCCATTCAGGACAGAGTATGTAATACTGTTTAAACCCTTTTGATTTATTCATTATTGTAGCATTCTTGATTCTATACTTACCTAAATCTTTCTCCTGGGCTTCTAATTGTTTTGGTTGCATACTGCATAAAAAATGTAACCAGGAGCATTCTTAGTTGGTGAGGTAGGCTCTATTGTAAATTGTTTATACCAAATTTGTGCATATTATCAATTTTGGATATATAAATGTTTGTAGTTGGGTAGCATCTTATTCAAGCCAGAGTTTAACTAGAAGCAATTTTTGTTTCCTACTTAAATGCAATCTATATTAAGTAGGTGTCATGTGCCTACATACCCTCAGGCGCAATCCTTTTGGACAGGCACACCCTAGGCTCGCCTCTTTGTGCCTGATGTTTATTTTCAGAAGAATTGCTTGTTCCTTTTGACAAAAATATATTATATTTACTTAAAGGAATAGATATATTTTCAAATAACTTTAACAAGTCAAATAACTATAATATTAATTTGAAGGAAATAAATATTGTCATAAATAACTTCTGAAATCTGAATTATATCTTTTTAACTCTTCATATTTCTATTCAAACCGTACTTCTCCTATTCTTTAAATAGCTCCACCCCATGGCCCTTACACGTACATCCCCTGATCCCCTTCCATATAAATTCATTCTTTCACAGTTTACGTACTGTTTTTATTTTTTAATCTGTAATCCAGTAATGATTGGATAAATTAGTAGCTACATGAGATGCATAATCCTGTAATTCAGTAATTATTGTATTATTACTGTCCTACAACCCTCCCCGTTCACTCTTACTGTTTTTTTCTTCTGTAACTCAGTAATAACTGAATTATTAAAGCCTCTGGTGTTTTGTTTTTAAAATCTTCAATCAGGGGTGCCTAGGCTCAGTGTGCCTCGTGCCTAGGTGCGCCTAGTGCCTTTTAGTCTTTTAGAACCTTTGCTTATACCTTGTTTTTTTATTTGGGAACCAAATATGTTAATGAACTTGGAATAACTCATTCATGGAGTATTCCTGTTCACATTCTTGATTCCTTCGAATCAAAACTGAACAAACCTCTAGTATTCTAATTAATTGTCCATGCAGTTCGTTAGCTTCCTGCCTTTTATTACGTTTTGCAACCTTTTTTGGGTGGAATGTCTCCTCAGGATTTGCTAGTAACCATCTTGTGTTGCCAAACCTTTTGCATGCAGTATTTTGCTGTGTGGGTGCTCTTGCTATAACCGGTGCTCTGCACCATGTTGATAAGGACCTTCTTGGATGGTGGTTGTGTGAGCGGCAAGTAAAATCAGGAGGTCTAAATGGCCGTCCAGAGAAGCTTCCAGATGTAATTTACCTTAGTAAACAACGAAGCTCATATATTATCAATCAATCTTCTAATTAATTCGATTGCTTTCAGGTTTGTTACTCATGGTGGGTTCTCTCTAGTCTGATTATGATTGATAGAGTTCACTGGATTGACAAGGAAAAGCTTGTGAAATTCATATTAGACTGTCAGGTTAGTTCTTGGCATAAGTATTACTATGGGAAAAAAAAAAAACAAATGTTCACACACTAACACTGCTTGGTTTAACATACAGGACGTTGAGAAAGGGGGCATTTCAGACAGACCAGATGATGCTGTTGATGTCTTTCATACTTACTTTGGGGTTGCTGGTACGTTGAACATGTACTCTCTTTATAACAAGCGCGCTTTCTTGTAACCGCGTTGAGTTTCTCCATATTGCATTAACCATCAATAAATTAAGTTTTTCTTGCTGGGCATGGTAATGTTAGGTTTGTCACTTCTTGAGTACCCCGGGATTAAAGCAATAGATCCTGCGTATGCATTGCCCGTGGATGTGGTGAACAAGATACTAATCGGAAGGTTGTAGCTTGATGAAGGTGAATGCAACTTCAGCAACTGCTTTAGTATGCTGCTTGACAATTTGAAGATTGCGAAGTCTTCTTGATAATGGCCAGTGTAACATTTGTGATGCTTTCTATTGATATTCTCAGGAATACATAATGCTTGATTGCTTGGCAGTGGTTCAGTTAAGGACTTTGGTTGTAATGGGGAATTCTTGGTGATTTTGTTTCAGGATTTCCTCACTGGTTTTTGGAGGACATTTGCTGCTCTTCGTGCTTGTTATTATTATTATTTTTTTGTATATTTTCTTTCAGAAAAAATGCAAAATTGCTTTTCATAAAATTTATTATTTTGATTTTAAAAAGTCTTAGATATTTTTGTTGATGCCAAATTGCCTACCTTTTCTGCGACTAAAGATACTTTATTTATTTATTTTTATAACTTTTTTCATCAATCACTGCCATTGTGCAAACGAATTTGCCTACAATTATGATCCAAACTCGAGACTTGTCAAATTGTGGATATTTTGATTTAATCCGACTTGTCAAATTGTGATTTGAATATGAACTCTAGACTTGTTGACCCAAAGTCGAGATTTATGAATTAGAGTTTTTAACATCTATCTAACCATAAAATGAATTTCAGTTTGAAATGACGTTTCTATGATTGTGATTCCTATGATTTATTTTTTTTGTAATTTTAATTTCTGTGGTTTGCTTTGTCTGTCTTCCGGTTTTTTTTTTTTCATACATTAGGTGTTTGTTCGTCGTTTAATACGGTTTTTAGATACACAATGTATGTACAAACACCTAATGTATGAAAGTCACAATATACAATATACTTTTTTTCAAAAGTACAAAAATGGCTCAAATTTTTTCGTTTTTAATCTCCTTCTCGCGGTCTCTCTTTCTCAAATATCTCAAAATTCAATTCTTAATCTTCAATTTTATTTTTCTAGCTTAAATCTTTGTCAAATTCGACTTTTAAAAGGCTAAAAACACATCTACAAAATTAGATATACATGTTTCAGTCTACCCTTTTTGACTTTATGGTTCTTTCGTGGAAGTACCGCCCGGGTGGAGCTAGACTTGATTTCCTTGTGTGATTGCCCCATTTTGGCCAGGGAACACGAACTAAAGGCCTCAATCCACCGCCCTTAGGCGGGAAGGTCGTAGGACGAGGGGAATAGATCTTCATGCACTGGCTTTCCTGTAGCGACAAAGAGCCCTTCTTACTTCTTCAAAAAAACATTTTTTTTTCCAAATAACTATTAAAATTTAGTCAATTGAAAAGTTTTTTTTTTTTTTTTTTTGTTATCTAGAGCTTAGGTGAATATATCAAATTTTATTAATGTGTTCAATTTGTTTTTTTTTTTATGGATTGAAACTTAAATCGGTATTAAATATGAATAATTTTACATCTAGCCATGTGAATCTAATTTTTGAAAATATAAATAATCATGTCATTCCTGTGCGTGTGCGGTTGTGCATAAGCCATTAAGCCAGTCGATTAGCATGTGGCAACTAGCAGTGATTAGTGTTAGCGGTCTGGTGACCTTGTCTTTCCCCTTATCCATTGTACAGAGAAAACAGACTAGCAGCGACACAGATGAAGGCGGCCGGGATGATGGGATTCGTCCCCTCCGCAACCCCACGCCCCTTTTCTGCCTTCAGAATCAGAGCTCAATCCTTCTCTCCTTCCCCTGCTGCTCTCTCTCCTACTATTCCTACTACTACTGGTAACTCTTCAAAATTCACCATACAACTTCTCAACTTTTTATGAATAAACATACCCAGATTCCACAAATTTGATTGTGCCCTTGTTTCTTTTTTCTGTTGTCATGCTTTTATCCATCATGCTACCGGCTTTCGGTTGAATGGAGACTGTAATTTTGGTTCAACCCGGCTTAAGAGTTGATTACTGAATTGGGTATCTTGCTTTAGTGCTTCTCTTCCAAATTCTTTTCAGTGAGAGGTTTTCAATGGACATTAGAAATGTAACTAATTATGTCAATATGCAGAGGCCGTTTACTAAAATAGGTGAACTGAGCATGTAGTCTTAACACTTGGAATGCCAACTTAAATAATGATCACTCCGATAAACCTGAATTTTAAGCAATTAGTAATGTTTTCCCTCTGGATTGTGCTTTATTATAGACAGATTTCGAGCATTTACAATTCCTTGGTCAAGTCATATTTCATAGTGTATAATCATGGCGGATTTGAGGAATGACTCTTGCTTTGAATCAACTTAGAGATAACTACCTTCACATTCTTAGCTTTCAGATAAGGAAGTATCATGTGAGGGTTTCAATACAAAAGGTGTGAAGGAAGTGAAAGTAGTTCCAAACATGGGAATGGGTGGGGGTTTATAACAAATGTAAATCAAGTTTTGCTGACTAGTGTTTAGGGAAGATATTTGTCTCTTCATTTTTTGTTCACCACAAGTCTTCAATGGTGCTTGTCTATGTTTTTTCTATTCAATTTCATTTATGTGGTCTTTATAGTGAAGAGTGCGGTAGGGAGAGAGGATGGTGATTGAATACATGAGCACCTTGAGTTTGTGAAACAATGAAGTTTTTCCATCTACTTCTTGCAGGACATATATCCTTCATAAAGGACATAGCATCCACTCAACCTCCTGAGCATCTTCATCATTTGTTGAATGTGCTGCAGGCAAGAGGTACTTCTCTGATGAACTAATGCTATTCTTCTCCCTGGTTGCATCTGACTTTTGTGGTTCAATGGCTATTCTTTTGTCGTTAATTGTTTTGTATAAGGATTCTACCATATTATTATTATCTTTAACATTACTTCGGTTATATCAGGTGACACACTCGTTTCTCCTGGAGCGAGGCACGGTCTAATTCCCCTGGTCATTCCTTTATCAGAAAATATCTCAGGTTTTAAAATGTTGTTTTATCCTTTGAGCTTAAAATGAAAACACAAGAATAATGGTCCTCTGAGCAGCCTTTTCTTTTTCTTCACCTATCTCTTTGCTTAACTAGGTTCCATTACTGCATTGTTGCGGTGGCCAACTGCTCCATCTGGGTAGGTCATCTAGAATGTTAGGGGTTTACTTCATTGAAGTTTATTTCCCCTTCATACAAACTCATGTCCCTAGATTTTTTCTTTTGATTTCATCATGTAACTGTTATCATTCTGTGACAGGATGGAGATGCCAGTTGTTGAAGTTCGGAAGCATGGTGTCTGGCTTTTGGCCAAGAATGTAATAAGTTAAATCTGAAAGCATCTATTCATGTGCGTATGTGGACATCAATATGTACATTTAGCCAATCCTTTTTTTCTTTTTTTTTCCTTTTGTGAATACATGTAAAGTTTGTGTCTTTCTCATTTCCTATGCCACTCATCCTGAGGTTGAATCTGGCTCCTGTAAAGGAATTAATGGGCTTTTGACCTGATTTGAATTTTAGTCCAACTGTTGCAGCACAAAATTTTTGAGGTGAATATAAAACTTAAGCCAACATGAGGTTTTGTGTATCACACATTGGCTAAAAGAGTGTAATCATATATTCAACCTATTGTTGAACGTTTCATCTGCAGGTAGATCAATTTATACATAGAATCCTTGTTGAGGAAGATGCTAGCAACTCAACAGGAAGTGAAAGTACTCTGTTTCAAGCGTCTTCGGATGCTGGTAGTAAACTCTACAGGAAAGGCGATTTCTCTGAATCTCACTTGCCTAACATCGATGCCTATATTTTGAGAAAGGTGAGGTTTTGAGTTTCGAATGTTTCATTGCATGATCTTTTGAGTTGTTTAGTCCATAGCTTGCATTAGCATGACGAATGTTCCTTTACTCGTTTAGGTTGGAATATTTCCTGATGTCTTGGAGAGGAAAGTGATAAGACATTTTGAAGACGGGGACGATGTATTGTGATTGTGCTGGTTATATAACATTCTTTCTTTTACACTACAATATAGGATGTTTCTTATGGGTCATTCATAATGCATTGAAGGTTTCGGCATTGGTTACTGGGGAATACTATACCAATAAAGATCACTTTCCCGGGTTTGCAAGGCCGTTTGTGTTCAACGCAAAGATAATGCTGAGGCATGGTTATTTTATTTCTGTCCATCATTTATGAATGCATAATGTTGGTTTCCTTCGAAGAAAGTAGCATGGACGTTTGATCCTTCCCATTAAGGGCCCGTTTGGTTTCAACTCCGGAAACAGAAAATGAATGAAAACGGATCTAGTCCATACGTGATACGGGCTCCTGCATCAATACGTATACCCTTGTTCATGAAATTGTTTGGAATCATTCCTTGTGGTTTTCAGTAATTGTAGTGAAATTTGATTACTTTTGATACCCTATAGGGAAATAAAATGGAGGGAAGCAAATGCATTTTGCATGAAACCACAAGGAATGATTCCAAAAATATTTATGAACAACATATGCACTAAATTCATTTCCATTCTGTTTCCGTTACCGGAGTTACAACCAAACGGGGGCCAAGTCTGTATAGTTTCTCAACAAAGCTCAACTTGTTATTTGCAGGGTTGGGCGTGTTTCAGAGGCCAAAGATTCTGCGAGGGTGGCACTGAAGTCACCGTGGTGGACTTTGGGCTGTCCATATGAGGTACATTCCATTTGGGATCATTATTTATTTTTTCGTGCATTCAATGATGAGTCTTCATATTTCTGATATGGGTATCCTTCTGAAGGGAAGCAAAGAAAACCAAGTAGTATATTAACACTTGAAGATATTCATGTCATGTGATCTTAACCAGGAAGTAGCAGAAATGGCACAATGGGAAGATGAGCAAATTGAGTACATAATGGAGAAGGTGACAGAAGAGGGTCGACAAGCAGATCTGAGGAAGGGAAAGGAGCCTGCCCAGGTACCCAAATCATAAAGCTGTGTTTGGATCGTAGGGATAATGCAATTACATTAATCCAAGATAATGCACGATAATTGAAAATAATGCACTACCTTCTGCCTTACATTCAAAGATAGCTGAATTTCCAGTTCCAGTTATAGCTTATTATTACTTGTGTATAATAGCTTATAATCTATCATGGTGGCGGTTCAGGTTGCACTAGACGAGGCTGCGTTCTTGCTAGACCTGGCTTCTGTAGACGGGAGTTGGGACAGTTGCTTGGAGCGCATTGCTTGTTGTTACAGAGAAGCTGGGCTGGAGGACATCGCCAGATTTGTGCTCTATAGAGATTGACAGTGTTGTTGCCTGTTTTGAAGTAGCTCTGGATTTTTTAATTTTTTTTTTCCGGATATGAATGAACTTGTTGCAGCTTTTTCCTTTGTATATTATTCTGTGAATTTTGTTGAACTGTGCTGCAGAAATGATGTATTCATACTTTATAGGCATATCTAAATCAAAGAGAATCTATTCATATTTTGTATCCTTGTCTATTTACATTTTAGCACCCGATCTAGGCTTGCAATTTGGTCATGAACTCTTTTAGTCCTTTTTAGTTTGTAAAATCTAGGGTGGTAACAAATTGATCTGATCTGAATATCTGGATATACGAATACTTTCTTTGTATACCATAGTCAGACTAGGTTTTCTGGCAAGTTTTAGCCGGATTGGATCAAATAATTCATAATTATCCATGTATAATTCGAACTTCATGAATAATTGAAAATACTAAAATGAATAAGAAATAATAGTATGAAATATTTCAATTAAGTTAACAAAAACTTTAACTATCAAAATATCATTCAATTTTTATGCATTAGCAATGTTATTTATGATTCAGTTTTTAGAAATTAGAACGTCTAATCATGTTTTATAAACTAACAATTCATATAAAATACCATTTCAGTTCAATTATTAATAAAAATGTAGAAAATAGAATAAAATAATAAAATAATCTAAATTTTCAAATTCGATTATTTCGGTTTTAGCCCACATTTCTTCAATTCTTCAGTTATTTAGACTTTTGGACCCCGCTTGTAAAATAAAATGTACATAAATGCCGTCCACTAGACTCGGGCAGCAAACCTAAGCCTAAACCGGCTAATCCCAAACCGACAGTTTAGGTTAAACTTAAACTGCCGGTTTAGCGCCGATTTTATAAAATTAAAAAAAAGGAAAAACAAATAAAAATTAAACAAATCAGAATAGAAATTAAAAAATAAAAATAAACAAACCGAACTTGAAATTTAATACTAAAAATAATAACCGGAATTGAAATTTTTTTTTAAAAAGGCTTGAACTGGTCTTCCAGTTGCCTATATATCCTCTCGGGTTTAAGAAGAAATGAATCAAAGCCCACGTAGTTCTTTTACCTTGACTAACCTTTTTCGGACTTCCGAGTTCTTTTCGTTATCCCGCTTACCTTTCGGCCTCTGCCTCGGAAGTAGTGTCGCCGTTTTCGGAGTTGGAATCCGATTTTGAGTCATACACCAGGGCATTCCGTTGTTTCCGTTTCACCGCCCTTATCCAATCTTAAATACAAACTTGCATCTCCAACTTCTCAGGCTTCAATTGAGTACTCTTGTAACTTTCTCTTGTAACTGAGCATGTTCCCGTCTCGTCTAAATGCTTGCTCCATGACAACTGTTGGTGCGGGCACGGCCATGAGTTGTTGTACAATTCTCACTAATGTTGGATATTTCGGGGCTAGTTTCTTCCTCCAATCCAAAATATCGAAAGAATCACTATCAAAACTAAAACATGTTAGATAACCTTGATATTCCGCATTTGAGGATGAATGTCTTAGTGTTTTTGTCCTTTTTGCTAAAATTTGTTGTGTTTTTGAAAGAAAAGAAGATGAAGAAGAAGAGGGAGTAGGAGTGTGAGTAAATGCGGTAGAAGAAAAGCTAGCACTTGTTTCAAATTTATTAAGCAAGTTTTCAATTTCGGTATTAATGTTTTGCATAATGGTATAAATATTTATGTCATCATCTACTAAACACAAACAATCATAGTAAGCATTCAACAAATCGGAAACACTATCAAGTTTAAGTCTAGGATAAAAAACGGCGATTACAAGATAAATCATGAGAATTTCTTTGTAATATTTTAGCCATTTAATTTTCATTCCATCCATATCATCTACAAGGGTTGGTAAATCTAAATAATTTAGAAAAGCCTCAGAAACGTTTACGGCTATCTCTAAAGATTTACAAGAAGTTGGGGTGTAAACACAACTCATTGCATTAGTTGAATCACTAAAAACCTTTAAAACATCACAAATATCCGTGCAAGTTTTTCAAATATTTTCATCATCAAGAATTGACCAAGGAACGTTTATTGATGCAAACTCTTGTAAAAATATTTTGTAAGAAACGACTTCACTAAGTAATTTGTAAGTAGAGTTCTAACGAGTTCCAATATCTTTTGAAAAAATAATTTGATGAACATTAGTTAAAATAATGTTCTCTATTTTTTTCTCAAATTGGAGTTGTGCCAAATATGATCAATAACGTTGGTGATAGGGGTTAGCATATTCGCTAAAATCTTAAGTCCATCTTGAACACATAAGTTTAAAATGACATGCACATCTTTGATGAGTATAAGGAGTTTGCAAATATTGTCCCGCCTCATCGACTAAATGGTTTACGACGGCGGTGTTTGCGGATGCATTATCAAAAGAATATGAAAAAACTCGATGTTGTAAATTACATTCTTGTAAAACCGTTTTTATCAAGCTTGCAATGCTTAGTGCATCATCTCTTGCGTTGAAATGGAAAAATCCAATAACATATCGCTATCAATAAAATGTAAAGTAATGTCTATTTAAAAACGTTTTTGCGATGTGTACTCCAAATATCACTACAAATAGATACTTGATGCTCAAAAGAAGCCAAAATCGAACAAAATTTTTTCTTTCTTTCTTTTGTAGGTAATTAGATTTAGTTACTAATTTTGAAAAAGGTTTTGCGATAAGTTAGTTTAAAAGAAGGTTGAAGATATTTAGTATTATATGCTCTAACTTTTTCGTATTCAGAATAAGAAAATGGAAATGCATGTGAACATATAACATCGGCTAATCCTAAACTTTCTTCGCTATGGTTATACATAAATAAAGGAGATTGAGATTGAGAAGAAGATGCAAACACGTGGGACAATTGTGATTGTCCCCGTGATATCCCTAGCTTTTCAGGGTGGACATTTGTTATGTGCGTGTGCAAAGTTCCGTAGCCACCCTTGATCCTCCATTTGTACACCTTTGGACACTAGTTGCACGAAACTTGACAATCTTCATCCAACGGCGGCCCCTTCTTGTAATGCTTCGTAAAAAATCTCGGATGTAAGCATTTTCAGTGGGGGTAGACGTCATCGTGGTGACATTTTGGGATTGTCGGACATTTGAGTTTCACTTTCTTAGGTGCTAAGAAAGAATTGAGAAGAGATGTGATCACTTGGGTTTGCCATTACGAGAATACGAGAGATGAATTCGAAAAAGATAAGAGTTGAGACTCAAGAGATGATTCGAGAAAGACGGGATGAGGATGGTGTGAGATTTAGAGGAAGAGGAGTTTTGTATTTATAGGAAATTAGGAATGAGTTAGATAGGGTTTTTAAATTTTTTTATAAAAACCCATTTCCCACGGCTATATAGCCGTTAGAGTAGGGCCCACCAACGACTATAATAATATAGCCGTTGGCGGGCAGCTGCGTAACGGCTATACGGCCATTGAACTCAGCTGCCAAACCGATGGTTTGGACAAAAAAAATTTTAAAAAATAAAATTTTTTTTTGCCTAAACCGGCGGTTCAAACAACCGATTTTGGTTTTTTTTTATACCAAATTTAAGCCTAAACCGTAAACCCTCGAAACCTAAATCTTCCAATCTAAACCGGCGATTTGTCCAAACCGGACCCATGTCTACCGCCCCCATGAAAATTGTAATTGGTAGGCTTAAATATTTAACCCAAATGACAGTTTGTCCTCTATGACAACATAGTTATTATGAACATATATTTTAATTTGAAAAATTATTATTATTAGGCTTTACTTTACAAAAAGATACTAATTTAGTTTTCCGTGTCAGGACACGGGGTTACTTTTAAATCTTAACAAATAATCTTTTTTATTTATAAAATATTTTTGATGTAATGTAATTTAAATAAATTACCTAAAGAGAAGTTAAAACTAATTTTGTATGTTATCGATATATTAATTATATTATAGATAAACAATAAAAATAGTTTAATTAAGAAAATATTATGTCTAATTTTTCAATAATCATATAATGTAAAAATAAGTTAATATTAATAATTATTACGAATATAAAGTAAAATAAATAATTTATAAAGAAAAATGAAATTTGCTTTTAAAATTGGAATATAAATATTAAATAAATAGAAGTTATAAAAAGTTCAATTTAAAAGTTATCTTAGGTATATTTAATGCCATCCTTAATGAACAAAGAAGATGTGACAATTTTTTTTAAAATATTTTATACATTTGTTAATTGGGAAATAATATATTCATTATAAATTTATATGTTAAAGTTGGAGTATGAAACAATCTAATAATCTTGTAAATAAAGGTGAAAATATTTTTAAATGATATATATCTTAAAATAAGTAGAAGACTGTGGTAAAATTATAAGTAGAAACAATATAAATATATTGTCTATATTAATGATTTGTATGTATTAATCTACTATATATATATAATACTAAAACAGAAGAGAATTTGGCCCTATGTCGTCCTTAAATCAAGCCGCATCGGATTTTGCCACTTGACATAACCATATTAAGCGACATAGGATATTTTCACATGTCATTCTAACAATAAACCGTAATATTTGAATAATTTTGATCCTTGAAGATTGTTTCCAAGTTCAACTTGTGTACTCTTTAATTACAACCTTTAACATTATTAAGTCAAATATTTTTTATATTATTATAGCTAGATTTTAGATATATTTATAAGAAATTAATATTTTCTAATTATATTATATAATATTCTTAAATTATACATTTTTTACGTAAAACTAGGCAAAGTTTGTATTTTCTAGCTGTGATAATAATTAATTTTTTAATTCACATTTATTTATATAATTGTAAACGATGTAATTTTAATTATCGTTCAAATATTTTATTCATACATCTTACAATTATTTAATCTAAAAAAAGATTTATTAATTTCCTATCCAAACACGCCCTTAGCGTAGATATTGGTGAATTTGTTAAATTTTGGGCTTTTAATAAATTACTCCTTAGATACCAAATCTTATTTTTGAAGAAAAAAAAGCGTAAAGGGTTAATTCATTTTACAACGGTCTCGAAATATTTTGGTTTACGATAGAGAGTGGGATTCAAAGGCCAGTTGGTATGTAATGTGTACCGCCTTTTTTTGACATGTCGGTACTTATTATCTCATGGGCAGTTGGTCACCGCCATAATTGGCTTTTATAAGGTTCGGAACTGTATTTTCGCCCCAAACTGAGGGCAAAGCTGTAAACGTGAAAATAACTCTCTCTCTCGTCCACGCCTACCACCCCTCCCACCTCTCGTTCCATTTCATCCTCCCCAATCCAAATCCCTCCTTCCACCTGAAAAAATATATCTCTCGTTTTCGCCGGAACCCTAATTTGCTCTCTGTTCTTTCCCTTATATGGAGATTTCTCCGGATTTTCTCAATCTAGAGTCCGCTTCCTCCATTAGCGGCAACGCCGCCGCTAACGCCGAACCGCAGATCGAGTCTTCCTGTGCCTCGACTGCTTCGTCTTCATCGTCGTCGTCTTCGTGGAAGGAGAAGGATTCCAGAGATGTTCCGATCAAGGAGGAGGAGAGCACGAACCATGTAGTGCCGGCGAAGCTACAAGATGATGACGACGATGAGGAAGACGTGTGCCGTATTTGTCGGAACCCTAGCGACGCCGACAATCCGCTCCGTTACCCTTGCGCTTGTAGCGGGAGCATCAAGTATGTTCATCAAGATTGTCTCCTTCAGTGGCTTAATCATAGCAATGCTCGCCATTGCGAGGTTCTGCTCTTCCCGTTTCCAATTCATCTAGTTTGATCGCTTGCGTTTTGTTTGAATTATCAAGATGCGTATGAAACTCTTCAATTTTTAAGCTTTGGCGTGGAAATTGTTCTTGATATGTTGTTTAAGGTCCAGGGTGTTGCGTGACCGGTGAGAATGTTTGTTTATCTATGGCAGCGGTTCTCCTACTTTTTGAGATTTATTTATTCGTATATAGGTTTGTAAGCTGGGATATAATATTCTAATCTACTGTCACACGAAGGCTCTCTTGATCTTGTAGATTCATAATGGCCCAGACATATAGTTTACCAGAGTTTTTTTTTTAGGGAAACGGCAGAGTAAAAGCTGGATCATGATATTTGATGCTCGTATATTAATTGCATTTGGAGCATTTCTTTTACATGATGATGTTTGATGCTCAAAGATCTGCAAGTGGACTAAAAGCCAGGATCGTCATCACATCTAGCGTTCTTTATTTGAAAATTTAGTCGAGAAGTCTTTGCTTGCTTCTGTTGACTCCTTATATGGAACAATTCATTGCCTAGGACCTAAGAAACTTTGATGGCATAAAAATTTACTTCCTGCTTATGTTTTATATATACTGAAACCGGCCATATATTGTAATTTTAGCTTACGGGTAAAACTTTGTCTTAATATGTTGCTATGTTATATTGACTTTGCATTTTTTTCCATTTGTATGATTCTTGTCTTGCAGGTTTGCAAGCATGCATTTTCATTTTCACCTGTATATGCTGAGAATGCACCAGCACGACTTCCTTTCCGAGAGCTTGTATATGGGATAGGAGTAAAAGCATTTCAAGTCTTAAAATTCTTTTTGCGTCTTAGTTTTGTGCTGTCGGTTTGGCTTCTCATAATACCTTTCATCACATTCTGGATTTGGCGCCTGGCTTTTGTTCGTAGCTTGGCCGAAGCTAATCGTTTATTCCTAAACCATATGTCAGCAACTGTTCTTCTTACTGATTGCCTGCATGGGTTTCTCCTCTCAGCTAGCATTGTATTTATTTTTCTTGGAGCCACATCATTGAGGGACTATTTTAGGCACTTGAGAGAACTTAGGGGACAAGATCCTGAGAGAGAAGATGAAGGTGACAGAAATGGAGCTCGGGCTGCAAGAAGGGCTCCTAACAGAAATTTGGCTATTGAAGGGAATGGTGAGGAAGCAGCAGGGGGCGCACAAGGAATTGCTGGAGGAGCTGGTCAACTTATTAGAAGAAATGCAGAACAGGTTGCTGCACAGTGGGAGAGGCAGGCTGCTCGGCTTGAGGCTCATGTTGAACAGATGTTTGACGGCCTGGATGATGCTGATGGTGCTGAGGATGTTCCCTTTGATGAGCTTGTTGGCATGCAGGGCCCTGTATTTCATTTGGTTGAGAATGCATTTACAGTAAGTGAATGTTTTCTGCTGTTATCCTCTTAATTTGTAGTTTCTTTATGCACGTGTTTTGCATCATTATGTGTTCCAACTCGGATCATATAATTTTATAGCTGTTTGGGAACTTAGCTCTTCTTACAAGAACTTATTATTGTCAGCTCCTTGACTATAATACATATTATAGTAAAATTTTCTTTTTACCTGTTGATTATAGTATTTCATGCTTGCTTTCTGACACTATCTCCTGCCAAATCAGCGCAACAGTTAAAAAATGTCTGTCAAGTTTAGATATGTATTGTGTTAAACAAATACCTTGCATTATCAGTTTATACATGTCGGGAATTGATTTTTTTTATACTACACCAGAATGTTTTGCTACAGTTATCAAGTGGTGCATGACAAAGGTGTAGGGAGTACACAATTATACTACAGAAAGAGCTTTTATTCATTGCATGCATTTTTATGTTTATAAGCATTTTTATTTTGTTGTAGGTGGGCTTGCATTTCATATTTCCTTTGCAATCATCTAATTTTTGTATTTACCCAAGTCTTTGAGTAGTAAATTTTTATGGGAGTTGTAACTAAGGTTTTTTGTTATCACTCTTATTCTGATGGATTAGTTTCCTTTGTTCGGCTACGGAACAACTTATGTCTTGTTTAAGTTTTTACTGACTTATTGGATGTTAGCTTCAAAATATTTCACTTAGAGCTGATTATAGTTTCACTTTGCAGGTTTTAGCGAGCAACATGATATTTCTTGGAGTAGTTGTTTTTGTGCCATTTTCACTTGGCCGAATGATACTTCATTACTTATCATGGTTATTCGACTCTGGTACTGGCCCCGTCTTATCCTCATTCATGCCACTCACAAGATCTGCTCTCTCGTTAGCTAATATCACATTGAAGAATGCATTGACTTCCGTTTCGAATATATCATCTCAAAGTCTTGAAAACAGCCTTGCTAGCCAGAGAGCTGAGTTGATGAAAGTGAATGCAAGCATGCTAAATGGATCTTCGAACAATATCAGCACATCATTGCCTAGATATATCTTTAAAGGGGCAACTTTAGGAACATCAAGGCTTTCAGATGTTACAACTCTTGCTGTTGGATATATCTTGATTTTCTCCCTGATCTTCCTTTACTTTGGAATTGTTGCGTTGATCCGGTACACCAGGGGTGAATCTTTGATCATGGGGAGGTTCCGAGTTCTGGCTTCGATAGCTGAGGCAATTCCATCTCTTTTAAGGCAATTCTTGGCAGCAATGAGGCATTTGATGACTATGATTAAAGTTGCTTTTCTTCTGGTCATTGAACTTGGAGTTTTCCCTTTGATGTGTGGATGGTGGCTTGATGTCTGTACAATCAAGATGTTCGGGAAGTCAATGGCTCAAAGAGTTGAGTTCTTGGCAGTTTCTCCATTAGCTAGTTCTTTGCTTCACTGGGTTGTTGGAATAGTCTATATGCTTCAAATAAGCATATTTGTCAGTCTTCTCCGAGGGGTATTTATTGCAATCTAGATCATGCTTCTTAGTGTTATGATCAATGGCTTATCTCCCTGTATAACATTGATTAAATTCTTAAACAGGTTTTGCGTCATGGTGTTCTGTACTTCCTTCGAGATCCAGCTGATCCAAACTATAACCCATTCAGAGATTTGATTGACGATCCTGTGCATAAGCATGCTCGTCGGGTTTTGTTATCTGTTGCAGTTTATGGGAGTTTGATAGTGATGCTTGTTTTCCTGCCTGTCAAACTTGCCATGCGAGTTACACCTTCTATGTTTCCTCTTGATATTACGTAAGTTAGCACCTCTTCAACTATCAGTAACACCTGATCTGGATTTAGATTGCCTTACCAGGTGCTACTGTGATAAATCTGTTTGTGTTAGAGGTAACCTTTTTCTTTTGGTGTTGCATTTGCAGGGTATCTGATCCTTTCACTGAGATACCTGCAGACATTCTTCTTTTTCAAATCTGCATTCCCTTTGCTATTGAGCATTTCAAATTGAGGACAACAATCAAATCTGTTTTGCGGCATTGGTTCACAGCAGTTGGCTGGGCTCTTGGCTTAACGGCTTTCTTACTTCCTAGACCGGAGGATGGTGATAACCAGGATAATGCAAATGGTGAAGCTGGTAGGCATGACAGACGCCATGGTCCACAGCTTGCTGGTGGCCTTCAACGGGATCAGGCTCGTATTGCACACGGTAATGCTGCTGATCAAAATGGTGCGGCCCAGTATTCTGGAGATGCTGATGCTGCAGAAGAGTATGACGGAGATGAGCAATCTGATTCTGAGTAAGTTCTGCTGGATTTTAACCGTGCTAATCACATTGATAAGCCCTATACTGAAGCCATAGGCATATTGGTTCCTGTCCCCTTATTACTTTATTAGTCAAGGTTATATCAATATTAGTTGTTGATCGAGTTTAGCGCCTAACACTGACAACTGCGAAAATCTGTGCTTCATTTACATTGTTGGGTTGATTTTTAACTATTCTGTCATAAAGTAGTATGCACATAAAATCACAACAAAACTAAGGGCAGATACCAACAAAAGAGTGGTAGATATATGATAAGTTTCTGCTGTTTTGGTAACGTTAGTTTTGTATGATACTGCAGAAGGTACAGCTTTATTCTGCGAATCGTGCTGTTATTGATTGTGGCTTGGATGACACTACTCGTCTTCAACGCTGCCTTAATAGTTGTTCCTGTTTCGCTTGGAAGAGTAATCTTCAATGCCATTCCTCTTCTCCCTATAACCCATGGCATAAAGTGCAATGGTAAGCTGCCTTGAATATAATTGATATCTGCTTAGTTTTGATCTCAAAATTCAAATACTCTACAAGATTTTATTTAATTTTGTGCTTGGGTACAGATTTTTATGCGTTTATCATTGGAAGCTATCTCCTTTGGGCTGCTGTTGCTGGAGTAAGGTACACTATTGAGCACATAAAATCAAGGAGGGCTGCTGTTTTGTTTGGTCAAATTTCCAAGTGGTCTAGCATTGTTTTAAAAAGCTTTGCTTTGCTGTCAATATGGGTTAGTATTACTTAGTCAGATCTTTATGTCTAGAAGTTGAGATAAATGCCATAGGAAACAAGGAAGAGCTTACCGGTGAACATCTTTATTGTGGCAGATATTTATCATCCCAGTGTTGATTGGGCTATTGTTTGAACTTCTGGTGATTGTGCCAATGCGGGTCCCTGTTGACGAAAGCCCTGTTTTCCTCCTCTATCAAGACTGGGCTTTAGGACTGATCTTCCTCAAGATATGGACAAGGCTTGTAAGTGTACCACCATTACCTAATATATTTGTTTCACTTTATGCTTAACGTGTTACTTCTAAATTCTAATGCGTTTTTAGAGGTGTTTGGTAAACTCGTGGTTGTAGTAAGCCTATGGTGTTAAATTTTGCATTGTGAGCAGGTAATGCTGGACCAAATGATGCCTTTAGTGGACGAAACCTGGAGAAGGAAATTCGAGAGGGTAAGAGAAGATGGTTTCTCTAGACTCCAGGGTCTTTGGATACTCCGAGAGATCGTGTTGCCAATTGTGATGAAGTTGTTAACAGCGCTCTGTGTTCCTTATGTCTTGGCTAAAGGAGTATTCCCAGTACTCGGCTATCCTCTGATTGTAAATTCTGCCGTTTATCGGTTTGCATGGATAGGATGCCTAGGAATGAGCTTGTTTTGTTTCTGTGCAAAGAGGTTCCATGTGTGGTTCACCAACCTTCACAACTCTATCAGGGATGACCGTTACTTGATAGGGCGTCGTCTTCACAATTTTGGCGAAGACAATGCAAAACGGAATGGTAAGCATCGTTTGTAGATGTATGATATTACAGGGACGAGTCAATTGAGTGGCTGTAACTTTAGCTTGTGGGCGATTGTAATACAGTTGGGTTAGTGTAGAGCTGGGTTAATAGTAAGTTGTATAGTTAAGAAGGTAAAATTTGAAGCAAATCTCATGCTCATCATGAATTTGTTTAAAGAATCTCACAATATGGATGTTCCTACAATCGATAAAGGAGGATGTTTTGACAATTGATAGAAAAAAGGTAAGGGGAAGTTCACACGAGTATTCCCAAGTTTCTACGAGTTCTGCATCGCACCTCAAGTTTTTACAAGTTGTGATTGCGATCTTGGTGTAAAATATATAAATCTTTAACGATGTTTAATTTTGTGATAATTTTATCCGTTTTAAGTGTTATGTGAATAAATTTAGATGTTAAAGTATTAAATTTGAAATTATTAATATTCAGTTAATATTAGTATTTTATTTTTCTTATATAACTGTTATGATCATCTTATAATTTATTTTTGTTTAAATATTATAACTTTACTGGATAATTTTAGATAGCTAGATATCATGCATTCCTGTCTAATTATTTTATTAATTTTTTTATAATTGAATTAGCGGATAAATACATGGAGATAATGCCATGATATTCGTTTGGAAGCAAAGAGTAGAATAGCGGCAACCTCATTATATTGCAAGCATTTTAGGTCATCCATTTTAAAATCCGGAGTCTAACCTTTAGCGTCCGGAATAAATATAACCGGCTAACCTTTTTAGGTCACCTAGGAGAAAAATGAAATTATTATCGAAAGAATGTCTACAACCCAGGTCCTCCCTATTGTAGGAAGATTTCAATCCGAGGGTGAAATATTGAAGATCGCTTAAAGCAACACATCGATCGCCCAGACTTCCACCAACAAGATCAGTCCACTACTTTTCCGAGCATTTTTACCTTATTTTTCAAGACACTGCGTTTTGTGTTAGTTTTTGACAGGAGCGTCAACCAGACATACAGCATACGCCCTACATTATCTATTTTGTATTCTCATGGTGCTAACACTCCACAGAAGCACACTGATGTAAGTAGATAAGCCAAGGCTGATCACTTACATACACAATGCAGATAAAACAACGAGAGCGCACACGCACATCAAGTGAGCATATTCACAAATTAAGCATCCACAAAATTTCCAGTTTAATCTAAGAGCAACTGCAAAAACATCTGTACAAGCCAAGAATCGCTAGAAGAAAACTCAATCCAGTCAAAACTAGTACGACTTAACCAAAAAACTATGAAAAAGAGAGTCATCACTAAAGCCAGCAAATTCTTTTTGAATTTCCTTATTATTTTCTAGCAGCGAATAAATCTCACTCAATGTACGTTCTCGTTGAGCGACAATGCAGCAAATTGATTAGCAGGGTTGTTAGGCGAAAGATGTTGGTGGGAGACGTTCCTCAGAACCTCCATCGCCTCAGCAACCTTATCCTTGAGAGCATTTGGTGACTCGAGTAAGTTAAGAACCTCAGTTTGATCCATCTCAAGCAGCATTCCTGTAACTTTGGCTGTCATTTCAGGCTCTAGTTGCTCAACAAGCGGATAAAGATTCTCTCCTAGAAGCTGTAACCACAATTTTCAGTCATCAAATACATTTCCAGATTAAGTAACCACAATCTCATAATAATGTTGATCATCATCCTAAACAGGTGTGAATATTTTAGATTTACCAGTCTCTGTGCTTCAGGAGAAGCATCAGCAAGAAGACTAGACAAGGAACCAAGAGCTTGTGGACTTAGAGCAGCTGACGCACCACCTACATCATAGATGTTACCAGATGGAGCATCAGGTAGGCCACGTGCTTGTGGGTGGCGATAACGCCCCCTTGGAACCAACTGAAATCAAGCAAGCGTTTTAGATAGAATAGATAAGATCATAGAACTACTTGGGCTAACAAGGGAAAAAGAAAGAGCAGAGAAAACCCGGTCAGGATCTCCTGTAACAGTAATACATGTATACTTTTGTATCCCTATCATCTCATTGGTGAAATTTGTGTTGATTATAAATTTTCTTTTGAAATACTATCACTTTAAAAAATTAGTGATACATGTATCAGTGATATAGGATGTCTTGATTGGAGAAAACCTACCTGTTGTTGCATCATTGGCATAGGCTGTTGGGGTTGCTGCCCAGACACCCTGCCAGCAGGACACTGTCCCTTCTGACCTGGTTGGGCCATTGGAAAGAAGTTGGGTAATGGAGGAGGTCCACTAGTCCTTAAACCAGGAACAAGTTGCTGCTGGTAACCAAATGCAGCCTGAAAAGGAAATTCAGGAAATTAGACAGAAGATTTATGAAGCAACTCTTGGAAACTTTGTAGAAAGTAAGTAGAAACCTTTGTTTGTTCATGGGTAAACAAAGATTATCCGAATTATCTTGTCCAACAAAGACAAAGGAATGAACGGGAAGAAATCACCTGTGGTGGAATAATTGAAGAAGGGCCTTGACCATAATATATCTGTTGTGCAAGCCCTGGAGGACCAGGAGGAGGGTGCATGGGCATTCGTTGAGTAACTGTTGGCGGCATTACCATTGGAAGCATCTGAGTGAATTGAGCCTGTGTAAATTCATAATTACAAAATTTCAATTCTTAAATCTACAACAATTTTGCATATGCATTTATTGATACAGTCAACACACAGATTTCATATATTCATAGATATTAGTTTATTGCATAGAAATATCAGGTTCATGCACCATGCAAAAATCTACTAAAATTCCAGCATCCAATATATTAACAAAAGTACCTGCAACCTAGATCTTCGATCTTCTTTGCGTTGTGCAAGTGCAACATACAATGGCTTGCCAACTACCACCTTCCCTTTCATTTCCGTAAGCTACTTACCAAAAAAACAAGCAAGCATGTCATAACAAGTTGAAATATCAATGGACAGAACAGAACTCCATCAACTTACAGCACAAGACGCCTCTTCTGCAGTTGAAAATGCAACAAAACCTGATCCTCTGCTTACACCATTAGGATCTCGCATAACCTGCCAGAAAAAGATGAACATCAGTTTATAAACAAACCACAGATACCTTGAAGCTAAGACTGAAGCTGACCTTGCAAGAGGCAATGGAACCAAATGGGGAAAATAATTCCTTGAGCTTATCATCATCAATGCTATCATCTAAATTTTTTATGTACAGATTTGCACCTTTATACTTATCCGCTACCTCTTTCAAACTTTGCTCATGTTGATGCTTCAATTCTGCTTCCCTTTCCGCTTTCTTCTGGGCTCTCCCAACATACCATTCCTTATCATCAAATTTCTTCCCATTCAAAGCTTCAACAGCATTGGCAGCATCATCTGCCTTCTCAAAATTTACAAAACCAAAGCATTTGGATTTTCCATCTGCATCTACCATCACAACAGCACTAGTTATTGGCCCATATTCACCAAACACTTTGTTCAAATCTTCATCTCTTGTAGAATCAGAAAGATTCTTGACATAGATATTGTTGAATTTTGTCTTGTCAACAGAACTTTCTCTTTGCTGTCTGCGGACAAATGGTCCAACATAGATTTGTTTATCCTTGATCAATTTTCCATCCTGCTCTTCTATGGCTCTTTCAGCTGAATCCACGTTATCATACTGGACAAAACCATAACCTTTTGACTGACCAGTTGCATCTGTAGCCACCTTGCAAGACAGAATATTCCCATATGCGGAAAATGTAGAATACAGCAATTTGTGGTCAATCGTCTTGTCCAAATTCTGTCAAATTAAATCTGATCAGAAAAAGCCAAACAAACAAACAAGCAAGTATCTCGAAAGTAGAATCATGAGAAAAAAAAATCAGAACCTTGACAAATATGTTTCCTCTTCCTTCTTTACGGATATTATCATCACGCATTGAATACATTATCCTGATTGGCTTTCCATTAAGGGGAGTGAAGTTCAATTCCTTAATGGCTTTAGCCGCTGTCATCATCAACAAGGAAACAAGAGGGTTTAAGTATTTGTATTGGTAGCCTAAGAATCTTCCATTGAGGGGAGTGAAGTTCAGACTGAGAAAACTAACCGACATCAGGATTGCTATAGTTGACATAACCGTAACCTAGCGATCGGCGAGTCCTCAAGTCACGGCAAACGCGAACGGATACAACTTCACCGAATTGATTGAAAAGGTCATACAACTGAGCATCGCCGACATTGCGCTCCAAATCACCGACGTAAAGCGACGTCGTCATTATCTGTGCTGCGACGCCAGCAAAGCCGCCGGAGGCATCACTACTAGCTGAATCAACGGGCGGCGCTAGTGCCGGTGATGACGGTATCCCTCCATTCGGTTGCAATTGAACCTCAGCCATGTAAATTCGAATGACGTCCGAAGTCCTAGTCAAAATCCTCTTAAAATCTTAATTGATTTTCACAGTGAAAACGATGAGCTCCTTTTTAGATTGTTTTTCCGATTAATTCTCTCGCCTCTCCTCTGATTATCCGGTAAGCATTTGACTGACACTAACAAACAATTCTTTTTTTTTATCTAACAACTTTACGTTAGAGATATAAAGACAGAAAGGCAAAGGACGTTAAAAGGTGGACGGAGTCATGGCGGAGACCCAAGAAGTTGCCGCCGATGAAGACGGCGATAATTTTCTAACTGATTGCGGCTAAATCCGACGAGTAGAGCATGATTAAATAGAAGATCCCACGAATATAGCTGGCCCGCAACTACCAAGAGTTAAAGGGGTCATTTCGGTCGGTTCGGATAAGGTCATCTTGGGTTCGAGTTACTTGAGTCGGGTCAAATTGAATTCATGGTTATTGCGGGTAACCACGGGTCACCCCAATGGTTTCAATCGGGTATGTTCAATTTTTTGTTCTTATGGTTAGTGCATGTCATATTTAGTTTGATGGTGACGGGTCTTCGTGATTTGGTAAGAATGTTTGTGGGTTCCTTCCAAGCACTATAAGGACAACATGTCAAAATGTTGCATCTGCTAAAGTCATGATAAGCGTTTGCATCCAACATCTTTACGTGGTAAGCACCAGGTGTCAAATATCAAACGTTCGTGATGAGAACCTCCAAAGGATAATGAACAATCGGCTACAAAAACAAAATTAATGTTAGTTCAAGTACATTAAATGAAAGCATAACAATATAATATATTATTTGGAAAAAAAGACTTGTCTTTCTATATAGGGTTTCCCTAGATTGTAACTCCAAAGTCAAATCACCGTTGACGGTTAAGCAGTAGTCGTCCTCCAAATATCTGAAAATCAATGTGATTGCTCGTATTCAACAACTATTGTCTCTTGACATCCTTAGCCAAAAGTATATAAGGTAACATATACTAATGAATCTCGCCGACCCTCCAATTGTATTCCCCATCATCTTGACTTTCTAAAATTATGGGCCATATCCACGTCATGACCCGGTGAACGACCCCGTTTATGGCTAGTTGGAGTCAACTCAACTAGCTCACCCTCATTGTCTCATTATGACCCTCTCTAGTTCAGGTCCCTCTTCCACGTCCTTAACCTGGTGTAAGACCCTGTCTATTTCTTGCTCCGGATGTCATCAAACCCGATCCATTCTCAAAAGCACTCAGCTCTCCTTGTTGATTCCTTACCTGAAAGTCTTTCCTCGACTCTTACACATGTCGACTTCTTCAACATAGTACTCCTTGTATATATAACGTCCTTGAAACAAGATGTCATTCGCGCAAGTTGATCTTGGGCAAGCGCACCTGAGTTCATAATCTCTTTGAAGTTGTTCAAGGTCGCTATGTTGGGATTGATATAATTCATTTAGTTTCTTCCGCAGATTTTGCTAGATCGACTAAATGCCAATACACTTGCTTCCAAAAAAGATGTATTTGATCCAAACCTAATGGCACACATTCTTATATATCCATATAGAACTCACAAGCACACGAAAGTCCAAAAGAATCCCTCAAATAGAAATCCCAACACCTGATGTTATCTTTGAGCTTCTTTGTCTTCTCGTAAATCTCCAACAATAGCTCGAAACACACGTTGTTAACGTTATCTCAAAAATTGTAAAATATCAGGATGCGAATTGAAAGAGGATTCTCACTCGCGAACTCGTGAATGAAGCTTGTATTTTAGAAATCTAATCATTCACCATCAAGTCCATGTTGTCAACCAAATACTGGAATCCACCAACACTTGTACCCAATGTCCGTTTCATTAGATTGTGCGCTAGCTCAACCCTAAAAAGATTATTTTAATATAAGTAGATACTACATATAATAAAAGATGGATAATTGAAATGAAAAAACAAGTCTTAGACATTTGTTGTCCTCGTGCTCAAATGTAGATAAGGGTCGACCCAATCTCGAATAATTGCCTCATTGAATGGGGTAAGTCATGTCTCCTCAAAGTAGGGCATCAACAACAAGTTTAATAGTCAATATTCTCTCATCACTATCAAACATCGCTCGTAACTATCACTTGGCCTTGATTCAAACAAAACATTGTATCAAGATGTGATAACCTTATGTGCCTCCTTCAAACGTGTCAATTCCCAAGATCAATGTTGAAGATTGCACTTAATATGAAATGTGCATAACATATGTTTCACCTCATGACATACAACATCCAATGCTTTGATGAGACCCTACTCTCGATCTGTTACATCGACTGTGAAAAAATGTTTGAACAAATCTTTTAAAGCTAATGACGAAAAACAATAGAGAGTGATTGTTTAGCCAAAAACAAAGCATCAAACACAAGATATTTGTTGACGACTACGTCCCTGGGATCTCAGATATGATCCAATCCACTAGAGTAAGAGCCAAAGCCAGACAAGAGTTACAGATACAGAAAGTTAAGATTAAAACCAAGACAAAGCATAGTAAGAGTAGAAAGAACGTCTAAAAGAACAAAAACAGAACACAAATCTGGAGAATCTGTTGATTTTCTATGTGTAGACTGCTTGTAACCCGTAGATGCTTTCAAGCTAAGAACCGTAGGAGGAACTAGCGCTCGATCTCACTATCTGTTGGTGAAAGACTCTCAGACGAAGCAACAATCTCAAATGGAGACGAAGCTCTTCACTCTCGATCACAGGAAGCTAGGGCTTGATCAGAGAGAGCGGCAAGGGAGACGAAGAGGTATCGAAGAAGAGAGAAGCTCAAGCTGCTAGGGTTAGAAAGCAGCTAACCTGTACATTGTTGCCCATCATCAAACGACACCGTTTGATTAAATGAACCAACTCAAGTAACATAAGAACCCAGTCCACTCAAATAAAATAGAGAAGAGATGTTAAACCGGTTCTTCAACATATCACAAGTTCGAACCCAATTGCCGGTTCATTCTCTTAACAATTCACCCTCCTAACTCTTGTAGTTCTAGCTCAAACAAACTAGTGGATTTGGCTTGCATATATTCATCATTGATCTTGCTTTCATCTTCTAAGTTATTTCAAACAAATGAAGCAAATCTCTGCAAAAAAAGCAAACTTTTCATTAGTGACAATTTTTGTACCAAAATCAGCAGGGTTTTCCTCTCCTTTTATTTTCTCAACTATTAATTCTTTCTTGTCAATCTTCTGCCTGATATAATGATACCTAACATCAATATGATTAGTTCTTTCATGATAGACAGGATCTTTACATAAGAACATAGCACTTTGACTATCAGTATATATAGTAGCAGTATAAGACTTGTTAAGAATCTAAGTTAGAATTCCTTTTATCCACGTGACTTCTTTAGCTACTTCAGTAACAACAATATATTCAGCTTCAGTCGAGGAGAGAACAACAATGGATTGTTGTTGTGATTTCCAGGAAATGCAATTTCCACACCAAGAATATACATATGCAGTTGTAGACTTTCTAGTGTCTTTATTTGCATAATCTGAATCAACATAACCCAAAAGATCATTAGAATCACAGTGAACACCATATTCTAAAGCAAGTGAAGAAGTGCCAACTAATTATCTTAGCAAGAATTTCACAGTAGACCAGGGTTTTTGAGAAGGATTAGACATATATCTACTCAAAACACTAACAACAAAGGCTAAATCAGGCCTACTACAGACCATGACATACATCATAGAACCTACTGATGCATCATAAGGAATCAATTTCATATTTTTAACCTCTTGAGTTGTACCATCAATTGTCTTAGTCAGATCAAGATGAGCACCTAGAGGTATAGTTGTAGGTTTAACAGATTTCATATTGAATCTGTCTAACACCTTTAGTATATAGTCATGTTTTGTTAACCATATTTTCCTTTTATCCCTGTTTCTGACAATTGTAATGCCAAGAATTTTCTGTGCAGGAGCAAGATTCTTCATATCAAAAGTGTTTTTCAGAGATGTTTTAATATCCCTGATATTACCTTTGGACTTGCAGATTATTAAAATATCATCAACATATAACAGAACATAGAGAGGGTATTCAGTTTTGATAAACTTGAAATATAGACAAGAATCATAGGAACATTGAGAAAAACCAAGAGTTTTCATGCATGAATCAAATTTCTTATTCCACTGTCTAGGAGACTGTTTCAAACCATATATAGATTTATTAAGCAAGCAGACATGATTAGGAAATCTTTCATCAATGTACCCTTTTGGTTGACTCATGTATATAGTTTCATCCAAATTACCATGTAAGAAAGTTGTCTTAACATCCATCTGGTCAGTATCATAATCAAATACAACAACAATGGATATTAGCATTCTTAAGGTTTTATATTTAACCACAGGAGAAAATATATCATTATAATCCTCCCTTCCCTTTGTGTAAAGCCTTTAGCAACTAATCTAGCTTTAAACCTTGGTGGATCAGTAGAGTTCTGACTTTCTTTTACCTTGTACATCCATTTATTGTCTATCAATCTAGCATTTTTAGGTTTAGGTACAAGAGTCCAAGTGTTGTTAACTTTTATAGATTCAATTTCTTCATTCATAGCATATTTCCACTCATTACTGTGTTTAGAACTAACAACATGTTCATATAACTCAAAAATAACTTCAACAATTAAGAAGGCATATTCTATAACATACTTATGTATATCATCTATATTCTCAACTCAAAAATAACTTCAACAATTAAGAAGGCATATTTTATAACATACTTATGTATATCATCTATATTCTCAACTAAGTTCATGTATTTTCGATTTGGTTTCTTATGTATAACTTCTCTATCCCTGGTTAATTGATAATCAGAGAAAGAAGGCAGAAAAGGTATAGCAGGCATATCATTATTGCTATCATCAGAAGGCAAATTAGAAGACAAATCAAAATTTAAAGTAGAATTAGAGGGATTAGAATTGCTCATTGTCCCTCCTAATTGTTAAGGTGTTGTCTGGCCTCTCGAAATGGAAGAAGAATTGTCTCTCGAGGAATCTAATTGACTAGAATTATTAGTCATGCTTAAATCTCTCGAGAGACATTCCCTCCTCCTCGAGAGATTATAGTCAGCACACCCATTGTCATCATCTTCCTTAGAGATATCTGTAGTATCACTTGGATTAAAGAAAGATAAATCTGCATTCCTGTCATTTTTCTCAGAGGTGATATTAGTAGTTAACTTGAAAGGAAATTCATTTTCAACAAAGGTAACATATCTACTTATTGTTGTCTTGTAAGCCCTAGGTTGTAGGATTAACAATTTATATCCTTTAACACTTATAGGGTATCCTATCATGACACACTTTTGTGCTCTGGGATTAAGCTTACCATCTAAGTGTTTTGCATAAGCAGCACATTCAAAAGTTCTTAGACGTGAGAGGTTTGGTGGTTTTCGAGCCAAAGTTCTTGGGTGTTTTTAGATTTATAGCACTAGAGGGAGATTTATTAATAAGGTAAGTAGCAGTGCTAACTGCTTCTCCCATTAAAGAGTGCTTTAAGCCGGAGGATATCAACATGCATCTAGCCTTTTCTAAGAGATTTCTATTCATTCTCTCTACAACACCATTCTATTGTGGTGTACCTGAGACAATTAAGTGTGTCTTTATTCCATTTTCATGACAGAATTGATTAAATTCAGTATTACAGAATTCCAAACCATTATCTGTTCTAAGGCATTTTAGCTTGTGATTGGTTTGACCTTCTACTATAATTTTCAAAAATTTAAAATTATCTAGGGCATCACTTTTATTCCTAAGAATATAAACTCACACCTTTCTAGAGTAATGATCTATTAAGGACAAAAAATATCTCCTTCCCCCAGTAGTTTCAATCTGAGCAGGACCCCATAAATTAGAATGAACATATTCTAAGGGTTTACTGGCTTCAAACTCAGATTTACTCAAAGAATTTCTGGTAGCTTTACCTAGAATACAAGTCTCTCACAAGACTTGAGATCACTAGGTTTACCTGGTATACTTCCATTTTTAAAGAGATAGTATAAACCTTTATTGCCTATATGTCCTAACCTAGAGTGTCAAGTTAAGGTTTGTTCATTTGTAAGGCAAGCATATATTTCAACATTATTTAATTCAGGATTTCCAATTACATGATAAAGGTCATTCTTTTTAATGCCTTTAACTATAATTTTTCCATTTCTAGAGACAGATCTTATTCCAGAATGAGTGTTAATGTCACAGTTTAGGTCATCAAACATGCTTTCAGATAGCAGGTTTCTCCTAAGTTTTGGAATCCATCTAACATTCTGAATGGTTCTAATTTTATTATCATGCATTCTAAAAGTAACAGATCTTATGCCTTTAATGGCAAGAGAAGTATAGTCACCTAATCTTACTTCTCCTTCATCATGTTTATGTAAGTATCAAAATGACATTCATGTGGAGTTGCATGCATAGTACATCCAAAATCAAGAATCCAAGCATTTAAATCAGAATCAGATGAAGTATATAGCAAGTCAGAACAAAACAGTAGTTCATTATCTGAAGTATCATAACAAGACATATTTTCACACAAGGCAGAAGTTCCATTTTTATTAGATTTTTCTGCTTCATCACTTTTCTTTTTCCTGCATTCAGGTGTTTTATGTCCCTTTTTACCACAATAATTGCATAGCATGTGATAATTTATTTTTTTTTATCTTTATCGGAAATATTATCTTTGTTCTTGTGAACAAAATTTTCATTATTTCTGTTTTTAGCCTTAAAAAAGTTCTGATTTCCTTTATTCTTATCCTGATATTTACCCTTATCCTACATGATTTCATTTTTAGGTTCTTTCGAATTAACGTTGACTTTAAAAATCTTCATTTCTTCATTTTTCTATAAAATAGCTTATAGTAATTTTTTCTTAGTTAAATCTTGATGACCATACTGTATAACATCCTTGAAAGTATTAAATTGTGCAGGTAAAGAATTTAATATGATAACAGCTTGATGTATATCATCAATTTTGTCACTGCAATGTTCAAAATCAAGAGTCATTCTAAGAAAGGCATCTAAATTATCATTTAAGGTCAGATTAGTATCCATTTTAAAATAAAACAATCTACACAGCAATGAAATTCTACTAGGCATGCTTTTTACTAGAAATAGAGTTTCTAAAGTATTCCAAAGAGTCTTAGCACTAACCTGATTTAGGACTTGTCATCCTACTTCATCAGTAAGTCTCAACATGATGTCAGAATGATCTATTTGATTCAACTCTTCCTTTTCCTCCTCCTTTGTATTTTCTGGAAAGTCTTGTGTGATGGCTCTCCAACATTTTTCCCTTATTAAAATGGCTTTCATTTTGACCTGCCACATAGCAAAATCAGTATTGTCATCAAAGGGTTTAATTTTTGATGTGTCTCCCATTCTTCTCGTCACAGTCACTTAATGAAAGTTTGACAACTATCTTAGAAACACTTTATACCATATCCAATCCAAGGATAACATAGTAATATAATGAAGAGTGGCAAGAATCAACTCTTGCGAACACTCTTGGAAACTAAAGGTCTTCTAGGGATTCAATCGATGGATTGGTGATCTCCAAAGGAAATGAAGCCACAAATAAGTGAGGACAAGAGGATTTGTCAGCAAGCAGAATAGATCAAGGCAACTAGCTTCTATAGGAAGCGTAGCTACTCTTAAAATCTATGAATACAGTATAACAGCGGAAGATATATAGCATAATATACAAGAATCAAAGAAAAACCCTAAAAAATCTAAGTTTTTCTGATTCTTTGAAACTTAGAAGATCGCAAACGTTTCCCTCCGGTCAATGGACACACGGTTAATACCGACCTATGTTCAAGAAAGAATCAAGCAAAACTCATGATTTTTCAAGAAGTAAAACAAAGAACTAAGCTCTGATACCAATTTGTGAAAAAACGTTTGAACAAATCTTTTAAAGCTAATGACGAAAAACAATCTAGAGTGATTATTTAGCCAAAAACAAAGCATCAAACATAAGATATTTGTTGACGAGGTTCGGAACAAGTCCTACGTCCCCGGGATCTCAGATATGATTCAATCCACTAGAGTAAGAGCCAAAGCCAGACAAGAGTTACAGATACGGAAAGTTAAGAGTAAAACCAAGACAAAGCATAGTAAGAGTATAAAGAACGTCTAAAAGAACAAGAACATAACACAAATCTGGAGAATCTGTTTATTCTATGTGTGTAGACTGCTTGTAACCCGTAGATGCTTCCAAGCTAAGAACCGTAGGAGGAACTAACACTCGATCTCACTATCTGTTGGTGAAAGAATCTCAGACAAAGAAACAATCTCAAGTGGAGACGAAGCTCTTTACTCTCGATCACAAGAAGCTAGGGCTTGATCAGAGAGAGTGGCGAGGGAGAAAAAGAGGTATCGAAGAAGAGAGAAGCTCAAGCTGCTAGGGTTAGAAAGCAGCTAACCTTTATATCGTTGCCCATCATCAAACGACACCGTTTGATTAAATGAACCAACTCAGGTAACATAAGAACCTGGTTCACTCAAATAAAACAGAGAAGAGATGTTAAACCGGTTCTTCAACAGATCACGAGTTCGAACCCAATTGCCGGCTCATTCTCTTAACACCGACCCTATGAATTTTGTTGTTGCATAAATGTCGAATTCTGCCAAAAATACAAATGTGATAGCAAACATCATCTTCGTGTTGATGATCCCAACAATATCGAGCAAAGACATTGTGTACCCGTACAAAAATTTGAATGGATTTTTTTACTTGTAAAATGAAACCATTAAACAAAAAATCATGTTTGATGTCTTTATTCAACCTCTTATCTCGGCTAGTTGATTTCACACCACTTGTGTTTGTTTGGAGTATGATTAACTTATGATAATACTAGTATTTGATCATCATAAACCGAACCAAGGACACTAAGGTTTTTGATCATGGAAAAATCTATTAAGTTAAAACGTAGCGGAATAACTCGTATTTAAATCACGGGATAATGCAATAGACCTTAATAGTTAAAAAAATTGATATAAATAAATTTTTAACCATAAACCTTAGATAACCAATAATTGCAGGATATTATTATATCAACTATTTTAAAATATTGAATATTCTAATATATCTATACATTTACCAATAATTTTCTACTTTTATACAACTTCGTCCAAAAAATAACAAAAGTTGGATATATTTAAACTTATATGGGTCCGAGGATGAGATTGATCTTGATTATCTTTATCTTTGTATGATAATATTTTGTAAAATTGAACAAAATGTGGACTAAATTAAAAAAGGAAGGTGTTTTAACATTAAAATTCCTGGATGATTGATGATAGAGTTTTTGGATCGACCTCGAACGTTTATAATCGTGACAGTTGCACAATAATCAAATTTTAAACAAAACATAAACACAGGACGTGTGCTAATGTTTTATCTTGACATAGTGTAACCGGCAATTACCCAAAGGTATATTAGTAATACCAAAATAAATAAATAAATCTACGAAACAAAATGATATGCACAATTGATCATAATCATAGTAAAATAATTGGAAAAGATAAGATATAGAATCAATCAATAGCGTCAATATGCAATTCCAATGGTGCATTATGAGTACTTTAGGGAATATTTAGGCATGATGAGAAAGTGCATGGAAAAAGACACTAGTGTTTCTGCTTTAATTCAAATCTTTATTCATCCTTAAATAACGGTAAAGTAGAGGAATTGGGCAGCCCAATAACATATAAACTCTTTTTTTAACCCAAAAGAAAGTTTGATTTACGAGCTGGATAAGCAACCTTCTCTTTGTTAATGTCTTAATGATTATGTTTATACCAACCGATCAACTAAATTGTGTCTTTTGTTTCTTTTCTATTCTCTATGATTTGTTTTAAGAAAATAACAAAATTAGGGTTTGGGCAAAGAAGCACAAGCCGTACTACTATTATGAAACGTGCTTTTAAACAAACTCGTCATTTCTAATTTCTTAATCAATTATCTACTAATAAGCTAAAATTACACTTAAATTTGATTAAAAATCAAATGCGTAGACGATATTTATTTCTAAGATTTTCCGCATTTTTGTATCAGACTTGAGTATTACGTTGGGTATTTAAATATTAGGTATTACGTTAGGTATCAAAATACTAGATATTACGGTTGTGTATTAATATAATGGGTAGTATATTGGATATTAAAATATTGGGGTAACAAAATAAAATTTTATTTTTCCTTGTTTATAAGATTATTAAAAATATCATTTAACTAAATTAAATATTATTTTTTTTTCCTTTTTTCACTTTCCGATAATTATTTTAAATACTCATACCTCATTTATAAAAATGTATATTTTGCCTCCCATAAAAAACTACACACTTTATATCTCATATAATAAAGTGCATAGTTTAAAAAACCTAGCCATACCATCCCGTGAAGCATTGCGATTGTGCCAAAAACCTAAGCTTCAAAGTAATAATCCCGTAGTGAAATTCGGATCAATGTAGATGGAGTAAAGAAGAAAAGTTTGTTTGTTTGTTTTTTTTGAAAATAGATTGGACTATTTTCTCGAGGTAGTTTAACCTATAGCATCCTTGCGGATGAGAACACGAAGTTTGGGGTCTTCAGAAAAATTGGTGTTGGTGTTGGGGTTGAGTTTCCAGCTGAGTCAATCGTTCAGCAACACAGTTTATTTCTCTGAAAATATGTCTAATACTGACCTCGTCAAAGAAACGAAGATCCAAAATGGAGTCGGATATAATCATCCCGACCTCCAACGGACAACTCCATAAACCTTGGAGTGTCTTGATTACACACAAGTTATCACCTTCGATTTCGATCTTTTTAATTTGTAGTCTAATCGCCTCTTGTAACCCGGTTTTGAGGGCAAAGGGCAGCTTTTATAACCGAATTAAAATTATTTTGTTTTGCGTCGAGGCTAACAACATCACCATTGTGATTCCGGATTACATATCCAATAGATGCTAATCCAGAATCGAGTTTTGAACAATCAAAGTTAAGAAAGAAGAAAAGTTACTAAAAAAACAGTTTGGACGTAGTCGAGTTGTGCCCAAGCTAAAAATAACATTTTTTTTAATTCTATTCAACACGAGTGTAATCGATATACGATTACTTTGTAAATTAATTTTGTGTCCTTGTAAATTCCACAAAATTATATAACCCTTCGTGATGATACTTAAGATTGGGCGTAGTCGGCATGTACCCAAGCTACAAAAACAACTTTTAAGTTTATTTAACCTGAGCGTAGTAAAAATGCGGTGTACTTTGTAAATTATTGGACGTGTTCCTAGTGTCACTTAAGATTCGGAATAAGAACTCTAATGTGGCGTCATATAGGCATGGGCTCGGTTTGGTTCAAACCGCCGAACCGACGGTTTTCAAACCGGCCCAAACCGCCGGCAAGCCGGCGGTTTAGGTTTGGCCGGTTTAGGTTTCTGCCAGTTCAAGGTTTAGGTTTCGGTTTGTGTGTTTCCGAAAACCTAAACCGGCGGTTTGAACCGGCCCGTTCAAACCACCGGTTTGGGCCTCCGGCCGTTTTTTTTTTAAACCCAACGGCTCTTTTAAAAGAGCCGTTAGAAGCTTAGGCCTCAACGGCTCAAAAATGAGCCGTTGGGGCCTTTTATAATATTAAAAAAATAATAATAAACCCCCCACAATTTATCCTAATTTCCTATAAATACCAATTATCTCTTCCTCTACAAATCACACAATCTACAACTCATCTTCTCTACTCTCCTAATCTCTTATTCTCGACTTCTCGATTCCTCGTATTCTCGATATCTCGATTTCTCGTAATGGCAAACCCAAGTGATCAAATTCCCTCTTCTCAATACTTTCCTAGCACCCAAGAGAGCGAAACACAAATGCCCGACAATCCCGATGTTACCGAAGTTCCACGAAGAAGTCTCCCCCTCCGAAAATGCTTACATCCGAAATATTTACGAAGCATTACACCAAGGGGGAGCCGGTGAACGAGTATTGTCAAGTGGCATGCATCTATTGCCCGAAGGTGTACAAGTGGAAGGTGAAGGGCGGCTACGGGACATTGCAAACTCACATGACAAACGTCCATCCGGAGAAGCTCGGGATTTCACGGGGACAAACACAATTGTCCCACGGGTTTGCATCTTCTACCTCTCATTCTCCTTTATTTACATATAATCATAGTGAAGAAAGTTTAGGATTGACCGATGTTATTTGTTCACATTCATTACCGTTTTCTTATGCCGAATATGAAGAAGTTAGGGAATATAACACTAGATATCTTCAACCTTCTTTTAAACCAACTTCTAAGAAAACCGTTTCAAAATTAGTTAATAAATCTTACTTAAAAAAGAAAGAATAAATTTTATCGAATTTGGCTAGTTTTGAACATCAAGTTTCAGTTTGTAATGATATTTGGAGTACACAATCACAACAACATTTTTACATGGGCATTACTTTACATTTTATTGATAACGCTATGTTTTTGCATAAATATGTTATTGGTTTTCGGCATTTTAATCAAAGACATAATGCACTAGGCATTGCAAGCATGATTAAAACGGTTTTACAAGAATATAATTTACAACATCGAATTTTTTCATATTCTTTTGATAATGCATCCGCAAATACCGCCGCCGTAAACCATTTGGTTGAGGATGCGGAACAATATATAAAAACTTCTTATACTCATCAAAGATGTGCATGTCATATTTTAAACTTATGTGTTCAAGATGGACTTAAGGTTTTAGGAGATATGCTAACCCCAATCAAACTTGTTATTGATCTTATTTGGCATGACTCCGATTTAAGAAGAAAATGGAGAAATTTATGTTTAAACAAAAATGTTCATCCTATTGCTTTTTCAAAAGATGTTGGAACTCGTTGGAACTCGACTTACAAACTACTTTGTGAAGCCGTACGTTATAAAGTTTTGTTACAAGAATTTGTTTCAATTCATGTTCCTTGGTCAATTTTAGATGATGAAAATGTTTGGGAAAATTGCGCCCATATTTGTAATGTTTTAAAAACTTTTAATAATGCAACTAATACCATGAGTTGTGTTTACACTCCAACATCTCATAGATTTTTAGAAATTTCCGTTAATGTTTCTAAAGCTTTTGTAAAATGTTTTAACATACCTTGCCTTATAGAATGTATGCTTGATATGAAAGAAAAATGGCTTAAATATTATAAAAACATTCCCATGATTTATCTTGTAACCGCCGTTTTTGATCCTAGACTTAAACTAGATGGTCTTTCCGATTTATTGACTATTTATTATGATTGTTTGTGTGTAAACTTAACACAAGAAGACTATAATATTCCTAACATTGTGCAAGAAGTTAATACCGAAATTGGAAAATTACTTAGTACATTTCAATCTAGTGCTAACTCTTCTTCTACCGCACCTAGTCTATCTCCCTCTTCTACTAGTTCATCTTCTTCTCTTTCACTTGCACAACAAGTTTTTGCTAGAAGAACAAAAACACCTAGACATTCATCTTCAAATGCGGAATATCAAGATTATCTTAACACTTGTTTTAATTTTGATGATAATGTTGAATTTGATATTTTGGATCGGTGGAAGAGATTAGCTCCCAAATATCCAACCTTAGTTAAAATTGTACAACAAATCATGGCCTTGCCCGCATCAACGGTTGCGGTGGAGCAAGCATTTAGCCGAGGCGGGAACATTCTCGGTCACAACCGAACTCAATTGAAGCCCGAGAAGTTGGAGATGCAAGTTTGTATTCAAGATTGGATAAGGGCGGCTAAGCGGAAACAAAGGAATGCACCGGCGTACGACTCTAAATCGGATTCCAACTCCGAAGACGCCGGCACTACTTCCGAGTCCGACATCGAAAGGTAAGCGGGATTAAAAAAAACTCGGAAGTCCGAAAAAAGGTAAGTCAAGGTAAGAGAACTACGTGGGCTTCGAATCCTCTTAATCCCGAGAGGATACATAGGCAACCGGGAAACCGGTTCAAGCCCTTTAATTTTTCCGAGTTTTTTTTTTAATTGAATTTATGTTTCTTTTATTTAATTGGTATAAATTTTAATTACTAGTTTTTATATTCTAATTTTTTTATAGTAATTTTTTTTTTTTTTTATATAATATTAATTTTTTTTTTTTTAACATAACTACTTTGTATTTTATTTTTATTTTTATTTTTATAAACCGTGCTAAACCGGCAAACCGCCGGTGTGCCGGTTTCAAGGGTCCCGGTTTCGGTTTGCAGCCCATGACTAGTGCCATAAGAGGATGGACAAATGTCCCGAATTATTCGACCTCATGGTTTTAGATTATGGGTATTATGAGAGGTGAAGGGTAGGTTGACCATCAATCTATGTACCATTTCTATCACTCGACTAGTAATTTTGTTACCCTACCCATCACATGGACAAGTGAATTTAACTCATAACATGGTTAAAAAGAAAATATAAATATGAAATACCTTACATAGTTTCAAAATATAAAATGAACTAAAAGTGAAAAATCAAAATCATTAAACCAAGTAGTATTTTCAACTCTCATCAGAATCTCAATGTTGACACGCTTTATTTGACTCGTGTAGTTTAATAAATATATTTTTATAGATAACAAAAATATATGTACCTTAACAATTCATGAAATTTAATATCGCTGATAAGGTCATAAAAACAAATAAGACAATAAAAGATTAGGAACTCTACATTTCATATAATTTTAATGGAAATGTATATTATACGGATACAAATATTTTAGCTATGATATCTTATATATTCTTAAAATATTAAAAAAAGAATTATATTAAATAAGTTATGGGTGTGGTTGATGGGTGATGGGTCGGGTGATGCTCACCTGTATCTGACCCACCCCTTCACTCATTGCACATGTCACCCGACTTTAACATGTATGTTAACAGGTTTTTATCCGTTTTTTCAATATGAATTTTCGAACACCCATCGAATACGGATGAGATTGTCATATTTTGTGATGGGAAGAAAGTCACTCTACTGAATGGACCCATATCCAAATGAGTGTGAATTTATATTTTATTTTTTCTCTTATATTCATTTTTTCAGTTTTCTTGATTATATTTTTATTTTTAATTAATTTTATGAGTTTGACTTGATTTTGACTTTGCTTGCTGCTGACTTCCTATGGGCATCCTTTATCTACAAATCTATTATTAAAATATAATATTTAATTGCACATAAATCAAATTCTTCTTATCAATATATATAAAATCAATTTTAGAATTGTGCTTCATCGATAGTTGAATAAAAACATAATTAATAAACTGAATAAAAAAAATACAACAACTAATTATAGAAAATTTTAGAAGTGATAATACACGAATTTTAAATTAAAACAAACAAACAAAAGCTTTAACTAACAAAGTAATATTATACAAACTTTTAAAAATATATCCGCAAACCTAAACCCAAATTGTAGGATTGAAAACCGCCGGTTCAGCAGTTTGGTTCAAACCGAGTCCATGACTAATTATTACCGATAAATTGTACCATATTTAAACGAATATCTATTTTTATAATAAAAATATAGTAGATTTATGTTTTAGACAAAATAATTTTTTTAGTGATAAATTATTCATCAAAAATCTCAATAAAATATAGATATATTTTGTCACTACTTTTAATTTAATATAGAAAATTAATTGAATTCCCCTTCTTAAAGTTTTTGAGTGTGTATTTGATATTAGTGCATTATGAGAAGAAAGGGAATAAATTTGTAAATAAATTTTAATTTCCATGTCAATTATTCTCAACGTTAATTTTCTCTTACAACTCCACTTTAACAAAAAGTATATAATTTACTTTGTTTTTTCCTCATTGAAAACACATTAATTTTTGAAACTAATGCATAGTACATTGTTTGAATTTATTGGGACGTATATTTATTAATTTGTATGTTCACCAAATGTAACTGAACCCATTTAAAAGCGCCACCCTCTCTCCCTTCTTTTCCTCTGCCTTCTTCACTTCTTCTTTTCATAACCCAAAACAAATCTCAATTCCCACCATGAAGGGAGGAGCGAGGGTGATTGTTCTCCACCCCTCCCTCCACAAGCAAGGCGGCGCCACCACCGCTGCCATCTCCGCCGCCTACCACCACCGTCTTTGGATCCTTGCTTTCCTCTCCATCTCCACTCTCACGTTCCTCCTCACCCACCCCCGGCCACCTTCCGCCGTCCAACCTACCACCTCCATCGCCACCAACCACCTCCCTTCCGATGTCGCCGACACTCTACTCCACTACGCCGCATCCACCAACGCCACCGATCGTATGTCCGCCGTAGAACTCTCCTCCGTCGCCGGAATTCTCCGCCGCTGCTCCTCCTCCTCCTCTTGCAACCTCCTCGTCTTCGGCATCACCGCCGAAACTCTGCTCTGGAAAGCCCTGAATCACGGCGGCCGCACAATCTTCCTCGACGAGAACGAGTACCTCATTGGGAAATTTGAGTCCTCCGTTCCCGGATTCGAAGGCTACGACGTCCAGTACACCACAAAGGTCTCTAAATTCAAGGTATACAGCGCATTTGGGAATTCCTATTTCAAATGATTTTGCCAAACGAAACTTGATAGTAATATTAACATTTATCTCCTTCAACATTAGGATCTCATATCCTCCGCTAAATCCAACCGGAAAACCGACTGCCGGCCGGTTCAGAACCTCCTCTTCTCCGAATGCCGTTTAGGAATCAACGATCTACCCAACCATCTCTACTCAATCCCATGGGACGTAATAATCATCGATGGTCCAAGTGGATACTCACCGAAATCACCGGGAAGGACGTCAGCAATCTTCAGTGCCGGTGTGCTTGCCCGGAGTAAGAGTTGTGGCGCCGGAGAAACCCATGTGTTTGTACATGATTTTGAGAGGGAGGTGGAGAGGGTTAGCAGTGAAGAGTTTCTGTGCAGGGAGAATTTGGTGGAGATTAAGGGCTCTTTGGCCCACTTTGTGGTGGCCCGCATGGAGAGAGATAGCTTTGAATTTTGTACGGAGGGTGGTGGAGACGGGGGTGTCGGTGGCGCAAAGTTGATACCTGGTCAGAGTAATACAGTGGCATCGTCGTAATTAGGAGGATGAATAGGGTTTTTTTGTTTTTGGCTTGGTTTGGGGTTACGTTTTGGATGATTTGATACTATCCATCAACGCATTCAAAATGTTTGAAAACTGTTATAACTGTATTTAATGAAATGAGTAAATTACCTGTCCAGTTGTCCATATGTCGTAAATGTTTCTTCTAATTTTAAAAAATAAAGATTAATTCGTAGAGCATCACCGACATCTAATTTTATAATATAATTATGTATCTAATATTAGTATTGTATGTTTACTGCAAAACAAAAACATTAAATGTTGTGGGATCGTGAAGCTGGAAGCTTCCTTGGTTGTTTGGGTATTTCTGGGTGACGGAATCTCATTCTCCGGCGAGCAAAAGAAGTGGCTTAGCGGGCACGTGAGGCACGTGAGTGGAGCCGGAGTAAATGTGGGGAAGACAGGCGGGTAAGGTTCTTTGTCGGAGTAAAAGCAGTGTGTCGGTGATGTGTAATATAATTACCCAAATGGTTGATAGAGGTATGGGCTGAGTGAATAGTAGAGAAAAGATGTATCTTCCAACCAAAGTTGCCATTCAGTGGGAACAATACAAGATCCACTTTTCCATTTATACTTTATAGTTTATTATTATACCCAGGCCACTAATATCGTCACCTATAATTTCTATCTAAAAAAGGTGACAGAAGTATCCAGTATCCTAGTGTATTATATATAATTGGACAAGATAAAAAAATAGATTACATGACAACGAAATTTTAGTAGATGCTTTAACATAGTTTTTAGGGTTTTACTGTTGGTCCAGTGAAAATGTTACGAATTGTACTATTTTTTTTAAAAAATAATCAAGAAGGTAATATGCTCGAATTAAATCAACATACTTGGTGTCAAAAAATCGACACGGATTACACTGAAGTTGAAACCTTAATCCGTCACTATAGTTTTCTTCATGCTTCTTCCTGTCTTCAATCAATTTTTTTTGAATTTAAATATTATAAACAAGACTAAGATTTCAACCACAAGAAATTGATCCAAATAAGAGAAGGCGACGATCGTATGATAGAGACGCAAATTTGATGCACTCGAGATTTTTATTTATTTATTGAATTTCACAAAAGTCTTTTTTCTTATTTTTGTTTATTGAAATATTCACACTTTTTTAGTTAGATTAGGTTGTAGTTAGATATTTAATATGGGTGAAATTTGAGTTGAAACTGGCAGGAATTGACGGATTTGATTGATATAAAAAAAATTAAAATAAGAGTTTGACTCAACTTCAACGCAATTCGACAATTCAGCTCCTAGCTTCAACGTTGAAGTTGTGTTATTACGGTTAGATTTGATTTCATTTAGTCATTAATTATGATTAACTTATGGAGTTTGAAAGTTATTATCATTTTCGAGTTTAAATTTACATCATCAATCCTTGATTATAGTTAAAAAGTGATAAGTGGTGGAGTTAAAACAATGACAAATTTAAAACTATAACTAAATGAGATAGGGAGATCTCTTCTCCTTCCTTTGTACTTTAATACCAAAAAAAACTTATTTACAGTTCAGTTGTGTGTCCTTCCTTACTTTGTCTTAACCATCGCCAACAAACAATTTTTTTCATCCTTTGATAGAAACTTATTGGCCGCTTCTTCGACCACGTCTCTTCCAATCTCAACCAATATCGTTGCATCGCTTTGACAATATTCTATCTCACTTTTACTTTTCATGGCATCTCTCCCTCCTATTGATGAGATGAATACTTTAACTGTGAAAGATAGAAGAAAGCAAAAATGAGGAAGAGAAGAAAGATATTGCAGAAGAGAGGATGAAATTTGTAGAAGCGATGTGAATCGGCAGTGACCAGAGAGTGTATGCACAATGGAACAATAAGAATAAAAGGATTGCAAAAGCGAGGAAGAGAATGGAGATGTTGGATCGTTGTTAGCGATGAAATGAGAGAAAATGAAGGGAGGCGTTGGTATTGACGTACATAGGAAGGAAAAGAGATTTCACATATATCATTTAGTTATGATTACAAATTTGTCATTGTTTTAACTCCACCATTGATCACTTTTTAACTACATTCAAGAGTTGGGATTAAAAATTCTCATAATAAATATGTTTATATAGGAAGATGTGTTTTCACATGACCCATTTCCCTAGAGCCACATGATTAAAACTAATCAACGTTTGTGATTGTATAGTGTTTATGGTAAGTCTAGAGGGATAGTATTGTTTTTGTATATATTTTCATATTTAAAAATAAGAGAATATCTTTTATATTTATGACTAACGATCAATATATATGAGAATAATTATCAAATAACCAAATTAGTGTCGATCGTTAATATATAAGTAAAATTTTCAAATAACGATCAATATTTATAACTAATGATCAAAATGTCTAAATAATGACCAAAATAACGATTGGTTTTTATAAGTAATGATCAAAATTTTTGAATAACGATTGATGTATATAAGTAATGATAAAAAATATGACTAACGAAATTAGTGTATGACTATCAATCAAAAAATATGAGAGTAGTTTTCAAATAACGAAATTAGTGTCTATCGTTAATATATAAGTTGAGTTTTCAAATAACGATCAAAATGTCTAACTAATGATCAAAATAACGATTGATTTTTATAAGTAACCATCAAAATTTTCGAATAATGATCGATGTATATAAGTTACGATAAAAAAATATGACTAAGGAAATTAGTGTATGACTAACGATCAAAATATATTAGAGTAGTTTTCAAATAACGAAATTAGCGTCGATCGTTAATATATAAGTTGAGTTTTTAAATAACAATCAACATTTATAACTAATGATGAAAATGTCAAACTAATGATTAAAATAACGGTTGATTTTTATAAGTGACGATCAAATTTTGAAATAATGAACGACGTATATAAATAATGATAAAAATTTTATAACTTATAACACGATGAACAAGGAAATAAAATATTTATCTCTCTATTTAATTTTCATAATTAATTTTATATAAAAGAAGATATTTAATTTTTGATTGTATATTTAAAACTCACCCAGAAACTCTTACAGTTGTGTAAATTCTTGAACGTTCATTCAATTATCTTACGGTTGTTAGGGGTTATGTATTTTCACATGACCCCTTCCTTCTCCCTCTATATAGACAAGGTAACCTTTTCTTTTTTTTTTTACCAAACACTCCTTCATTCAAATGGATCATCTTCCGCAATCAACTTACAATTTTCATCATGAAAAAAAGAAGAAGCAAGATTCAAAGAAAACCATAGACCTCGGACATTGGCTAGCCAACTAGTGTGCAACCTTAAGATCGTCTTCTCCTTGAGTTTAGCGAAAATAAAAACGGAGTTCGTCTCACAAATGACGTTGCGCCACCCCTCACTACAACTAGTTTTGTAACCCAAAGAATCGCTTCACCTCCATCCGTTTCAACAATCCTAAAACCTTCCGGAGTCTTAGTAGCAACAAATAACACAAACCCCATACTATTTCGAGTGACAACCCGGAGAACACATATGTCGCCGTTCCTCATTGCCGCATCACAATTTAACTGGACCACACCGTTCGAAAGTCATGACCATGAAAGAACCTTAGGAAAAAAGGAATTTGAGAGATCGAAGCACGAGGAGAAAGGGCGTTAAACTCCAAGACCAGTTTCTGCGCACTTTCGAATGGACTGGTAATCGGTGTGGCAATTCTCAAAAATCCACAAATTTCTAGCCTTCCATACATACCACATAAAGGTCGGGTAAATTACGTCATTGATCCCTAAACTTTGAAACGTTTTTCTTACTAGTCCCTAAAGTTCAAACTTCGCTTACGAAGTCCCTAAACTTTGAAACTTTTTTTACTAGTCCCTAAAGTTTAAACTTCGCTTACTAAGTCCCTAAACTTTGAAACGCTTTTCTTACTAGTCCTTAAAGTTTTAACTTCTCTTACTAAGTCCCTAAACTAATGAATGTTTTGTGTTTATGGCCCTTCCGTCACTCCAAATTGACATGGCAAATGACATGTAAAAAACCATTTAATAATTTGGAATTATTTATATTTTTTTATAAAATAAAAAACACATTTATATTGATAAACATCAAGGTTTAAGAGGATAAAAAATAAAGTAGGGTAAAAGGTAATAATCTACTGCGATTGAATGTTTGATGTGAATCGTGAAATATATTGTTATTTGATGTTAATCGTTATAAATTTATAAGAAATTTATAAATTTCTTATAAATTTATAACGCGTAACATCAAATAGCACTAGACTACTAGGAAAAAAAACAAAATAAAAGCTTAATATCATCAAATAACAATAGGTTTATATCTTAAACCCTAATTTGTAACAATATATTTATATATACACCAAAGTTGCATATGAATTGCTGATGTGACACGCTAAGAATCCAAAATTTAAGCCAAATAGTCATACATTACTAAAATGTCACTCCTCTAAAAATGTTTGTTTTAAACCTATTTTCATTTTTACTAACAAATAATAATATCAACAAAATCCATCAAATTTTGTGATTTTCAGTCTTAATTAACAATTTTCATTTTTTTATCCAATATGGTTGTTTTTTTTTTTATATTTGAATTTTAAATTTTTGATGTTTATAAGTCATATATATATATATATATATATATATATATATATATATATATATATATATATATATATATATATATATATATATCAGATTTGGTGATTTTCAATTTTAAAGTTTTCACTTTAAAATTTTATTTATTTTTAAGGGTATAATATTCACTAGCAATTTCAAATTTTTAATTTTTAGTTGTTATTTTGCAATTGACGTGCTTTAAGTTTATAATGATTCAAAATTATTTATAATATTTAAAATTAAATATATTTATTGACGGGACGGGATTGCTATTCTTATGAAATTCCGTCGAGATTGAGACAAGATCTGGACCGGGATACGATCGGGATTTGCGAGATTTATTTTCACCTTTTTTATGTGTATTAAAGTACTCATGCACATCACGAGTCTTAAACTAGTTAACATCAAACATTCAATCACAATATATTATTAACTTAAACCTTCTTTTTATCCTATTAAACCTTGATGTTGATTATATTGTTGTTTTATCCAAATATATATATATATATATATATATATATATATATATATATATATATATAAAATGTCAACTCATTAAATGATTTTCACATGTTATATGCCACGTCAATTTAGAATAACAGAAGGGTCATGAGCGCAAAATATTCATTAATTTAAGGACTTAGTAAGAAAAGTTTAAACTTAAAGGACTAGTAAGAAAGACGTTTAAGAGTTTAGGGGCTTAGTAAGCGAAATTTAAACTTTAAGGACTAGTAAGTAAAACGTTTTAAAGTTTAGGGACTTAGTAAGCGAAATTTAAATTTTAGGGACCACTAAAAAAAACGTTTCAAATTTAGGGACCAATGGTGTAATTTACCCCGTAAAGGTCATCCATAGTTGGATCTCATTGTTGGACGCCTTATCCGCATCAGATCGAATCATTGTTCCACCGATCTCACCTGCACTCGCGTTCTATCGAGGCAAGGAGCGTTTAATGTAACCTTAATTAAAAGCTATTATAATAGAACAAAAATATGATGATAAGAGCTCATATGATGAAAGTCAAAAAGAGAAACAAATAAAATAGTGCCAACTACTGCACCAAGATATCTTCCGTAACCGTAGAAAACAATAAAATTAAACTTAAATTTCTCAATTGATAAGAAAATGCAGAAGACATATACAAAGAAAAGGGTATTCCCATTGTTGCCAAAGCTAGTAACTGAGATCAACTGGGATCAATAGGGAATCGAAAGATCGATGAAAAATAAGATTAACAAGACTGTTGGTGAGAGGGGTCGAAGGTATGAAATTCGGATGTTTGTTCGGATGTTTCTTCAGTAAAGTCTTTGTGGCCACTCAGAAATGGACAAAGATCCAAATTCCATATAGTCGAATCCTATCCGACAACAATCCCATTAATTTTCTTATTGTTTCTTTGTATACTGATTCCAAATCAAGCTTGGTAACCAAGTTATAATCTTTATTGTCGTTTTGGCAACCTAACGTTTCACGAACTAATCGGCTTTATTCTCAAGGTCCGTCGAGTTACACAAATTCGAGGTACGTCAAATTACACTTATATGGTCTCAATTAAATATTTAGTTTACAAATTTGAAAGAGTAGCATTAGATCAAACACAAAGTACATTGAGTTACACAAGTCAAATTTGAAGTATTTCAAACATTATCAAAAATATCAATAGCATGAGTAGCATTAGAGTTAATCAAACATCATTACACACAATAGCCAAAGTATTTTCATGCATAAAACATTGCTATCATTCAACGTCATAATAAGGTAGCATTACATCTAGCACTACCGTCAAGTGCATAAACTTTTATAATGTTGTATGCCTAATTTTTATGCTATATCTCAGTCTAGAATTTGATTGCTTATATGTTTAATAAATTTTCCTAGTTCTGTAAACAAAAAGTAGAGTTTGAACACCCACAGCACCGTACAAGAGAGCACATAAGCCAAGCCTTGAATATGCAATTTTCAGAAGGATGTATACACGAATAACCTATACATCCGTGTAACACAATCACAGTCTCAAAGCGTACCTCGTGGATAGTTGTGTCCTTGGATGCAGCAAGCTCTGCATCAAGAAATAGGGGTTGCCCAGACGTATAAAAGTCCATGATTGCAGCAAAAATCTCTGGCTTTAGATTATCACATGATACATCATCAGACTTGGTAACAATTATGAAATCAGAGCCAAAGAAAACTCGTGTAATTCCTGCTTACATGGTAGAAGATGAATAATTGGGCTTTTTTGACAAAGATTAAGCCTCGTCGGAGATGGGGAAGATCGGAACTTCATCGTGATCTTGTAATGCAATCAAGTATGATTCATCGACGCTCCATTCAATCGTCAATTGAGCATCGTCTTCGTTATCCATTTCGATTGAATCGTCGATTGAGCAAAACCGGATATACAGTGTTCTACCGTTGAGTTAGATTTTAGGGTTTTTGTTTTTATTTATTTATTTTTGTTACCCTTATACCCCTTTGATTTGTCTTGTTTATCATATTTTGGCTTGTTTTATATATTTTGGCTATATTAGTATAACAACTAATCGTCGATTGAGCAAAACCATGCACACTATACATGTACGCTTTCTAAACGTACCTGTGAAAAAATATCTTTAAGATCAAAATAGAAGGGCCTAGTTGATTTTTGAAATAACAAAAGGCACTATTAAGAATATCGGTTGCTTATTCTTGAAGAAATTAGAGAAAAGCGGTGTTTTAATAATTCATCAATTATGGAAACACTAAATTATACTTATTGTGTATATATTTTTAGGATCCTTAAATAAACAACAAAATAAACCAAATAATAGCACACTATCTCTAAATAAGATTCTATGTATAACAAAAACATTCTCTATTAATTTACCCTACACAAAATCAATAATTTTGGCAATGTCGTATCCGTTACTTACATTCCCTCTTCTCTCCATCAATGCTCCCTGGAAAGAGTAACACTATAATCAGTCTTACCTATTTATGTTATCTAAGCCTATCGATAAGATTAAACCTTATATTCTGGATATTTTAATATAACAACTAATTGTTATTAGTCGTACGAGTCAAATTCTTTAACCATCACCTGAACTACGTAATTTGCGGGAGTAGTTTTGACTTTTGTCTTACGGTTATGACTACGCTTATAGTGTGCGTGGTTATAATCCTAAGGTAAAAATCAAAACTACGCACACGAGTTGCGTTGTTCAGGTGATAAAGATGTTTTTCGCTGGTACGTTTAGAAAGCCTGTTGCTTTGTAATAGATTACGTACCATGTATACAAATAAGCATATAGTTTATCATATTTTTATTTGATAATATGAACATATTTGAAATATTTTTATTGTAAGACCTGAGTTTTTTGGGACGTTGTCCCCATGTCGATCATGCTCGCGCAGAAACTTTCTAGGAGGTCACTCATCTTGAAATTGCTCCCACACGAGCACGCTTAACCTTAGAGTTATTTGTCTTCACTCTACCACTTGAAAATAAGAATTCTTGTTAACATGGGTAGCAATTCCTGACATCCACGTCAGGTCAAGTATCGTCCACCGAGCCGAGTGACCACCTACTAGGACGAGCACACTCGTAACTCAAGGTTAGTTCTTATATCATCTGTAAGACTTGAGGTCTTTGGGATGTTGTCCCCGTACTCGCGCAGAAAACTTCCATGAGCACGCTTAACTAGCCTCTAGAGTTATTTGTGTGCAAGCATGTTGTTAGAAGTGAATCACTTAATAAAAGATAATAACAAGATTTTTGTGCAAGCATGTTAGTGTGTTTATTTTCCGTATTTATGTGTGTTTGTTGTATTGTAGTATTCTCTGATACTTAGGATTTCTAGTAAACGGTTTTTACCCGTCGCCTATCCGTCCACTTTTCCTCTCTCCCATCTCTCTCACGAACTTCCTTCTAGACACACCGGTGCCATCTAACCTTACCCACTACAATCCCTACGGGCTACGGCCACTCCCACCACGCTCGATGTTGTACCCCACCTGCCTGTTCTTCCTCATCCTCGACGCGTCGCTTCCCTTTGCCCACACTTGGCGTTCATGTAGTTTTCGAAACCGGGTTTCCGTACTGGTAATTAGGGTTCGGGTGTATTTGCGTTTTAGTAAAAAGACTAGATAGACTTCATGTTTCCCTTATCGTATGCATTGTTGTTGAATACTTTATTATTATTTGAACATCTGCACTAATTTAAAGGATTTGTTGATTAACTAGTTGTGCCTTGTTGTAAGTTACATGTAACATTGATGTCAACCTTAGGCTGGGACCCACTGTGAGGTCCTAGCCAGTGACATCCCGAGTTCTCAGAATTTGGGATGTTACAACATGATATCAAAGCTCTAGGTTGACAACAATGGAACTTGTAATCTTCTAAAAAAGTCGAATAAAAATAGAACCCGAAAAGGGATCTAGTTTTCAAAAATGAAATTCAAAGTTAAATTTCATGCATAGTCGGGATGGATAGTCAGTACGGAAATCACCACTCCTCTCCGCATATCTCGGCAGTATAGTAAGTTAGTTTTAGTACTTTATTAGAATTAATAGTATGATACTTATAGTCGCACATCTTGTATAGATGGTGCTTACTAGGATAGTCACCGATCCGGGTTGTAGTGGAAGGTAATTACCTCTTCACCCTTCCTAAACGTGCTAGGAATAATAGGGCTCTTCAGGTAAAGCACATAGAAGTAAGGATAGACCTTGAAAAGGAGAGAAGACAATATCGTGATGACATATACGGGTTACTAGTAAATGAACCAAGGTTGAAGATGAAACAGATGAGAGTACGACTCCACTGCGTACCAGACACTTCGAGGACACCACTAGCCGACTCAATCCACATCTCGAAGGGATCTCCAAAGTTTAGAGAGTGATCCTGGATTTCATAAATGCAAATGTTGAGTGACATTCCCAATAATACAAGACCAATTGACGGAACTATGATACCAATGACAACTCTAAGCTACATCCACGGGAAGGAAGCGTAAGTAAAAATGGATATGGACAGGATGCGGGTTCAAACAAGGACGTCCACTGGACAAAGACTCAAGACGCCGACGTCAAGAGATCCTACAAGGAAATTGTGATGGGATGGGAACAATGTCATAATGATTAGATGAATGCGGAGACAAGTCAGCACGTGGCGCTTGTGAAGTGTGGTCATGTCGGTTGGACGGCGTAAATGAGCTTGATAAGCTTATATCGCTCGCACTGGGAGAGAAGCGTGTGTCGTGAAGTGCATCAGAGAAGCCAACGGAAATAGGCAAGTTCGTGGGATTGGGTTTCGGAGAGGGAATCAACAGTGAAAGGTCGGGAGAAGGTAAAGTCTAGGAGTTAGCGCAACATGAGTTATTTGCTCCGGAGATCGGCCCTCTAGGGGTGGGCAAGAACGTTGTGGACTATAGTGTAATATAATAACCAAATGTGTCCTTTGGTATTAGCCTAGAAAAGGCTCATTTCAAGTACTTGGAAGAGCCTAATACATGTGTACTGAGGAAATCGGAAACGACCTTCTCAAATCAGCTACTTGATGGAAGGTAACTACGCACTAATGGGGAAAAGACACCGACTAGAATAGAAGGAAACAACCCTGCTAAGAAGAACTTGAGGAGCAGAAGAAGGTGATTATCCAATCTATTATTCAGGTAAATGGAAGGAATTTGGGAACGGGCATAATGTTGTGCCAAGTTGGACTAATGGTGTGCCCTCACAAAGGAAAGCTGAGTTTCAGTAGTCAGACATCGCCAATGAAACCCTCATAGGAGAATGAGGCTACAAGAAACCGTAAGGTTGAGAGTAATGATACATGCTCAGAGGTGAAGATGTCACCACCTTTGACAATTACTCGTTTGGTCGGACGAGTATAGCCAAGGAATGTAGTTGGTCGGAGAGGATATAAATTTAGAGAAGATTTCGGTGATAGACAAGTTTACTGGGATATTCAAAGGAACGTTAACCTCGGTATAGAGTTGGAGCCTGGCACGAGACCGATCTCGAAGGCTCCCTACCACATGGCACCCATTGAGATAGTAGAGTTGAAGAAGCAGTTGTAGGAACTAGCTGAGAAAGGATTCATCGGACCGAGTGTTTCTCCATGGGATGCCCAGGTATTGTTCGTGAGGAAGAAGGATGTATGTATGAGGCTATGCATAGGTTATCAAGAACTGAACCGGGTGACTATCAAGAATAAATACTCGTTGCCCCGCATTGATGAGTTGCTAGATCAGTTGCAACGGGCCTCCGTCTTTCCCCGGATTGACTTGAGATCGGCATATCATCAGTTGAGGGTGAGGGAACAAGAATTTCCATAGACGGTTTCTAGACACGATACGGCCATTACGAGTTTGTAGTGATGCCATTAGGTTCACTAACGCACTAGCCGTGTTTATGGAGTTGAGGATTTGGGTATTCATCGACTACTTGGACCAGTTCATAGTGGTGTTCATTGATGACATCTTAGTGTACTCGCGGAGCAAAGATCAGCATGCAAGACACTTGAGGATAGTGTTATGAGTACTACAGGACAACGAGTTATATGATAAGTTGTCAAAGTGTGAGTTATGGATGTCAGCGGTGGCTTTATAATCCACGTAGTCACATTTGACGGGATCAAGGTCGACCCGGACAAGATCGAGTCAGTATAATCGTGGCAACCTCCGAGGAATGTTAAGGAGGTACCCAGTTTCTTGGGGCTAGCAAGTTACTACAGACAGTTTGTTGAAGGGTTCTCAGTAATTGCCCGACCCCTCGCTTGTCTATGGAGGAAGACTACCCGCTTTGTGTGGTCTGAACTCGGTCAAAGGAGTTGAAGAAGAGGTTGACCTATGTTCGCTAATTTATGACCCTGCAAATTCTTATCAATAATGATAAATATTCACAAGTTCATAAAACACGATATGCTTTAAATTTATCACTCGTAATAATAACTCAATAAGTAGCGAACCCACAGTGTATGGATCGTACGAAATAGAGCAAGTATTCCAAAGTCGAACACAAAGACTAGGTGGTTCAATATGCAGTTATGATAAGAAATAGTGTAGATATAAACTAAGAAATATAAGGGAAAAGTAAGGGAAAGAAGATCTATCTTTTTGGAAGATTTTTGGTTGTTCGTAATTGAATATTATATTCAATTAAAAACAGTTTAATAAAACAAATAAACAAAGAAGAGATAATCAAATATATAGAAGAATGGATTCCAAGGGTTCAAGATCATTGTTTATGACATATGGACTCAGGATAACTCGTAAGGCTATGGTAGAAAGCTACAGGAATAAACGTTTCTCCAGTGATGATCTATTACCGGGTAAGTCGCAAGATCATCTAATTCCAATCTTAACTACCTATTACCGGGTAAGTCTCAACATATCTAGTATGAAAATTCAGCACAAAGCGGATTCTCTAACTAAGGACTAAGTAACCCCTTACCGGTAGTGGCGGAGCCAGAAGCTTTGTTTAGAGGGTATATAATACCATCTAATATTAAATTTTTATTGTTTTTATAACTCCTCATACTCCATTTATTTGAATATTATATCCCTTATATATATATATACCTAGTTTAAAATTACTATGTTAAAATTATAGGTCGTTAAAATACCTAGTTTAAAAATACACGTCGTTAAATGTCTAGGTTATAATTATATGTTGTTAAATTATTAAGTCAAAATTATAGGGATTTAATAATATTAAAATAATAATTTTATTTGTCTAACTTTTAAACTCCATTATAGGAAGTCAATGATCTTAATGAATTCTAACAAAAAATTACCATCTATTTAGATTAATCACGAACGTCCATCTAAATCAATTTAACGGATATTAAGAGTTCTTACTCTCTACTTTAAGAAAAGTTCATACATGATCCTTTCAATATATATATATGTATTATTTTATATATATAAAATTTTATTTTTTTAATAATCCGGGCCGGACAAGCAGCCCGACCGGACTTTGCGCTCTGTACAGATCCGGCCCGGATGTCCAGTCATCTCGTACTTTTCGGCCCAATCGGACTTTTTATTTTTAGGTCGGGACAACCTGGGTGTATCGGCCTAATCCTGATGAATTTTCCAACTTAATACGGTTGTTTAAAAAATATGACTAGATGAACCTGTCCTTTAAAAATATATCTATCTAATTTATAAAAATTTAAATTATGATTTAGAATCTTAGATGTTAATACGGTTGTTTAAAAAATATGACTAGATGAACTTGTCCTTTAAAAATATATAACTAATTTATAAAAATTTAAATTATGATTTAGATGATAATTTCAAAGAGTAAATATATACTTAGGGGATATTTTCGAAGATAACCTAGAAAAATCAGGCAAATATATATGTTCCAATCAATCAAGAGATAAGATTCATAAGAAGAATAAAATATTTGGGCTCCGTTTGGTTTGACTTGAATGGGGATCTCCAAATTATCAATAATCCAAGAAAAATAGTTATCCCGCAATTTAATTTCATCCTTTTCATTTCAATCTACCAAACACAACTTACCAGTCAATTATTAGGATAAACTCTGTCAAAACATTAGTGATTATATTCAAATAAATTAATGCTGGCACTAGTTGTTTATTTTAAAATTTGATTTTAAAATTTTAGGCTTTGCTTCTCTGACTCGGAGTCTATCGCAATTAATTCACACCTAACCCAGTAATCCCTTTCCCCTTTATTATAAAATCTCGCTTTATCCCTCCCTCTTTTCTTCAACATCTTCAACCATGGCGAATTCACTAATCTTCCTCGTCCTCCTGGTCGCCGCCCCTCTCATCTCCGCCCTTGACATGTCCATCGTCCGTTACGACGAAGAGCACCACATCACCTCTTCTTCGGCAAGATCCGACGCCGATCTCCACCATATTTACGAAGCATGGCTGGTGAAGCATAATAAGAACTACAACGCCCTTGGAGAGAAGGAGAAGCGTTTCGAGATCTTCAAGGACAATCTGAGGTTCATCGACGACCACAACGCTGCCGACGACCGGACGTACAAGCTCGGCCTCAACAAGTTCGCCGATTTGACTAACGATGAGTTCCGATCCATGTATTTGGGAGCCAAGATGGATGTGCAAGGAAGACGGAACTTGAGGTCAAAGACAGCCGATCGGTATTTGTTTCGCTCCGGCGACAAGTTGCCGCAATCGGTGGATTGGAGAGAGAAAGGCGCCGTTGCTGCGGTGAAGAATCAGGCCCAATGCGGTGAGTTTGCTTTGTCTGTCCTCTATATTTAGGTTGTAGTTTGTTTAAAGTTGAAATTTTTTGAAGTTTGATGATAATTTTCTGGAATTTGGTTCCGCGTGAGTTGGGTTTGTGGTCTTTGTGTCATTCAATTTTTCCACGATGTTGCGTGATGGTGATCTGCTACTGCATTGTTCCCCTAATTTCTCGGCGTTGACCAAAAAATTAAAGGAAAAAGATACATTTTTTTGAAGGAAACAGAGGTGATTAGAAAAATATTGATGGGCGATTACTTGGTAATTTGTTTCTTTTCTGAGATTTATCGGCCAAGGGCTACTACTACCGAATATGCCCCGATGATAATTCTCTTGATGTTTTTTAATGTATGGGGAGGATAAAGGTCTTGATACATCAATTTGATGCCCAATTCTTTTGCTATCATTTCAATCCAATAGCATCTGTAGGAAGGAACCGTCAAATGGTATTCAACTTAAATTATATATTTGGAAGAAACGTTCAATATTTTTATGATGATGACCTGACAATTGGTGGATGATCATTGGCTTTGATACTTTCCAATCAAAAAAATGTCATTGTTTGTTCCACGGAGTGATCCTTTTGGCCGTTTTTCTGTTGTTGCTTTAATGTTAATCATATATTCATCTGGAAAGGTTTATTGACAATTTTATCTGTTTTAACTGAATACAGGGAGTTGTTGGGCGTTCTCCACAATAGCTGCTGTTGAAGGCATAAACCAGATTGCTACTGGTAATCTGACCACTTTGTCAGAGCAAGAACTCGTCGATTGTGACAGGACCTACAATGCAGGATGCAATGGTGGTCTCATGGATTACGCCTTTGATTTCATCATCAACAATGGAGGTCTTGATACAGAGGAGGACTATCCTTACACTGCCAAAGACGGCACTTGTGACGAGTATCGGGTGTGTATGAGTGTTTTTCTGTTTGTCATCAATGGGTCAACTAAAATGTTTGTAGGTTCTTGAACTTTTTTTTTTCCCTTTCTTGCAGAAAAATGCTAAGGTTGTTACCATTGATGGATACGAAGATGTTCCCAAAAACGACGAGCATTCGCTCAAGAAAGCGGTTGCTGGCCAACCTGTCAGTGTTGCCATTGAAGCCGGAGGAAGGACATTCCAGCTTTATCAATCAGTATGTTTATTTCACATGTTTCTTTCAGCTTACCCTTTAATGGAACACAATCTTAATATAATCATGTCACTATAGGGCGTGTTTACTGGGAGCTGCGGTACACAGCTAGACCATGGTGTTGCTGCTGTTGGGTACGGAACTGAAAACGGAGTAGACTACTGGATTGTGAGGAACTCGTGGGGCGCTGACTGGGGTGAAAACGGTTACATTAAAATGGAACGTAACTTAAAGAAAGACAGCACAGGTAAATGTGGTATAGCAATGGAGGCTTCATATCCAATCAAGACAAGCGTAAACCCACCGAATCCCGGTCCATCTCCTCCATCTCCCCCACCTGCACCCGCTAACGAGTGCGACGAGTACACCACTTGCCCTGCTAGCAGCACGTGCTGTTGTGTCTACCAGTATGGCGACTACTGCTTTGGCTGGGGTTGCTGCCCTCTTGAATCAGCCACTTGCTGTGATGATCACTATAGTTGCTGCCCTCATGAGTACCCTGTTTGCGACGTTGATGCCGGAACTTGCAGAATCGTAAGTCACCCCTACGCCTTGATTTGAGATTCTGTATTGAGGGTCGTTTGGTTTTAACTCCGGAAACGGAAGCAAAATCTAAATGAATCCAGTCCATATGTATACCCTTATACATATGGGGAAAGCAAATGCATTTTGCATTGAAAACACGGGAAATGATTCGAAATAATTTTATGAAAAGGGTACACATATAGAACTAGATTCATTTTCATTTTGGGGTTACATATATGAACTAGATTCATTTTTATTCCGTTTTTGGAGTTACAATCAAACAAGAGCCTTAGTCTGATGAAACATGTCCTAATTGAGAGTCTTTGTTTATGATTCTAACAGAGCAAGGACAGCCCGATGAGCGTAAAAGTGATGAGGAGAACACCCGCCACTCTTCTGCCAAAGGTCAGAATCGTGTGAGGAGGCTCCGAGGATTGATCTGTGCATACGATCAGAATGAATGGAGGTGGAGATTGTTGAATAAGAGAAGTGGAAGAATTCAGTGTTGGTAGATCGAAGTTATATTACTCTCCACCATTTGCATTCTGCATGTATATAGATTTATACACAGATTGAATCAAGCACAGATGAATTGTTTGCCTTTTTAATTTATGAAAGGATTTGACACTTTCCAGTGTAAAGAAACGAACTACTTTGGAAAATTTCCTCATTTGAAAATTTGATTCTCATCCAATTTGTGCATTTGGCGGTGATTCTGTGATATTTTCTGCTTTACTAATTTCCAGCTCAAAATCTGCAATCTTTGTACTCCATCGTATCCTTATAAGCCGCCTAACATAGCACATGCGGTCCCACCATTACAAGTTGCGGAAGCAATACGCAGTTCCTCTTAGTAAGCGTCTTTCACATGCTTAGGGGTTGCCTAGTTGCTTACACATTTAACATGTGAAGACAAACAGTTTCCAGCCGGAAAACTGTATCCTACATTTATTTTTACATAAAGAGGATAATAATTTAGGCATGATTGTAGGAGGGTGGATCATGTGAAATTACTGTTGTGAATTTATCCGCTATGTTATTGACTTTTCATAAGATATGACATGAATATGCTATGTTATTGACTTTTCATAAGATATAACATGAATATGCATAAAAGCAGACAAAACAAGATATATATTTGAAATAATAGGGTTGATTTTCAATAGGATGTTTCCAAATGTTTCAAAATTTAGATTGAGTTGATGAACATGAAATCATCTTCTTTAATTTAGATGTTTTATTTTCATCTCTCGTGCTTTCAATATTCGATCTCTAAAGGATGTGATTTTGCAGTAGAATATATGTGATCCCACATTATCCATAGTCATAGCAATTCTCGATGTAATACAATCTCTCAAAATGTAACCAAATGCACAACGGTTATTACTATGTTTAGAGGCGTTGAAATTGAGCTATGTGTTTCCAAAACTTAAAAGTATTTATATTTATATGTACCATTTAAAAAACTCTTCCATACTCTAAATGTAGATTCAATAATGCTTTCATTTCCATGATGTGTCTTTCCCTATTTTATAGTTTCAAATACGAGTTTTTGTTATATACTTTTTTTCAGTTACCTTCACTTAAATCTTATTTGGTTCATCAATTATTTTTCAGAAGAGTTTCATTTGTAGAGCTTTGTTATGTCTTTTGTATTTTTTTTTCCAATAACTACACATCCTATTTCTTTTGGTTTACAAACTTTATCTCAAATAATTAGAGCGTGAAAATTGGCTCCATTATTCAAAAATAATTGTCCATTGATTTGATATAGTTCTTTATAGATGGTTATCAGAATCATGCAAAACTTTTGCATGATGAAATTGGAATTTACATTCAGATTGACTTGGATGGCGATTGTTCTACCTTTTTGGGTATGCAAAGGTGCTTTTCATAGCTACTCTCTTGACCTACAATAACATCATTGATAACACTTTTATTCACTTGTTCGTTGATAGTTGGACATCCTAGAAAATTTTTTCAAACATATGATTGTTGAGATGTCAAGATTTTTGTCGTAGTGTTCTTTGGACCAAGTTTTCAACATTTCATTTGATTTGAAAAGCTGATTTGTGATAGTTCACTTTTATCCGTATCTTTACAATAATCGAATTTGTGACGAATACTATTATACATCTTCAAATGGAAGGAAAGGTACGATTGATCATGTTGGTGATGTAGGGAAGCCAATTAGTTTTTGTTTTTATCTTTCGCTCTTTTTAAAATATATTTCTAGCTAATCATGCTCCAAAGTTGAATAGGTACGACCGTATCATACAAATGATTCTAATTACAAGAATCATTTAATTATTTTTTCCAAATACGGCTACAAATTGTTTAATTATTTTTTACAACATTATTTTTCAAAATACTAGATTATAATTAGACCAGGACAAAAGCGGGTTAAGCTTAGATCATAACTAAAATTCTACTCATAAGATGATGGTCGTCCCATCTTGTCCGGGCCTCAAACGTTGCCCATGTCCACCAATTAAAAAGCACTACTAACGTCGAAGGTCTTCGTCAGGTGTTGGAATCACATTTAGATTGTGGTCTATACTTGATAAAGAAGCAGCGATGGGTTGCCGGCCCGACCAACATGTACCTGATTTTGCATTTCCCCCCCTAGATTTATCATACAAAACAAGTAATATAATGTATTTAACACAATTTTACAATCCAATTATATCTGCATGGTGCACTACCAATAAAAAAATTCAGCAACAATCAACACGCAAAAAACACAATCCAAATACGTGAATAACAACAACTACAATTGTAGTCAAATTATCCATGCAATCTGGTATTACAAACGAGTATAACTCATCAAAATATTCAAACAAAACTAAATAAAAATACAGAGTAGGTGACACTCAAAACAAACTAAATTATATATATGTATACATATATAATTGTACAGGGACCATACTAGTCCGCGGGCCAAAACATTTATCCATACCCGTCTCATTAAAGCCGGATCAAACCCGATTCAAACGGGCCAGCAGTTCATACCCATGTTTTCTTTTGAACGGACGAACCGAATTTGCAAATTATGGAAAATAACTTAATTTGAATTCTCACATTCTTTCCTTTATTACCATTTGTGATAGTTCATATGTTAGAGCCTTACACGTTTGTCATTGGTATCTTCATCTTGGGTTAAGATGGAGAATAATTGCTTGACTTTCTCACGTTCCTTCCTTTATACCCTTTGTCCCAGCAAGTTTTTATGTGCATGATTATGTATTTTGTTCAATTCTTTTTACAATACTTCCGCATAAACTCGAACATAAGCTATAAACATTTGATCTATGAAGCATAAGTTTTGTTTCTACCCAAACTTGTCTCACGATTTCCCGTGTGTAACGCCCTTAGATTACACCTAGCAAAGGTAAAGATGGTCACAAATGTGCTTAGTTTGATATACATATACTATAGTTAAATTGAAATATGTTGATTGCTTGCCCCCGGTTTCCAAAGTACATATATGCTATGTTATATGAGTTGTCAATAAAGATCTTGGCCATGCTCACTTTTTTTGATCATTGATTTACACCGTTTTATAGATGGTTTTCCTCTAAATCAAACTAAGCACATTTGTCATCTAGTACGTAGTACATTGATGTTCTCTTCAAAGCCAATAGCTACTCCAATGGCCTCAGATTTTGACTCCATTGTTTCATCTCCGCCATTTAAAGATGGTCACCTTTATCGTAATATTGTAGGCAATCTGTAGTATATAACATTCACTCGACCAGATGTTTCATTTATTGTGAACTAGCTTAATTCCCGTACCTTGTACGGATTTGTAATAAAAAAGATAATGTTATTAATAATATAAAATATCATATAATATAAAATTTAGGTAAAATTTACATTTAATTGATGATAACTATAAATAATTTTTAACAAAATCCTATAAATAAAGCATGCAAAGATAACTAACACAAATATTAATGAAATTTTATGATATATCTTATTATATAAATAGTGCATATAATCAAGATTTAATATTAAGTGATTTTTAAATAAAAAATACTATAAACTCAAATTGTATCTTAATATAATATTAATCTTTCTCTCAATCCCTTCAATATATAGTTTCTTTCCAATTAGGTGTATCCTAATTCCTAATATACATTACATATATCCACTACTTTCTAATAAAGCGTAATAATTTAATGCATATAATAAATTAAGATTCAATTATTTTATAAGGTCTAAATATAGTGCTCGAGAATCAGTAATTACTAAATATATATAATATATAATAGGATAGTTTGTGAGGAAAAAATGAGGTGGCATAATCTTACGATGACATGTAGCGAAAAAATGAGGTGGATTAACAGGAGGACAACATGTGGCAAAAGTTGAGGTGTTTCGATATGGGAACGACACGTGACTTTAGCCACTTCTGTTTTAGTATTATACTAGCTTAGTTCTCGTACCATATACGGATTTGGTTTAAACTAATCTGTTATACTTATGATCCAAGCTATTGTGATAATAGGAAAAAAAAAAACTTAATTATAAATATTAAAAAAAATAATAAGTTAGTAGAGTGAAATGAGCAATATGTTCATCTTTATATATAATAATGATGTTAAGTGTTTACAAACAAAATTATGATAATTTTTTATTTTTTTATAAATATCATAAGTGGTAAATATGTGGTAAATATGGTATAGTTATGAGCATTTGGGATCAATATATATGATTTTCCGTAATTTCCATATTGTGTTAGGAAAACTTATTTTCTAATATTTTTTATAATATAGTATTTCTAAATATATAATATTCCAAATCTCAAATTAGGATATAATACATATTAATATCTTCATTAATATGCATAATATTTTTTGTGAAATTAAAATAATGAGGTGGCCTAACCTCAAGACGACATATGAAAAAATATGAGAGGGATTAATGTAAAAATGACACGTGACGAATTTAATGTGACGATATTTACTTTTGTTTTAGTATTATAAATATAGTTGATAGTAGATTACGTTTGTCAACATATGTATCCTTTTCTCCAACCCTTTGGCAAGATGTCAAAAAGATTTTGTGTTATCTCAATGCTACAACTAATATACAATTCCATATCTCTTCTAGTCGTCAACACCTATAGTTTATTTTACGGCCCAAACTTAGTCTCTTAATACTCAAAGAAATACACATTGTGGCCAAATCATCCACTAAAATAGAATATCGAGCTCTAGTTCAAGGAACATATGAACTCCTATAGTTGCAATCCCTGTATTTTGTTCGATTAACTACTTTACGATCCTGTATGTGCCTACGATAGCGGCAATCGTCGGGTGATACTAACACACCTCACACAAGCCAGTTATACAAGGCTAATGGCATTATATAAACGATTCCCTAGTAATTTTCCTATGTAATAAGATTGGGACACTTCTTCGCATATATCCTTGAATGTAGTAAAAAATCCTACCATAATACCATGTAATGAGAAAGTGAAATATTATACCATGTAATGCAAAATTGAAATATACTTATATACGTGAGATTCAGTTTTTGTCTTTAGTATTTCTTGTACTTAACCCTTTTTGAAACTATATTTTGATTTAGGGATTTGAAATTGATTTTGTTGAGAGGGAGACATGGACCAGTTGTAACGGGTTTGAGAAAGAGACCTTGCAGCTATTAACCGAGGTTGACATAAATGATTTTAGGTAGTTAGTTATTAACGGAGTTGTATAATAGGTTGTTAAATAAAAAATATAAAAAATAAAGGTTGTTATGTGAAAAATGAGATAATATAGGGTGGTTATATGTAATTTATTTCTCGGACTACCTTTATTTTAACTTATCCAGATATTCCTTTTAAAAAAAAATCGAATTAATGAAACATTCAATAATTGGATTGGACCGGATCATCATTTAATGACCAATTAACATTGTTAGTGGAGCTACACTTTATCACCAAGATAAGATATTCCAAAATCACCCATAATTATCCACACTTATGCTATACTCAATCACTTCTCTAAATCATCCGTTGTGTCATACTCGTAAATATCTAATTTAAATTCTCCTATATTACTTCCACCTATTAGACAAAAATCAATCAATCACACCTCCTAAAAATCACGTCCTTCTCTCCACATACCCATATAAATACCCATAAATATCCACTTTTACTTCATGAAAATATAAAAGGACTTTAAATTCCAAGATCTAACAATTAAATGTAACCGTGTAAATATCAGATATCCACCGTTGCTTACGTTGGTGAAATAGTAGCTAGTCAACCATGGATTATCATTATTTATGGATGGACGGCTCAGATCCATCTTCGTCTGACCACCGTAAGCCCTGCCCCTTCGCACTTTACAACTCACCCTTTCTCTCCTTCCAAATTCAAAGTCATCCATCTGTCCCACTACTAATTCTCGGAGCTTTGTCCTCTGGTGATTCGGTCGGTCCTCGTTGAACATCGGTTACGGTTTTCGGAGCTTGTTATCGCTGTAACAAGCTAGGTATTATGCTTAACCTTCTTTTTGCTATGAAACTCCCTGGATTTTGATGTGTTTCAGTCATCAGATGAGCTTAAATGATTGTTTATATTCCAAATCCTCTTTGTTTCCCCTTCTCTGTTTCCAATAACGTTTGTTCGTCTCCGATTTAAGATGGAGAGGTCAGAACTAATTGTTAATGTTCTTTCGTGAAAATTGAGCTTGTTTGGGTTAACTGAGTTGAATTTCAAGTTAATTCCATTCTTTTGTTTACTGACTTTCATAGGTGTATGCTGGACCGACTGTTGAATTTATCATTTGCACTTTATGAGCCGTGAGAAGATCCTAAACTTATATAATTTGGTACAGTTATTTGTTTAAATCCAAACCAGTCGGTGGAAGGTTGTCCAGCTAGTGTGATTTCGGAAAAAGGTTTTCCCTAGGAAGATCAACTATTAACTGGTTGATTTCGTCTCCAATTGTTTAGAATAGCTTATCTTGGAAGCCGTACATGGTTACTTCATAAATCTCATGCCGCGTCATAAAACATGAAATCATTTTTTAAAAGTGAATTTTTGTCTTAAGTATGAAAACGCCATACTTGCTTAGTTAGGTCAGATACCTAATAGTTTATTCAACTCCTTTCATGAATTTTGTAATGTGCTTAAAATGCAATGAAATGTAAGAGGGTACTCCTAATTGTTCTTCTGCTGTTATCACATGTCTCATAGCTTCTTCAATGCTCTATCTTCTTTAGTTGGTTAAGGAGAGGGACAAGTGCTGCAACTATTTTTAGTTATCTTTTGTATCATATATCATGCTTAAACCAATTTTTGACAGCTGGTACTGCAATTCAATGGTACTGATATCATATCCATTAAGGCTTTGAGCTGCTGAGTTCAAGTAAATTGACAAGATGAATGATGGATCTTTGGAAGCATCAACAAGAGTTATAAACCCATCCACAAGTCCTGCTCCTCCAGATAACTCTAGCTCAAATAATTCAGGCGATTCAACATCTAAACCATCCATATCTGGCATATCCTCATGGGCCAAGAGTTTGAAAATTCCTCATCCATTGGCTAGAGGAGAGGATGAACCAATTCCTGCTAAATCAGCATTTTCTAAGTTTACACAAGGGATTTCTCATCGTTTGTCTCTTAGTCCTAGAGGTCATACTTCGGAACAAGGTTCCGATGAGGTATCACCACAATCAAATATTTTTGGAACCCTCACAAAAGGAATAGTGGACTCGTCTAAGAGTGCTGTAAAGGCCGTGACTGTCAAGGCTCGGCATGTTGTCTCACAGAACAAAAGAAGATACCAGGTGACTGATTTTTCCTGTTCAAGGACTGATCCTTTGCTTCCTTTCTTCCCCTCTTTTGTGGCTTTCTAATTGCAATGAAGTAGCAATCTGGGTTTATAATATCTAGCCAGTTATTTACAAGCCATGGGTTCGTAAGGAGCTCTTCTTTGTAAGTATTTTACAATTCTAAGTGTAAAGTTGATGTATTGAGGCATTTAAACCTATTACGAAATCCTTTTTTGCCACTCCATAGTTTTTTTTTACTGCAACAATAAGTGATGGACATGGTCCATTTATGGAATATGTTGATGTGGGAGGTGTCATATCTTGATTACTTCACAACTTAATATGAATGCATTTTTAAACTATTATATTCTTATAATAGTTTAATGATTAATAGCATTGAAATTATGTTTGATAGAGGTGTGAAACTCATTTCTAGGCTATTTAATGTGACATTGGTGAAGTAATTATTTGGGATCTGATACAATATATAATGTCAAGTCAAATGACCTTATCAATTGGAAGCATCAGGTTCTGATTTGAAATGGTTTACATTTATTTGAACATCACTGTAAGCCAATACAAGTGTGTCTGTGGAAATTGGTCGTATAGTGTTTACCGTCTTTCTGGTTATCTGCAAAGAACTGATTAATTGAGTATGCAGTACAGGTGAAATTGTGCAATTACATGAGATTGTCAATGAATATGGTGTGCTTGGCTCTGAACATGAATACAAACTTTGATATTATTAATTCAATCCTGAATTATGGTAAACATATACGAGCACTAATGTTGGTTGTTGCTTATAATGCCATGTGAGACTATGTCAACTTGTTTTGTAGATGTAGAATTCTCGTTGAGATTATTATTCTTTAAGATTTTACTACTTTATACTGTTTCTGCATACCATAACTGCAGGAAGATGGGTTTGATTTGGATATGACGTATATCACAGAGAACATAATTGCTATGGGATTTCCTGCTGGTGATATGAGTTCCGGCTTTTTTGGTTACGTTGAGGTAATTAATTTAATGAAATTGGTTTCTTTTATTAATATTGTATGTTCTCTTACTGATTGAATATAATTAAGTCACCTTGTGATGTAGGGAATATATCGAAACCATATGGAAGAAGTGATCAGATTCTTTGAAACTCATCATAAGGTGATCTGATTGTATTTATATATTAACTGATACTCTTCTACCATGATTTAAAGAAGGCAAAGCATGAAGGACAAAGAATAGTACTAGGATCTTTTCCCCGCTAATATTGTTCATTAAGGTTTCTTGTGTAAATATCAAATGATTCAATAGCAGTCATGTTAAACAAATACAATTCCTTTGTAACTCTCTTTAATAGAAACCTGTGGAGCATGCAATATTTGCTGTAAAACTTATCAGCTGCCAGTTTATTGTGGAGACAAGTCTTTTATCGTATGTTTTCAGTGAGTGTGTTTATCTTTAACGTTATTAGGGTTTAAAGTGATGCCAGATGCTTGAGAATGTCATGATGATGTTTATCTCTTAGCTATTCAATGTATGAAGGGTTTAATCAAAATGAAGCCTGATCAGATATTGCTCAGGTGCTATTTACTGAGATTAGACATTGTTGTTGATGTCTTACATGCAGGGAAAATACAAAGTGTACAATCTTTGTGCTGAAAGACTATATGATGCTTCACTTTTTGAAGGGAAGGTATGTAATTCTTGAATGCAAACATATGTTCCGTTCCTTAGTATTTAGGGTCCCAATTGTCAAGCAGCTTTACTCGTATGCGGGGCAGAAAAGTTAAAACGGAATTTCTCAAGTGCTTTTTTATACAGTGTATCCACTGACCCAAAATTCATCCTAATATTTGGACATTTTTCGTAATCTGAGACAAATATTGATAATTATTTTAGTTCCAAAGTTACCTTTACCACTTAGCATGTCTCAAAGTCAGTACCTTCCTATCACCATCAATGTTATTGAAACCCACTTTGTCGAAGCTCTTTTAAACTGCATACGCAGCAAAACAGATGTAATTTAAACAAAACCTCTTGCCATTTTTTTCTAGATGTCTGGTATTGATCACACAAGTATAATAAAAAACTATATATTCTTCACTTGTTGACTCATTTGTAGGATTTAATTTGACTTATGTGATTTGTGAACCAGGTCGCTTGTTTTCCATTTGATGACCACAATTGTCCCCCAATTCACCTTATAAAAGCATTTTGTCAAAGTGCTTACTCCTGGTTGAAAGAAGATATTGAGAATGTTGTGGTTGTGCACTGTAAAGCTGGCATGGCTAGAACAGGGTTAATGATATCAAGTCTCCTTTTCTACTTGAAGGTGAGATCCTTTCAACATTCTTGCACAGGCATATTAAGCTCCATACTGTATAGCTATCATTGAGAATGTTGTGCAATATCTTTCTGAAATGCACTGTATATTCCCAGTTCTTTCCAACTGCTGAGGAGTCAATTGATTTCTACAATCAGAAAAGATGTTTTGATGCAAAAGCCCTGGTCCTACCTAGTCAAATTGTCAGTACTACTAATTAACCTTTTTTTCCCTCATAAAGCACACTGAACGTTATCTCTTGACATTTTGTTTACTTTGATGATCAGCTTTTCTAAAATTTGTGATTGCAGAGGTACGTTAAGTATTTCGAACGGATATTAACAAATTTTAATGGCGAGAACCCACCTGGACGTAGGTATGACTTCTTCATTCCTGACTTAGTTTGATCTTGTCTGTAGATTTGATTGTACTGTGTTTATATGCACGTGATGATAATTTCCAGGTGCATGCTTCGGGGATTGCGACTTCATCGTTGCCCTTTCTGGATCAGGCCTCATATAACCATCTCTGATCATAATGGTATGTTTGATCTATTGCTTGTTGGCAATCCAATTCACATTGTGAACTAGATTTAGGACCCTGCTTATGTTGTTATTCCTGCCCATATGGCTATGTTAATTATCTGAATTACACTCTATATTGACACAACCTTTTTCCACTCTGTGATATTCAATTGTGTACTCCGTATATGATTGGCTGTAGAGTGTAGATAATGCCAACTGAAGTTTTTATCTGTAAAGGAATCCAGTTTTAATTTGCTTTCTCTTGCATTCTGCAGGTATTCTTTTTTCTACTAAAAAACATTCGAAAACAAAGGATCTATCGGTAAGTTGTATCATTGCTTAATAGTTTATTCTTTCAATAATTTCTATCACAATTGCTAAGTACGTGTTTATAACTCACCAACAGCCTGAGGAATTCTGGTTTAGCTCTCCAAAGAAAGGGATCATGGTTTTTGCTTTGCCAGGGGAGCCTGGTCTCACTGAATTGACAGGGGATTTCAAAGTCCATTTCCATGACCAAAAAGGGGATTTTTACTTGTATGTAAACCATACATCTTCCATAAATCCTCTTATTACTCTTTCGAGATAGCTAAACATTGTTTTGCATTTCAACACTTTCAGCTGGTTAAACACTACAATGACAGAAAATAGGAAGACTATGAACACAAGAGACATAGATTGGTTTGATAAGGTAACAAATGCATCATCCATTATGACCCAACATTTACCTTATTTAGAATAATGAAATTTTAAGGTTTCATGAATTATGCAGAGGAAATTGCCTTCCCCGGGTTTCCAGGTTGAGGTTGTGCTGGTAGACTGTGCTGGCCAACCTCCACCAGTAGCCTCACCGCCACCACCACCAGCAAGTGAATCTGAAACTGCAACTTATAAACCCGATGAAAGCTTTAGGCCGATTCCTGATCGAGATTCTGAAAGCCAAAGAACCCAAGAAACAACTTCTTCAATTGAAGTTACAAAACAAGGTTCATGTAGCCCTGAGACGAAAACCGGTTCGGTTCAGGTAGAAAGTATGACACGTGAACCTGAGCAAATCTCTGTAGCAAAAGAAAGTTATTTGCCTACGACTCCTGGATATGTCTCGGGGCTTGAGGTTCCGGATTCAGGAATGAACAGCGAGTTCAAGCTAATGGCTGCGGATGCTTCGGTCTTCACATTTGGCGACGAAGATGACTATGAAAGTGACTGAAGAAAGGGGAAACAGTTGGCTTTCATCCTGCCGAAATTGTAAGTACAATTCATACAAAAATAAAAACAAAAGGTGATGTTAAATTTGTTCATCGTAGTTGGATTGCACAGATTGTTTGGTCATATCTTTCAAAGTTGTAAAATGTATATAACGATGTTGTGTGCAGCAAATTCTGGCATATCTGGTTTGCCAACTTCCTTCTCGCATTTACGTCTTTGTATCCATGAAATTAAACTAGAAAAAAAATGCATGGGATAAATTATTTCAATGACTAACCAATAAACCAGAAAGTGGATCGACAAATTCACAAATCCTTTGCAAGCATCACAAAAGGGAGTTTGAGAGTAGGTTTCTTTCGACATGATAAATTAGAAGCCCAACTTTACTAATTATGTCTACTTTTTGACCTTCCACTAATATAATATACACTAATGTGTTTGAGGTGTGTCTCTTGTAAAGAGGTTGAACTTAACTTTGTGTTTCTTGTGCGATATATGGAAAATTAATAACTAATGTAGTCGTGGACAGATCTCTGGTTGAAAATGTATATACGAGAATCGTCTACAAGAGAAATTTTGAGGATCGTAATAAACGTATAATTATAATTTTCTAAAACAATAAAAAAAATCATGAGATTGAAAATGTTCAATTGGTAGTAGGATGGGAGAGACTAACAACTTAACTGATAGGTTATCCACAATTACATTAGTTTATTAATTTTTCATATATCATACAAGAAACGCAAACTTAATGTATCAACTTAATTGATAGGTTAAAACCTACCGGGTAAGTGTGACGTAAACTTAATGTATGAAATTTACTACATCAGAAGCTGGAAGTCGCAAATGGTGAACATGATCAAAATTAAAACAATACAATAATCCAAATACAATACATATTATTTTATTAGAATATGGGGTGGGTTGTAGCAGGCCGTGACCCGCCCCTAGATCCGTACCTGTCCAAAGTACATGTTTAAACCACCATACACACATATTCCTACAATTTTCTTTTCTTTTTTTTGAAAGAGGAAAGGAATGAGGAGGGGCTACTTCCTGGTCGTAGTCCATCCTAGGACATCCTTGCGGATGAGAACTTGAAGTTCATGATTTGCAGAAAGGTTAAACGGTGAAGGTAGGTGTCCAAGATGGGCAAGCCTGTCAGTCACTCCGTTTATTTCTCTGGAAAATGTGTGCAGTGCGAACTGATTTAAATTTGCTCAGTTCAATGAGAATGTCAACTAATGTAGTCATGGATAGATCTCTGGTTGAAAATGTATATACGAGAATCGTCTACAAGAGAAATTTTGAGGATCGTAATTAACGTATAATTATAATTTTCTAAAACAATAAACAAAAATTCATGAGATTGAAAATGTTCAATTGGTAGTAGGATGGGAGAGATTAACAACCAAAGATTGTTTCATATATCATACAAGAAACGCAAACTTAATGTATCAACTTAAGTAATAGGTTAAAACCTACCGCGTAAGTGTGACGGGATCAGTTGTAGTAATCGATGGTCGAATCAGGGCGAAATCTTGGCTTTTGAGTTTATATTGTCAAGTTACAAAGGTCCGTTTTGGGCCCTTGTTTGTGCATCTTATGGATAGAGGTGTTATACAAGCCGAATGAGCCGAGCGTTGTTGTTCTCAAGCTCATATCGTTTTTGAACGAGCCAAATCCGAGTCGAGTCCAACTTTTTAAACAAGCCTAAAAATGATGCCCAGGCTTGGCTCGTGAACCCAACACGAAGCTCGTGTAGCTCGTTTTTGACGATCCAAGCTTAGACTCATTCGAACTTGAGCTCGTTTAGGCTCAAATTTACTACATCAGAAGTTGGAACTCGCAAATGATGAACATGATCAAAATTAAACAATACAATAATCCAAATACAATACATATTATTTTATTAGAATATGGGGTGGATTGTAGCAGACTGCAACCCACCCCTAGATCCGTACATGTCCAAAGTACATGTTTAAACCACCATACACACATATTCCTACAATTTACTTTCTTTTTTTTTTGAAAGAGGAAAGGAATTAGGAGGGGCTACTTCCTGGTCGTAGTCCATCCTAGGGCATCCTTGCGGATGAGAGCTTGAAGTTCATGATCTGCAGAAAGGTTAAACGGTAAAGGTAGGTGTTCAAGATGGGCAAGCTTGTCAGCCACTCCGTTTATTTCTCTGAAGATGCGTGCAATGCGAACTGATTTAAATTTGCTCGGTTCAATGAGAATGTCAGCAACTAGCATTTCAATTTCCCAAGGGTTGTGTCATGAGACGTTAATTGTATTAATGACAGTGAGATTGTCACCTTCAATAATGATGTTCTCGATTTTGAGGCTCATTGCTTTCTGAATTCTGTGGTAAAGACCTAACATTTCCGTATCAATAATTGTTTTATTTTTTGATTTTCCTGCTCCGAGAGAAATGATATCACCTCCGAGAGAAATCAAGCAATGATCCATCAAATTTGAGTTTGATAAAAGTGGTTGGGGGTTTTCCCAATTGATTTTTTTTCTTCTTTGGGGGGTTGGTGTTTTTCTTTTTGGGGTCTGTTGTTAGATTGTGACCAAAATTTCTACTATTAGTCCAAATTGGCATTTGGTATTTTATAAATTCAGTGGCGTTGTGGCCAGTTTCACTCATATCATTTTAAAAAATAATTTTATTTCTTGTATACCAAATGTCCCACCAAATATTCGCTAAGCTGATGAGGTTTGTAGGGTTTAGAATCCTTTTTATGGTTTGTAGGCATGCATTAGGTTTGATATTGTTATAGTCTTGGGATTCAAGAGTTTGTAGGATTTGTGGGTTTATGTTATTGATGATTTGTTTTGTATAAGGGCATTTAAAGAGAATGTGGTGTTGGTCTTCTGTGTGGTAGTTACATAATTCACATTTCATTATGACTGTGATTCGTTCATTGAGTTTTTGCTTTGTGGGTAGGCCATTTAGAGCAATTTTCCACAAGAATTTTTTTTTTTGGTTGTGTGTCGAGATTCTAAATCCAATCACAAGGGGGCCTGACACATGAACGATTTTTATTTTCTTCGAGAAGGCTAAAAGCAGAACTAGTGGAAAACCAACCATTTTTGCTTTTCCTCTAGTAGAGTCTGTCTTGGATGTTATTTTTTGGGATAATAATGTTCGTAATGGTTTTTAAAATATCATCATTGTTTAGATCCTTGAGCTCTTCTTTTAGCATATCAATGTCCCAAAATTTTGTTTCTTTGATAAATTGGTTAACAAATTTCGAGTTGTTGATGTTGTTTCTATTATTTGAAAACAAAATTAAGGGTTTTTCAAATGCCCAATTATCAAGCCAGAAGTTAATAGAAGCTCCACTTCCCACATGCCACTGAAGACCTTGTTTAAATTCAACAAGTAGTTTAGTGAGGTTATTCCATTGTTAAGAGGTTTTTCCTTTTTTGCGGTAATTTATTAAGTTCTTATTTTGTAGGTATTTTTCATTTATGATTTTGACCCAAACATTGTTTGGTTCAGCAAGGATCTTCCAAAGAAGCTTCATTTGTAGGGCTTTGTTTATATCTTTGGACTTTCTCAAGCCAGAGCCACCATACTTCTTAGGTTTACAAACGTCATTCCAGTAAATAAGAGGTATGTGATTATCACCTTTGTTCCAAAAGAAGTCCCTGTAGGCTTTGTCAAGTTGGTCATGCACATTATTAGGGAGAAAGAAGCTTTGCATTGTATTAATTGGTTTGGCTGAGAGAGTAGCTTTAATCAACGTGCTTCTTCCCTCTTGGGAGAGGAGATTACCTTTCCATTTCGATAGTTGTTTTTTGATATTACATGTTAAGTGTACAAAAGTATGTTTGATGACTCTACCGTTGATTATTGGACAACCAAGGTAGTTATTGAGAAATTTAGTGCGATTCATGTTAAGAATATTTTTAAGCAGTTCGTTGGTTTCACCATCAACATTTTTTGTGGTTTGAAATTCAGACTTTTGGATATTTACTTTTTGACCAGATATTGCTGCATAAATGTCCAAATTTTCTTTGATTTTGTCAGCCGCGGCACGGCTTGTCTTAGCAAAAATTATTGTATCATCCGCGAATGAAAGGAATGGGATAGAGGTTCCATTTTTTGTGGGGGCTATTCCTAAGAGTTCTGGATTTTCATTGCATTCTTGTTGAATGTGATGGGTGAGGATCTCAGCTCCGAGTATGAATAAATACGGGGAGAGAGGGTCACCTTGTCGAAGTCATTTATACGAGAAGAATTGATCAGTTGGGTTATTGTTAATTAGTATCGAGTATGAAACGGAGGTGATACATTCACGAATCCAGCCGATAAATTCATTACAGAAGCTAAATTTCTTGAGGATGTTAAGAGTAAATTCCCAATCAACTCTGCCGAAAGCTTTTTTCATGTCAAGTTTGATAGCTATCCAACCTTGTTTTCCTTTTTTCGATTTGAAAGAACGAAAGATTTCATTAGCAATTAAGATATTATCGTGAATAGAACAATTTGCAATGAAAGCACCTTGAAGGGGGTGAATTAGTTTGTTGAATATGTTTTTCATTCTTTCAGTGATGATTTTTGCTATAATTTTGTAGATTGTTGAACATAAGTTTATAGGTCTGAAGTTGTCTACTTTGTTTGGGTTATCGCATTTCATGATTAGGGTTATAAATGTGTGATTGATTTGTTTAAGGAGTGATCCACTACGAAAGAAGCTTTTAACTACTTTGATGACATCAGGTCCGATAATATTCCAATATTTTTTATAGAAATCTGCAAGCATGCCATCAGGACCAAGAGATTTTCCGCTTCCAATGTTGAAAAAAGCATATTTGATTTCCTTATTTGTTGGAGGAGTGGTAAGTTTGGTATTGTCATCATTGTCTACTTCGGTTGTTATCAAATTTAGCATTGTTTGTAGTTGGTGGTTGTTAGGGTTGTTTTTTAGGAATCTATTTTTGTAAGCGTTAAGGAAGATATTTTTAATTTCTTGTTCATTGGTGGTATCTATATTATTTGGATCTAAGATTGTTCTAATGTGTTTGGTGTTTCTTCTTTCCGTCGCTATTTTGTGGAAGTATCTAGAGTTGGTGACGACTAGACGGATGTGATTATTTTTAGTACGTTGACTCCAATATTTTTTATGAAATTCCAGCAACTTGTTTTGTTTGTTAATTAGATTTTTTGGAGAAAATTCTTGAAGGAATTTAAGCCTTGAGAACTCGAGGTTTGGATGTTAAGGAGGCTATCTTTCACTTCTTTTAGCTGCTTAAAAATATTGTCGAAATTTGTTTTATTCCACACTTTTAGTTTAGTTTAGTTTTGAGTAGATTTGTTTTTTTGTTAGCTTGAACATGTCAGACCCCGGGAAATTCGCTCTCCATGTAATTTGCTCTCCATGTTTGATTAACAAGATTTTCAAGAGATTTATTTTTAGTCCAAAACATTTCAAATTTAAAAGGTCTAGCGGAGTATAGAATATTGTTTTCAATGTTAATTGAAATTTGACAGTGATCTGAAGAGATAAAAGCATATTTTTGATATGTAAGTTTGGGTACCATTGAAGGATTGGGTCGTGAACGATTGCTATGTCAAGTTTCTCAAAGAGGTTGTTTGGGCCTTCCCATTTTGTTCTCCAAGTGAATTCATTTCCAGTAGTTTTGAGATCAATGAGGTTACAATTAGATTTAAAATTGATTAGTCTATTAAATTTATTGGGATTTTGTGGAGATCCTCCTTGTTTTTCACTACATTGTTGTATTTCATTCAGATCTCCTAAGATAATACATGGTAGATTGGTGGATAAAATGAATGTAGTAAAGTCATTCCAAAATAGGTCTTTATCTTTATCTTGAGGTGGTGCATAGGCAAAAATAATACACATTTTATTATTTGGTTTTGTGCATAGGTATTCAATTCCTATAAAACGTTCTTTTATGGTAATTATATTGATATTCTCCGATTTGAGATTATAAGATTTCCAAATGAAGCATAGGCCTCCCGATATGCCCCTAGCAGGGCTAAATGTGATATTATCAAAACCTGCATTTTTTCAAAGACTTTCTGGAGGTGGGTTTTCTGCTTTTGTTTCGACTAACTCAATTATTTTAATGTTTTGTATTTTACACGAGACTTCGAGGCTTTGCCAAAGGCTTATTATCATTTATAACCTGTTCTTTTATAGTAATTTAATTTTGTTAAATTACGGACTATTGTTAATTTTTTCCCTTGGATTTTGTTTTGATTTTAATAGTTGATTTTTGTTGATTTGTTTTTTTCCCAGAACAAAACGGTTGTTAAGCTTGTAGAGCATACATAAATTGAAATCTGACAACATTGTAAAGAAAGTGCATAAAAAATATGAATGTTGAGTCATCCAGCAGCCAAAGAACCTACAAAAGAACGAAAAAGGATAGAATGAGTGGAAAAGGAATACCAATTAGCAACAGACGAGAAATAACAGATAATCTAAGTTTTGAGAATAGGTTGTCATAGGATGAGAGGATAACTTATGGTGTTAGAGATAATCATTTCTTTTATTTTTTATGGATAGACTATTTCTAGCAAATGTTATTATCTGATTTTGAAAGTCTATTCAAGGTCTGATTTTTATTGTTTTTTGCTAGGGAAAATTTGAAATTGTAGGTGCATTATTATTAAAGTAGGGGGGAATAGTGTAAGCTAGATTAGTAGTTTATTTATCAAAATTAGTGAAATAGTGGAAAGGGTGTTGTAAAAGAAGAGCAAAATAAAATAATTTGTCTCAGTAAGTAAATTATAAACGGCTAGTAATAAATGGATGATACTAATTGTGAATGTATCATTTATTAAGCATAAAAATTCATCATTCAAAAAGTTTGACTGGTTTATGTTTTCATCCGTTAGCACTAAATGAAGAAAGTACTAGTGTAGTTCCCGTGCCAAGGCACGGGTATAATTTTAAATTTAATAAATAATTTTAAAAAAAAAATTGATGTATCATAAAGTCTTAATCAATTAACTCAAAGAGAAGTTTAAACCTTAAAATTAAACTCACAATAATTCTAAATCAACAATAAAAAAGACTAATTTAAACAATATTACATATTATAACTTTACGTCACGTATACAATACAAAAGTGTAAAATAAATTGATTCAATTAGACCATTTTTGAAGATGGTAAAGTGAAATGATTTTTTTTTTAAGAAATTAAAATATAAACTTTAATATATAGTACTTTAAAATTTTCAATTAAAAAAGATAATAGGTAGTTTTTTAAATTGTCTTGGAAAAAAAATGTAACACTTATAATATATTTGTTGATTTAGTTATTATTTTCTAATTAATATAGGAACTATATATTTGCATGTTAAATATAAAATAATAAATTATCTAATAATCTTATAAATAAAAGTAAATAAATAATTTTTAAAAATAATGAATAAGAATATCTTAAAAACATATATTTTTTTGAAATCTCAAAAATATGTTGATGATTGTGATAAGTATATAAATGGAAACAATATATTAATGTTTATTTTAGTTTATCAAAACTCACAAATCTAAGAAAATGACACGTGGCAAAAAAAATTTTGAGGAAGCACCACATGAAAATAAATGCTTTGTCTTTAATAGTAGTATATAGATAATTCTAAATCAACAATAAAAAGACTAATTTAAACAATATTACATATATTTAACTTTGCGTATACAATACAAAAGTGTAAAACTATATTGATTCAATTAGACCATTTTTGAAGATGGTAAAGTGAAATGATTTTTTTTTCAAGAAATCAAAATAAATTATAATCAAAATATAAACTTTAATATATAGTACTTTAAAATTTTCAATTAAAAAAGATAATAGGCAGTTTTTTAAATTGTCTTGAAAAAAATGTAACACTTATAATATATTTTTTGATTTAGTTATTTATTTCTAATTAATATAGGAACTATATATTTGCATGTTAAATATAAAATAAGAAATTATCTAACAATCTTATAAATAAAAGTAAATAAACAATTTTCAAAAATAATGAATAAGAATATCTTAAAAACATGTTTTTTTTTGGAATCTCAAAAATATGTTGAAGATTGTGATAAGTATATAAATGGAAACAATATATTAATGTTTATTTTAGTTTATCAAAACTCAAAAATCTAAGAAAATGACATGTGGCAAAAAAATCTTTGAGGAAGCACCACATGAAAATAAATGTTTTGTCTTTAATAGTAGTATATAGATTGCTTTTGTAAGCTTGCCATAGAGTAAAAATACAGTTTAGGAAAAATACAGTTTTTGAGAGTTCTATCTTTGGTATGTGGGTTGCTTTTATAGGAGATGGTCCATTGTTTCATGAGATGTTTTTTGATTATTTTTTCGGATACAAAAAGGTTGAAAAAGAAGGAAGAGGAAAAGCTAGGGAAAAAAATGAAAGAAAATAAGGAGAAAAAACAGTTGAAGAGAAAAAGATAAACCAAAGCACGAACAAGGCAACACAACAAAAATAGAAGAGACTCATAACTATATTACACGACCAAACCATAAAGGGTACACCATACGAAAGAGAAAGGGAAAAAAAAAGAGATAAGAAGAAAAAAGCAACGCCAAAGAAAAGAACCTAACAACGAGGAGGAGATAGAAGAGCCATAAGCCAATGTTGGTGGTATCCATTGACGTGGAGGCCTTACACCATCAGGGTTGTGTAGGTTGGAGACATAAGTTTGTTTGGATGACAACTGCAAAGCTTGATGGGCGAGAGCTATTGCTTGGTTGTGAAGTTTCTCAATCATGGGACTTTTTGAATTTTTTGCTTTCCTTTGGTATGGAAGAACCAGTGTCCTCTGTTTCAGCTTGACCCTTTCTTTAGTTGGAGCTGGTGGCTGATATCTCATTGTGAATGACAAGCATATCCCTCACTTTCTTTGTCATTGAGAAATCAGAATTGTTGAAGGAGTTAAAAAAGTTTGTTGAAGGTACAACTTATTGGTTCTTGTTCTTGGATGTCTTCAATGAGATAGTCTTCTTGAACATAGTCATCGATGAGATCATCATCAAGAATATTATCCTCTTCTAGAAGGTGGGAAACATCAGCAAGGGTGATCAAAGGTATAATATGATCTTCTGAGAAAGAATTTGGTGGGGTGGGGCAAAAGGATGTTCGACATTGATGTGTTCGGGGCTTGATATACTCTTGGTGTTTGTGTTATTTGAAGTTGGAGGTGGGGCAGTTTGTTCCGGAAAGATCTGGATAGGGTCACCAGAGAGGATATTGGTCGTAGGGATCATTTTAGGCACTTCCGGAGTAGGCACTTCAACACTTATGTTGTTTACGTTGGGTGTTGGGGATTGTTGCAAAGAGGTTTGGTGTTTAGAGGGATTGTAGGAGGGATAAGTTTTGTGGCGTTTTCTTTATTGGTTTGAGAGTTGTTGTTTTGTTCAAGGGTGGTTTTGAGCATTTCTTCATTGCAGATGAAGGTTCCCTTTTGAATTGAGATGGAGAATTTTTAGGGGGAAGAATTCTGAGGGGACATTCAGGAAAAGAGTGGGCAAAATCACCACAATTTCCACACCCCTCAAGGAAGTCTTCGAACCAGACACGATATTTCTTGAGGGTACCGAACTCATCAAGAACAAGAATGATGTTTTCATCAATTTTTGCTAAATTAATGTTGATACAAAGTCTTGTGAATTTGAAGCCAAGTCTGAGCTCATTCTTAGAGTCAATTTTTAGGAGGATACCAAAGTTATTGTTGGTTAGGATGGCTTCTAGAGCATCTTTGTTGGCAATATCTACAGGGAGGAAGAGAACACGAAACCAAGTATCGATGCAAGAGGTGTTTTCAACAGCCGGATCAAAGGAAAAGTTTCAGTGGCAGAGGAGCATGACTTGACCATAGATATGGAAAGGTTTTTCCTCCCAGATTTTTTTTCTTTATCAATGGGGTTAGCAAATTGAATTTCAAACTAGTTATGGGAAAGAGAAAAGATATGAATTTCTCCATGAATATTTCTCCATTTCTTCGAGAGTTTTGCTCTTATCTTTGTGAATTCAATAGGATCACCCACAATGAATTCAACAGAGATAAATCTTTTGCCTTTTGAGCCTGTGTTCTAGCCTTGGCAAGTTGCTTGGTGTAGGCTTCAATGTCCATAGTGGACTTTCCTTTTTTCTCAGCAGAGGAGGAGTTTGGGACTAGGGTTTCTATATTTTGTTTTTCAATTGTTTCATTTTGGTTGTTAAGAGGGGTTGCAAGGGTGCTTTTAGTCATAGTGTTGTGTATTTTCTGAATGAGGGAATTATTGGTAACAGGGAGATTGTTTGGAGTTTTTGAAGAGGAGCAAAGGGCGTTTTTGTAAGAGGTGACAAGAGGGTCCATATTGCAAGAAAATCTTAGAGAATGTTGAAAGAATTTGTGAGTGGAAAGAAGCAGTTTATCAGCAAAGTTTAAATAGAGAAAAAAGACTTTCGATGAAACTAGGAGATAAGTGATGCAAAATTTGATATATTTTTTTTATTACAGAGTTGTTAAGCAAAAGTTGTAGATTTATTAGGTATTCTATTTGCTTGTTTAGGCTTATAGCATTTGGGTTATCTAAATCTGTATCCTTCTTATTCTTTGATTTTGGTATTAAGCCTATAAAATAATTATTGTGTAGAGAGGTTTGATGGAGAGGTGAAACAACAAAGATTTGCATACAAGTCTTAATGATTCAGAGAAGTAGTAGGTAGAATGGCTTTTGAGCCAATATGAGACTTGTCTAAATTGTTCGTTTCTTAAACATTGTACTTTGTTGTGATAAGTTATAAGATTCATAGGTAGTGATTTAATAGGAAGCCATCCTAGAAAGCTTTTCCATGAGAAAAAAGGAAAGATCTTGACAGCTAGTAGTATCAACAAGAAAATGAGAAAGCAACAAGAAAAAACTGAACCATAAAAACAATCTAAACTCCACCCATTGTGAAAGGAGAAAATAGCAAGCAATCTAACAATTTTTGCAGAGATTGAAATTTTATGAAGATAAAATCTTGAAGAATCACGGGGACAAAGGCTAAAGCAGTGAAGGAGATGGCGTGTCGGAAATTTTCAATAGTATTGAACGGGATAGTTTTTTGGACTGGATGGAGCAAATGTGGAGGCGCGTCCGGCACGTTCTTCTTCATGGATTTTTGGACTTTTTCTACAATTTTCTTTTTAATCTTGCCACAATGCTCACCTATCCACATCTACTTTTTTTTTTTTTACTTTTCGATATCAAATGTAGTTTGTAATGCTATTTTTCTTTTATTATTTATAGATCAATATCATTAAGTAGTTTTTAACTATCATAATCAAATAAAATAATAAAAAATTAGTAATTTTAGAGCCTAATTTATTTTTTTGCACATGACCTTTAAATTAACCGAGACGGCCCTGACAAAGAGTAGGTTGTAATTTATCAAGATGAGCACATATGCTTTTTCACATATATTTCTGTTATATCGTTGGATTCGTTGCACACTTATACCTCCACTGTTGTAATTTATCAAGTTGCACACAAAGAGTAGGATGAGTTGCTATCTAATACACATTATTCACACAAGCAAAAGTTACGGTTAGGAACCGGTTGTTGTTCACTTTCGACCCAAAAATCTATAAATAAACAAAACTTAAATCATAAATTTTTACCACCGGAAAATTTTCAACTTAATTATTTATGCTTTAAACTAGATAAGCACAAAAACAAACAAACACGTAGAAGTGTCAAGAGGGAAATTCCTAGATGTTACTCGACTCATCACAAGCACAATGAATTTAGTACATTAACATATGTAATCAAAGGTATTGTAATCAAGGGTATTTAGGACTATATCATTAGCACAATGAATTTAGTAAAACAAATTGTGGATTTGCACGGTATTCCAACTTTAGATTATTAGTTGTATGTTAGTTTTGGGATTTCATTTATGATGTGTTTTCATACGAGTTAGTAAAAATATCCCGTTTGGTTGCAACTCCGAAAACGAAAACGGATTGAAAATGAATTTAGTTTACATATGTACCTTGTTCATAAAATCATGAAAATTGGATATCAATTCATTAATTGACTCAGTAAAAATGGTTAGCTTTAGATGATTCACTAGCATTATACTATGTTGTTCATCAATCCTTGTAACAAATCAACGAATAAACATCTGAGAATATTCGGAGGTGTAATAACAAGTTCAAGAAAGTACTATAAGGTGTTGCAACTTGTTTTCATTTTACAAATTTGTTCGCTGATTTTACACCCCTATGAACCTTTATCAATAATGATAAAGACCTATAAGTTAGCAAAACAAGGATGAGATAATTTTATATTTATAACCTGAAAATAATTTCCTAAACAGCAACGAACCCACAGTGTATGGGTCAATCACAGTAAAAGTAAGTATTCCAGGGTCAATCTCAGGGACTGAGAGGATTAATATGTAATAATGATTATAAATAGAATAGATCTCAAATATAGACATGAGATTGGAAAAGACAAGGGAAAGAAATCAAAAAGGTTTTGGAAAGGGTTTTAAGGATTCACAATCAAATGTCACTATTGATTGAAAATCAAAATAAACAAACAAAAAGGGAAAACAAAGATAATCAAGTTAAATGAAAGAAAATGGATCCCAAGGGTTCAAGGTCATTGTTTATACATATAGATTCAGGAAGACTCATAAAGATATAAGGTAGAAAAGCCACAGGGATGAACGTTTCTAGGCTGATAGTCTATTACCGGGTAAGTCTCAAGACTATCTAGTTCCAAACCAACTACTTATTACCGGGTAAGTCTCAAGGTAGAGAGGTAGGAAATTCTAAACAACCCAGACTACAAACTAAGGGAAAGGTAAACCATTACCGGGTAAGTCTCAGGTATTACCCTACTTAGCAAGGAATCTAAGCACATTCAACCAATAAAGGATAAACCTTTATTACCTATGATCAGTCTCTCATGTATCTATGAAGGAATATCACCGGGTAAGCCTCAATTCCAACTTAGGTTACTAGCTAGAAGGATTCTAACTAGATTTAAGTCCAAGCCAACCATTAGGATTTCTATCAATTCAAAGCCAAAACAAAGCACAATCTAGACCATCATAATCCAATGCATACACAAATCCCTGTCAACCTTGGAACCACAAGGTTCTAGCCAATAACAATCATATCAAAGAAAGACAAATAAATAAATAACAAAAAGGGAGAGAAAGAACTACTCAACTTCAATAACTGGAAACCTTCAATTGTATTAAATCTTGAATCAACAATGTCTTCTCAACAAAACTGAATATGAAAGTATGAATCTTTAGGCTAAACTAAAGAAGAACAATGGTGGAGAAGAAGGGAAAGGAAGGGAGGCGGCTCCCCCCTATGGGGTAACCTAACCCTAAAAAGAGACTAAAATCGGACCTATAGAAATAACCTAGAGCTTCCCTTTTGTAAGCAACAATCTTACAAAAGACGGGCTGGGCCAAACCGATCCAAAAATAAGATAAAATCGCCGAACAGGAAATCTCGGGCAGAAATCTCGGCCGAGATCGGGCCAGTCGGGACCGAGATCGGGCCAGTCGGGACCGAGATCGGGCCAGTCGGGACCGAGATTCAGCAACAGAAAGTTCATCGCGTCAGCACTTTGGAAATCTCGGCCGAGATTCTTGATCTCGGCCGAGCTCGGACCATCTCGGCCAAGCCAAGGCAATCTCGGCCGAGCCAAGGCTATCTCGGCCGAGCCAAGGCTATCTCGGCCGAGCCAAGATAAATCTCGGCCGAGCCAAGATAAATCTCGGCCGAGCCAAGTGAAATCTCGGCCGAGATTTGGACCATCTCGGTCTGGTCTGACCGAGATCGGTCCATCTCGGTCCGAGACGTGGTCTTCTTCGTTCCTTCGCGCCTTTATCTCGATTCCTCGCCTTTCCCGTGCACGTACGCTTGCTCCAATGCGTCCACTTCGAGGCTTGATCCTCAAATACGTCGTTTTAGCTCCAAAGTGTGTCAAATCACCTACAAAGCCACAAATAGTGTGGGTAGACATCTATTCTTGCAAAGTAAAACTAAACAAGCATAAATGGCACAAACTAAGGCTAAAACATGAATGCGGAAAGGGAAAATGTAACTAAATGCATGAGTAAAACAGGTCGATAAATCATGTTATCAAAATTCATATCCAACTTCAATTATATATAAGAGAGAAGAAGATCACCTCACGAATTGAAACACTACTATAGTGTTGTCTACAAACTAGAGAGCAACATAGTGTTGTCGTTGATGTGCCGACCGGAATAAATTTGTCGTCACGAAGGAGTGAATTTATGAGTAAGGTTGGGGCATTTTTTGTAATTTTTTTAAACTTGAAGCAAGCAGCTTGTTTAGGCTCGCCCTCAGCTCGTATTTGGCCTAGTCTTGTGACGAGTCTCGCGTTTGGCTCCTTTTATAATATGAATGAGTTCGAACTGAGCTTTTAGTGAGCCAGACCCACTATGAGCCTGAACGGTTTGTCTCATATAACAACTCTACTTATGGAGCTTATCAGTTTATGGAAAAAAAGAATAAGCTACGAAGTGGTTGTTCGAGAACAAAAGCTTATAGTGATTATGATATTCTTTTTATTTTATAAGCTATAAAGAGAGCTTATGATATCTTATTAAATGATATATTACAAAATATAAGTCAGCAAAAATTAATATTAAACGAAAAAGTAAATCCTTTTAAATAATTTTACACGTATATTAACTATGATAAACTTTCTTCTCTCAAACTCATCAAAAATCCATCAAACTTATAAAAAGTAATTTAAGTAATAGGTGATCGCACAATAATAAATTAAGAAATAAAAGTGTATATGAATAATTGAAAATGATGAAGATGAATGGACACCAATTATAATCACCAATTATAGGTAATTGTCAACCTATTGGTGCGACCAAAGTTAAAAAGGGGCACGCGGGAATGCAAGAAAAATAAAGCCCACTTACGACAATAAGTATTTTATTTGGAAATTTGTTGAACAAATCCCAGAGTATAAAACCACGCGGGAATGCCATGTCCAACTTAAAAAGGGCCACGCGGAAAGACTTAAATTAGAAAGTTGGTTTTTGATTTCACACTTGTATTCGAACCTCCATTCACCCATATACATATTCTAATCAAGAGTTATGACAATATAAGAGGTATTAATCAAAACGTTATCTTAATTTTATTTCTAACAAATCAATTTTAAATGATTTATTGGAAATTAATTCAACCCCATTTTTATTTAATAAAACCATGTATCCCAATTTTTTATTTACTACTTTTAAAATATTAATATTAATAATCAATGACACTTCCTCCAACAATTTTACCAAAATAGCAAATCTCCATACACATTACATCTTATTCTTTTTGTGTGCTGAATTATAGCACGCAGTTTAACATTAAGATTTTTGTTTTTTTAATATTATTAATCTACTTTTAATTATTTTTATTTTTATAAATTTTATATAAATGTGCTACCAAACTGACCTGACCTAAACCTGAAACTTAGACCGATTTTTTTATTTTTAAAATATATTTACGCTATTATCCTTTGAAAGATGTTTTTATTATTGTTGTTAAAAAAATAAATTAAATAATATTATACGGAGTTCGTTAGTATACGTTTTTTTAATAATGGTAATTTACAAAGTCTTAAGAATTTATATTAACAAAAAAAAAAATCTTACAAAAGCTAAATAGAGTAAATATATTACACTCCATTATATTTTTTAAAATAAATACACGGTTTGAAATTGTGTTTATATTAAACTTAATGATTTTTTTTAAAAAACTAGGAAGGGATTATTAATATTAAAATATAAAGTATGGTGTTGAACCACGTTTTATTATTTTAACTTTTTATTATATTGGTAAAAGATCCAAATTTAAATACTTTATTTCAAAATTTAAAAAACTAATGTCATAAAACGCAAGTGCTATTAACCGCAACTTTACCAACAAATCGTATTCAGCATTGTAATTTGTAATTTGTAATATAATATAATATGCCTCGAAAGGAAGACTGGGTACTGGGTAGGGCCCCCCAAATTAACTTCGTATCTTGAATATTCAAGGCTTATGATATTATAATTTTTTATTATTTATACACTCATCCTCTTCCTCTGACCTCATTCTTTCAAAGGGGACTGAACTTTGTTTTATTTCAATGTCGCTTTCTAACATCCAAGGTCAATTGCTCGAAATTACAGGTGACAAAGGGGTTCACTGTTTTTCGATTTCAATCCCTCTTATTATTATATTAATTCTCCTCTGGTTTCTTGCTTGCAGTTGTTGAGTGCACCAAATTGAAGGATACAGAATGGTTCTCAAGGCAAGACCCCTACGTTTGCCTCGAGTACGGCAACACCAAATTCCGAACTCGCACTTGCACTGGTTCTTCTTCTCGATCCCTGTCTATTCAACTCTCTGATTGTTGCCATATTGAAATCACCCGTTTCATTTTGTAGATGGAGATAGAAACCCTAAATTTCAAGAGAAGTTCATGTTCACCCTAATCGAAGGGTTGAGGGAGATCAATGTTGTGGTTTGGAACAGTAATACCCTCTCCAATGACGACTTCATTGGTAGCGGAAAGTAATTCCCCTTCTCTTCCCATTTTTTCAAATTCGAATTTACTTATATTGTTCTGACTGCAAATCCACTGCTAAGTTGAACTGATTTTTTTCCAGGGTTCAGCTTCATGAAGTTCTTTCTCGGGGCTATGATGATAAAAATTGGACTCTTCATACCAAGACTGGCCGGTGCGTAAACTGATTATGCTTTACTCTTTTACGATCTGTTTGTGATTCATGCTATATGGTGCTATCTGATCTATAACGCATACGAGACACTCTTATGGATTGTGGTTTTAACTCCTTGCCTCCTTGGGATTTTTGAAAGTTTCAGTGGTGAGGTTTGTTCTTGTGTTGTGTGATCTTAATATCCTATGTTTCTAGTTGAGATGGAAGTGCTATTACATTATGAGATATGAGTTGGTTATTTTCTGGAATATTTGTTCTTGTTTTCAACTGGTTGAGTTGTTGTGTCACATTTGGAAGGATGAATATTTGAGTAGTACTACTAGTGGATTGATACTTGTAGCCTTTGTAGGAGACTCATGATAATGTTCTTGTAAACATCGAATTTCTTGGTATAATAATAATTCAGTAAAGCCTTTTGTTTGCCTTTAGTTAGCATTAGCAAAGAACTAACAAAAAACCTACAATTCTGTCTGATCAGAGAAAATATAAACGTGTAATGCGATAAGCCGTTTGTTTTGCTCAAAAACAGCTTAGTAAATGGATTGTTAGTTGTTACCGGTTGAATTCACAGAAGAATGGATTTTGGAACTGAAGGAAGGATAATCATTTCTACCCTGCCTTGTAGTTGCACTTTTCTATTCATAAACTTATGGCTTTCTGCATCTGCGTGTAAAGCTGTCTCATATGATCAAGCTATCCTCTTTGTAGGATGCATTACAATTTTCTTTATTTCTAACAGCTATCTATTGTGTAACTTCAACTGTGAGATAGACCATAAGCCTTTCCTTTTATCATACTCACAGCAATAAAAAGGTCATGAGCTCAGTCAACTCATGAGCATATTTTTGTATGGATTATTTTTCTTTCATTCTTATTGTATAATTTAGGTGATGAAATAAAGCAAAGAAATCAGATTTCCCGTTGATATTAAACTAAGTCATTTTTGCAATTGTGAGTATCATAAAGAATAGAAGTTCCTACCCTCTGTTTGGACTTTGTTGGATTATAATGTTTATACTAGACCCCTAACTAACCTCAATTTATCTCAGATATGCTGGAGAAATCAAATTGATAATGCATCATCAAAAAGACAATGTAAGTTTTATTCTGCTTTGATTCTTTTATTCCTGCAATGATAATTGAACCATAACGAATGTTTCTTTCTGGTTAATTACAGAAACCAGCAACAAGTTATGCTCCTTCGGCCCCACCTTATGGTACACCATCCCAACCTCATGCCTCACATTATCCTGTACCCCCAATGACGTCTACGTCTCCATCTCCATACCCAAACCCCGCTTACCCGTCCCCGGCCACAGCCTATCCAGCAATGGCGGCAACAAACTCAGCCCCAAATTCAGCATACCCGCGGCCACCTCCTGATGTGTGTGTTCACTCTCATCAAAGTTATCCCCCTCCTGCAGCTTACCCTGCGCCACCCTATCCACCTCCTTCGGGATATCCTGCACCACCCTATCCCCCTCCTTCAGCATACCCTCCACCACCATATCCACCACCTCCACATGCTGCTCCTTATGGTCATCCTCCAGGTATTTGAATTTATTATCATTACTAATCATATGGGTTCGAAAGGAGCCTGGCATAGCGGTGAGCATTTTCGGATATCCGATCCGTTAGTTTTGTGAAAGTCTGATCCGAATCCGATTTGAGGTATCCGGATATCCGACACTTTTATCCGGATTGAATATCCGATCCGAGTATTTAACAATAGACTAGTCGGATATATCCAATCCGATTTTTTTCTTCTTGTCAAAACCTCGATCCGTATCGATCCGATGATAAAATATTTCCGGATCGGACTCGGATCACCAACTATAAGATATTTTCGGATTGAGATTTTCCCGGATCGGATCTTCGGATTAGGCGGATCAGACTTTTTTGCTCACCCCTAGTCTGGCGTTGGTATAAACCGATTTTTCTTACTTTACTTGATTAGGTCACTATGGGATGTATCCTCGACCACCATACTGATGTGAAGGGAATGTGGCGGAGAGAACAGACAGCGGGCAATTATCTTTAACGAATATGTGTGCATTATACCTTGTTACATTTCGTGGTTTTCGGACATTGTGGACGTTTTTATAACTGTCGTGTGTAGCTTGTTTCCTTGTTAGCCGAAATCTGTGGTTTGGGCTGTAAATTGAAGAGATGAATCTTATAGTTTACAAATTGGATAATACTTGTCTAGGTGGTAGTTTGTGTGGTTTATGTCCCTTGTGCAAACAACATAATATCTTTCGGATTTCATATTCATTCGAAAGGTATGAAACACAATGACGTCCATGGAATCTATGGAGGAAAATCCTCATTTGGTTTCCAATTAGAAAAAGAATCAATCTTTAAAAATCCAATTGAATTGGTTTAGGTAGAATTTGCAGATGTTGAAGAAATAACCTTAGAAGCATATACAAAACGGGGAACAATTTGGATCGGGTTGTCGGGTGAAGGTCCAGTGTCTAGTATAGGGCTTATAGGTCCGTGAAGATAATCGAAAAGTCAACAACCTTGAGGACACATAAATGAATGAGTAGTACACTGTTTTCTGGGTCCATATTCATAAATTAACACTTCAATGAATAGTACACTGATTTTTCTGGCTCCATATTCATGAAACTATCACTCGATTGCACGATGGAAGTGGGAATTCAAGATGCAAACCTTGAGATAAGCTGACACGACTCCATCATTTCTATATGTTTTGTTTGTTAACACTCCATTTGTATATCAATACGATTCCAAATAAAAAAGAATCTAATTCAATTATATATTCTTATTCATTAGTCATACATGTGATATATTTGAAGAACTTTTATTTGTTTTTCTAGAAAAACTTCGGTCCGACTAGCCCGAAACTACAAAATCCTTGGATCAAGGGACAACCCCTTTGACACACTTGGGTCGGTATAAAATCGAGTTAAGTGATCCAGATTGGTCCATCCAACTTTGAAGATCGATACACTTCCACCCAATTGTACTGCAAGTGAGTGATTGAGCATATATGGTTGCCAACTTTGTTAATGTAGAAGATCAAGGAGTGAAATCCTAGTGAATACTACAAAATCCTTTTCTGCAGCTTTCACATTTACATAACCCTTGTTTGTTTACACTGCTACGTAAAAGTTACGTGTTTATATATATATATATATATATATATATATATATATATATATATATATATATATATATATATATATATATATATATATATATATATATATATATATATATATATATATATATATATATATATATATATATTCATGGTTTGGACGATACTCTAATAGGGACCGAATCGGGGAAAGAAGTTTGAAAATCAGAATGAGAGACGAAGTTACAGATTACCATAACCATTATACACCGGAGGGGTACAAATGACTTGAAAGAAGTATTGTTGCGTTATCACGTTGTCGAGAGTTGAGAGAAGATGCATCATGACATTGAGCATATCACGATCATCATTCATACTTGCATGTACATGTCCTCTTTAATCTATTATTATTATTACTACTATTATTATTATTACTATTATTATTATTATTATTATTATTATTATTATTAGTAGTAGTAGTAGTAGTTTAGTATTTTGTTGTCAGTAAGGATAAATTGTGAGGCTTGTTTTGGAAGGAAATTGTAAGTTTCCATACGTCTTATTTTAGTTTTTGTTAATAGAACGATAATTTTATATTCGTAATCCATGTGTATGTATCTTAAAACTTATTTTAGATTTCAAAATTTTCTACTTTAACTAACCGTTTTGGAAACATTAGCTAACGGGTTTTCTCCCGTTTTATTGTTAAGTTCTGCTTCTGATATCAGGTACGCTACCAATGTTACCTTTCAACTCGATGACGTTCAGCCGGACTTGCGGGTGCCTTAGGACTGAGGTTATATTTTGTTGTTAGGCTTCTTGTCAAACGTTAATCTTTGCAACAACGGTGTGACAAGCAACTTTCCAACAACGGTGGTGTTCCCTCTTTGGTATTGCCCTTTGTAATATCTAAAAACCATATTATACTCTATTCCTAGTCATATCCCCAAATCTAAACTACACATGCAACTCATGTTACCAAAATCTAAACTATACATGGTACAAGACTTCTATCGTCAAACCAAAGCCCTCCGCATAAAACATAAATAAAACCTTAAACTTGACCTGTTTATCATAGTATATGTTGCCCACGATCCCTACTCCACGGTACTACTACTCATTTCAAACTTTACCATTACAAACTTTGAGTTGTTTTTAGTTTTTACCCATCTCCTGCTAGAAAGGAGTGTTATTAAATAGTTACTAGTTTATTCTTATTATATTAGTTTATTATCCGTAATATTTTCAATTCGACGGAACAAACAAGTTTTTCGATTACTAATCTCTATAGTTACCCTAACCAAATTGAAATAAATAACTAACCCTAGTCAGATCCTAAATCGGACATGTAAATAATACGTAAAATTAATCCTAGCAGGATCTTATAACCAAATTGAAATCAAAGTTTTTACGCTATATTGTTCATATATAAAAAAAGGCACATTGTATTTGGATATTCAAACACCCTCATATATATATATATATATATATATATATATATATATATATAAGTTGAGCTAGCTATAGCAAGATCCAACCTCTACCATATCCCTTTTGGCTGTTTAGGTAAAAAACAGTATCTCTGCTCCAAAATCTACTGACTGTGACACGGTAAATATTATTCAGATGTCATCTAACATGCCATGGTTGATCACTATTCATCCCCTCTGTCAATATATCAAGATTACCAAAGACATTTATTTATTTACTTGGCGGTCAAAAAAACACTGAAAAAGCACCATTAGAAAACACAAGAAAGTATATTAATACATCGTCATAAATAATTGAAAAAACAAATGTCTAAACAATTAGACAGTGTAGTTAGCACGGTGTTGACACTGCTTTGCGCAAATATATGTGGGAATTCACGGTCATGATTAAACCATACTATATAGTAAATTAATTTCAAAGACACTTTGTTGTTTACTGTAATACATACTAATTGCGACGTCTAGGTAGGTCTGATCTTGATTCTTGATTCTTGATTCTTGATACTTGATACTTATACTTGATACTGCTTGTTTACTTATTTTTTAGGTCATTTTTATTTTCAAGTTGTCATTCATCAACCCACTTTAATCTTTCAATTGTTTAATGTTTGGCGTTTCATTATTTAATATTAAAAAAATTACTTTTATTAACATCTAAGTTTGTATAATAACTTAGTCTTACCTTTTGAAAAATTGTCGATGAAATATAAATTTTACAACGCTTTATTTTAAAAAAAAAATATTGTGTTGGTTGTTTTTTATGAAAAAACATGGAAGGTTATGACTTTCTCTTTTGTCCGTTTAGTTCCTTGCATGAGTGTGATGGTGGTAGGGAGAGAGGTAAAAGGTTTCTCTTGCTTGGTTGATCATCTGAAAGGACAACACCTTTTTGCGGTTAAGCGTAAAAATGAGATTCGGGACATCCTTGAGTATAACCTTGGTGTTTTGTGGAGTTTGTGGAGGTTTTGACCGTCCTTAAGATGTAGTTGTCTGACCGATGTATGTGTCTTCATGCTTTGAGTCGTGAGTGTCGTCACACTGATGGTTATGTTTCTGCTTTTGGTGAGGACGGTGAATACATTGTGGGTATTTCGAGGCCGTTGGCAGATATCTCGGAGCTGGTTGTTGCTGAGCAGATTGCAGTTGATGGGGTTTGGTGCTTGATGTTGGTCTTTTAGAGAGGGTTATGCGCGTTCCTATCACTATTGTGAAAAAGCATCCCTTATAATTGTCGTATAACATTTTCTCAAGCGTTATGGGATGGTCCTGTAAAGGTGGCCGCTGAGCCAAGTTGTGTGGCTACTTGGGCTAGGGTGTCATATGCCTTCACCATGTCCAATTTAAGGGCAAAATAACCCTTCATTCTCACACAACGTTCATGTAACGAACTGCCTCGAAAGCTGTCAAAACATTATCTATAATGAGACATCTAGGAACAAAGGCACTTTGCGCGGGGGATATCACCTTATCCAAACAAAGCTTTAAACGGTTTGCGATCACATTTGACACCACTTTGTAAAGGATATTACATAAACTTATCGGCCGAAGGTCTTTCATCCAAATCGGATTGGTAACCTTAGGGACAAGGGAGATAAAAGTGTGATTTAAATAACCTAGAATAGCCATCCCATGAAGAATTTTGTGGATAAAGCTTGTGACTTCCTCACCCACAATGCCCCAATGCTTTGATAAAAAAGTGTTGACATACTGTCGGGACATGGAGCCTTCGTCGGGTGCTATTACAAAGCCTCCTTAACATCCAAAGGTGTGAAAGAACGATTAAGGTCTAACAAATCATTAGAATTAAGCAACTGCGACACCAGACAAAGCAGCAGACACGTCCAGACTAGAAGATGGAGTAAACAGATTTTGGAAATAATCCACCGCCACCCGGGCACGGACATCCCCAGACCGCCATTCCATCCCCGCATCATCAATAAGCCGAACCAATTTATTAGACGCCTCCGCTAGGAAGCTCTAGCATGGAAGAAAGATGAGTTGTGATCGTACCACTACAAGTCGTTTCTGAATAAGATCAGAGCCTTGACGGTCATTATCCCAAGTGAATCGAACGCCTTCAAAAGGAAGATCGCAAATACCCAACACCCCTCGTAAAGAATATAGCATTCATCTCCGGCTCCATTTCACTCGATTTATCGTCCACAGACAAAATCTAAAAAAAGTCTCCCAAACAAAGTTATCTCTCAAGGGTCTTCTCACCCAAACGCTAAGAAGAGATCAAGAGCGAATATTTCTCTACAATGATCGTCCCAGTTTAATTAAGTATTTTTAAAATCTAATTTCGCTAAGATTCTAAAAAAAATTTGTAAATTATTTATTTTTTCTAATATCATGTTTGTAACCAACAAACAAGATAATAATTAACCACAAATATATAAAATATTCTTAATTTTGAAACCGAAGGATATAGAATATTACATTTAAAATAGTATTACATTTGAAAAGCAACACCGCCAAACATACCGTTATTAATTTTGTAGAATCTCAAAACATCGAACCTCTTAGCAACTAATTATTAAATTAACAAACAGTTCTACGTTTTGTCCCGCAAATTTAATACCGACATAATAGAATAATTTATGTTGCCCCAAATTCAAATATATCGGAATACGCAATAACTTCCAAGGAATCACGGCGACCCGATTTTTTTTTTTTCTATACCAAATTTATTTACCTTTTTATTTCTACTACTTTTGCTTTAGTATTTTAAAAAAGAAAAATAAGACAAAATAATATAACTTAACACTGATCCAAAATAATACCAAATTATAAAATTACTAGAAGCGACACAAACTATCAACGTATTGTGTCAATGATGTTGCAATCAGTATCTTAGTTTCGGTGATGACGTTGCAATCAGTATCTTACATGCATAAAAAATTGGAACTAATTGTGTCAATGATGAGAAATAATATAACTATTATGTTTTGTAAAAAAACATATATTTTTATAAAACAATAATTTTTGTAGAAATAATTTAATAATAATTTTGCAATTTATTTTTAAATAACAATTTTTTGCAAAAATAATTTTTAAATAATATTTTATGTAAAAATATTTTTTTGTGACATTTTTTCATTCATATTTATTTTCCAGAATTTTGTATACAATCGAAATTAGTGTTATATTAAAAAAATAAAATAAAAAATCATTTTTAAACATTTTTTTTTATCTTTATAGTTAATCCTAAATATTTTTTTGTCAATTATGTTAAACAATAATTAATCAAATCTTGTCGAGGGTGCAATGGATTTTGCATAGTAATGTTGTGTCACCTAGGTCTTTAGATGTAGTGTTAAGGAGTATCAGATTTGCTATTCAGAAAGGTTTGACAACACAACTTGTTGTCCGCCTACCTTCTATCTCGATGTAATTAATCAAATGTCATCGTATTACTTGATAAATATTATGTTAAATTTTTTTAAAAATATATTTTAAAGTATATGAAACAAATTCAAAAGAAATTGATTTTGTACAACATTATTTTTTTCAATTATGTTATTTTTTATAAAAAATAATTTATTATTTTTTAAATATTTTAATTTTTTTTAAAAATATATTTTTTGCAAATATTATTATTCAATATTTTTATTTTAAAATTTTTAATATATTAAATTATATTAATTTGATTTTAAAAAGTTATATAATCCACGTCATACCCATTTTTTGATGACATGTAAGATATCGGTTGTCACGTCATCGCCGGAACTAGGATTTTTGCCGGAAAAAGTAAAACGTATTATTTTTGGTAAATACGTTGATAGCTTGTATCACTCGTAGTAAAATTCAAAGTTGATATTTTTTTATTTTTTATTTTTGATAACGGAAAGCGGTTAGGTTAAGCTATTTTCTGGAGGTAGTCCAACCTAAAGCATTCTTACGGATGAGAACACGAAGTTCGGAATCGTCAGAAAAATTAGTGTTGGGAGTCGAGATTTCCATGTGAGTCAATCGGTCAGCAACACAGTTGATTTTTCTGAAAACATGCTTTGATCTGAATTTCGTCAAAATTGATATTGTTTTAATCTTGACAGTTGATTGTGAATAGATGTTGTTTTAGTCATTCACATAACTTTTAAAAATGTTAAACACCTCAATTCAGTAAAAAAAAATCCTGATTTTATCACTCCTAAGTTATGCAAAGATTTGAACCATAACATTTTACAATTTGAAAAGGATATGATGATTCAATTTGTCTGATCCATTAGAGTTAAAAACTCCGAGAGTATATATATACATTGAAAAAAAAAAGTTCAAATTAAAGGAGAAAGAAGTTTATTACTGTATTATATTAAACCAAATTAATTAATAGTAATAAAGTAATTACATTTATATTGACCCTCTATAGTCTATACGTGAAGAATAATGCATCATAAATATAATCAATCATAAGGCAATCACAAAAACAAATGAACGGTCTTTGCTTGCGATCAACGCGCATCTTAGATTGTGAGTACAGTAGCAATACTTTATTAGGGCTACGTAATTTTTAATTATTTTTTATAACAACATGTAATTTAGAAAGGGAAACGTGAAAAACAAAATATTTCTCTAAATAATTAGAATATTTTATACCATCATATTAATTATTAACGTTCTTGATTGTAACCTTTACACGTTTAGGCAAATAGACAGTGATCACTGACTTATAATCTTAGTTGTCAGGTTATATTACCCTTTAAAATAAAATAGCGATCTATATTCCGTAAAAAAAATTGCGAATCCACTAATAATTTGTTCATAAAGGGGTCCGGATAGGTTCAAAATTGAATATAAAAGAATCAAAATGAATATAGTTTTTGTGAAAATAAAATACAAAAGTTGAACCGCATACAAATTTTGTGAAAATAAAATAAGAAAATCGAACGTATAAAAATCGCCTGATTTGAACCTAAAACTAAATTTTGTTAATATAAGACCAAAAAATGGGAACTTACTATAGTATGTTAAATTTTGGATCTATAATACATTTATAAAATATCATATATATAGCTAAAAGAAGAAAATAAGAAAAGACTTGAATACAAATAAATGTTTAAAATCTAAAAAGAGTTACAATTTCACCAATTTATTAATAAATTATAATTATACGACAAGTTAATTATTTAATTCAATTATATAGGGTCCATTCAGTGCGTTGATTGAAGTTCAAAACCATGAGCTTTTACATGAAATAAAAAATAAAATTGGAGCGAACAAGGTTGCACGACTTGCAACCATCTAGTGGAGTATTTGGTTTTTTAGAAATAAAATTATCTTTAATAATGAACCTTGTGGCCTCGTTAACAAGGTCATCTTTTTTGTCAAAAACCAAATACATAATTGGAGAACTAACACAAATGACGACGACTACAATATAAAATCAAAAAATAATAATAGAAATAATTTGAATTTAAGGAAAAAACACAATATTAAGTGGGATAAACCAAACCCTGGATTCCAACAATTGAACTTCGATGGTTCAAAACTTGACTCGGATGTAACATCCATTGGATTTGTTATTCAAAATCAAACTGGAGAGGTCATTTGCCTTGATGCCAGAAAAAACAATTTTAATTCGGTATTAAAAGCCGAAGCTTATGCTCTCAAAGCTGGGTTACAAGAAGCAATTAGATTAAACATAAAAAAGATTGAAATCGAAAGAGACAATTTGTGTGTTATTAAGGCACTCCAAGGTTTATGGAGTTGCCCATGGGATGTCGATTTGATTATTTTCGACTCCAGACTGGACCTTCTCTTTTTTGACGAAGTCCATATCATGCATGTTTTCAGAGAAATTAACTGTGTTGCTGACCGTTTGACCCATTTGGGAATCTCGAACCCCAACACCAATTTTTCTGATGATCCTGAACTTCGTGTTCTCATCCGCAAAGATGCTTTAGGTAGGACCACCTCTAAAAGGTAATCCAACTTAACCGCTTTCCGTTATCAAAAAAAAATGTTAGGTTTCAAAACTGAAGAGGACGAAGGAGGAAATTAAGGAGATGAAGAGGTTGAAATTGAATGAGAATTTCTTTAACCTATATCGGGTAGAAAAATTAAAGTTTTCACTATGTCCCCTTCATTTTTCTTCCATATAATCACTTTCTTTATCCTTTCAATTAACAATAATTGAAACTTTAAAGTCTCAAGCATTCCATCCTTCGTCCAAAGAACACAATTCTTTAATTTATTACAGAGATATGAACTTACCTAAGGTTTTGGTTTCTTCATCTGAAAACACAATTCTTCCATATTTTCCGGCAAGAATAAGGGATGTCTACAAGAACTTTTAACGTGGAAACTAATATTGAGTTAGGGATGTCTTGTGAACAATAATGATTGATTAGATTTTTTAGTGAATCAGTTTGTTATATTGTTAGAGCTATCTAGGAAGTGATTTGTATCTATCCAAGGATCTCTCTCTTTGTATGTATAAGTAGTGAGTAAGATGTAACTTGTATTTTTATCTCTCTATATGTCTACGGGAACAAACTAACTAATCAGTATATCAAGCTAGGAGAATCGCCGCAATCTCAACCTTCTATGCGACAATTGCAGACAAGGAGCTCGATTTCGCGAGACAATTAACATTCAAGACGACAACTCCCTCGATGATAAAAGCGAAGATGATGATTACACTCAAAATTGGTGTGATAACTAATGATCAAAATCGAAAACTATGGTAACCTTGTAACTCAAATTGAGCCTATCATGCTTTTAGGATGGAAACAATTGAAATTTAGGGCCCGTTTGGTTTGAACTCCGAAAACGGAATGAAAACGTATCTAGTCCATACGTATATCCATGTTCATGAAGTTTTTGGAAATCATTCCTTGTGGTTTGAAGTAATTGTAGTACAAATTGATTAATTTTGATACCTATAGGGTAACAAAATGGGGGGAGCAAGTACATTGTGCATGGAACCACATGAAATGATTCCATGAACAAGGTATCAATGTGGACTAGATTCATTTTCATTCCGTTTCCGAAATTACAACTAAACTGAGGGGTTAGTGTGTTATGGCAGAGTTAAGAATGAAGTGGCGAAGTGTTATGAATCTTATGAATCTTATGCCACATGAGGTTCAAAGATAGGTTAAAGAAGAGTTAATTACATTAATAACCCTAGACATAAATATAACTACAACAAATTGTGTTTTTATGATAATAATCTTTTTAAAAATCTTCACTTATGTCATATGCTTGCTATTATTGTAATAAGCATGCTAATTATGCAAATCATTTAAAATCATACAAAAATTATTTGGTACCCTCTTTTTTAAAATTTTACTCGTAAATAATTTACTTTATGCCCTTAATAAGTCTATGGATATGAACACAAAACCAAATAATTTAATTCATCCCCTTCAACTTCATTCTCATTTTCAATCTTCATCCTTAACTTCATTCGCGATATTGTCACATTGAGCCCTAAACACTAAATGTCAACGGTGTGTTTGGTATATAAAATTGGGGAATTCTATATGCACGGTGTTAAATTTATAAAACACACAGTTTCAATGCAGTACGACCGTGTTGAAAGTTTTCAACTTCAATGCAGACCGTTTGCATTAAAGTTGAAGTAAGTGTTAATTTTAAGTTTTTTTTTAAAAAAAATTAAATTTAAGTAATGGTTACTAATAAGTGTTAAAATTCTTCTCATAAAATAATTTATGTTACTACTTATGTGTGTGCGCGCGTGTGTGAAAAGTCTTGAATAGAGTTGAAGAAATATTGTAACCGGAATGGAATAATGAAATAATGTAATAATATAATAACATAATATCATAACATCATATCCACATCATAATAATTCAACCAAAATATCATACATACTCCAACTAAATACAAAGCATCATCCCAAAATAAAAGATAGAAATCATAAATGTCACTGTTGCGAAGCCCGAACACGAGAAGGCCGGACCTGAGAAGGATCAAGTGGTGGCCGTGTCCCGTCGCCTTATCAACAAGCCATTGCAAGTCATCCACTATCTCATCCTCCGTTTGCATACCATGATCACATATCATATCTCGGATCCTACAAACAAGGACATGTAGACGTTGTTTGTAAAAACAAATAGTTAGAAATTAAATAATAGATGAACATAATGATAACATGTACAAATTAGATATCTTACCCGAGTGTCGAAAACCTGGAAATGAAGTGCCCGATCCATGGGAGGTGGTTGTGCAGTTGACCCCAAAAAGAGGTATGGGTGACCCTAGTCAAAGAACCACACGATGTAGTCACTAGCTACATCCCATGAGACGAGGTCCAACTCTGTGCCGACCAATGAGAAGCGTCCGACCTCCTCATGTCTCCCGGACCACCTATCGCGCGACCGGTGATACTAAATCTTGTAACCTTTGCCCACCATAGCGGGACGCTCCTTCGTGGTAACCGATATACGATTGTTTGGGATCCTCTGTATACGCTCAGACTGTTTCATAGCTTTGGATGACATATAGGGCTCCTCTATGTCACCAATACGGATGGTTCCTCTATATTTGGAGATAGCAAACTCCCGTCAAAGTCAAAGTCACGATCATCGTATGGCATAAACCTAACAGCATCTGGCCTCATCTCCTCTAGTTGACGACATAGAGACATCGACCTCTGATGCGTCAAGGCAGGGGTCTTCGGGATCGAAATCCTCAAAGTCCAACGTGCAAATCCTTGCTCAACATATGTGGAAGCTAAACCGCAAAGAGAGGGAAATTGTGCATATATCCACGCCTATATTTTGCAAGAAGATACATTTTTATCGATTATTTGATATATGTAATCTGATTAAATATTGAAAAGAATCGAAGTTAATATATGTAGGAGTGAGATGCATCCACCCATGGTCTTACCCTAGATTGGGAAGACAAAACAAGATGCCAATGCAAACAGCATAAAATCCCTACCCCAAGAATACGATCTAGTCATCTCATGATCGGCTACGAAGTCGATCACCCACAACCGTATCAAGTTGGTAGTCTTATCGACTACCAACAACGATCCCATCAACAACATCAAATATCCGGATGCTAGTGTAGTTGCCGGTGGGGATGAGTCAAGGAGAAAACGTGTGGTGGACCTTCTAATGGCCTCTGCCAGGATGGAGGGGTCATGGTCCTCGGCCCCAACCATCATCATCTCAAATGAGGAGCACAGTTACTCTACGCGTTAATACGTGCTCCACGTGGCATCACATGACTCTCTGTCTATCCGGAGACCCATCCAAATAGCCACGTCATGGATTGTGATCATCTCATCTAATGGGAGATGAAAACTACTAGTCTCAACATGTCACTACTCGACAAATGCATGATAGAAGGCGCGATCATCCCCAAAGAAGTCAAACGTCTCTAGACTAGTCAATCCACTCCGGCTGTCCAGAGCAAACCCACCCTCCAGATCATCTCGATCACGACACCACTCAAACAAATCTCTCACCTGGTCGATACGTCGGTGTATCTTCATCACCTTTGTAAATACCTTCATTTGAAACAAATAAACATTACACATGAAAAATACATTCATTCACATTCATCGCCGAAATTTGGTAACACACCTCACCCATCCATATAGAGGCAACCTAGTGGTCGGCGTACCCCGTCAACAAATCTCAAGTCCTACGAGGGGTACCAATCCCTTGAGAAATACGAGTATTATAAGATGAGGGTATGTGGATGGAGAGGGTGCGTGAGAAGGAGATGGTTTGTAGGATGGAAAGGGTGCATGAGAAGGAGATAGTGTGGGGATGAAAAGGGTGCGTGAGAAGGAGAGGGTATGTGGGATGAAGAAGGTGCGCATGAAAGAGTTGAATGTGGAAGCGTGAAAACTGGATGTAGAAGCAAGGGAATGAGCAAGAGGTGAGGTAAATGGAACCAATGCCAATGGGGCTTGGACGAGGAAGGAGAAGGGGAACAAGCAGAAGCATGAGTAGAAGGTGTGCAAATGGTGTCCTTATTGTCTGACTCAGACCGAGCCTCCCGATGAGGAAGTGATCCGAGTTGAGTAGAAGGGGGCTCAAATTGGGAGGGAATAGAGGCAAGATCTGAAGTAGGCTCAATCACAATAGCAGGTCGTGGGTGATCGCCTCGTCGTACATAAGTGGTAGGTGGGTGTCGTCTCTACTACTCGACAACGAGCTAATGTGGATTTTCGAAATACATAGAGTTGTTAAAATTCTGAATCCCGGACACTGTATATTAATGTTAACAATAATATTTAATTTTTTAAAATATTAATTTGTAAACACACGCGCCTGTTTTTAACAAATACGTGGGTTTACACGCCAACTAAACGTAGTCGCCATGCGTTGAAGCTGGCAGCTTACCATTAACACAAATCGGCCAGCGTTGAAGGTGAGTTCAACATGCTCTTCGCTAGCGAAGAACAAGTTGAGTATTGTATATATAATTTTTTTTTGGGGGGGAGGGGGGTGTTAAATCCGAATCTCGTTTTCGATTCCAATTCCGTTTCCGTCTATTCTATTATGTTTCTAACCTAAACTAAGTTTCCAATTCCTATTCCGATTCTAGTAAAAAACGATTAAAAAAAACGTATCTCGAGTGCGGTCAAAGGACGTTTTTGGTAAGGATGTCTCGGAGGATCCTTTGAATAGCGGAATATCGGTTTTTGTCAATCGAAAATGAGAGCATTTTTCGATTTTTTTTTTTCGTTTGCAAATGTTAGAGTTGAACGGCACCGGCCAGCGTGGACACGTTATGTAGGGTTTCAAATACAACGCAGTCAGCCTGCATTGATACCGTGTATTTTGTAATTTTAACGTCGTGCTTTTAGCAACCCGAATAAAAATACTATACAGGGTTTCAAATACAACGCAGTCAGCCTGCGTTGATACCGTGTATTTTGTAATTTTAACGTAGTGATTTTAGCAACCCGAATAAAAATATAGAAGACGGGCTTATATGCAAAATTAGAATAAGAGTCAAAAGAGTTGGATCATTCTATCCATCCAAACGTCAAAAGGACCATAATCTGGCATTCTGGCCCCCAACTTTCCTGTATTTCGGTTTTGTTTCCATACACACATACTCTCTTCCTTCTCTGCTCGGGCTGCGTGCCCGCCATTGAAGAACACCCACAGCTGAAACAAAGCAAAAGCCACGCCCCCAACCCGAACCTCATAAAGAGCTACGGCAAAGATAACCCATTTCGATTTCCAGTTGCAAATAAATAAAGAAAAAGGAAAAAGAAACACCAAAACCCAGAAAAAGCATTCGAGTATTTACCAAAGTAGTGTATAAAAAAGGACAAGCGTGACTTCTCTCTATCCTCTTCTTCTTCCTCTCTCTCTGATAAAAAATCTCTCCCCCTCTTCTATCTCTTTGGCTTTGGGCTTTGGGTTTTCTCTCTGCCCATCAAAAGTCAGGGAAGAGAGTGAGAGAAGCTTCAGTCACTTCTTTAATGAAGATACCCTAAAAAACAGGGGCTCCCAAATCTCTTTACCCTTTCAAAGTAACAATGCCAATCCCTCACCACCGCCATAGCCTTTCATCTTCTTCTTCTTCTACCTCATCCTCATATTCTCCTCTGTTGGATGCTCTGTACTGTGCAGAGGAAGAACTTGAAGAAGAAGAAGAAGACATGGATAAAGTAAACGAAACCCCAACTCTTTTACCCATTCTTCTGTTGGAACATGACATATTTTGGGAAGATGAAGAGTTACTCTCTCTGTTTTCCAAAGAGCAACAGATCCATTTCAATCTACAATATTCTATCTCTATCCCAAGAAGAGAAGCTGTAGAATGGATACTAAAGATCACTTCTTACTACGGATTCTCAACTCTGACAGCCATTCTCTCCATTAACTACCTGGACAGGTTCCTCTCCAAAAGCCCTCATCTTCACCAACACAACAAGCCATGGATGATACATCTTGCTGCTATCACATGTCTCTCGTTGGCTGCTAAAGTCGAAGAGACCCATGTCCCTCTTCTTCTAGATCTTCAAGTACGTTAACTCAAAACACCTCAAATCCAAAAGAAGACTCAAAATTTAATGCGTTTATCTAATCACTTCCCATCTGGACATTTCGTCGAACAGGTGGAGGGCACAAAGTACATGTTCGAAGCAAAGACGATTCAGAAAATGGAGCTTCTAGTTCTTTCAACACTCGAATGGAAAATGAATCCTGTCACCCCCATCTCGTTTCTCGATCACATTCTCCGTCGACTTGGCCTGAAAAATCATCTACACTGGGATTTTCTAATCCGCTGTGAAAAGCTCCTGATCTCCATTGTCACCGGTGAGTATCTCAAAATATTGTTAAAAATAGCATTAAATGAAACCTTTAATCGTATTTGAAGCCTTTATTGTTCATAGTCAATGCCATAGTACCCCACTTTTACTTTTTCTACGTTGCCTGTTCAGCAAATGAACAACATATCAGTATTTTCTTCTTGTCAGGATTATAATGACTTCTTACGTCATGCAGTATGGTTATAAATTATAATAAACATATATCAAATTATAATGTCCTCTGTTTTGTGTGGGATGTAGATTCAAGGTTCGTTAGTTACCTACCATCTGTATTGGCCACAGCAACAATGATGCATGTAATTGACCAAATCGAGCCTTCGAACCCCATTGACTACAAAAACCAGCTTCTGGGTGTACTCAATTTTAGCAAGGTATAAATAAATCCATCTCTGTAGATTTTGATATTTAGATTTCATGATTCATAGCTTGATTGATGAAAATTATATTGTGTTCAATTTAACAGGAGAAAGTGAAGCATTGCTACGAGTTTCTAGTCGAAGAAGCTTCGAAAAATTTCGTGGTCTTGGGCAAGAAGCGTATGCGTGAGAGCCCGAGTGGGGTGATTGAAGCAAATTGTGTAACTTGTGATGGCTCGAGTGATGTGTGGATTAGTTGCCCAGGTGGCGGGTCGTCCACATCATCATCCATGTCATACACACCGGATGCGTGGACACGCAAGAAGAGGGTCCATGAGCAGTACATGCCTTTGAGGGTGTTTGTGGATGGTGAAGAGTATTGAATTGAGCTTAGGTAGTTGTTTCTCTTTAGAGACATTTCAAATGAAGGGAACCGTAGGGTATCTCTTGTTATTTCCTTTATAATATTTGGAAATCATGATAGTAAAAATGGGAGGGGACAAAAAATATATAAAATGAAAACTTTGAGTAAAATTTTGTTAATATGACTTACCTATTTGAAGTATATATATATATGTGTGTGTGTGTGAATGTCCTTGCATATTATATTTTATACATATATTAAAATTCCTAGTTTAGGTATATTCTATTTTTGACACAATACAAGTATTTGGGTTTAAAAGGGAAAAAATAATCATAGATGTAAAGCCATGGCCACAAGGACCACAAACGCGGGCAAGAACACTGACCATAGCATTGTTGGCCTTGGCGCGGCCATGCTGGCTTCGAGTGACTTTGTTTTGACCTTGTCATGTTGGTCTTGTTGTGCCGGTCACTAGCATTGTCAAGTTGGTCGAAGGTCTTAAAAGTGATTGTTGTTCATTTGCATGACTTTGTTATGTACATGTCATGACTTGTCAAGATTGGCGCCCGGTGCACCACTAGACATCACTTGACCTTGTCATGATCTTTACATTGACGCTATTCCAACGGCAAATACGATTCAAAAGAGCATTAGTTTAGCTCAAGAAGGTTGTAAAATTTGAGTCATAAAAGCTGAAATGTGTGGAGTGTTGATGAGCTAGCTAAAGAGCCGCTTAGCGAACTAAGCTTGTTTGAGCTAAGATATTGAGCATTTGTCAGCTTCGTAGCTTTTCACATCTTTGTTTGATTATGTTGAGAAAATTTGGTTTAGGAAGCCAAGGCATGGATAGATAGCCCCTATGCTAGCTCCGGAAAGCGCTTGATTCCTTGGGTCATGGGGTTTGTGTGGGTCGTTTGCCATAACTTTCTTTCAAACGATTCTTAAGTCATTAACTCGTGTATTGCCGAAGGATATGAAAAATGCATTAGTTCTTAATTCGTAGCTATAATAAGTTATTTGTATCGACAAAGAATAATCATCCAACCTCGTTTAGCATGCATATTGACGAGACGTAGGTGCCCAATCACATATGTATAGGAGTAAGAGTATTAGCCCTACTCTGAATAAAAAAGCGTGGTTGTGTTATCACAATTAGATGTATGGAAAACATCTTGGCTTAACTATAAAACAAATATATTTAGAAGGAATTTTTTTTGTGAGTGATTCACCAAAGTTCAAGTCTTGGCATGGCGTTAGATGTTTAATGACTAGAATGCAATCAAGAGAGAAATAAGACACAAGAATTGGGGGTCTGCATACAAAAAAATATTTATATTTATATTGTGCACCACTTGAAGCCATCTTTAGAACCAGAATAGTTTAGAAAGCACAAGGTGCTAAAAAGAAGCATGTAACGTGTGACAATGAGTTCAAATGTGAAGACACCGGACTACTATAAACAAAGACTTGATCGAATCGATCAACTAGAGCAGTTGACTCTATTGATGACGATCTAAGTCGACCCGATTGGACAAAAAGATTGAGTCGGCCGAGAACTTTGAGACATGTTATGGTATATTTTTTCCCACCCTTATTCTTATCAATCTCTTGATCGATCATATATAGTAGTTTTGTATTATATTATGGTATATTTTTCACTTTGTGTTTTAGAGATCTATTTATCCTTTCATGATATTGTAGGTATTCTACGCCTTGTAAAGATAAAATTGAACTATTCTCGGAAGAATGTATACACCAAATTAAGGTTCTTTCTAAGGTCAAGGAAGTATAAGTAAGATTGAATTGATTGAAAGTCGAGAATGAAGAAATTAAGATTTCTCGAGGTTTTACCATGAGTCGTAAGTCGATTCGATCGATCTACTTGATTGGTACCATTTTACGAGCACCTGACCGTGACCATATTTTCTAAACAATGCGCTTTGCACGAAGACAAGTCAATCCACCAAGTTGATCGAGTCGAGTGACCGCCTGTCATTGTGAAGATTTATCTTTTTCTTTTCTTTTTTTCTATTTTTGTTGAGAAGTTTTGCTAGTAAGAAGATAGAAAGGAAAAAAAAAGGAAAAGAAAGAAACTTTATACATGAACGGCTTCCTTGTTATATTATTATAAGATAAATAAAACTAAAGTAAGGTAAGAATAGACTGACATGACTAAGGTAGCTAGAGTAGTGTTAATTATTTCTAATTGTTTATGTCATTAATAATATTACATAGGTGTGATTTTGCAATTTACTTATTGGGTGGGATGAGATGATTGATTAGGATTTAGGAGGGACAAAGGGTTTGTAATTCTCACTTTCCTACAAACTATGGTTTAAGTGAGTTCAATGCCCGGTACCAAATGTCTTCTTTGAACCCTAAAATGAGAAGAATTGTTGAGCTGAACTGGTCATAGTTAATACGAAGAACTGCAAAAATCAGAAGAGAGAGAGCATCTCAATGATATGATCACTCGTGTTGAGACAAAGATGTGGTATCCATGCCACTCCCAAAACGTGATTTCAATAAGTGTTGACTATGTGAAGTTACTGCACAGGTTTAATGAAGCCAGGTCGAGGTTGCATTGTATCATAACATGACTACATGAGCTTGTGGGGTTCATTGCCATCTGAAGAGATAATCAACGCTCGTAAATTCATTGCCCAGAAGCACAAGTTTTGGTCGTTCCGGTCCTTCCGGATATGTATGCATTCGAGGCCAAACTTGTATTACCCAAAGACCCTTCTAGGCTATGAAGCATGATAATACAGCAGCATGTGGAAAAGCCCTGCTATCATCCTCATTCTGGGAGCCTGCAATTCAGAGCAGTGGTATGGTTTGAGGTGGTCCTCCAAATATTTGGCCCTCAAGAGTCCCTTTACATCCTCAGAAGCCAGAAGGATAACAACACAGCCCCTCATATCTATCAAATGTTCAAACGGTAACTTATACCTGCACTTTGTTCGTATTTCCAGCCCCTCAAATACAAACAAAATCTCATGACATGCTAAATATGTATCATTCTATTTTTTTGGTTTTTCAGGTCAGGTCATGTATGGGTATCATGACCAATTGGCCATCAACCATGCAACATGAGACCAAATTCATTAATGACACTACCATCCATATATTTCTTTCCTTCATTGAAAAGACAATTTAACAATAACCGGCTCTTAGAAAATGAAAATTTGCAGGAAAGGGGCTCAAGACAAATAATCAGCAGTCTAAATCATAAAATTACTGCACTGGGTTCACAGTCCATACAATGTTACAAACTATTACAGTGGGTTAGTTCTTCGAACATAAGTTACACGCCCAAGTTTGTTCTTAAACAAATAAACATGTAATTGCACCTTGAGGTAGGATAATTCATTGAAAATTTAGATCAATCACAGCAAATCCCAGAGAGAAAAGAAGACAATTGCAGCATTACACACCTATCTAGACGAGTAGTCATCAAAAAAGATCAACCACCACGCATGTGTGCACCCAGTTCACCAAAATCGTCAGCTTCGACAGTATCTTCAGTCAGGCGAACTGCATCCAATTTTGCCTTGAGGATTTCTATGGCATTCAAAAGCAACTGAGAAGCTTTAATAGCACCCGTGGATTCAACACTGAAAATGAAACTGTCTTCTTTCTGATAAATTTCAACTAGTCCTGGTTTCCCCATTGCTTCGGCTTTTTTAATTACCTCATCATCATATGTATAAGCCTCTGCATCAACTACAAGCACCTGAATATTGACAAAAGCAGATGTTCAAGTTATTCAGAGAAAGACTTGTTAATTATAACACTCGTGTGATCGTGTCAATGATCAGCAGTCATATCATGTAGTTACGCCACTAATAGTATTACTTTTTTAAGTGCAAGCACACTCCTCTTTGTCAAGCCTTTACGATTTTCAATGTCTTTGGAGCATCAAGACTACTCTTTTGCACACTTTGGTGTTAAATAACCAGAATATTCTGTTAAAAACCAGCCAATACACCAGGAAATATGGAAAATACGTACAAGACATTTGGAAGGAGCGGAAGATTGGTTTCTACATATTCTCAGCATTCAGACATTTATTAATAAAAAAAATAATATTAGACATGAAACATTGATTCATAATACCACTGAAGCCTTAATAATAGGAATGGCACAGTATTGGTCAAATTACCAAGCAAGAGAAAATAAAACAAAGTCTAACAGATAATATGAAAAAGTAGTCACGATTTTTTACCTTATTGTAATATAAAAAAATGAATTTCTTTCTTACGCTTCTATTTTATTATGATGATGCAGAGTAAACTGGAGTACTGGACTATTATAGTGATGTGTTTCGTTGAGGGACGTGGGGGCACTGATTTTTGGACAGTGTTTTTTCCTTCTAAATTTTCATTCCAGAACCCTAGCAAGGACTTTGAATTTCTAATACACAATTTGAACACTCCAACCCATCTAGGTAAAATAAATCTATTCCAACAAAGAACCAAACAATAAATATAAGTTTCAAACCAATAACTATTAACCCTTCTCTCGATTCTAATAAGATACTTTAAAAATAACCAAACACAGGCCTAAATATTTTCCATAACTAATACTCCCTCTGGTTCACAATGTTTAGCCTCAAAACTTTAGTTCACAATGTATGGCATTATAAGTGTTATTAATACTTTAATCTTCCACAAGCAGAATTTTCTTTACTGTTTCATTTATATTTTGTATTTTCAATACACTATTTCCTCTATTTCCATATAACTCCCTACTACCATTAGTTTTAGACTAACTAGTTTAGTGCCCAAGCCTTGCTCGGATATATATATATATATATATATATATATATATATATATATAAAATTAGATTTTAATACGAGAGTATTTTGTTATATGTGTATTTTTCTTTTTATTTTTTGTTGAATGTATATGTATGTTAAAATAGTAGGTCAATGATCCACAAAACAGTAGGTGCACAAAACAGCAGGTAAGCGACCGACAAAACAGTAGATAAGCGACCGACAAATCAGTAGGTCAACTACCACAAAATAAATATTAAGCCGATTATAATAAAAATTACTCCCACAACGTGCCACATCAGCGTTAATGTATAACTCTTTAGTAGAGTATATATATTCAAACCCGCACTCTATTTATATAAAATTTCAAACTATTAGACTTACTGAATAATCGATGTGGGATAACAAAATACTAAAAATATTTAACGTTCCTAGAAGATTTTCTAAAATCGGTGGAGAGGAAAAATAAAATAAAATTATAATTAACGGATTTACAAAATTTTTTATTGACGTTAATTGTGAGAGTTTTATTTCAAAATATTGCTCCAACAGCGCGCCACGCCAGCATTAATGTATACCGCTTTAGTAGAGTATATGGATTTTTTATTTATCGTGCATCAATATATACTACTACTTTTAGTTTTCTTAATATGTGTGATTTTTTCTCTAATTTCAAACATTGTAAACCGGAGGGAGTATAATACAACCGGTTCCTGTCAATGTCTAAGTGACAGGGAAGCAAATTCTCCTCAGCATTCAGCAGAAATCAATTACAACAAGTACATAACACTAGAAGTCATGAATGCCCCCTTGTTTTTTATGCTACAGAAAATATTAAAAACTTCAGGAGTCATCATGAAACAGAAAACAAACCTGTTGAGTGACGGGGTCAATATCAAACACTTTGGTAGGACTGCTATCAACCCAGCTTCTTTTCTCCTCAAGTGTCAGGGTCTCCATCAAGTCTTCATTAATATGAATCTCTGGCTCATACATGAAGGTAACAGTTGCTGCAGGAGACCACTTAGCATGATCTTTCCCGATACCTTTCCTTGCTATTGCCCTAAGACTCAGTTCTTGACCACGACGCAACTTCACAATTATAATTCCCCTGCAATAACAGATGTGAGAGATCAACCACTCCAAACAAACAAACTTTTCTGTGACATGTAACCATATATCAAACAAATTAATGTAACTGTTCTGCCTTTAGGTAAAAAATATCACTAATTCTTCAAAATTTCCACACTGTAGCATGTTCATATGTAAAATAGATTAAGAAAAAGTATCACTGCATCTTTTACTATAGTTAATGGGTTCATACGGCTATCGATTTGACAAGTTAAAAACAATTAATAAACCATGATTGTGCTGCTTACTTTCCTTATTTCCTGTCTTATAAGATAACATGGATGCTAGATTTTCTATAGATATGTGAAAGATGCATTTAAAGTATGATTAGAGGTTAAGTCATTGGATAACCACAAACTACAGTTCAAGCTTGATATGTGAAAGATGCATTTAAACTCAAGTTAGAGCTTAAGTCACTGCATAACCACAATCATCCAACTGAAGATGGAGGTCTTCCCACTCCAGATTGATGTCACTTGACAAATTAAGAGCCAAAAATGGACATGTCGCAAACTCATACCTAACCACAGACAATATGTAACAGCTTGAGCAGCTATGTATTATGTAGTGGCTGACTGGAGAGTTTAAACTGGTTTTCAAGTATTGACATGAAATCCTAAGATCCTCTCTTATACAGAGTATAGCTAAGAAAATAAAAATGACCGCAAAGAAAGAGGCACACACCCACACTCCAATTCCATCCTCTGTATTTCCAATTAAACTGCTAGATTCTGTGGTTTCATTTCTGGCTATTTAAAGGTAATAACTTGCAACGGTGTTCTCCAACAATAAAAATGAAATCACAACAACCGGCATATGTTCACAAACCCTAAGAATTGCTGCACTAGTAACCTAATCGGTCCAGTAATCAAACAATTCATGTTCAAAAAACCTGAATGGTTCATCAATTTCACCAGAGAAAGGAAAAGAGAGAGACCTATTATCAGAGGAATCGTCACCGGAGGAATCGGAGAAATCGACGGGGACGACGGAGTGATCAGAACTATACAGATCCTTGCTACTAACATCCAAAGTCTGATCACCAATACACTTAACTCTGAGATGGAACTCAACGGAGCAGTACTCACACTGGCCGTCACCGTCGCAGCTGTCACAGTCACGGGAGAAGCGCATGGCCATGGCACGGTCGCTGGTGAGGGGAACGAGGCCAAGACGGTGGGCGATAAACTCGTCGCCAAGAACGGAGGAGTTCACCTCGATTTCGACGAGATCGATAGCGACGGTGGGGACTTCGGCGATCATAATGCGACGGAGAGCGTTGGCGACGCTAGGGTCGGTATCACGGAGCTCGAACTTCATGAAGTCGTCTCTCATCTCCCTGATCTTCACACGAGGGAACCTCTGATAAGAGATGCCTTCCATTGTTTCAGTGTGTGGGAGATTTTCTTCCGATGGCGGTGTTGGGGGGAGGGGGAGAGAGAGGGTGAGTTGATAAGCAATGTAAAACCCTTCGCTTGAGGTTTCCGACAAGGGTTTGGAATTGAGACGGGCATACTCTCTGTTGACTCTATTTTTGCAAATTACTAAATTCACCCATCATTTATGTTATATTTCACTAGGTCATCATACTTGCTTGTTTTCTAAAATACCCTTATTTATGGATTTGTTACCTCTAAATACCACCCCTCCCTTTCCACCCGATCACACTAAATTTTCTAAGCTTCGTGGAGGAAAATTTCCTTCGCAATAGTTACTATTGTTTCATACAATCATTAACAATACATGATTATTATTCGGGTGGACAAATAATACTAAAGACACTACGAAAACGCAGTCTGTAAACGCAGTCTGCATCCGCCCCAAGCTGGGGCGGAAGCGGAATCAGAATCCGCCCCAATTCGCCACAGTTTGGGGCAGATTTAGAATCCGTTTTCGTCCCAAACTGGAGCGGAAACGTTTATAACCCTAACGTAGCCCTAGGAGTCGGAATTAAGCGTTTTACCGAACGTGAAAAATTCGATCAAAACGAATCCCTATTCACAGCCACAACACATTTAAGAAATCCGCAAAAAATGTCGACATATTCTGAAGAAGATGCAGAATGTGAAAGTACAACCATGCCGTTTGATATCAACAAGTACAGTGATCTGGAAGAACTTGTCACCCATATTGAGGCAAGTGTACAATTATTACTTTAAAGTAATTAATTTTAGGAAAATTTCTCAGGTGTCCATGACCATGAGATTTTGAACTTTTTATTTGGTAACCAATATTTATGTAATTCCTTGTGGTGCCCACAATATTTTGTATAATTAATCTCCATAACCATTCATTCACTTTCCATCCAATTTTTCATTGAATTTGTATATTTGTGAACTATTTAATAAAATTTAAATTATTTTTAATAAATTAAATCCAAAATAAATTTAAATTTAAAACAAATAAAAGTCATATAATCTAATTAATGTGAATTTTAGTGAAGATTTTAAATTGAAATTGTTATGCAAAATTCTTTACAACATTAAGTAGATAATTAGGTAACTTAATTTAAATAGTTATAATGATCAAAAAATAAAATAAATAATAAAAAACTTATATTACCTTAATAAACATATTTTAGTCATAAGTTGTTTTCCCTTAATTTTACACATGTTTTATAGTAGAGATCCGAAATTGTCGAACTTACACTTACATTATTTTAATTTGAATAGGATGCTTTGGAATATTCACGTGCAATTGGTACCGATTTTTCGTCCAAGTTTGAGCTCTGTGGATATTTTCCAGATAGAGAAAACTTATTGGGTTGGGCTCGGTATATGGCCAACTCAATGAATTTTGTGTTGGTCATAAAAAAATCATGGTTGGATAGAAGGGGGTTTCGTATCTTACAATTGGCATGTGATAGACACGGAGATGTCAGAAAGTTGAAAGATGTTGATCCCGATCATGTTCCAAGTTCTAGTCGGAAGAAGAATTCGAAGAAGTGTAAGTGCAAGGTAAAGTTGAAAGATGTTGATCCCGATCGTGTAAGGGGGTTTCGTATCTTACAATTGGTCATTGAGGGTTGTATGTGGAGTCCACAACCGCGTTATTTCGTCGGTTCTAAGAGGTCATGCATATCTAGGACGATTGACCCCCACAGAGGCAAAAAAGGTAGAGCGTGAATTGAGTGCCGGGTTAAAACCGTGTGCGGTTTTATTATCCGTGCAATTAGAGGATCCTAACAATCTCACCACAATCCGGCAAATATACAATGCCGGTTTGAAGATTAGAAAGGTACAAGCCCAAGGAAGAGGGTCGTTGCAACAAGCACTTCATACGCTGAAAGAACGGGGATATTACGTTAATACGAGGAGAAGTACGGAATCGGATGAGGTGATTGATTTCTTTATATCACATCCCGATTCGAGGCATTTGCTCAGCATGTTTCCTTATGTTATTGTGATGGACTCGACGTATAAGACCAACAAGTAAGTTTACAGTCTTGTTTTTACTTTGTTCCATAAACTCAATCATATTGTCATACATAACTTTAAATTAATCTTTTGTTTGAATTACTTTTAGATACAATATGCCATTGTTGGAGATAGTCGGTATCACAAGCACCAAAAAGACGTTTGCTATTGCTTTTGTATTCATGACATAGGAGAGCATAGATCACTACGAGTGGGCTTTGAGGAGGGTCCGGTATTTGTGCTACGGAAAAATCCCGGGGGTGATTGCCACCGATCGTGAGCTAGGTCTTATAAGCACCCTGAGGGTAGTATTTCCCGATGTGAAGCATATCTTGTGCACATTCCACATAAAGTCCAACATTATAAGCAGAGTGAGTGTCATATTGCGGTGTAAGGAAGCAAGAGCCGAATTCATGTCCCAATGTCATGCCTTGTTCAAATCGAGTTCAAATGAAAGCTATCAACGGCGTTTGTTGGAAAGGAGGAACCATTGACATGCATATCCAAGGTTAATGAATTACCTCGAGACTACTTGGCTGACCCCATACAAGGAAGCAGTTGTTCGAGCTTGGTGTGATATGAGTCATCATTTCGGCACAAGGACGACAAATGCGTAAGAATGTTTAATATGTTATTTTCCTTCTCATATTTTTTAAGTTTGTTTGATTAGTAATTAATTTTTATTTTTGTAGGTGTGAGTCCGCGCACAAGTTACTGAAACAGACTCTCGATACGAATGTTGAAGGATTTCAATTAGTGTGTGACAACATACATTTGATGATCACGGATCAAATTCAGAAGTTACAAGCTTCTTTGGAAATGTCACGGGAAAGGATTCCACGTGAGGTCCGTATACCGATATTCGACTTGCTTCGGGACTACGTCACAAGCGAGTGTTTCATGCTCTTGTGGGATAACTACACCAACGCTAGAGCTAGAAGGGAGCTTGATGTTTGTCTGGATAGTTATTGGAGGGAGGTTTATGGAGTGCCGTGTGTGCATGACTTTATGTTAGCAATCCAGGCTCGAAGACCTATCTCATTGAAGCAGATACACCCATTTTGGAAACAAGTTCATTGGATTCCGGCTGATTTTTCCGATGATGATTTTGATAATGATGACGATGATCGCGTGGACCCGAGTCTAGTTTCGTTGAACAGGTTTAGAGAAAGAATGGACTCAAACTCGCTCACCCCAGAAGAGCTGGAGAGGATGGCATCTTGCTTTGAGGACATTGAAAACCTAGGAAGTACTACGATGAAGGAACCGGCAGAAAAAGTCAAGGCAAAGGGAAGACCACCGACAAAGAAATCAACAAGAAGAGATCCTAGTTCTTTTGAGCGTTCATCTACACGTGGTCCAGGACGTCCCCGAGGTCCTGGAGGTCCCCGAGGTCCAGGACGTCCCCGAGGTCCAGTTGATACTCCTTATGATGAAAATTATCAATGGGTAGATGGAGAATTCCGGAAGTTCATGGAGCCATATGTATTAGGGGCGAGGGAAGTCCTTGGAGATGGTCATTGCGGATATAGAGCCATTGTTGTGGTTTTGGGAAGACCGGATGAGGATTACTTGATGATATGAAGTGATATGGTGAAGGAGTTGACTTCGAAAAGATCAATATATTCTACGGTAATCATTTAATATTTAATTATCAAACCTTTAATATTAATGACTTAATTTGAGATTTTGATCCATGCAGTGCATCGCACACTTAAACATCGACCAAGTGATCAGTAATGTGAATTGGACGATCAGGTCTCCGTGTACAAGTCCGTGGTGGATGGAGATACCTATTGTTGCATGTGCTGCAGCCACATATTATCAGATTGTCCTAGTTGTCGTTGGTCTTAACGCACACACGTACATATTTGCCTATGACGACGGTCACTCCTAACCAAGGTCAGCCTACAGTGATCCGTTCGATAACACTTATATCAGGGAACACACATTATGTACCGGTTAGTCGACGTTATACGTTTTCTCACTTTAACTCAATTAAAATCAATCTTTAATTAGTAACCTTTTGTTTTGATTTTATTGTGTAGGTTTGGTTGAAGGATGATGCCCCGTTACCAGATTTGAGTATTATGTGGAAAAACCATCACGATCCAAGTGTTGAAGGATGGGATGCGCCGTTCATTGCAAGGATATCTCGTTATCTTGAGCTATATCACATTGAGTGTCCATCTTAGACAGTATATATCGTTATGTTGAGCTATTTTGTAGCTTTATATTTAGTTAATTGAATTTAGTTAAATGACTTTAAATGCTTTAAATTATTTTATCAAACAACAAAGCTTTATATTTAGTTAATTGAATTTAGTTAAATGCTTTAAATTATTTATCAAACAACAAACATGAAATAATGAACTACACAATAATCCGAAACAAGCCAAATCAAATCCGAAACATAAAATAGTGAACTACACCAATAATCCGAAACAAGCCAATACGAATCACAAACATGAAATAATGAAAGACAACAATAAATCGAACAAAGGTCAATAAAATCACGGATGCTGTGATGCCCGGACCTGAGAAGGTGCCACCACTGGATATGGACTAGTAGCCTCATCAATCATGGCATGTACCTCATCCGGTGAATACGGTAGCCCCGACGCTGCATATCTCGTAGACGGCCCAAAAGTATGTGCAAACGCTGCAATAAAAATAAAACAAGTTGTTATAAAATTAAAAAATAAAATACTCGGTAAGTTCAAGAATAGAAACAAGCGTACTCTGGAATCAGAGACGAGAACAGGTGGTGGGCGATCAACCGGAATCTGCACGGCGGGAGGATATATGGATGACAATGGGTAGTGTACTAGGGCATGTACGCATCATCGACAAGCCACGGAGAATGTGCTGGGATCAACCTGTCAAATGAAACTCTGGTCTCCTCTAGGTGACGGGATGTCCAAGCATCATAGACGGGAGCCTATGAAACTCTAGTGCCACGTCCCTTGTCTAGACGAACCTCCTGGTGGGGCGGGATCCGGGGCAGAGGCACAGTCTGCATGTACCCAAACTCTCGCAGGAATCGATCTGGCATATACACCTCCTCGATGTCATCTATCCGTAATATGCCTCGGTAACGAGATATGGCATAATACCCTCTAAAGTCAATATACCGATCGGTATATGGGGTGAAACGCACATCCTCCGCCCTCATCTGATCCAACTGTAATCGTAAGACACGGAGCCTCTCGATACTAAATGGCGTTGTCTTCGGGACAAAAATTCTCGAACACCAACGTGGATGCCCATGCAACTGAGGTTCCTCAACAGCTCCACATCCCAATGATGGAAAATGGGCGTAAATCCAATACTAAATAAAGAAAAATAAATTAAACTCCACTCATATAACAATGTTTTACCTTTAAAAATATCGTTATGAAACCATACCTGTAATAGTGATGTACAACCTCCCATCGTCTTCACATTCTTCCTACTAGCATCGCCCAAACATCTATACAAGTATGCAAGAGTCCCGGTGCCCCAAGCATATGTGCTGGTCCTCGTATGATCCCGTACTAGGTCGATAAGCCATGGCCGGATCCTGTTGGTAGTCTTGTCGACTACCAAAGTCGACGAGATCAATAACAACAGGTATGCAGATGCAATCGCGGCGTGAGGAGGATCTGTACGACCTAAAATGGTTGTGGCTATAGACCTAACAGTCTCGCAAAAAAGCTTCTTGCAGCTGGTGCCATCTGTAGAAGCGGATAATCCAAAAGAATGTACAAGCCACTCCTGCCTAGTAGTGTCATCTAGATCGGTCAATAAAGCATCTCCGTCAATAACAAGACCCATAATAACATGCACATCGTGCAATGCTATGCCCATCTCCCCCCACGACATATGAAAAGTGTTCGTCTCGGGGTGTCACCTCTCAACGAACGCAGTAATCAAGCAGTGGTCGACCCCACCAAAGTGAAGGTCCTCCAAGTCAGTAAGTCTGCTGAGTCTCGCCAAGCCAAACCATGTGTCCGGGTCATAAATATCCCTATGCCACCTCCGTACTCTAGCTATCCCATCAAGCCTCCTAATAACCTTGACCATCCCAGGCTCCTCCTATAATAATTTATTAAAACTCAAATTAACATTATCTTAGATCGATTACAAAAATAAATTATATATTTGATGGATAATAAATTTATACCCTCTGAGTCCATATCACGCTCGCTCTGTGGCCAGTATACCATTTCAATAAAACCTCCTCGTGAGGATGCTCCTCCTCATGTGGATGCTCCTCCTCATGAGTAGGCATCTGTGGTGCCTACTCCTGATACTGCTCCTCAACATAATCGTAATAATACTCAGTATCTTGCTGCTGCTCTTGCGGGACATGTGTCTGCTCATGCTCACCACCTACAATGTCGTCTAGGTGTGGCTCGTCATCAGCGGAGCCCTCCGAAGTATAACCCGAGCGCAGTGGTGATGGTGCCCCAACACCCCCCCCTAGTAGGCTCCTCCTCTGCAACTCCATCAATGGGCACCTCGACCGATGTGGAGGCAAGTCTATCCCGTCGAGCTTTAGCAGCTCGACGGACAGATGCAGTGACAACTCTACTGTCGCGCTTCTTCTTGTCTCTAATATTTTGCATGGCCATCTGATTTTTTTTTTAGATAAAATTTTTCATTTTTAAATTTACATATTATATAATTTTAGATATATTTTGTAAAAAAATTATCTTGCCGGAATACACAATTACAACTTGACATTCATTCATATAAGATCCAATTTCAGTTCTTCCTAAACTAACCGAATCTTCATAAACTAATGTTCAAATAAGATTCAATTCCAATTCTTCATAAACTAACCAAATTTTCCTAAACTAATGTTTATATAAGATCCAATTCCAATTATTCCTAAACTAACCCAATCATCCTAAACTAATGTTCATATAAGATCCAATTCCAATTATTCCTAAACTAACCAGATTTTCCTAAACTAATAATTTTCGAGCCTAAAATTAAAAAAATAAAAATAAACAACAAGAAATAGATTAAAACATATAAAACGTACCTTAAACCGTTCTTTGAGTGTTCTTCCAAGCCTAGGGGGAGAATCCGAACCCTCCATGTGTATGCGATTAAGAAGAAGGAAAAAAAAAATCGCCGGAAACAACGACGGCGGTGGGGCGGCGGCGGCGGTGGGGGAGGAGGCGGCAGGGGCGGCGGCGACGGCAGCAGGGAGGAAAACCGGAGCGAGGGTTTTCGCGTTTGCGTTTCGGCGGAATGAGGAGCTATTTCCGCCCGAGCCCTTAAATAGTGGTATCGGACGGAAACGCATTCCGTTTCCGTCCCAACATGGAGCGGAAACGGAATGCGTTTCGTTGTCGTCCTGTTAGTAATTTTTTCGGATGTAAATAACATTACTCTAACAATATTTAGAGTTGATCATTAGACACCAACACGTCTAACCGGTGAAATGGGTATAGACAAGGTAAAAGTCCGATCAGGCCGTTTGGCCCAGCCATATCCGACAAAGTACAAAGCCTGAACAACTTGCTTACCCGGTCTGGATTTCGGATCTTTTTTTCATACATCTAATAGGGGAAAAGAAAATTAAGGGTTAGGCCTTAGCTCAATCCCAAATCTTATTTGTTTAATTGTTGCGGCTAAGTACAATTAATATTGTTGCATTGTTCGTGAATACAAAATAATGTAAAACTGACTTCAGCCTTTTCTTCTTTGAATCATGAATCATTCTCACGCGACGGCCGATGAAGGTTCTCCTCTCTTTTGAATCGTGAAGCCTCCAACTCTCCTCTCCTCTCCTCACATTCGTGTTACTCTCATCTCTAGTCTTCAACTCGTATTTTTTAGGTTTTTTAATAGGAAAAAAAAAAGGAATGCGGGTACGGTACTCAGTCATGTTCACGAACGGGTACGGACAAGGTCTTAATAGACCCGTACAAATCCGCCCGCTTCGTCCGGTAAAAAACATAGGTATGGACAACTAGTTTGGCCTGATCGGGCATGGTCCGACCTGTTTTTTTATGGGTCGTGTTATGGGTAGACGTTTTGATCAATGAGCCAACCAGGTCCGGCCCGTATATAGTTATATACATATAATATATTTATGTGTGTATATAATTTAGTTTGTTTTGAGTGCCAATTATTATTATTTTTCATTTAGATTGTTTTGTGCATTTTGACGAGTTATACTCGTTTGTATTAATTGTTTTGTGTATTTTGACGAGTTATACTCGTTTGTAATACAAGAGTGCAGGAATAATTTGAGGCAAAAAAATTTAAAGTTAGTTTAATATTTTCCTTATTAATCGTGTCAATGACTAAGACGACATTTTTTTTGATCATCAGTTTTGTCTCATTTTCTTATATGAATCATATGATCTAAACTTCAAAATTGATGTAGCTCTATTCTCAAACTAATAAAACTTGGGAGTGTCAATGACCTTATAGACTGGACTATTGGGCGATGGCGTGAGGATATGGTTAGAATTGTACTTGGGAGTGTTGATGGCGAGCTGGTCCTTGATATCCCGCTGATTAGTTGTGAACTGTCGGATGAGATTTTTTGGTTTTTCTCAAACAATGGTTTGTATTCAGTGAAGTCGGGATACCATGTTTATATGCAGTATCATGAAATGCACAGAGAAGAGGGATGTTCTTCTTCGTCCAACAATGGCTCTTTGTTCTGGAGGAAACTGTGGAGAGTTAAGGTTCCTCCAAAGATCTTGAACTTTGCTTGGAGGGTGTGCATGAACGTGATGCCATGCAAGGAGTCGCTTAGGAGGCGTAGAGTTCTTGTGGAGCCCTGGTGTGATCTCTGTGGCAAGTTGGAGGATGTTCTTCATGTGGTTGCATAGTGTCTGCTGAGTATGGAAGTCTGGAAGAGTATACCTTGTATTAGAAGGGCTAGTTTGAATGTCGTCTCGGTTAGGGAGTGGTTCGAACTGGGTGTTGATGCTTGTACGAACGGGGAACTTGAGCTGTGGTTTACGAGTATGTGGGCTATCTAGAATGCACGGAATAGGAGATTGTTCGAAGGGGTGAAAGATGAAGGAGGGAGCTTTGTTGTTGGAGTTGCTCGGAAACTTGTGAGGGAGTGGGAGAAACGAGACGTTCAAAATGAAGGCTGGGCAAGAGTGATGAGTGACGGGGCACAATGCTGGAAAAGGCCGCCGAGAGGTTTTGTAAAATTGAACACGGACGCTTCTATCGGGGTTACGGGAGTTGGAGTGGTGGCCCGGAACTGTATGGGGTTTGTTTTAACAGCTTCAACGAGGAAAATTGAAGGAGCTTGCTCGGTTGCGGTGGCCGAAGGTTTGGTAGTACTTTGGGCAATGGAGATAGCGGAGGAAAGAGGATGGCGGAAGATCATTTGTGAAACTGATGCACAATTGATCATTAAATGGCTCACTTCGGGTACGGAACATTGAGGAACTATGGGCCAAATCTTAAGAGAATTGAGGAGCAAGGCGGCACGTTTCGAGCATTGTAGATGGGCCTATGTTAATAGGAAGGGCAACTCGGTTGCGGATTGTCTAGCCAAGAAATGTCCTTTGATTGTTACTTCGTATGAAAATTGTTTTTCCTTTCCGGATGATCTTTGTAAGGTGATTGATGACGATAATTTGAATGAGTAATCTCGGTTATTTTCAAAAAAAAAAAAAAAAACTAATAAAACTTAACCTTTATGGTCTATAGGTGACAAAATGCCGTTATTTTTTTAAAATTAGATCAATAATGACAATAATTCGAAAAATGAGAGTACAACTTAAAGTTTGGTTTCTATAAAGAAAAAATCACAATGTTTAGGAACCTAATTCAGAGGCATAAATTTAAGAATTAATATAGAAAATTTTGAAAGCTCAGAATATATAACATTAGATGTGCACAAAGGATTTCCAAACTTCAAGTAACATTTTACGTCTGTTCAGTGTTTTTCTTGACCTGCAGATTATCAGAATGACAAACATATACTTGAAATGTTAGATAAATGTAGTTAAATATGAAGAAGATTATAGTAGGATACTAAGCGTTCAAAGCCCACCTACTGTTGGATATGATCATCAAGCTACTGTCGGATATACCTGTTTACAAGAAGGGTATCATTTGATGAGTACGCATCTTGCAGGCGAGCCCTCTGCGCCAACCAACCGCAAGGGTAAGCAGTGGACATTGTAAACTCCGGCTTGGACTCCGTCCAACTTTAGACTCTCCACGATAATGATGTCCTGAGGTATTAACACTGATTCGGGTAAGTATGCACCAGTTGGGCTATGCAATAGCCGATGCAAAGTTTATCAATACGAAAAGAAGAAGATTAGAAATAGAGTAAGGCAAAACTAAAGTAGGAGAGCAAGTTTCTGACCCTGCCACGAAGGAAAATAAGATGACCAGTAACTATATCATTGAATGCAGCAACAGAACAGTAGTCAATCCCTACAGTGAGGCAAGAAAATTGATGATTAATCGGCATACATGTAAAAGGTGTTCATTTTCATGATAATTATAAGAGTAATAACTTAGTTAGAATTAGCTGAGAGAGCATTGAACAGGCCAGCAGGAAAAGGTCATCAAACTATGAATAACAGACTTATTCAATGAACTTTCGATTAAGTAAATTATAAAATTGCTTTGATGCATTTTAAAGCATGTTCCGAGGATACAAACAAGTATTTTTACAACAAACAACTTACCTACAAGTTTGATGTCAGTGTTATCTACCAGCCATTGTGCACCATCCTTAGTGAAACCCACAAAGCTTGTGTCGAACTCCTTCTTCAACAGAAGGTGCCTAAAAAGTAGGATAACATGATGTGGAGACTTGCAATCAGAAACTTTACCTGATTCACTCATACTACAAGCAATATGGGTCTGCACTGACTAATCCTATCATATAAGAACATCGTTCTCATGATTTCATAAGATAGAAACTATTTTTCTTGTAAAGTTTCTAAGAACGAAGATTGATAGCAAATGTCAATCTGAACACAGCTGGAACAATCATCCATGTACATGTCTTGACATGTGATGTGTAAATGAGAACAATAAATTAATGTTTTGGAAACACAGATGCATTATCAACCTGTCAGTGTTCAATGTTCTAAATAGCACACGACGAACTCCTTTGGGAATATTGAGCGATTTCATCACACCAGCTGTTCAAACAAAACACCATTGCTTGAAATAAATTGCAGTTCTCTAATCAAAGCGAACATAATTCCAGCGCATGCATACCCAAAATGACAGTAGGAAAGTATGTGGAGATATGAATTATGATTGTGCATTTCTGCATAGCTAATCTGATCGTCTTCGAATTAAAGAATAACGGAGATTGATTAACAGAATCATACCAGTTATGTTGTGATCCCTGGGTACATCCACCAACAGAGCTGGTCCTGTGTTGAAATCAATTGCAGAAAAAATAATGATCACTTTCGTCACAATAATCCCTGATTTCACTTTAGATCAACAATTGGCCCTAAAACTAGACATTCGAACAACTTTCACCAACCAATTTCCTCAAATTCAGATGCAATTAAACAAGACTGACCAATCAGAGTTACAATTTATCAAACTTACCGTTGAGAACTTCGAGATCGAGTGTGTCGACATCGAAGCCAGCGTCCAAATAGTGGTCGAAAAAATGGCCGGGAGCATCGACATGAGTGCCAGCGTGGGTTGGCATCTTAACCACCGATTGATTGGCGCGGGATCCATTCTTCATGCTCTTCTCCAACCACAAGAACTGGCCTAATCCGTTGTCCGGCGAGAACCCCCACGGTATCTCCGTAGTGTACCGGTGGCTGATGTCATAGATTCGTCCATTGTCGTAAACCTCTCTCCTAGAAGGAACCAGCTCCACATCTCCATTGGTGCCGGAGAAGCCAGGCTCTTCGCTGTTGACGGTGGCGAAAAGGAGGAGGATTGCAGTCAAGAAGCGCCCGTCCATAAGCTTGTACAACTAGCGTCACTGAAAAATCTTCTGCAACAAATATTAGTTAATCCGCAAATATGTATACCGGTTAAATTACTTATACACGTGCAACTATATTTGCCATTAAAAAAATCTATCACGTGTCCACGAGGTGCACATGGTTCGAAAAATCACTATACAGTATACACTCATTTGAACCATTAATTAGTCATTAAAGTTCAGATTATATATATATAATCACAGACGTTAACATACATAATCGAGTATTAACAATAATGGCAACATAGCAAAACGATAACTTAACAATAATAAAATATATTTAAAATAAAGAAATATAGTGCTATAGACAAAATAATAAAATAAAAACTTAATAGACAAAATAACAACAGAAATATAATGATTTTTTAATAGTTTTTCCATTTCTTGGAGCAACTTGACATTTCTTTTGTCAAGATGCATTAATGAGACAATTTATGTATTTTATTTTATTTTCGTCTGTATAGAAACATTAATTTATAAAATCAATATGTTTCAATTGAAACATTAATGCTTTGTTACGATGGACACGAGTTTTAGTCAGCGTTTTTTATTCGTGGACCGCACCTAGATCTAGGCAAACGCGGGTCAGGGGGAGGGCGGGTATGGCGCATAAGGCAGGCCCGGCCCGCCAAGCCCGCCGTCGGGTACGGGCAAGGGTGCAGGTTCGTCAGGGCCGCTAAGCCCGGCCCGGAAACCCGTTTTATTTATTTTTTAATTTAAATATGTAAAATATATATATATATATATATATGCGAATAGTAGAATTCAAACCCAATACCCCAAGATAAGGTTCAAATGTTTACGATCATTGAGCTACTTTGAATTATGTGTTAGTAATTTTATTTATTTTATATTTCATATGTATAATTTTTATTTTTTAAAAAATATATATATAAATGGGCCGGCCCGTCCGGCCCGAAGCCCGCTCCGGACATAAATGGACAAGACTTTAGGCCCGAAGTCCGGCCCACAAAAACGGGTAATTTTTTATGTGAGCCCAGCCCGGATCCGGGGATGCCCAAGTCTAACCGCACCCTGATGATCTACGATCACCTTCAAGTTCCTCGGCTAGGCAACTACTAATTTTTCTTCTTTTCCTTCTCACTCTTATTTTTCGGAAAAAAAAAGGTCTTGTGCAACACTTGGTCCAACACTGAATTTGTTTGAAAATAAACAACGTTCATTTAATCAAAGATTTCTTTTATATTAGCTCAAAGCAGCCGCGGTATGATAAAGGCTGCAAGCGTTATCCGGAATGATTGGACGTAAAGAGCATGTAGTCGGTTTTTTCCTGTTCCTCGGGGGTTGCATTAGATGTCCTGGCCTGAAGGTCCTGCACTGGAAAGGATGATATGAGTTGTACTAGAAATCATCTAACATTTCTTCAAGCAATTAATGTTGCGGGTGAATAAACACTTATCACCGTCCACTTGTTGCATCAATACATCGTAATATAAAACAACTTGTTTGTGAACATTTTGTCTCAAGTAATAACACTTATCACTTGTTACATCAAGTCTAGGTTGCAGCTTGCGCAAACTAAAGTCGAAATAAATAAAACTAAATGTTAACAATATTGTTGAATCAAGATGGATATTGAAGAAGAACACGAGAGGGAGGTAATCGAGGTACTCGGTTGTGGAGGACCGGAGCTTGACGGGGCGAATGGGACCCGTATAGATTATTGATTATTATTGAGGGTATCATCCAACTCATAACCATTCAATGAAATTTAGAGGTCCTTTGTTAAATAAAGGTAAATATTTTGAGGCTCCAAAATATTGGGATTTTGTGTCATTGGAGGGATGAACCTGATTCATATGTGAATTGGATAAGATTTATGAAGCAAAAATTTGTAAATTAAGGAACATTGACAGACATGAGTTGGGCCTGGATTCTGGTCTGTGACCAACTAATGGGCCGGCACTCTTTAGCGCAACCGCTAAATTATACAATAATCGTTAATCAGAGCATAGAGGAGAAGAGGCGGTGACAAAAATTTGTGACTGTCTCTGACTTTTCCTAACAGGAAAACGACGAATGAAAGAAACAAAGATAGTTAGGTAAGGCGAATCTTGACGCCTTTCAGCTGCACGGCTGCACTGTTACTCTTAATATATTACCCCAAAACACCCCTTACTTAATTATGGTTTCTACTTACAGATATTGAAAAATGTGTTGATTACAGCCAGCCTTTACGATTTCCACGCATTTTGGGTTTTCCAACTTGAGTTGTTTAATGTGGTGGGATCGGGATGACCAAAATGATTGTTTCTTTATGGCTTCTTTGGCGGAATCACGTTTCATACTACGATTCATCGTTACCTTATTGTTATGATTTGAAGTTTATGGGCCAATTTAGAGAAATCACTCAAGTTTAGGGTTCAATAACATAATTTACCCGAATAAACCGACTCAAACTTTATTAATCCCCGTACTCATCAATCAATATGGAAACCAAAATTACTCTCCGGATAAACTGATGTTTTATCTAAAATTATAACTATCTTGAATATTATTATTATTATTATTATTATTATTTTACATTTTATGTATTCGATATTATAGAACACAAATTGATATTCTTCTATAATAATCACAGTGTAATAATATTTTTATTTTCAAAATTAAATAATTTTGTTGTACTAATAATAAATTACATTAGACTATTGTTTTTCTAAAACTATTTTATAATGATTTAACCAACATGTTTATTGTATCAATAATAAATCATTGTTCACAACATTTTTAAAAATCATTTTCACTCTATTAATTGCATCAATTAGACCACTTTATTTACAAAAAATATAAATTCAAAAATAATATAAATTCAAAATGTACAACTAAATTCTTTATTGGCCTATAACAAAATAAACTTATAATTTTCTAAATGTTCTTACATATATACTTTAACAAATGACATTAATTACATTATAAAAACCTATTTGTATGAATAAATTATGTAGGTAACATCACCTGCAAAATAAAGAATACTACAATCATTTTTTTAACAACATTATGAAATTAATTAGTAAAGGACTGAATGTGAAAAATATTTTCCATAAATTACGTTATATGTAAGCATCAAATCACCGAGCAAATCAACAAGCTTATATAAAATCATCATAAAAACATAATTAAACAAAATTACGTTAAAATGTGGTGAATAAAAATTTATATGTGAAAAGTAAGAGATGATTGTGAAAACTTTTTTTTTTTGGTTAAATGTGAAAACTATTAATATATTATTGAAGGAGAGAGTACATTAATATGGGTGGGACGAGGAGCAAGATCTTGTGATAATGTCTAGGGTAAATGAAATAATCAAACTAGACAACATATACTGTAGATAAGTAATCTAGTTTATCTCCAGCCCAGTCGGCATAAAAAAGAAAAGCATGAAGTTGTGAGGAGGATTTGGCACGAAAGAGAAGGCCAAGATGAGATGTGCCTCCAAGGTAGCGGGGGACTCATTTGGCAGCAAACCGGTGAAGCTTTGTTGGTGCTTGCATTGCATGAACTGGGATAGTTTAATTTGTTGATTGCAAAAGCTACATCTACGTGGGTAAGGGAAAATTAATGAACATTTCCGATGAGTTGACGATACAATAAAGGGGTGTAGAGCTACATCTGAGCGGGTAAGGAAAAGCTCTATTGGTGGAGAAGTCTACATCATGTCCATAAGAGTAGCCACGGGCTTGACAGAGATCATGTTAAAACGATCAAGTATGTCACTGATGTACTTGTGTTGATTGAGAAACAGTCCTGTATTACAAGGGAATACTTCAACACCAAATAAGAAAGTAATGGAGATGTCCTAGATCTTTGAGAGCAAAGCATCAAGTGAGTTGAGTGATTACAGCTTGTGTTGCTTGAGGATAAGTACTTATGACTATAATATCATCTACATAGACAAGCAAATGGACTACGACATTGGTTAGTTTAAGAAAGAATAGAGATGTGTTCGAGACAGAGTTAACAAACCTAAGTTGTAGGAGGTAGGTACAAAGCTCAATATACCAAGCTTTCGGAGCTTGTTTGAGTTCGTGGATGGATTTTCGTAGTTAGCATATATGAGTTGGGAGATTTGACTTAACAAAACTAGGTTGTGTCATTATACGGTATTGTGAAGATTTTCCTAGGGGAAGGCTTCGTTTATGTCGAGTTGTCTAAGAGACCACCCATTAGTGATTGCAGGATGCAGAATAAGACGGATAATAGCAAGCTTTATGACAGGACTAATTGTGTCTTTATAGTCAATTATTGAGCGTTGATGGAAGCCCTTGGTGACAAGTTTAGCCTTATAACGATCAATAGAACCATCAGGTTTAAATTTTGTGTGATAAACCCACAATAAACCTATGATGTTGGAGGTTGTATCCGCAGGCACAAGAGTCCAAGTTTGGTTAGAAATAAAAACATTAAATTGAGTTTGCATTGCGTTGTGTCAAATAGGACCAATAAGAGTTTTGATGGTTCGTGGTTCTGGGTGAGGAATAGAATACAGAGAGGCAGAGAAGTTAAGTTTTTGGATTGGTTTGTGGATGTTACGTTGGGACCAAGTGACCATGGTATGTTGAGGAGCTAAAGGCGCAAGAGAGGGATCAATGGAGGAGGAGGAGGATGAGGAAGTTGTTGATGACGAAGTGGAGGTGTGGGATGAAGGTAGGGTAGAGGGTTGAGACGTATATGATAGTGTTAAAAGTTATGGATTAGATGGAGTAGGTGGGATGGAAGTTGGTGGGTAAAGGATAGGAAGATGAAGATCACACCAGTTGGTGTTATTTAGAGTAGAAGAAGAATAAATGGAGGGAACAAGGGAGGGGTAGAGATATTTAGTCTCGAAGAACCTTACATGTCGAGATGAGTATATTTTATTGGTGACTGGATTGAGGCAATAATAGACATGTTGGTTGGGAGAGTAACACACAAAAATACAAGGGATAGAGTTGGGATCGTGTTTGTGATTGATATATGGTTTGAGCCAAGGAAAGCACAAACATCCAAAGCTATGAAGAGAGGTGTAAGATGGAGGTTTATGGAAGAGAGTTTCATAAGGCGTGTTGTGGCGTAGAGTTGGTATTGGCATTCGATTGATAAGGTAAGCAGTTGTTGCATTTGCATATATAAGGCCAAAGAGTGAGAGGAAGTTTGACATGAAATAATAGGGATAGGGTTGTTTAAACAACATGTAGATGACAACACTTAGCAAACCCATTGTGTTCTGGTGAGTGAGGTGGTTAAGTAAATTGATATACCATTGGTAGCTAGAAAAGAAGCTAAGTCAATGTATTCTCCACCATTATCACTATAGAGTGTTTTTATTTTTGTGTTAAAGACATTTTTAACAAAAGCTTTAAAATGAGTGAAAATAGTAAATGTTTCGGATTTGCTTTTTAAAGGATATAACAAATGTATTTAGCGTAATGATCAATGAAGATAAGCATTAGTAGATTTAAGTGATGTCCAAACATCACTAAAGATGACTTACAGAGGAGGAGTGGAAAGAGAGGATTGAGAGATAGCAAGTTTGTTATTTTTATTAACGTTACATGCATTACATGCATTAGGTAAAGAGTTTGAAATAAATAACTTCAAAATAAAATATTGAAATTTTATGTGAAGGGTGACCAAGGTGATGATGCCACAATGGTGATGCATGAGAGTGAAACACGACCGGGTGCCGAGCAATGGTTGTAGGTAGTTCATAGATTCCATCTTTAACTGGATCCTTGAGGAGCATTTTCTGATTGTCCAAAGTCCTTAACACGAAAGCAAAAAGGAGTTAGTTCCAATAGTACGTACATGATTATCATCGAAGAACTGATAAGGAGATAATGTTTCTTTTGATACTAACATGTAAGATATTGGATAAACTAAAAGAGTAGTTGGAAGACGAGAGAGTAGTGTGTCCAGTGTTTTAAACATTCAAACTTGTATCATCCATACGAGGTCGGTGACGATTTATACAGTAATCCCGAGAAGGCGCGAACAATATACTATTCGAGTATTTGTAGATAAGTTTGAAAAAAAAGAGATGAATGAACATTGAAAACTACATATGAACGAAATATTTGTTGTTTTAGTATAATATCACTGGTATCATACATGACGCCCCCGTAGTCAAAATAAGCATTCTATACAAATACAATGTGACTAGTGACTAGTGCTTCCAATATATAAGACCCAAATTCTACATTTCCCACTTGCTCCACCCAGACCAAAGCCCCACCTCCTTCCCCCCATCACGCCACCGCCATGCCAGCCCATCACCACCTCCTCATTTTCATCTTCCTCCTCTCCACGGCCACCGCCATTACCGACCCCTCTGACATCGAAGCGCTAAAGGCGTTCAAGGCAGCAATCAACCAAACCTCCATCCCCTCCTGGTCGTGCCTCGCTAGCTGGGACTTCACGGCAGCCGACCCCTGCACTCTACCCCGCCGCACTCACTTCCTCTGCGGCCTCACCTGTGATCCCACCTCCGTCCACGTCATCTCCATCGCCCTCGACTCCGTCGGCTACTCTGGCACTCTCTCTCCTCTCCTCTCCCGCCTCTTCCACCTTTCCACTCTCCAACTCACCGACAACTCCTTCCATGGCTCCATCAACTTCTCCTCTCTTCCTCCCTCACTTCAATCCCTCTCTCTCGCCGGCAACTCCTTCTCCGGCGATCTCGATCCTTCAATCGGAAACCTCAAAAGCCTTCAACTCCTCGACGTTTCTCGTAATCTCATCACCGGCTCAATCCCTAGCTCAATTTCTTCACTCTCCTCTTTACAAAGACTCGATCTCAGCTTCAACAAAATCACCGGCTCAATCCCCAAATTACCCCCTAATTTGGTCGTATTAACAATCCGGTCAAATTCCTTATCCGGCTCGATCCCTCAACAAACCTTCTCCGGGTCGGATCGGCTCGAGGTGATCGATCTCAGCTCCAATTCACTCTCGGGAGCTTTACAGACGTGGCTCTTCGACCTCCCTGTTGTACAACAAATCAATCTCTCCAACAATACACTGACACGTGTCGACGTCCAGAAGCCCACTAGTGGCACCGGTGAAGAATTAGTGGCCGTTGATCTAGGGTTTAATCAAATCGAAGGATCCGTGCCTGTGAATTTCTCATTTTACCCCTCGATGTCGGCGCTTTCATTGAGGTACAATAAGTTGCGTGGGCCCATCCCATTTGAATATGGCAAGAAGGGGAGCTTAAGGAGGCTGTTTCTTGATGGGAACTACCTCAACGGAAAGCCTCCGCCGGAGTTTTTCTCCGGCAAAGGGGTGGTTGCTGCCGGGAGCTTCGGGGATAATTGTCTGGAAGGATGTCCATTGTCGTCTCAGCTGTGCCTGCCTTCACAGAAACCCATGGAGCTGTGTAAGCGGGTTTATAGTGGAAAACATCACTTCATTGGTCAAAAATGAATTGAATTAAATGTTTGGTACGAGTGTAAGATCAGTCAGATATCCTGTAACAGTTAATTAAACATCAGATTTTTTTATTACGCAGGTTGTTCAAAATAATTTTTAAAAAAATTAGTTGAGGCGTAAAAATCTAGACCGGGTGTTCCACGCCACAAACCGGGATCGGACTGTTCTGGTTCAGACCGGTTTAGACTTGAATTTTCACTCATGTCAATTTCATTTTATTTATTTTTTTTTTTTTTTGAGTTTCTGGGATCATGTTTGTGATTGGGGTTCTTCTCACTCCCTTCGTTCTCCACATATTAAGGGGTCACAAACGAGATCACTGTGTGGATTGATAAGAAGAAACGAGGTTTGTACCAGTAGTTCTAGTTTTAATTAATAAACTCACAATGAATAAAGCAATAATATTTTCAAAAGATGTATTAACAAAAGGTAACATAATCTATTGTCCGCATCAAACCAACCACATAAATAAGAAAGTAAAAGTGAGGGAATATTTTTTCATAAAAAAGTAAGTTGTTTAATTTGTGATTTAAAGAAGGTAGACATATTAAAAAGTAGGTTATTATATTTTGAGAAAAATAGAGACAATCGGAAAAAGAGGAGTGGGTTGAAGGCCCTCCCGGCCTCCCCTGTCTACAAATTAAATAACTTGGGCCTAGAATATCTTTGTGTAATATGTTTCTTTTTTTATCTTTTTTCAGCATGCAATTTACTTGAGCTACGGGAGTTTCTCCTTTGCAATTTATCGGTCCCTATGAAAGGAGAGGCTAAAAGCCCACACAGTCCAACAATTGTAAATTGTAATATTAAAGTATATTCCAATTCTTTCATTCGAGTATTTTTATTAGTAATTAGTTTGATCTTAAAAACGATTTAATTTTAATATTTACTTATTTTTTAACTTAAGATATTATAAATTAAATATTTTTATCATATATTATAATTTGAAAATTTTATAGGTCGTTTATACATTTTAATTTTAACTGTTTTTTAATTTGATTGATAAAATATTTTATTTATCATATTTATTTTATCTTTTAGTTAAAGATATTATAAATTAATTATTCAGTTTATGAAGAATTTTAGTATATACTATAATTTAATATTCATAAACTGTTTATATTTTTTATTTTAATTTGTATCCATCCGAAGAAATGACGAAGTGTTTGTAGAAAGATATGAGATATGAAACTTGTTTTGGCAACTACATTATAAAACTCCATCCATTCACTACTTGTTGATCAACTATAAAGAGCTTTAGCCCCTCTTTGGTTGTAATTCTAAAAATGAAAATAGGATGAAAATGAATATAGTCTAGTTATGCATCATTGTTCATCCATAAAAATGATGTTTTTTCATTTTTCATGCAAACTTTATTTAAATTAAACCAAAACATGTCATATAGCATATATTTAAATTAAAATCGTAATAATACGTACAAGTATTAGTGTAAAAACATGTAACATTTTAATAAGTCAACCAAAACAAACAGCAAGTTGTTTTGGGAAACAACCAAAACATGTAACATTTTAATAACTGAACCATTAGTTTTATAAGATAAAAACGTAATAATACGTACAAGTATTAGTGTTAAAACATGTCATATAGCATATATTTAAATTAAAATATAAGTCAAATCCATATTAAGTTTTTTTTCTTCTTATGATAAACTAAATATAAAAAATTATCATTTAATACAAATTGAAAAATTACTAAAATTATTATTTTTTAAATGCAACCAAAAGAAAGATAATTTTTGTTAAATAATAAATAAAGGTTTATAAATTTTGGAATCAAATAATGTTCGATCAAATTTTGTTTTAAAAAGTAAGAAGATCTTTCAAAAAATCTTAACCATTTTGATTTCTAAATAAAAGTTAACTAAAGGTCAAATAACTTATGATATAAGAAAGAAACAACTTCACTAAATTGTGCCACATGAAAGATTAATGACGCGACGACACAAAATTATGGATTTTTTTTTCTAAAATAATGAAAAAAAAGGATAATTTATTTTCATCCTGTCCACTGTCCACCGCCGAAAAGTTCGTTAGCTTTTGTTTTCCAGTAGGTTTCAATTGATTTTTTTCGAAATAACAGGCTTAGTTAACTGCTTCCACCCTCCCTCGGGTAAAAATAATTCAGCAGACGCACCCAATAATCACTCAATGAAGCAATACGAATAAAACAAAAAAAACTGCTTACGAATACCAATATTTTCCGAAGAAACATTACAACAATATTATTGCTATTGACTGCAGCTGCATAAATAAGCCTTAACAACTCCAGGAAAACAAGAAGCAATAGTAAGAAACAGATTTTTATCTGAAAATAAAGGTGCAAACAGAGATGGCGGCATCAATCAAACACAATTCCTCCCTGTAAAAAAAAACAGATCCATTTGTTTGCTTGCCATGGAAAGTGAGTTTTGTTAGCAAACGGTTTTATCTTCATACTTGTTTCACAGCGATGTTATTGGATAGCCACTCGAGGCCCTCGTAAAGTCCAGACCCAGTGACGGCAGACGCGCCCTGGATATACCTGCTTAAGAAAGCACCAAAAGAGATATTATATGATAAACCAAATTTTCTTCTTGGAATGTTAAATGAGGTCCAAAAAAGGGTTCTAGACATGGTCGGTGTCGTTTTGGGTTCTTCTTGAGGGAATGTATTTATCAAAAGATGAAAATTACCATCTTCGCACTTGGAGCAAGTGCAGAGCAAGCTTATGGGCTATCTCTGAGATGTGCATAGCATTTGGAAGGTCTTGCTTATTAGCAATGACTAATACAGCTGCATCACACAAGTCGTTCTGCATAATAGACAATGCAATAACATCAAGAGTCAAGACTGTCGGAATTGGAACAATTGGATCTAACATAAACATATAATACAGAAACATAAGGAATGTATAAAAGGAATGACATGTAAAAGTTATCATAGAACATAAAATGCATGAAAGGACATCTGCTCCACTCAAAAACTCATTTTCTATTCTCTGCACAGAAAGGTGCAAAAAAGTAAGATATTCTACGTGTTTAAAAAGATAGGTGGAAAAACTCATTTTCTATTCTCTGCACAGGAATGTATAAACTCATTCTGAAACATATAAGTTTTTAAGTAGACAGCAAAAAAGTAAGATACTCTACGTGTTTAAAAAGATAAGTGGAAAAAGCATACAAAAAATGCTGACACTAAGAAGTTGCACGACACAGCCACAACTAGAATTCACTTGCCTCGCTGAGAATGCGATGGAGTGCACTACGAGCTTCAGCAATCCTACCTCTGTCAGTGCTATCTACCACAAAGATGAGTCCTTGTGTATTCTGAAAATAATGCTTCCATAAACCCCGAATCTGTGCAATAGAAGCAGTAACTCTCTATCAGTTAGCTGTACGACTACTAAAGTACCATTTTAATTAAAAATTAGAACAATTATAGATAACATCTTATGGAATATGACAGCTTTATATTAACCTTTCAAAGGTCTCAATGTCCTAAAGATAGTTTCTGACGAAACACACATAAGATATTTGTTTTTGTTGTTTTCTTTAACAGATATCTACCTTATCTTGGCCTCCAACATCCCACACAGCAAAACTTACATTCCTGTACTCTACTGTCTCAACATTAAAACCTGAGGCAACATAGCACAGCATCAGAATTTGTTAACTTTGTAGCCAGAGAATATAGCTAAGGAGAAGGAACACGATAATATAATCAAGTAAAAAAAAATCTTCAAAACATATGTGACTATTTATTTTCTGCTAGTTACTATGCAGTTGCAAAGAAAAGATAATCAACACTTAACATGCATGTATGAAAATTGTAGAAAACTTTCAAATACAAAACCTATGTTAGGGTGATCAAGTAAATAAAAATCTTCAAAATATATGTGATTATTTCTTTTCTGCTACTTACTAAGCAGTTGCAAAGAGGAGATAAATGACACATAACACACATGCATGAAAAATGTAGAGAATTTTAAAGTACAGTACGTACCTATGGTAGGGAGAGTCCTTACTACGTCTCCAAGCTTGAACTTGTAGAGAATGGTCGTCTTTCCAGAAGCATCAAGGCCAACCATTAAAATCTTCATTTCACGCTTACTCATTAACCTCTTCATTAGTCGTGATGTACTACTACCCATGTCAAATTTTGTGCTACAGCCTCAACTGATCACAATGATGCGCTTTGAGCAAAATAAAGAGTCCAAAAGGCCAGGATCAACAACTTTCTGAGAACAATATGTTGACAGATCTTGTGTTCTAGGTAATCATCAAATGAGAGATTTATAAGAAGAAAAGCAAAAGAATCAGATTCTCATATAAAGGGCATCTCATTCACTTCTGATGTTACTCAATTCAATTACAGTGGCAGCTTCACGGGCAAACTAACCAACTTTATTTTAGAAGCCTTTCAAGCAAAGCAGCAGAATATCTTCACATCTGAGTCAGGATATCAGAGCTAGATCTTGGAGTCTTTATTGATGATGCAACCCATAAAATTGGAAAAAGAATCAAGAGCTTCATCATGAAGCTTGTTTATATTCTTTTCTGTTGCTAACCACAATATAAACAAATGTCACCGACAAATCACAGAGCTAATATTATTATATAATCACCTACATAGTCAACAATTGACTCGGATTCCTTTTATAAAACAACTCTCTAATATGCATTTTCTATCCAAAAAGTGACATTCATAGGCAAAAATAAAATAAAAGCATTTATCTTTTCACTCAATTTACCAAATAAAAAGGCATTCACAATACATGAGACCCAAATGAAGCAAAACAGAAGAGACACAAGCAAGAGATGAGATCGGAGTTGATAAACCACATATGATTGAGATGATTCGGGATGCAAACATTCAATGGTATTCAGATATTACCAAATGCTTTACGAATGGTAACTATCAGATATTACAATAAAGAACTCTAGTGGTGAGAGTACTATGAAAGATTTAACTTTTACAGTCATCAGGATATCACATATTAATTCTTTGATGCAGATTGGAATATAAAAACAGCTGTCAGGATGCCCACTAATGCTGTAACTGCCAAGGCAACTGTTGGGAGGGGGCTTGAAACACCAAAATTCTGCAAAGTAAGATTAGAGGACCATATCAATTGAATTGACAAAATGGATGGGTAAAACTTAGATGCACAATTGGACATTAGTAGGGTCTAGTATATTTGGTCCTGTAGGAAAATTTTGAGGTAGTTGAAAATGTGAACAGATTCCCAACTTTGGAAAGAACATAAAAAATTTGCTGAGATGACTGACAAATTAGATTCCACAGGAAAGACCACTCAGTCGAACAAGGATGACAATAAAAAAGAAGAAAGCCAAATGAATCGTGTGGCACAAATTCAATACAGATATCAGGAAACATGATTTCATTCTTGGCCACAGACATTGAAAACCAACCATATATTTTCCTCTTGAATATCAAGTCCTTACACCAAAATGTAGATGCATAAGAACCAAAGATTGCGTCACTAAAAGCACAGTACCGACCTATAAAGCTTTATAATAAAGAAGCATATGTACCTATGTGATCATGATGAGCAATGTGTCACAAGTAACTTTTGACACAGTTACTTTATGTAAGAAAAATGAACTACTTTGTAGATTATAAGGCTTGTAAGAAAAATGAACTACTTTGTAGATTATAAGGCTTGCGTAGCTTCAAACATTCAATTTTGTTTATCATGACCTTCCCCTCGACAGCTTTCAATGATATAAACATATTTGTCCTCCGGTCATGCATACACAAGGATCAGAGGTTATATAACTTAAATGAACATGGAGAGAGACGTTTAAGGAGAAATGTTTAGGACAAAATACTTGATTTTACATATTACCTTTAACTAACTGTCAAAAACGAGACATCTGTTTGCCACCTTCAAATATCTCTCAAGAATGAGAGGAGAGTGCTTGAGGAAATGTAATAATTTATAAATTTGGGAAGTGTAGTGGTGGAATTTCATCAATATAATATCATAGTATTATATGTAGAGAGGCATATATATATATAAGAATATATTGGATTGCATATAGGAAATGACACTGAAACTACTGCAGGAAAGTACTAAAGTATCTAAAGTATATATACCTCCAGGAGTCCCTTGCCAGTTGCTACTTCCACACTAAGAGCCACAGCAAAGCCAACCATTGCAACCCTACCAAGCCACACATCCACGCTGTTTCCTCCCTCGCTACTCTGTTCACACCTCACTGATACCACCCTTGCTCTCTGTGTAGTTTGAAGTTGACGAGAACTGACCTGAATCACTAAAATGGAAGTACGAGTGAGAAACAAATACATCGCTTGCAGGTTGAGAAAAATAGTTGGTTTCACCCCATAAAAAAGATCCGATGCAGTTTTCTTTTTTCCTACAACCCAAGAAGTGTAGGAAAATCTTAAATTGTGCAAAAAAATTTACTTTAGAATGGCCTCTGTGGCCCCATATCATCAGCGGATACACTACTTATCATAGGGTCAGACGACAGACTATCCTATAGCTTTAGCATCACTACTGAAACATGTGACTATGAAAAATGAAATGATTGCTCTAATGAAAGACGTGCATTTCTTAATAACTAATGTCCATGATCAAACACCCCTAAGAATTTTATCAGATAATGATCAAAATTAGCTTATGGTTGCACATTTGTTGTGCTCTAAACCCCAATGAACAGCTATTTACAGCCTCCATGGTTGCATAATACAGCCACTACCATGAGTCAGTGTACGCTTATGGTAGCAGCAAAATTGCAATTTGCAAGAAGCCTTGAAGCTCAGTAGCACACGGCCAATTAGTTTAGAATGCCCAAGCTAGGGTAAGGTCCATCATAAATTCATATCCACCGCTCTCTGTTTGCTGTGCGTGAAACCATCAGCACGGCGATTTCATCAGTACAACACATACACACCAAACTTCTAATTTCACAAATAAACCCTAGAAAATGAAAATTCTTATTTCACCAATTACACATTCCAACTCTTAGCCTCTTAGAGTCTTATTTTCGATTAACGAATAAACATTTTGATTACTTGATGTTATTTTCAGTTTCACCGCAAAATAACGGATCAATGGAAGCATACTTTAACTGAAACATAATTCTCAAATTGTAATACTTACACAGAGGGCAGCCATAGAGAGAAGATTTCACGTTTCCAACGAAACTTGTAGCCGGAATTCTACTTCCAATGGCGAAGGTTTTAGTAGCCATGGAAGCACGATAATCTGGTATTCAAGTTCCAAATGAGATTGCAAATCGAATACAAAGAATAAGATACAGAGCCGCAGATAACATACCTTGTAATAAGAGGTTGCAGGAGGTCGATAGAACGGAAACAGCCATGGTGATCGGTAAGGGTGTAGTCTGAAGAGAGAGAGCCTGTACCACCAGAAAAACCGCCAACGCCACCAGGTAGCTATGGATGAAGTTACTTCATTATCCGAAGAGACGAGGCAGTGGACCCCGCAACACGTGTCCATTTGTGGGATGATGAGCCTTTTATCATCTCAACTAGTGGCTCCTAGTATATGTAAAAGTATAAGTTTAACTGGTGTATTACTTGGATAAAAATAATCCAAAATATTATTCGTTATTGTTTTCTTTTAAGGATTATATATAAATTTTTTTTGTCTCATAAATATTTGTACACTTTACGTATAATATTATATAATGTATTAATAAAATATCTAATTGTATAATAATTTATAATATGATTTTTTTCCTTATTATACTGGTTAATATTTTTATATATTATATAATATTATATAATATATTAATAAATATTTGTTTAGGATATTAAAAGTAGAATTATGTATGAAAAATATTAACGGGAACAAAATGAGAGAATCGATTGAACAAAACAACCAACAAGAGTGAAGTGAACAAAACAAGGGATTGATGAGTAAGAAGAGAATCAATTGAACAAAACAAGGGATTGATGAGAAGAATGGAAGAAAAGAGTACCCCTGTCTGGTGTTCCTTGTACAGCGCTGTCGTAGGGTTTCCTTCTCCTTCGCTGAAATTGGGTGAGTGTGAAGTGAACGATGGAACATTTGAGGGTACAAATAAGAAACAAAATTATCAAAGGCGACTGAAGGAGTTTCAACCTCATCCCATCGACTAAAAAATTTGGAGAAATCATTCGTCATTTACTCGATTCAATCGCTCCTTCATTCGCTATGTTTTCTCACCGAACGAGCCCTATATAAGATTTTCGTACTCCTAAATTCAAACTCAACTTTATTGGATAAAAAACAGTTTTCTTGTGGCATATTTGCAAAACATTGTTAAATCTTTTTGAAAATTTCCAAAATCATCCTTTGCTAATATACCACTCATAATATATACCTGAAAAAGGTTATTTATTATATTTTATTTATAAAAAATTACCTCACCGTAGAGAAATCAGCTCACATAGAGTGCTAATAAACCTGTACACAAAATTTGTTGATATGGAAAAAAGGATATGAAATTCTTTGAAATAAATCATAATTATAAGGATTATTTGTAACACCTTAAAGACGTTTATGGTCGTTTTGTAAAACATCTCCTGATTTAGGGGTGCCTTTGTGTAATTTGCCCAAAGAAAAATCCAAATTCCAGTGCTCAACTCTCACTCGCTGTCTCACCCAATCTCTTTCTCCACTGATCCTCCAAATCCAATGGCGGATTCTCTTTCAGTCGCCGGTAGTCTGCTAACATCACGGCCGTTAAAGAAACGGACGATTCTCCCTCCTACACCTTCTGTGCTTCTACGTCGGCAATCAACTTTAGTTCAATCGTCGCCGTTGAGCTTCTCTCCGAGTTCATGGGGTCTCAAGAGCGGGGATGCTTTTTTGAAGAGAGAAAGTTTCATTGCTAGAGCTGAGGATAACGCTAGAGCTTCTCTTCAGCAGCGCCCCCGGCCTAATCTGGAACAACTTCAGGTCTTTCTCCCTCTCTCAAATGTGGAATGAATTCAACTGCCAAACTTGAGCTTCATTTGGTTAACTTGGCGGTTGAACATGATTAGGTTACGGCTACGTTTGGCAGTAGAATTTTATTTTTTCAATTCTGTGTGGTTTCAGAGCTAGATTCGAGCAATTTAGCAGCAGCTAAATTGTCATGTTGCCTGGTGAAAACGGTTTCAATCAAACTTTTAAATATCCAAAGGGATGTATCCTAGTTAATGTTGATTATTAAAATTGTGAATTAAGAATCTCTAAGAAATTCATGCTCAAAAGTTGTTGCAAAAAGCTTTAAGCTTTAATTACACCTACATTTGGTACTAAATAATAAAATAAACTCAATTCATTGCACACTTCACTGATATTTATTTTTCGAACTTCGCGTGCATACAGTTGAATCTAAGTAGATATTTTAGAGGGGACAACATAAAAAGTAATTCTATTGTGTTTTTGTCAGGATTATTCACCTACTTCTGGACCATGTGATCCATTGTGCTCTCTTGATGAAACGAGTTCCGAAGATTTTGAAGCCACTTATCAACCAAAGGCTGACTTACTGAAAGCAGTAGTCATTTTTGCAGCCGCTTTGACTGGAACTGCTGCAATTAATCATTCATGGGTTGCTTCTCATCAGGTTGCTGTTGTACTTTGTTGTATTTCCTATACTTATCATACAGCAGAAGAGATATTTGTGATTTGGAAATATTCTGAATCAGCTATCTTTTTGCAGGATCTTGCTATGACCTTGCTGTTTGGGATAGGATACGTGGGCATAATTTTTGAAGAATCTCTGGCATTCAACAAAAGCGGCGTAGGATTGCTCATGGCCGTGGGTTTATGGGTCATAAGAAGTATAGGGGTCTGTTGGCTGCTCTCTCGTTTTTTTTTTGTTAGCATATTTTGTGTTCTCTTGCCCTACATGTTAATCAGTAAATAAATGATAGTGCCTTTCTTTTCCAAATTGTACTGCTTGGTAGGCTTAGTACAGGTGTACTAATATAGTTAACCAATTAACCTTGCAGCTCAGAGTTACTTCAATTTTAATTTTAAAACTTTTGGAACTCTTTAATATTGATTTATAGAATAATTTGTAGGCACCGTCCACTGAGGTAGCTGTTGCAGAGCTAGAGCATGCCTCTGCAGAAGTCAGTCAGATTGTGTTCTTCTTGCTTGGAGCAATGACTATTGTTGAAATTGTAGATGCTCATCAAGGATTTAAGCTTGTTACCGACAATATAACTACACGCAAGCCAAGAACTCTCCTTTGGGTGGTGAGTGCAATATCCTTTTTGATGCTTTATTTCTTCCTTTTCACGTAGGCTGCTTTTGTTTCAAAATTTGCATCTGAAGGATCACTAATTCTTATCCCACTGATTTACATGTTACCCCACAAAATGCATGATTAATATGGAATTAATAGCTTATGTATCCTAGACAAAATCAAAGTTCAATTATGACAGCTTAACTTATACACATGATATGCCACCATGGTTTTGCTAAATCTAAATAATTATTGCAGATTGGTTTTGTGACATTTTTTCTCAGTTCAATCCTTGACAACTTGACTTCAACTATTGTCATGGTTTCTTTGCTAAGGAAGCTCGTACCCCCATCAGAGTACCGCAAGTATGTTATTCTCTGATCTGATATTGCTGCAGCTCCTATATGGCAGTTTTATTTGTTTGACTTAGATGTTGTAAAATCAATTCTTATGGTTGGTATGGAGCATTTTGATGGTTTCAACTGCAATTTTAGGATAAACATCTCTTGTTTTGGGGTTATGTCACTCGAAAATTACTTTGCTAGTAAAACTTAATAGTAACCTATATAATGAACTAGCAATAACTCCATCGCGAGAAAATATTATCATGCAAACCAGGCAAAATGATTATGTGGGAAGGGCTGTTCTCATCTTGTGCCAAATTATTGTTTCTGTAGGACCTTTTTCACAGGATATTCTCATAGCTATTATTGTTAGTTGGAAACTCCTCAATTATGAATGATTATTTCTAGGCCGTATAGATTTCTCACAATTGTATGATATTAATTAGAAATTGGCAACAGGCTTCTTGGTGCTGTAGTTGTGATAGCTGCAAATGCTGGAGGTGCATGGACTCCTATTGGTGATGTAACAACAACTATGCTGTGGATACATGGTCAAATTTCAACACTTCCAACAATGCAGGTCATTTTTGTTGTCTTACTTTGTAGTTACAAATTGAGCTCAAAAACCGTGCTGTAGTCTATAAATTTGATTGTGAAACATCTTCTGTAGTTTATCCTTTTCTTTCCTTTCAGGGCTTGCTGATTCCTTCTGCTGTCTCTTTGGTTGTCCCTTTAGCTCTTATGTCTCTCACTAGGTATATAGCTGTTAAAGAAAAATAATATTTATAACCTTTGATCTTGAGGATGTTTTTTTTAATTCTAAAGATGTTTAATAAACTATTGCGTGGCGAACAGTGAGGTGGATGGGAAAGGACAAGATTCTCCAAGTGTCTTGACATCTGAACAGATGGCACCTCGGAGCCAACTTGTTTTCTCTGTTGGCATTGGTGCTTTGCTATTCGTACCCGTCTTCAAGGCCCTCACAGGGTTGCCTCCATATATGGGCATGTTGCTTGGACTTGGAGTTCTATGGATCCTGACAGATGCTATCCATTACGGTGAATCAGAAAGGCAGAGACTGAAAGTACCACAGGCGTTATCCCGCATTGATACTCAAGGAGCTTTATTCTTCCTAGGAATCCTTTTGTCAGTAAGCAGGTAACCTTGATTAGTCCTCTTGTCACTTAAAAAGTATCTCTGAACAATTTGATCTTATTTTTTGAAAGTTCTAGGTGCTTATTTGATTTAATGAACTATTTCTCTTCAATTTACCGATTTATGATCACCTATTTTTTGGGAAATTAGCTTGGAAGCAGCTGGGATTCTAAGGGAGGTGGCAAATTACCTAGATGCTCATATTCCAAATGTAGAACTGATTGCAAGTGCAATAGGAGTAGTATCAGCTGTGATAGACAACGTTCCGCTGGTTGCAGCTACAATGGGGATGTATGACCTCACATCCTTTCCCCAGGACGCCGAGTTCTGGCAGTTGATAGCGTTTTGTGCCGGGACTGGTGGGTCCATGCTTGTTATAGGATCCGCTGCTGGTGTTGCCTTCATGGGAATGGAAAAGGTGGATTTCTTCTGGTACTTGAGGAAGGTAATTTTGCCGGTTACTCTTTCCATTCTCACTCAAGATGATTTCTTATCTTAGAACTATTTCTTGGTTGATTTGCAGGTGAGCGGATTCGCGTTTGCAGGCTATGCAGCTGGAATTACAGCTTATTTAGCGATTCATAATCTTAATGTATCGGTGCCGACTACACTTGCTCATCTTCCTTGATTACCTGGTTTATAAAGGAAGGAATATGGATTGTAATGAAGATGAAACGCATAGAATTGGATTCCACGGTCATGTAAGCTTGTCTTAGTGATATAACATATTTCCTAGTCTCAGAAATGTAATCTTATGATAGAAATGAACACAGCTTTATCAGCATTTACAAAAGCTTATATTAAATGCAAACGACGTTCATTGCCGCCACAAAGCTCCTTTAATACAAAACGAGTTGATCCCAAAACTAATCAAGAAACCAAAGTTACAAATATCATAGAGATAGTGAGAAACACAGTACAATGAATAAAAGGTAGCATATTAATGATTATATTTAGCCTCATTATTCTTTATTAAACTATAAAATCTAATTGTTAAGTGAGTGCTGATTTTAACAAAATCCGTTGTAGTCTAGGTGGTTAGGATACTCGGCTCTCACCCGAGAGACCCGGGTTCAAGTCCCGGCAACGGAATTTTTATTTTTTTTTAACCCGGGTGAGAGAGTCGGTTACAAACTAAAAATCATATATAACTCACACAATATATTTCTAAAATACACACTAATAATTAAAAAAAAAAATTTCCATTCTTTCACAATATATTCAGATATTCTCTTACATAAATGATTGTAGTTTCAATATATTATACAAATGTCTTTATACAATCGAATATTTACATAATATATTAAGTTATATAATCTACACAAAATTTATTTTTAACTACACAAAACATTTATAAAATAAACATATTAATATGTTGTGAGAGAATTAAACTTAACTATACAAGAAATATAAATATCAAACAATTGACAATACAATTATTAAATCTACATACATTGTAAAAACTACACGAATTAGTGCATTTCGTACATTTACAAAACGACAAATTTTCACTACATAAAATAAAAATACCCAACAATTTTGATGACGCAAATTCAAGTATTACAAATTCAGTTACACAGATAACTTTGATTACACAAAATATAAAGTACACAAAACACCGGTTTATGTAAAGAAGAAAATCATAAGATGCAATTATTTTATAAAAAAAAACATAAAATACACAATATTAACTTGATAAAAGGATAGGTGGGAGGAAGTGATTTAAAAATCAAGGATATTAATATATTTACATAGCCTTAAAAACAGTACAATCTATTTCACGAATTAGAACTTTAAAAGAGTACAATTCGTCCAATTTCCACTGTATTCACAAGCCACGGCCGAGACTTTGTAATTGACCATAATTATGTTTCAAATTGTATTTTTTTTCTTAGTTTAATATATCAATTTTCTTTGATTAGTTATGTATTTGATTTTTATATATGAGTTAATGTACAATATATAGTCAGATCAATTGTTCCCACAAAGAAAAATGGTCAAATCAATTGTGTATAATAAGTTTATTCTAATAATATTTTTTTGAGTCATTGTATACCATACTAGAATCGTGTACAAGAAATTAGCTATATTAACTTTTGTACAAGAAAACTAGCATAATTTTTGTACAATACACGAAATTTGATCTAAAATAATAAATCAACAATAACAAAACTGAATTATATCTTTTAAAGATATTTTTTAATGAATACAAAAGTCATAAAAGATTATGCTATACTTATATCGCAACCAATCTGCTTATTTCTTAATACTTCTACAACTAATGATTTATTTTTTAAAATATACAAGAATAATTATATAGCAACTATATAATTATATCACTATGTTTAGGGAATTGTTTATAGTTATTATTTTAAATTAAAAAGTTCATACATGACGGAATGGGCACAGAGGGATGGAGAAGTTTAGGCACATTTTCCGTCCCGGATAGTTTTTGACGGGACATATTCGGGACGAGATTCCTAATTTTGAATGAAATTCTGCGGGGATCTGGACTGGATCGAAATTGCCGAGATTTATGCCCGTCCTAGTTGGCTCAGGTGACACATTCGCGTTCAAGGGATAATATGAAACCACCGCCGCCGACTATATTGCGTTGTGTCGTTTTACGTAGTGCTTGAACGTGTATAACTTAGTTGAGAGTTTGACTCAATGCTCGTGTTTGATGGTTTCATTCTTATTTTCAATCGTGTCCGTATAAACTATCTTATATTTCATTGAAAATTCCATGCTCGTGTTTGAATGTTTGATTTCAATGTCACTCGTGTGTCTATGTGTACTCGTGTTTGGGAAGTATTCGTGTTTGATTACATTGTAATTTTATTATAGGGAAATTTCGGATGGTACCCCTGTGGTTTGGGGTATTCCGGATTTTGCCCACAAGTTATTTTTAGTTTGGGTGGTGTCCCTGTGTTTTAATATTTTCCGGAAAATGCTCAATTTCATTTATATTGTAGAGGGATGTTAACTAAAATAATTTTTTTTTAAATGAGAATAACTTCTTTTTTAAAAAGAAGATAAAAAAGGCTAAATATTTTACACATAAGTTTTTTTAAAAATTAATTTAAGTTGACATCCCTTTACAATTTAAATAGAGTTGGACATTTCTCGAAAATATGAAAATACAAGGGTACCATCCGAACTAAAAAAAATTTGTGGGCAAAATTCAAAATACTCCAAATTACACGAACACCATCCAAAATTTTCCTTTATTATAATTAAAGGTAGCATGCATGCAACACCAAACATTTGACATATGCATGACACGTGTAGAGGACTAATGATACGTGGACAATCGAGTACACTATCATATATAGATACGCATGCTGCATGCATGACAAGTTCATGCTTCCATATGCATATGAAAGGGACACGTGCAACACAACAATAACAAATATACTAATATTCAGTTGGTCTAGTGGGATGTGGGATGTGATGATACGCGTTCTATGCATGACATTCGCATGGTTACAAAACCAAACAATTCGACATATGCATGACACGTGTAGATCAATATTGACACATTCACGTTCACGTTCACGTTCATGAACAATCATTTCCAAAAACGAATTGCAGGACAGACTATATTGGAGATGCAGTAAAAACGGTTGATTCTCTACTAAATCTGCTTCCGATGTGAATGGATCTGGAAACTCGATACTCAACCCAAAATTAAAAACTTTATTTGAAAAATGTCTATCAACGGAATTCCTACAAAAGCAAAACTAGATGAAAGGAAAATTGCCGTAACACGACACTGTGAACTCTGCAACAATCACCTCGAAGACTTGACCCACTTGATTATCGAATGCCCCTTCACTAAACAAATCATTACCAAATTCGATAGAACAATTTTGAATGATCTTAACAAAATAAGAATCCAAAATAAAAAAGCTCATAAAATACTACAAGAAGTAAAAAAGAAAATTGGAACGAACAAATTCGAGTGTCTCGCAACAATTTGGTGGAGTATCTGGTTTTTTAGGAACAAAATTATCTTTAATAATGAACCAATTGGACCTGATAAAAAGGTAATTGCATTCATTAAAAACCAAATACATAATTGGAAAAACTAAAATAACAGACGAAGATGATTACGATATTAAAAAAACAAAAAAAAGGACACTAATGCGACAACAAGGAAAAAACACAATATTAAATGGGAAAAACCAAAACCGGGTTTCCATAAACTCAATTTTGACGGATCAAAACTTGATTCGGGTGTAACATCCATTGGTTTTGTGATTCGAAACCATAATGGAGATGTTATAAGCCTTGATGCAAAGAAAAATAACTTCAATTCAATCATAAAAGCTAAAGCTTTCGCTCTTAAGGCCGGTTTACAAGAGGCAATCAGATTGCATATCAAAAAGATTGAAATCGAAGGTGACAATTTGTGTGTTATTAGGGCACTACAAGGTTTTTGGAGCTGTCCATGGGATGTCGAGATGATTATTTCCGACTCCAGACTGGATCTTTGTTTTTTTGACGAAATCCAGATCAGACATGTTTTCAGAGAAATCAACTGTGTTGCTGACCGATTGATCCACTTGGTAATCTCGACCCCAACACCAATTTTTCTGATGATCTCGAACTTCGTGTTCTCTTCCGCAAGGATGCTTTATGTTGGACTACCTCGAGAAGGTAGCCTAACCTAACCGCTTTCCGTTTTTTTTTTAAAAAAAAACATCCATTTCATTGACACGAGCAAGCGATCGAAACAAAAATCAATGACATGAACACGATATATAAATACGAATGTTTCGGAAAGAATTAATGATACGCTAATTTTAGTAATTGAACGAAATGTTTATCACGGGGAGAAGAAATGATGCATCATTATAAAGTATATTGACGGATAATTAATTGAGTCAGGGTTTATCTTAATTGTTAATTTTTTTTAATGAACGTATATTAGAGGTTCTCATTCCTCTCCTTAAAATTTATTTTTATCCGAAACTATATATATATATATATAATAAATGTCTATGTATAAATAAATTTTTATATTTAATACAATTTTATTTTCTTAATTTAATAATTTTAATTCATTAAAATAGTTTTCTTTCGTTTGATCGAATTTAGTTGAGTAAAACAATTAAAAAAAATTTGCAAAATGAGTCCCTCAAACTCCCTAAGATGATGATCTTTTAGTAGACCAAAATTTATTTATTTGGTCCATTAAAAAAAAAAAAACTTTCTCTTTCGTACATGGATACTAAGACGAGGGTAAAAAGTAAAAACACCCAAAGTGGGTACTCCAATCGAACCGAGAATTATATTTATGACATGTACTATGTTTGGGAAGAACAATGAGAATTATATTTATTTGAAGTAATATACTTATACTTCAGCTTTTAGAATCAGAGTTAAGCGTAAATTTTTCTATTAAATTTTATTGATAATTATTAAATTTCTTTATTTTTTACTACAAACAAAAGAGACAAATAAATTGCCTACTAGTGACACGGACCGCGCTTCTCAACCAATCCGGAAGCATCCGGAACGTTCGGGACGCTCGTAGAAGTCTCCGGACATGGCCGGAAGACCCTAGAGAAATGCGGGACCATCTAGGCATGGCTAGAGCCTTGCGGAATATTCTAGATAAGTAGAGAAGCTTGTAAGGAGTTCTAGCCAAGAAGGATCCGGATTGTCCAAGACTTGTCCAAATCCGGAACCTTCCTAGGAGGGGTGGCCTTGGGCTATAAATAGGGAGTGTCACCCCCTCATTTGCATCATCCAAGTTCCAAGCTCTCATCCAAGCATTGTAAAGCTCTCCTATAATACAAAGCTTTCTTTCCCACACAAAGCCTTCAAAGTTCTCTTAGCCATCAATCTTAAGTTCTTTCGTTGGCAACATCGGGAATAGGCTGATCTTAGCACGACAAGGGGTCGAGACAAGCTAAGAGCCGCACGGTTTGGAGTTAGGGAAAACTCAGCCCGTGACAAGTGGTATCAGAGCCAACAACGTTCCAAAGGGAGGTTTCGATGGCTAGCCAAGGAGGTGTGTCGGAAGTCGTTGATGTGAGCAAGAAAGGCAAGAAGGCCGCAAGGGATGCATCAAGGGACGTGGTGTCAAGCACGGAGGCTAGGCTGGAAAAGTCGAGTTGGCCGTGGGCGAGATGCGGGACTCCATCTTCGACGCCAACAAGCGGGTTGATGACGTCGAATCCACGATGGAGTCCTCTATTGAGGAACTCAAGGGGGAGTTCCAAGGGGCCATGAACGTATCCCACAAGACCCTTGCCGCAGAACATGAAGTTCTCAAGGCCAAGTTTGAGGCGCTGACCGACAAGCTGGAGACGGTCATAAGGGAGTTGGCGGCATGCAAGACAGCTATGGGGGCTGGCCTTGTCGGAGTTGCCCCACTGGCAGAAAGTGGACGCACCCAAACCAACGACGTTCAAGGGAAGTCGTTCCGCCAAAGATGTAGAGAACTTCTTGTGGGGCATGGAACAATACTTCCGCGTCACGGGGATCGCGGACGAGGAAAAGAAGGTAAGTACCGCTTCTCTATATCTCGGTGATATAGCTTTATTATGGTGGCGTAGAAGGACCTGCGAGAGGACCGGAGGGACCCCAATCACCACCTGGGCCGAATTCTCGACAGAGCTCAAGAAACAATTCTATCCCATCTATGCCGACGACGAAGCCCGGGCCAAGCTTCGCAGGCTCACTCAAAGAGGGACCGCCCGAGAGTACGTGAAGGAGTTCTCGGAGTTAATGTTGCAGATCTGAGACATGAACGAGAAGGAAGCCTTCTTCCAATTCATGGACGGGCTTAAGCCTTGGGTAAGACAAGAGCTTCACCGACAGAAGGTTCAGACCCTTACCGAGGCCATGACCGAGGCGGACTCTCTCATTGAATTCAAAAGCCAAGACCGAAGTAACTTCTCCCGTGACAAAGGAAAAAGTGGGGGAGACCAAGGACGGGGAAGGCCACCAAGACGGGACAACGACGAGTCATCCAAGGATTCATCCAAGGACTCGTCCAAGCCAAAAGACAAGGAGCGGTACACCAAGACCGACAAGGGCAAGAGACCAGCCGAGAGGCAACCCTTGAGTTGCTTCCTATGCGGGGAGAAGCACTTGATGCGCGACTGCCCTTCAAGAAACAAGTTGAGCGCCATCATAACACGGGAGGACCCGCCCGAGGACGATAAGTTGCGACTCGGGGCCATGATGCTTAGCTCCATCAAGACTAAGCGGTTCACCAACAAAAGGGGACTTATGTTCGTAGACGCCATGGTAGGCGGCACTAAAGTAAGCGCGTTGGTGGACACCGGGGCCTCCGACATATTCATGTCTGAGGAAACATCAAAGAAGTTGGGGCTCGAGGTCACCAAGAGTCATGGATGGATCAAGACGGTGAACTCCAAGGAGGTCCCGACACTCGGGGTAGCACAAGGAGTAGAGCTATCATTGGGAGATTGGTCGGGCAAGGCCACGATTGAGGTAATCCCTCTAGATGACTACGACTTAGTCATTGGTTTAGCATTCCTTGATCGTATCAATGCTCTCCTTGTGCCATTTGCCAACTGTATATGCATCTTGGACCCCCATCACCGTTGCATCGTGCTAGTATATCGGGAAAAGGGGCTAAGTGCTAAGGTAGTCTCGGCAATTCAACTTTCCAAGGGACTAAAGCGGGAGGAACCAACATTCTTGGCAACTCTCAAGATGGACGAGACACCATCCGGGGAAGACCCGACACCAGCTGAAGTCTGCCATGTCTTGGAAGACTTCAAGGATGTTATGCCGCCCGAACTTCCAAAGAAGCTCCCACCTAAGAGGGAGGTGGATCACAAGATCGAGCTCGTATCCGATGCTCGACCACCCGCCCGAGTACCGTATCGCATGTCTCCGCTGGAGCTAGAGGAGCTAAGGAGACAACTTAAGGAATTATTGGAAGCCGGTTACATCAGACCGTCCAAGGCACCATATGGAGCACCAGTGTTATTCCAGCGGAAGCACGACGGGAGCCTACGCATGTGCATCGACTATAGGGCGCTCAACAAGCTAACCATCAAGAACAAGTACCCGATCCCGCTCATCGCAGACCTGTTCGATAGACTTGGGGAAGCTCGGTGGTTCACCAAGCTTGACTTAAGATCGGGATACTACCAAGTCAGGATCGCGGAAGGAAATGAGGAGAAGACCGCATGTGTCACGAGATATGGGTCATACGAGTTCTTAGTCATGCCTTTCGGCTTGACAAATGCACCGGCAACATTCTGCACTCTCATGAACAAGGTACTCCAACCCTTCCTTGATCACTTTGTCGTAGTTTACTTGGACGACATTGTTATCTATAGCCGCACATTAGAGGAGCACGTGGAACACCTACGACAAGTCTTCCAAGTACTACGTGAGCACGAGCTTTATATCAAGAGAGAAAAATGCTCGTTCGCTCAACAAGAGGTGCCATTTTTGGGACACATAGTCGGCAAGGGACGCATACGGATGGACTCCGCCAAGATCAAGGCAATCATGGATTGGGAACCGCCGACTAAAGTAACCGAGCTTCGCTCTTTCTTGGGGCTAGCCAACTATTATCGCCGCTTCATCCATGGGTATTCGCACATCACGACGCCCTTGACAAACATGCTCAAGAAGGGGATATCTTGGGCTTGGAGCAAGGAGAGTCAAGAGGCGTTCGATCGGCTTAAGAAGGCGATGACCGAAGAGCCAGTGCTAGCCCTGCCCGACTATGGGAAGCCGTTCGAAATACACACGTACGCATCAGACTATGCCATAGGGGGAGTCCTGATGCAAGAGGGACATCCGATAGCTTTTGAGAGCCGAAAGCTTAATGACACCGAGCGGCGCTACACAGTACAAGAGAAGGAGATGACGGCCATCGTCCATTGCCTAAGGACTTGGCGTCATTATCTCCTAGGGTCCAAATTCGTGGTCAAGACAGACAATGTGGCCACGAGCTACTTCCAAAGCCAGAAGAAGCTAACACCCAAACAAGCCAGGTGGCAAGACTTTCTTGCCGAGTTCGACTACGAGTTGGAATACAAGCCGGGCAAAGCCAACCTAGTCGCCGACGCTCTTAGTCGTAAAGCGGAGTTAGCTGCCATCAGCCGACCGATAGGGACTTTGGAAGACCGCATCAAGGAGGGCCTTGATCATGACCCAACCGCCAAGAACCTAAGGGAATACGTCAAGGAGGGCAAAACAAGGCGGTTTTGGGTCGAACGGGACTTGATCTTCACCAAGGGCCAACGGCTATATGTGCCCCACTTTGGAGGATTAAGACGTGAAGTCATCAAAGATTGGCCATGACTCCAAGTGGGCCGGACACCCAGGCATGCATCGTACCTTAGCTCTTGTAGAAGAAAAATATTATTGGCCGCAAATGAGGGACGACGTCGAGATATATGTCAAGACTTGTCTTGTTTGCCAACAAGACAAGGTTGAGCAACGACAACCTGCGGGACTCTTGGAACCTTTGCCAATACCGGACCATCCTTGGCAAAGCGTTAGCATGGACTTCATAGTTGGTCTACCCAAGACGGACGGATTCGGGAGTATCATGGTGGTGGTAGACCGAATCTCAAAATACGCAACCTTCATACCGGCGACAAAGGAATGCCCCGCAGAAGAGGCGGCCAAGCTGTTCATGAAGAACGTGGTCAAGTACTGGGGCTTGCCACAATCCATCATCAGTGATAGAGACGGAAGGTTCACGGGGAGGTTTTGGACAGAGTTGTTCAAGATGCTCGGGTCAGACTTGAAGTTCACCACCGCCTTCCATCCTCAGACGGACGGACAAACCGAGAGGGCTAACTGCTTGCTCGAGGTCTACCTTCGGCACTATGTCAGCGCATCACAAAAGGATTGGCCGAAGTTATTGGACGTCGCTCAGTTCTCATACAATTTACAACGGAGCGAGTCTACGGGAAAGAGTCCGTTCGAGATTATCATGGGCTTCCAACCAAGTACGCCAAGTACCATCGCAACGGGATACACTGGACCAACACCAGCGGCGTACAAATTTGCCAAGGGTTGGCAAGAGGAGTTGGACTTGACGCAGGCTTGCCTTGTCAAAGCCAACAAGAGGACGAAGAAATGGGCTGACCAACACAGGAGGGACATTGAGTACCAAGTTGGGGACTTAGTCATGGTCAAGCTCCACTTCATCATGCGACACACCGGACTACACAAGGCATTGATACGGCGATACGAGGGACCTTTCAGAGTTCTTAAGAGAATCGGGCGCACCGCCTACAAGCTCGAGTTGCCGTCCAAATTCAAGATACACCCCGTCTTCCACGTGAGTATGCTCAAGCCTTACCACCAAGACATGGAAGACCCAGCACGGGGAGACGCGCAAAGGGCGCCAATGGGAGTTCGGACTTCTTTCGACAAGGAAGTCGAGGAGATCATGTCAGATCGGGTCGTCCGCGAGAAGTATCGGCGGCCAAGACTCGAATACTTAGTGCGATGGAAGGGACTTCCTGAGGCGGAGATGACATGGGAACCGGCCGAGTCCTTGTGGCAATTCAAGGACAAGATCGAGGCATACGAGGCCAACGCGACGAGGACGTCGCGGGATTCAGTGGGGGAGGATGACACGGACCGCGCTTCTCAACCAATCCGGAAGCATCCGGAACGTTCGGGACGCTCGTAGAAGTCTCCGGACATGGCCGGAAGACCCTAGAGAAATGCGGGACCATCTAGGCATGGCTAGAGCCTTGCGGAATATTCTAGATAAGTAGAGAAGCTTGTAAGGAGTTCTAGCCAAGAAGGATCCGGATTGTCCAAGACTTGTCCAAATCCGGAACCTTCCTAGGAGGGGTGGCCTTGGGCTATAAATAGGGAGTGTCACCCCCTCATTTGCATCATCCAAGTTCCAAGCTCTCATCCAAGCATTGTAAAGCTCTCCTATAATACAAAGCTTTCTTTCCCACACAAAGCCTTCAAAGTTCTCTTAGCCATCAATCTTAAGTTCTTTCGTTGGCAACATCGGGAATAGGCTGATCTTAGCACGACAAGGGGTCGAGACAAGCTAAGAGCCGCACGGTTTGGAGTTAGGGAAAACTCAGCCCGTGACACTAGGATGTTCATCTATTATGCATTAATCATCAGTATACCATTATAAGTTTATAACTCAACGTTGAGTAGTTGACCATAATTATCATTCACATCGTATATTTGTGTCCGTATTTTTTTTTTTGTGAATAAGAGAGTCGGTGGTCTCCGGCACATTTAGTCACGCTCTTATTAATAAGCAAAGCAAGCTAAGTAATCCTCAAACGGGATAGCCCGACCCCTTACATCATCATAGATAAAATCCTTTATACCCTCAGGAGGGTCAATCAATACATTAATGTCCAAAGAAAAGTTAAAAGCAAGATTAGCAAGAGAGTCCGTTACAATATTGGCCTCACGAAAGGCATGACGAAGTTGGATATTTCAACTTTTACTAAGGAACTCATGGCATCTAAATGTCAGACTAAAAAGTCACTTCTCTTTCGGGGGTAATTTCTCAAGGGTTAATAAAAATCCTTGTAAAGTAAAAACACTTTCGGGTGTATTTTATTTAACCCCTGGGAGCATATTTTCTGTTTTAATTCTAATTTTTTAATAAACTTTCGGGTATTTTATATAACCCCCTAGAAAAAAAATCTCGTTTAGTTAAGACTAAACCCCCGCCTCTTTTTTATTTTCAAAGACTAATCCGTCAATTTTCATTTTATTACGTTTTTTTTTCACCTCAAACCTTAACTCGCTTCACACTTCTCCTCAAGGTAACTCTGCCTCACTTCTCCCACCCGCCTCTGAATCTTCGTCATTCAATTTTTGTTTCGCTTTGCCGCTAGTCGCCGCTGTTGAGCTTCTTCCTCACTCAACATTCCGCTGGTCGCCGTCCTCAAGTCTGCCTGCCCGGCCACCGTGTCATGCGTCGATGCTCTTGCCTTCGCGGCTTGTGACTCCGCCTCCATCCTGGGCGACATCTCTTCCTCAATCCCCTCCGACTGGCACAACGGCCGCATATCTTGCCAATCGGAGCCGATCTAAAACCTTCCGGTCCCAAATTTCAACTTCCAACAACTCAAATCCATCGTCTCTAACAAAGACCTCTTACTCTTTGACATGGTCACTCTTTCCGGCGCCCATTCAACCGATCATTCTCACGAATTCCCCTTGACGCCATGGTGCTTGGCTGCTGGTACGTTTTTCCCTTCAACACCTATTAATTTTGTTTAACCTGGTGCTTTTTGAAGTTGATAATTGGAGATTGAATAATTAGGGCTTATTTTTGTGATTTTCATAAATTGATAAATGTGACATGATAATTAAGATTGAATAAAGTCCAATATTTTTGCCACAATAAGATTCTGCTATTGGGTTACTCGATTTTTCAAGTTGAATGGTTTATTGGATGGTTTTATGATTTGACTTAAGAAAATTGTTCAAGTTGAATGGTATGTTGGTGCTTCACTTAAGAAAATTTGAAAGGTGTAAGTTGATTATTGCTCTCAAACTGATTTGATTATAGTTGTTCACTTATTATTTTTTTCAACTTACTTCCTATTTGAATTCTGAGTCAGCGACTTGTTCGATCACAATATGCATTTAATCCAATATTTAATTTTTTATTATGACTTATCTGTTGTTGTGCTAGACATGAGATCTTAACTTTTTGCACCTATGGTCTAGAACAAAATTGGCATATCTAATTAAAGAAGCATATCATCCTTTTGTTAATGCAGTAAGTCACACTTTTACTACACATTTTTAGACTAATGGTGATATAATCATTAAGCTTGATTGTGTTATACATCCAATGTTACTTAGTCTCTTTGAGGTTGGTTGATATGCAGGTAACTAACACAGTTTTGCAAAATGTAGATATAATCAGTAAGCCACACTTTTTGCACCCATGTGTCTTTTCTATGTTAGATGTGCAGGTAACTAACACAGTTTTGCAAAATGTGAAACTTTTCAATTCAAAAGGAATCTAATGTTACTTAGTCTCTGTGAGGTTGGTTGATATTGCACATCCCATTCCTAGTTACTTTGTTTTGTTTTTTAACCTTTCAGGTGATACGTAAGGTACTTGTAGAGTTCACTTCTAACTAACTTATATGATGACTGATTGCGTCACTATATTGCTGATGTCTCTACTGTCTTCTGAGTTCATTTAAGGGGCCACTGGTGGTCCAATGGATGCTGGAAATTTGTTGAAACCAATGTTAGGTCGTGGTGAGCTCCGATGTCTAGGTGCAACAATTTTAAACGAGTATAGGAAATATATATAGAAGGGTCCAGCTCTTGAGTGTAGATTTCAACAGGTATTTTGTGGTCAGCCAGCTGTTGAAGATACAATTTCAATTCTCCGTGGATTACGTGAGAGATATGAACTCCATCATGCATGGTGTCAAGATATCAAACAGTGTTGTTGTCTCGGCCACTGTTCTAGCAGATCGTTATATCACTGAGCGCTTTTTGCCTGATAAAGGCAAGTCTTTTTGTCTCTGATATTGCTGATTTCAAATCTTATCAAATAGGGATACAACTGGAGTTAAATTTACTGTCAAGAAAGTTAGGGGACCAAGAATTAATCCATTTATAAAATCTTTAGAAAATAAGGAATTTTCACCATCCACTATTGGCATAATTTACTGATTTTTTTACTGCGTATCTTTTTTATAATTCAATGGGTGAACAGAAGCTAACAATATGCTTAGTATTTGGATATGCTTTAGAATTTGCATTATTTCTGCAAGTCAATTTGATCTTTAAAACAAGTTTAGTGCACATTAAATAGATATTTACTTTAGTTCTACTTTACAAGTATATCAAGCTACAACTTCTGTTCTCTTTCTCATATTGAGAAATTTTATCTAGAGGCATTCAATCACTGACTTGTTATCATAGTGCATATGATTCTTACTTGTTCTAAAAGTTTTTTTTATGATTGTATCTTTTTATTACTTTTTAGCCATTGATCTTGATGATGAAGCTGCTGCAAAGTTGAAAATGGAGATCACATCTAAGCCTACTGAGCTAGATGAGATTGACAAAGCTGTATTAAAGTTGGAGATGGAGAAACTTTCATTGAAAAATGATACTGATAAGGCATCAAGAGAAAGGTTAAACAAGTTGGACAACGCCCTGTCATCTTTGGAACAAAAACAGAAGGAGCTTTAATTACCAATGGGAAAGTGAAAAGGCTCTTATGATAAAAATTTGTGCAGTTAAAAGAGAGGTATGTCATGTCAAATATAGAATGTACCATCAATGTTTTTTCGCCTTCTATGACCCCACTAGTTGTCTTTTGCTTCATGTTTTTGCTGCTTTTGCCCCTTCTGATTCTATTTTTATATACAATGCTTTTACAGATTGACAGAGTCAATCTACAGATGAAAGCTGTTGAACGTGAGTATGACCTAAACTGTGCAGCAGAGCTCAAATATGGGACCTTGAAGTCTCTACAACGCCAATTAGAAGAGGCAGAAAAGAACCTAGCTAATTACAGAGGATATAGAAAGTCTTTGATTCGAGAAGAAGTAAAAATGTTGATATTGCTGAAAGTGTCAGTAAATGGACCGGTATTCCCTTGTCTAACCTTCAACTATAGATGAACAAACTAGTCATGCTTGAAATCGTTCTTCACAAAAAAACTGGAAATTGCTAGCAGCTTGGCCGATACCATGGTAGCCAACAACTGAGATCTTTAGTTGAATGGTAGTGAGATTTGTGGTTTCATGGAAATCGAATAACGCGACGCTTGACAAGGACTTTTCGAAACCAAGTGAAGAATTTGTATAGATAGTTAGGGTAGCCGGTCTCAGTATACTGCTTGAGCAAGCTATTACATAGTATGAGCCGAGTACGTTTTCATCCCATTTATTTCTTAACCATTGTCATAAATAAAATCACTACATTTATTATTGATTTCAGATCTATTTTTGTATAGATTATTGATTTCAGATGTTTAAAATGTAAGAGAAGAATTGTTTATGTTCATATGATAGTGTTTGGTGAGAATATGGACATTGTATCAAAAAATATTGTTATTTTGATTAAAAGAAAAAACCAAATCAAAACCGATTATTTACTTATTAAAATTTTGGCTATTTTAGAAAAAATGTTATTAAGTATTTCTCAAGTGTTTTATAAAAACCCGTAAGACACTTATCTCAGGATTTTTAAAAAAACCCTGAGAGAACCGTCTCAGGGGTTATATAAAAACTCTTGAGAGAAATGTCTCATGGGTCTTTTTAAAAAACCCCTGAGAGATATATCTCGGGGGTTTTTAAAAAAACCCCTGACCGTTCCTTATATTTCTCGGGGGTTAACAATAACCGGGAGACGTATAAAGGGGTCAAAAAAACCCCTTTCCCTTTATTAAAAAACCCCTGAGAGAGCCTATTTTTGTACCAGTGAGTGGGTGATGATTGAGAAGGTTTTTCTTCAGAAGTATGGTAACGAGCTGAAAATCTGTTTCCAAAATCACAAATCGGAAACCATACTCCCACGCGATGCGTGGCCCATGAAGAACACCCCACATTTCAGCCATAGGGACCGTGCATAGTCCAAGGTTAGCAACGAAACCACCCAACCATGCACCCACATTATTTCTAAAAATGCCTCCAACAGTTGCGTGACCATTTCCATTACGTTCTCCATCCGTATTAATTTTGATTACACCTTATGGTGGAGGCTCCCACTTGATATAATTGATAGTCCTTGTTTGGGCACTAAGTAGTCCGATGCCTTTCTCTTTACTCCAAATTTTTGCGTATTCCTTGGCTCTTTCCTTCGCCACTAGCGTCCTATCCCATTGACATTTGAGTTATTGAACACTCTCTCGTTTCTCCACTTCCACGTCCACCAAATAACTACTGCAAAAAATTCATTCAACATATAGTAACAATTAAATGAACGTTTGGAAAGAAGATTACTTCGAATCCAAGTGGCAAAGGGAGTAGTAAAGAAGTCTTCAACGAATATATCAACATGAATAGACTTCCATAGCTTTCTAGTATCGTCACAGTCTCTGAAGAGGTGAATATACGTTTCCACTTGGTTATTGCAACAACCACACTTATCACAATCTGAGATATGTATTTGGTGCCGTTCTTCATTACTTAGTACCCGTCTACTCACCAACTTCCAAATGAACACCACAATCCTTTGTTGAGCTCTGATCTTCCATATTTGCGTGTATAAATTCCCTTCCCTGCATAAAACAAGCTCTGGATCCTGAAGCATTTTGTATGCAGAAGACACAAAATAGCCACCATCCGCCGAGAAAGACCAAGTGAGCTCGTCCTTGAACTTCTCCCTCTCATCTTCATACTAGTACTCCTATCCTCCCACAATTGGACTCATTGCCGCTAGTTTCAACAGTATAGCGCACGGAGCCTTGTCAGTTACAAACTCCCACTTCCATCCATCTTTCTCTATCCGAAAATCGCAAACACTCTTCATTCTCTCATTTGGATCAATATCAGTGGTAGCAAGCTTAATGAGAGGGATATTGCATAGCCAAATATCTTCCCAAAAGCAGATATCCTTACCATCACCAAGGGCCCTTTTAGTTCCTTTACGAACGACCTTCTCCAGACCCTTCTAAATACTAGACCAAGCATAAGAAGGGTTAGAATGTTTGGTACCAGAAGGCTATCATACTTGTTTCGTAAAGTATCTATCTAGATGCTTCCCACTTCTTTAATGAAACGCCAACCGAGTTTTCCTATGAGAGCCTCGTTCAGGGTCTTCATTCTTTTAACTCTCAAACCTCCCAACGCTTTCGGTCTGCAAATAACCTCCCAACTAACCGTGTGCATTTTATTCCTACCATTAGAGTTATCCCAAATAAAGTTTTTGCAAATCTTATCAATGTGATCACATACATTCACCGGGACAAGAATGGTACCCATAGTATACACAGGAAGAGAAGTAAGTACTGAATTAGTTAGTGTGATCCTACCAGCAAAGGACATACTATTACCTATCCAGTTACTCAGTTTAGCATTGATTTTATCAAAGAGGGGACCAAAAGTATTCTTTTTGACCCGGCCTTGAAGAATAGGCATGCCTAAGTAGTTACCCAGGATTTTAGTAACCTTAACCCCACTTAGCAGTTCCAAGCTTCTACTAATCTCAGGAGAAACGTTTGAAGAAACATAAGATGACTTTGAAAGACTCACTTTATGTCCAGAAGCGTTACAAAAGACGTCAATACATTTCATGACCACTTTCATTTGGGCAACCGATGTTTCCGCGAAAAGAGTGATATCGTCAGCAAAGAACATATGCTATAGTTTCGGGCCACCTCTAGATAGTTGTATCGACTTCGATTCCCGTTTATCTACTGCTTCTAATATAAGAGGACTGAGTCTCTCAACTGCCAAAACAAACAAATAAGGAGATATAGGATCCTCTTGACGGATCCCTCTCTCAGGAATGAATTGAACCGTCACTTCCCCGTTCCAAAGAAGTTGCATCCTCGTAGTTCTAATGCACTTACTAATCATATTACCCAATTCCTGAGGGAGCCCTGCCTCCATAATAGTATCTTCAATGAAATCCCGACGGATTCTATCGTAAGCTTTTTCTAGATCTAGCTTGAATAACATCCACTTCTTTCCCGATTTTTTCCTCCTCATCGAATTGGCGATCTCTTGCATGAGGACAATATTATCTTGTATCAACCTTCTCAGAATAAAACTTCCATGGGTGGGACCGACAAGGGTACCCATAACCTTCTGGAGGCATTGAAGTAACACTTTGGATATAACTTTATAGTTCACGGTGCATAGCGCAATAGGACGGAATTGGCTAATAACTTCCGGCTTCCCCACTTTGGCTATCCGGGATAAAAGAGTGTCATGATGCCAGTGCATCTCTGCTAATTTGTTCTATTAATTGGTTGAAGCCAGTGCAAAACTATTCTATAACATATACAAACATACAATCATACATATATCGCTTACGGTTTCAGATATTTATAAATAATATGCTGCTGTCTATCATTTTAAATTATAAACCAATAATTGACAAACCAAACTCCAAACTCTTTGTTCATCTATCTTTTCTTATCATGATGCATCAATATTAACACGAATCACTATTCTTAACTTCGTTTCAGTTTTGGGAGAATTCGGTGAGAAGATGTATTCAGCTGATCCAAAAACCAAACCTTGCAGGCTAGAAGGGAGGGTAGCAATCGTGACAGGAGGAGCAAGCGGCGTAGGGGCGAGCACGGTCCGTCTGTTCCGCGACAATGGTGCGAAGGTGATCATCGCGGATATCCATGATCAATTAGGTCGAACCCTCGCTGAACAGCTGTGCAGCAGCGTCTCGTACGTCCACTGTGACGTGTCGGTGGAAGATCAGGTCCGTGATCTCGTGGAAGCCGCAATGGCTCAGCACGGGAGACTCGACATCATGTACAACAACGCCGGCATTCTTGACCGCTTCGGAGGAACCATTCTTGACTCCAAAGCTCCTGAGCTCGACCGTGTCCTCGGCGTTAACCTTTGCGGAGCCTTTTATGTCGGTCCAAAAAAATTGATTTTTTATTTATTTTATTTATGTTTTTAATAATTTATTGTTTGGGTTGTAGGGAGCGAAGCACGCGGCTAGGGTGATGATCCCGAGGAGGCGAGGATGCATACTGTTCACCGGTAGCACGTGCACCTCACCGGTAGGGGGGTTGGTTAGCCACCCGTACGTGATGTCCAAGTATGGGGTAATGGGACTAGTCAAGAATCTAAGTGCCGAGCTTGGACAGTACGGAATTCGGGTTAATTGTATCTCCCCATCTGCAATAGCTACTCGGATATATCCGTTTGCTGGTTTCAATTTTCGGGCGTTTGAGGTGGGCAAGTTGTTGAAATGGATTCTCAAGCGGGGAAGTCTTAAGGGACAGAGGTTGACCACTGAATGCGTTGCAAGAGCTGCACTTTACTTGGCCAGCGATGAAGCCAGCTACGTCACCGGACATAATCTCGTGCTTGATGGAGGATATAGCGCAAGCTCCCACTCTATGCTGTAAAAAACATTATTTACTGCCAATATGCTTCTAATAATGAACATAAGGTAATCAATTACTTAATGTCATTCTATATTATAATTAGAATCACATATATGTTCTTGTTTCAATCTCTCGTGCTTTGACGATTTGATTAAGGGACGATGATCATGTTTCTAGTATTAGGCAATAATTCTGTCAAAATAAAATGATCAAAATATATATCATGGTATTAAGTATGTCCCTTAGGCAATAATAGTATTCTCTCAATTTCATTCAACCAATTACAACCCCAAAAAAGAACACAGAACAATATCACTGAAATCAGATAAGAGAGTATACATATACATATATATATATATATAGGCAAGATTAGTTAGAGAAAGACTAGAGTTGTCCATCTGTTAGACAAATACAAGGCCCATAGCGCTCTTAGCTCCAATGAAGCCAACATGAAAGAGGGAGTGCGTGACGACTTCTTTCCTGAATTTGTCCCTCTTCCCATCAGTGCTTCCGCTGAGGGAGAACCTCAACAAGCATTCAGGGTGGAAGCTTTCATCACAGTTCTCACAATGGTATACCGAAACCTTGCACTTCTTCTTGCAAGCCCTGCACTTGAATTGAGAAGAAGAAGACGAAAGTATCTCAAACTGCAGGACATGTAGAACCGGGTGAAGCTCGTGGAACAGGTACTGTGGCCACTCTGTACATGTCGGGTGAAGGTAGAATTTACATTCTTGGCATGCGTACACCCTGTTGTTGCTCTTCCTGCCATGTCCACAGCTTGCACAGTTTGCAAAGTGAGGTCTTGTCATAAGCTCCAGCTCGTGTTCTGGGTGCATGAAGGAGGTCAGTCGGGTTGGTGATTTTGCACAGATTGGATGCAAGTTAAAGTTGCATTCATCACAACGGTACCTGCAATTGATAAGGAAAAAAATGCATGTTTCAATCTTCACAAGTCAGAACATTTATCCTTTAATCATCCAATACTGATGTTAATACAGAAGCACATCAAAGAATCTGTCATATGGTGAACATTCTAATCATACAGAAAAGTTGAATGTACAGTAATTTTGAATCTCATCCGATATAATACAGAAAACAGGACTGAACATTTGACTATTCACATTTATTGAGTAGTAATACTGTTCTTTAATTATCAGATGCTAATTAAATGAAGTGAGAGTTTACAATGGCTTCAAGTTGCAACTTCAAATCAATTGTTTAAGCGAATTAAGCTCTTGTCTAACAAATCAAAGTCCACTTTTGTTCATTTCATGGTGTTTGATCACTGAAATTAATTACAGAAGCATATTAAAGAGTCTGTCATTTGGAGAACATGTGACTATCCACATTTATGGAGTAGTATATCATACTGTCATGTACCAGATGCTAAATTGAAGTAAAATTTCCACTTCAATGAATAGGTATAGCATTCTTTAAGGAAAGGTCTTGTCTATAGCTAAAAAATCTTCAAAAAAAAACTATTTGGCATGTTTCCTGTACTGGCCAAATCATTCCTGATCTCGAAACAATCAGACAAAGACACGTAAAATCGAGACAAAAAAAGTTTGATAGGCATCCAACAACTAGTTTCTCAAAATTCAACTCTGAATTGGTCAGCGAATGCATAAAACCATCAAATAGACCACTACCTGATGCCTTCGCCGTTGATCTTGCAATGACCACATTCGAACTTCTCCCCATGCTTATAGACCTCTTTCACCAAATGTCCTGGGTGAGCGAACGTATCTAACGTTTGAACCGTCAACGCCGCTGTATCCGCCGCCTCCGGCTGAAAATCTCCGACTAGCATCACCGGAGATGAAGCGCAAACTCTATGCAACTCGAAATCGCAACCGATATCTTCGCATTTGTACCTTCTACCCCTACCGGTTCTGTTACATCCTCCACATACGAACTCCTCTTCCTTGCCTTGGACCTCGTTTAGTGGATGCTGGTGCTTGTGATACCTGATTCCAACTTCGAGCACCCGATTCGCCTCTTTCTCCCTCTCGATTTCTCTTTCCCTGTTTCTCTCCTCCTCGATCTCTTCATCTCTCTTTTTTATCTCGTCTTTCCCCTTGAGATGTGCGATCGTACCGCCGACGGCACCTCCTAGCGCTCCGGCGACCACGATGCTTGCCATCGGCTACCTCTGATCTGGTCGTGATCGGAGATCTGGTGAGGCTGACACGGCAAATTGGGAGGAGGAGAGAAACGGAACCCCTGTTGACCTGGCGCTTGGTTATTAGCAGTTTGTGTTGCTCTCCTCGTTTTATATCTAAATTTATATTCTCTATATAAATCTGACATTCTCTGTAGTGGAGGTGGCATTCAGGGTCAGGTTGTGACTGAGATCATCAAGTTTTTGGCTCAACTTCGGGTTGGCTCGGGTTTATGGTCCTTTCCAGCTTCAGATTAGCTTGTGTTGGAACGACTTCATGTGACAAATACTTTATACATCTTTTTTTTTGGGTGGGAAAATACTTTATACATCTTTGGTACCCTTAAATTAACGCAATTACATTATTCATTTTATGCTAATAATGACTAAAAACATAAAATATAAGACTTTTAAATAATAAAGGTGTTGTTTGACGTAACCATATAAAAAAAAAATCAAAAATTAGCTAATTCCGTACTCCGGCTGCGGAATTATTTTTATTTATTTTATAGATTAATTCCACATTTGAACTCTGAGAGGGAGTCGATTGGAGTCCATTAGTTTCCCACATGCTCCCGAAATCAAAATTTAAAATGTTGCCCTTTGAGTCCCGAAAATAATATCAAAACAGTTTCGCGTATGGGCCCCAAAACAAAACAATTTGGATCCCTAAACCAAAATCTAATCCACATTTTGTCCTAAATGCAGGATGATTTTTTTTTTCTAAAACGTTTACGGCTTCGTTGCCTAAATGCGACATGTTTTTTTTTTCTTCCTGAATCATTTTCGGCTTCAGGGCTAAATGCAGAATTCATTATTGTTAATTGTATGAAACATTTTCGGTTTTTTCTTCCTGAAACATTTCCTACTAAAACCAAACACTTATGAGTTTATATCTTTCTTGAATTTGTATATTATCTTGTTTTATATCTGATCATGTTTGGGTAATCTCCCTCCAGATCTAAAGATTGAATGATCTCTGTAATGGTTTCATTTATTGTTTGCATATATATATTTATGAAATGAGATTGTGATATTGCTTCTTTTCAAAGCGCGTCATTCCTACATTTTATTTACCTTCGAAAGAAGTGGTGTTTATAAATGGCTTAGATAAAACAACTGGACAACCACAAGCGAAGGGCGTTTTATTGGATTTATTAAAAAGAACTTGGTTTTAAGAGTACTAGTTTATCAAAGCTTCGAGAATTTATAACTATCGTAGAAAGTTCCAGTCTTTGTACATTTTCCTAACCGAATAGCCAAAAGAGAAGGTTGTTCTTGGTCTTTTCCGGATTTCTAAGTTTTTAATGGGTTTTCCTATATTTGTCAAACCGTTGAATTGAGAGCTACACAAGTTTGAAGAATTGTCTTTGTTTGTCGATGTCAAAGGCTATTTTAGATAGTTATATGCAATTATTCATATATCAATGTTCATGAGTCATATATATATATATTAATTCATTATAGTGGGGATTCTTGTTTTCTTAGATCGTTTCCATCATATATTTGTCTACACTCATTATTATTTTCGCCCGCTACCATTGTTGTCTTATTGCTTTCTTTTTATTAATATTAATTAATTAATAGTATATATCAAATTAGATGTGATCCTTGAGAAATTGATACCCGAATATGTTACATCCAATCCCATGATACTTGCGGGGGAGGTTGTTGTTTACCATTTGGTAAAACTTCCATGATCCTATAGCCGAATAAATTGCACGGAGTTGTAGTGGGTTTTATGGTTGATTCCAAAAACATAAAATGAAATCAATGCAAGAAAAGTAGGAAGGAAAAATGTGCATGCTACATGGCATTATGATTGTTCAAAATTCGATCCGGGCCGAAATTTTGGACGGGAAAGTTAAGGTATGGTCCAGGGTGCAGTCCGGATTGGTTTGTCAATTTTGTAATTGGCCTATAATTGGGCCTAAAAAGCCAAAAAAAATATGAGAAAAATTGGTCTAACTGGTCCGGATCCGGACCGGAAATTTAGGTCTGGTCCAGGTCCACGGTCCAGACCCGATTCTGACCGGATGAACAGTCCTTCAAATCTGGCATCTCGTGCATTCAAGATGCGTGTTATTCATCCTCGTTGTGTGACTGATTGACTCACACAGTTTGGTCCATGGGTTGTCATCGTTGTTTCGAAGAGTTTAATTTACATTCAGGATTTGGGACCTACAAAAATAGTAGGGGTGGGCACAAATCCCGCCAATCCCGGTTCCATTCCGGGCCCATCTCGGGCCCATCCCGATCCCGGCGGGATTTCAATCAAAATTATAAATTCCGTCCCGAACCCGTCATGTCAAAAACTATAGGGGACGGGATATGGGCCTTAACTTCTCCATCCTGCTAGGCCCGTCCCGTCCCGTATATAATAAAGTTTTAATTTAAAATGATAAATATAAGTAGAATCCCTAAGCATTAATGAAATACTTATATAGTTATAAAATAGGTACATTCATATATTTTAAAAAATAAACCATGTTGGTTAAATAGTTTAAATTGCTATTGTACCAAATTCATTTAGATGTGTTTTATTATATATATATTTATTACTTTAATTTAACTATAATATGCTATTATGAATATTTGAAACCTTTAGTGTTTTTGCGTTTTAAGTACGATATATACGCATATTTTGTGGACAAATGGTAAAATTTAAAAACATTAAATAAACTAATGTGGAAACGGGATTGGACCCATACCGTCCCGTCCCGTCCCGTCTTGATCTCAGCCGTGATAGGACCCGGTGGAATTCAATATGAAATACACAAGGCCCGTCCCGATCCCGTCCCATTTTAAATAGCCGGGACGGGACTGGGATGACCTCAATCCAGTCTCATGCCCACCCCTAAAAAATAGTGTGGAGGACTCAAAATTGGGATTTTTTTCCAAAATAATAATAAACAGAAAATAATTTCCGAAGTTAGGTATGGAAAAAAACTAATTCTGAGAATAGAAAGGAAGTGGAGGTTCGGGTGGGAGTCGCCGGCTGAGACTGCGAGTTATCGAATAACTCGCAGTTTAAGACGGCTGGTTATTTTTTTAAAAAATTTTTACAAGAAAGTTGCCGTCTTATTCTTTTTTTATTTTTTTTTATTTTATAATGACAAGAAAGTCGCCGTCTTCTTTAAAAAAAAATCTAGTGGAATTAATTAAAAATATAACCAAATATTATTAAATTATAAAGTTTTTTTGTAAAAAAAATGACGAGGAAGTCGCCGTGCCGTCTCAGACGGCGACTTCTTCTTCTTCTTTTTTAAATCTAGGCGAATTTTTTTTAAAAAAAAAATCGATAAGAAGCATTTGAGTTCATCTATTCAATGCTTCTTCCCGTTTTTTAAAGCATTGAATACCATTCAATGGTATTCAATGCATGGTATTTCGATGGTATTTCATGCTTCTCGTTTTTTTTCAAAAAGAAAAAATCCGCTGGACTTTTTATTTTTTTAAAAAAAGGAAATCGTCGAGCGACTTTCTCGTTATTAAAAAAAACTTTATAATTTAATAATACTCGTTTATATTTTTAATTAATTCCGCTGGAATTTTTTTTTTTAAAAAAAAAAAGAAGAGGCATTTTTAAAAATTAAAAAAAGAAGAAGAAAAGTCGCCGTCTAAGACGGCGACTTCTTTGTAAAAAATAAAAAAAAATAACCGGCCGTCGTGAACTGCGAGTTATTCGATAACTCGCAGTCTCAGCCGGCGACTCCCACCCGAACCTCCACTGCCTTTCTATTCTCAGAATTAGTTTTTTTCCATACCTAACTTCGAAAATTATTTTTTTATTATTATTATTTTGGAAAAAAATCCTCAAAATTGTAATACAAAACATGTCATAATTTTTCAAGATTACACTACTTAATGTTAAAATAACTAAATTCATCTACTTTAAGCTACTATATAATTCACATCGATAGACATTTAGGGCCCGTTTGTTTTTATTTCCGAAAACTGAATGGAAACGAATCTAGTCCATGTGTATAACTTTATCATGAAATCTTTTGGAATTATTTTTTGTGGTTTAAAATAATTGTAATAGCTATTGATTAATTTTGATATCATACATAAAAAAAATAAAATAAAATAAAAAGCAAATGCATTTTGCATTAAACAATAAATAATTATGCCAAAAAAATTTTATGAACAAGAATACATATGTATGATATACATTTTTATTCCGTTTTTTCAGAGTTACAACCATCAAATAGAGGCTTAAACTAGCTTTCAAGTCTTGTTACATCCCAACTTAATTAATAATTTTGTGAAAATGTGACTAACTACTTTCAAGTCTTATTATCGACGAACTAAATTTCTACAATTTTCTCTAACTGTCACCTATCATTTTCGATACTACTTATCTAGCTAAGAAAGTAGGTAGACTATATTGTTAAAACGTCCAGGTTGTTAAGGTAAATCGTGTTATAAAAGTGTACAAAGTAAACTAAATGTTTGTAAAATATAAATTGTTTATTTTACTAAAATATGAACGTTATGAACTATAACATACAAAATACGAATTGTTATAATAATGAGTTTAACGTTTATGAAATTACAAACTAAAATGTAAGTGAAATATAAACGGTAAAAAAATAAAATTCTTCAAGTATGAAAAAAATTAAAATGTAAACTAACATGGCTTATATATTAACTAATTATTCATACTTTTACAAACATTTAAATTTATTTTATGCTTTTTTTCGGTACCGAAAGAATTTCGTCTTATTTGAACAGCTTCTTAAAAGTTATTATTAAAAGTAATAAATCGTTATATTTAAAGTTAGAAATATTAGTTTTTTTAGATAACTATAATGATGGGTTAAATCAAGTTAGTTCAATGAATTTAGGAGGCAATGTGTTAACGTAAAAATAAGATTTTATTAATTTTAAAATTTATATTTACGAGGAAAAGAAAACGAAACACTGAAAATATTTTTTTATATATAAATATATTAAATGATGAATATATATATATATATATATATATATATATATATATATATATATATATATATATATAAAAGAGGAAATAAAAAATATTATAAAAAAATGTAAAGATCAAAAGAATAAGATGGAAAGGGGATTTTTAAATCCGTGATCATCTGGACTTTATATTGAGGCTCAGAATCCGTGATCATCTGAAGTTTGAACTCCATCTGGACTTTATTATGTTGGACCTAACGTCATTTGATGGGTGGGTTAATTGATAGAATATCTCCATCCTCGTTTGATCATGATTGTGATGAAACCAAACAAATCCCCGTTTGATCACAATGTTGTGATGAAACCGAACAAAACTTGGAACTATAAAGGAAAATTTTGAGTTTTTATTTCTCAAATTTAACAAAGATGAACTCGTAAAGATGACAAAACTATTTAGTTTAAGAATTCAAACCACCATTCAAATTTAGATGTTTATGCAAAAGTCTTAACGAAAACTGCCAAATAGGAAGATAAAATTTAAGCAAAGTTTGCTCAAAGCCAAAAATTATAGAGCACGTCAAAAGACAATACCAACCATTACTACCAAGTAAAGTCAGGGCCATCCCAGAATATGCATATTTGTTATGTAAACCAAATACCGCTGTCATGAAAAACACCATTTACAAGGGTACAATGTGAACGTTTTTGCTACTACTGAGATTTATACTAAAAAACAAAAGAAACCGGAAAAAACATATACCCCACAGAATAGCCTTCCGTTTGGTGTGGCAACAGATATTGGGGAAGACAAGTATTGCACTAGACACATCCATACCGTATGTTAGTGTCATCAACAGAACCTATCATCGCAAAACTCACCAACCTAAGGAAGCAGTACTCACCGCAAAAAAACATGTCAACAAGAAACCTCTCAAGGACTAAAAAAGGCTACAAAATTCAGCAAATCCCTACAAGCTTTGAGTGCAGCATCTATAATACCAATTCTACTCCCCCAGCATTCCGGAAGTTGATGATCAGTCTTGAAAGTTGAAACCAATTGTACTTGTCGATCAATCATTAACATATATGCAGACTCGTGGCAGCTCAGCACAACATATCTGTAAAACCAATATATCAAACAACTGTACAGGAAACTGATACAACAAAATCGAAAGGGAAGACAAGCTAAAGTATTCTTCAAGATATATTCTGTTATAAAAAAAAATGTTGCTAGCAACCTACAAAATGTAAATCAAGAATAAATTGCAAAAACCAATCAAATGTTACTTCATGAACATTCAATCCAATGTCCTTAAGTTGGAAACGAGTTAGCATTTAGCAGTGCAAGCAAATCATTGTAATTAAAGTAAAAACCCATTCTCAGCAGCTAATGTCACACGACATCTTTGCAACTAGTATCTGAATAACATGTTTACAGGAGAACCTGACTAGAAGGTATGCCTGACAAAATGTATAATGTGAACAAGTGCAACACTTTTTCCTTGTGCATGCCTATGCACACAGCAACATGCTTGGTACGCAAAGCTATGGATGATCTGTAGCTGCTGAAAATGCCACTTAACGTACCCCCTCAAACAATGCAAATCTATAATACCAATTCTACTCTCTTTGGAGATTTCATTTGTTGTTTCCTATACTATTAAGCTCCTAACGAACCATCAACATAAGAACGCTGGATTAAAATTCCTGAGTGATCCATAGGGTTGTAGCTTTAGACTTTCAGAAGTATAATCTAATAACTTCCAAGTGATCCATACGGTTGTAGCTTTGGAAATTCAGAAGTGTGAGGCTGTGAGCTAAATTAGTTGTCAGAAATTTACCACAGGCAACCAGGAAGTATTAGTACTTTCAGAAGATTGATGATCCAAATTAGGTGTCAGAAATTTAGTCCTAACATAAGCAACTCGGTATTATTAAAAATTAGATGGATCTGACACGGGATACTATAGCAATGCACGTGCTAGAAGAGGTTCAGGTACAAGAACACAGTTGAACTCACACACAAGCGCACACTTAGGGAGAAACTTCACTAAGCCACCAAGAAAGGCAACCTCACTGGCCAACACCAGGCAAAAGCCTACAAAGATATGTTCTGGATATTCTCTACTTAGGGCTATCCCCCTATATTTATACTAGTATTTGCTATCTAACAATGTGAACATATATAATCTCCTATAACTGCGTACTTATGTAATTTACTAGAAGACAAAAGGACAGAAGTAACAGCATGTTTCTCAATTTCAAACTAGAATTGGATCGTAAGACAATTCCACAATCCACGTGCACATAAGTCTCATTTACCATCTTATATGATGCCTTATAAAAATCTACATGTCAAAACAATTATAAAGGTGTAAACAGAATGAAAACTCAGCAAAGACAGTAACTAAGTAAGATTGCACCTAAAAGCAGCATATTTTCAGCTATATGTTTCCTCAGTTAAATTACTAGACCTTTCCAGCACAAGTCTTCGACAAACAAGTAAAAGAGCTTCTGACAACTAGGTAGAAGTGTAATTATGCATGATAACAGCTAGAGGAATGAATATTCCCATCATTTCATGGTCGCACTAAAAGTTGCCATAGCAAAAACAGATGTGCAATAGGGATGTTGCAAGCAAAAAATATTGAGAGACTTGAAGCATATGATGATATACAAATACACAGTTGACCTATATAGACTTAATCCAATGAACGTGCTTTTATAGGACAAAATCTTCGACTCCCAAGTTCCAAACAGAGAGGGAGAGAGAGAGAAAGAGAGAGAGATTACATTGGTCCTATTGAGTCTTCTTCTTTCTGTACATGGGAAATGGAATCTTACTTAGAATACTTCCATCTATCTTATCCCACTGCACTTGAATGACTCTGTGCATTTGATAGAATCGATCATGAATTCGATCATGATACTTTTCATACATCACTGGGAGTGATAGCGATAGAAGTACACCTATCATAAAAAAGGTATCACGATAAATATACAACAATAATACATAATAAATCATTTGCATCTGTTATAGGCAAACTCACCTATATAGACTAGGGTGAGGAAATCACAAACACTACCGATATATGAGACCACCCATGAAGAAACTGCAACCTGAACAGAAAGCCTAATTAGAGCTAAATAAAACACATCAAACAACTAACAGCATCATCAGGTCTTCCAATTCAGTGATCTCCACTAAAATTCACACCTGAAGTAGAACTCTAAAATTCGCACCAACAGCAATCCCACAGGCAGTAGACAGAATGCGGTTGATCCACACACGCAATACTTCCGCAGCCTTCTCCACTGAAGCATCGGAGATTTCCAAGTCGGGAATGGGCGGCAAAGGTCTAGATCAGATTCCAATTTCAAGAACAGTCGAACATAAGACATAGTGGATGATGAAAAAACTAAGCAGAATAATCAAATCAAGCACAAACTATAAGCACAGAACCAACCTGTTCAAAAGGGAGGCAGCCTTGGCCCAGAAAAAGAGAATTGCGACGAGAAGCAGCAACACATTTGCGATGAAGGAGAAGACGTTATATCCCCCGTACTTAAACAAAACCCAAAGGAACGTCGCAGAAATTAGCACAAGAAGAGTTGCAGAGCGCCATCTCCACAGCAGAATGTCAGCGACTGTTCACCGCAAAATTGAATTAAGAATCAAAACTCAGAATACAGAAAAATCATCGCCGGAACCTTCTTCCAGAATCAAGCAAACGATGGATCAGATAACATGCATTTCTAAAATGCAACAGTGCTAACAACATAGATGGACATATCCGATCGACGCACGGAGACAGATCGAGATCGAAAAGAAAAAAGAAAAAAGAAAAAAAAGTAAAGTTCGTTGCTAGATGCAAAAGATGGGTGCAAATTTGAGGCTTTTGAATGGGAGATAGAAGGAGTACCGGAACCACCGCCTAGAGCTCGATAAACAGATACCCGTCGCAGATTGTGAGATTCGACCATGGCAATTTTTAGGGTTCTTCAGTGGGAAAAAAGCGATGAAAGATGGAGATGCGAACCAGAGAAAAAGATGGAACGAAAGAGGAGCCGTACCTGGAGAATGACTCGTGGGTGAGCAGTTGGAAATTCTTCAAAAGTTGGGCCTTCTAATTAAAAAATAAATAAATAATGGTATTTAATTTTTTATTACATATAAAAATGGCATGGAGTATTTTTAATACATGTAAAAATGGGTTTATATATAGAGATTTTAGTTATGATTATCAATTTCTGAACCGACATTATTTTTTTAGTTTCTAATAATCCAATCAGCTTGATCATTTTTCTACAAAATATTTTCTGAATAACTTATAAACAATTTCACTGATAGCCTTAAGAATTACTTAGTTTAGGGTCCGAGTAAGTATTTGTAAAACATATAGAAACTAGAGAGAGAGATTTTTTTTTATATGTGAGTAAATTTTTACATATGTATATATTAATAAAAATCTGTTGAAGGAAATTTCTATATTCATGATATAAAGGATGTGTGTCTAGTAAAAAAAAAAGATCAAAATAATTATTAATTTAATTGATCATGTAATTTTGACTACATATAAAGCATTATTAAGACACGAGTGATCACTATATTTATGTGATAAAATAGATTGTAAAATAAATATTGTTCGGAACTCATACATTGTTAAAAAAATAAAGTTTAGAATATGATATCCAGTTAATAAAAAGGAATTTATCTTCATGTAACCACGTAAATTGATATTTAACTAATCTTTTCAAATCTTAAAATCCGTATTCATCCAAATCTTAAAACATTTTGATTTTTATAAATATATATTCTATCTCACATGTTTTTTTAAAAAAAAATTTTGGATATTACTTTTAGTTTTGGTAGAAGATTGTATGAGAAGATACGATTATGAATTGTAACTTGTAAAAGTTGTAGGTAGGGATGTCAATGGGTGGGGTGATGGGTGGATGAACATTTTCATCACTCACCCATTAATTATATCGGGTTTAACCACCCATCACTCGTCGGGTAACCGGATGATTCGATTTTATCCGCGGGTAATTAACAGGTAAGAGTATTGTCAATTTATAATGTATTTTCAAAATATTTTTGCACATTTAGTATAAAACTAGTATGTTCAAAATCAATAATATCTATAATTAAAAAAAAACTATTTAAAATGTCATATTATAACGTAAATAACAATAAATTGTCATATTATTCGTGAATTTCATGACTAAATACACAAAATTCAAGATACTTCGGGTGTATCGGGTCGGGTGACCGGTGAAAGACCTTCACCCATCATCCACCTATCACCCGACTTTTTCGGGTTTTCAACCGCGTTTATGGTTCGGGTAATTCGGGTATCCATCGGGTGCGGGTGAATTGCCACCCCTACTTGTAAGTGCTAGGGCCTATTTAGTATTTACTTGTTGTTCATTTGTTTTCATTTAGTTTATAAATCCATACCTTAATTTTTGTGGGTGTTTACTTTGAGATGAGTCTATCTCCCTACGGGTTTATTTAGATTTATAAACCACTTAAAAATAAACTTCTCATACTAATGTTATTTTTGTTTGGATTGGTTTATTTTTGAATAAAACCCGATTTGGTCTTGTGCTTTTCCATCCTAATTTTCTTTGTTCATCCTTGAGTATACAAGGTTATTTTTTGATTTTTAGGGGCATAAGTGTCCTTTAAAGTAAATAAACTCAAAAAAAATCTTATATAATTTATTGATATAAACTCGTTGAGAAATAAATCCAAAAATAAACTATAAACTCATTTAATTTATAAATCTGGAAAAAAAAAAAATTTGCAAGTAAACAAGTCCTTAGAGGGGTTACATATGTTTTTTGTGTTGACCGAATATACCTTTATTTTGAGGTAAATTTGTTAACATATCTATTATTATCAAGCCAAACATTTTTAAAAAATTAAGTTTAATTTATTAATATTGATTATATAAAGATTGTGAACAAGGTACATCAGCATTAGATAAATTTTCGATTATAGCATTTAATTTTAATCTTTTCATCAAGATTGTGATACAAGTTTAATTGTAATCTTTTCGTCAAACAAACATGTAATCATTAATATGGCGTGAGAATATTGTCATGTCAACATTAGTGTCGTTTACTTTAGCCAATATAAAATCGATCCGATGTGTTATCATCGTGATAATTTAGGTTTTTATGGGATCATGTCAAATAAAATCGATCTGATATGATCATGTTGGACATGTGTTTAAAAAAAGAATAATCTATGATCTTAATTGATTGAAGATTGTCTTACAAGGTAGAAGGATGTGTTTTGATGAATATGATAGTATTGTTTGTGAGATAATTTTCTAAAATATATATCGATGAAAATTCTAAAAATATATTATGAGATAATTTTAGGGTAAACATACACGTAAATCTTTATTTTTAAAGAATATTGTGAGGAAAAAAAAATGAGAGTGTCACATTATCAATAGTGTAGTTTTTTTTGAATACATAGTAAGCAGTTAGGCATGGTCGTCACCTGTTGGTGCACCATCCTATGAATCCTTGCGGATGAGATTATTGACTTTCTCTAGCTAGTAACTCTACTCTGGAGGGATTGTTGTGGCCTAGTTTTGAGAGTTTATCTACAACGGCACTAAAAACGTGGTGGATCTGAACCTACGTGAAATCAGATAAAATAAGGGAAATGTCTAAGATGATAAGGTCGATTTTCCATGGAGGTTTCCAAATGTTTTTAATTGAGTTGATAATTGTAAGATTATCACCCTCTATCTCTATGTTTTTAAATTTCATTTCTCTTGCTTTTAAAATTTCTTTTCTAAGGGTCATGACTTCCACGTATAATATCGATGTGTTCCCACATTGTGCATACTCGTAGACAATTGTGGTTGCCTCATGATTTCTCAAAATATAACCAAAAGCATATTGGTCATTTGATCTTTTCGATCCATCAAACTTAATTATGACATTTCTCAGTGTTGGTCTTGTCCATCTTATTTTTCTGGTCTTACTTTGTTGCGGTTTTGTAGCCTTTTGTTGATTGGTTTGGAAGAGTCCCATTCTTGAATTTGTCTGAGGACTAGTTGTCTGATGTTTGTCGGGGTCTTATTACAGAATGTGGTTTGGTTCTTATGTACCATGTATACCATCAAGTAACGGTTAGGTGTGTCATTTCCTTGTCATCTAATTTCTCACGCATGTCGGAGATAATTCTTTTATTTTTTACCCGATGCGTTTATATTTACCATGTAGTCTTGAATCTTATAATTGTTTAAGTTATTGATAGTAAAAGGGCAACTGAGGAATATATGTTTTGCACTTTCATGCAGATGTTGACATAAGACACAATTCATGGGGACCGAACTCTTTGTTTTTCCAGGTTTTCTTCAGTTGTCAGTCTATCTATTGATAGCTTCCATATGAAGTTTTTAATTTTCGGCATAACATTCAGATTCCAAATCCAAGATGTATCACATGTTGAGAATCCTTTGGATAATTTATAGATTAGTTCTATTGCATCATTTGCTCCAGAACCAACCTTTTTCACATGGGGCCCAATAGAGTCTACCTCGGATGTTAAAACGATGCCAAAGTACTGGATTTGTAAGAATGTTTGCTAACTGATCATCAGTGGGAACAAAGCTTACGCTAGAGCTATATGCTTTATCATGGAGTGAAACACAAGATTTGCCGAGAAACTGGTAGCACCCAGATTGTCGCAATAAACCACTGGGAAGAGACTCATGGACTAACGAAGTTCATGTAACAATTTCACTATCCAAATGACTTCAGAAGATGTATCTGTAATAGCTTCATATTCGGCCTCCGTGGATGATCTTGCGACTGATTGTTGCTTCTTTGAGCTCCAACTAATATGAGTTGCATCCATGTATATGAGATGGCATGTTATTGAACATAATCACTTTTATCACCTGCCTATTCCGCATAAAAAATGTGTTAATGTTATTTGTCTGGGCTGCAAAAACACGTATGCCAAGATCTAGACTACCCGCAAGGTATTAAATGACTCTCTTTAGTGTTGTATAGTGCACATTGGTAGGAGCATGCATATACTAGGAAAGCTTGTTGACATCTTAGCCTACATTTGGACGCGTTAGATATAAATATTGTAGACTGCTACTCGTCACTTGTATCCTTAGTTAGATATAGAAGAACCAATCGAATGCTACTCGTCACTTGTATCCTTTTGTATTAATGAATGAAAAGATTTGAAATGCAATGGAAAACCTGCATTTATCTCATCAAGCAATTTCTTTCCGCGGAACTGAAGAAGAGCTTCTTGGCGTAAAAGACTTGTTTGTTGGCAGATGCCGTTGACTAAGATCTTGCTGACGAGGCCTTTCTTTCAGAACCTCTCATGCGCTTCTCTGGCCTAGTCATTCTTGTGGACATTCGGCTACCAAAGTCACGTAGTTAATTGGAGCAGGAATATCGCTCCTTGTTGTGCAATAAAGATCATCATCAGGGGACATAGGTGTTGACACAAGCTTAGCATCACTCATCCCAACTCTTGTAAGAAGATCACCAATGCACTTTTCTAGGATAAGAAGATGCCACCATCATAATTTTGCACTTCAACTCCGAGAAAATATTTTAGTCTTCCTAGATCTTAAAAAAAAAACCTTTGTGCTAGTAATGGAATGAGACCATCAAGATTTGAAGTAATTCATGTGATGATTATATCATCAACATATACTAGCAAGTAAATGAGAACATATTCATAAACATATATAATTAGTGATGCATCATCCACCAAATTTATGAAGCCAAGATAAAGGAGAAAGAGTCTCAACTCATTGTACCAGGCTCTAAGAGCCTGTTTTAAATCATATATGGCCTTCTTGAGCTTACAAATATGATTTGGATAAGTCTTATCAACAAACCCGAGTTGAGCCATGTACACATCTTCATACAAACAACCTTGTAGAAAGACATTGTTGATGTCTAACAAACGACCTTGTAGAAAGACCTTGTAGAAAGACATTGTTGATGTACACATCTTCATACAAACCCGAGTTGAGCCATGTACACAAGGTTAAAGGTCTATGTGTAGTCACAACCAGGCCTTTGATTAATTCCCTTGGTAACGAGTCTAGCCTTGCACATATCAAGCTTGTAATCGGACATTATCCACTTTCAACCTACTAGATTGGAGGTTGACAATGAAGCAAAGAGTATCATATTCCAATTTCATGGCCACACACCATTCACGGATTTTTAGGGCTATGATGATGGACTTGGGTTATGTTGGTGTGGGGTTTGTGGTAGTGTGCATATTCAGTTTTTGTATGGGGTTAACAACATTATTACGGGACATAGTTACTACCTCTAGGCTTAGGATATGACTTGGAGGCATAGATGACTTTTTCCCATGAATAGGAGTGTGCATACGGTCCAGTCTGGACCGGACTGGAAATTACGGTCCGGTCCAAACGGTCTGGTCCATAGTCCAGAACGTTTGGCCAGCCGATTACGGTCCGGTCCACGGTCCAAACTATTTGGACCGTTTAGATGAAGGCTTCCGGTCCGGACCGTTTGAGGTCTTTGGTCCTTTGGATTTAGTCATGGCTTCGTTTTTTTCCCCCTTCTCTCTCCCTCCAAAATATTGTAATTTACTCTTATTATTTCTTAAATTTTCTAGTTATATGTGAAACATTTTTAAATTATCCGTGAAAGATTTTTAAATAATTTGACGTTAGAACTCAATTTAATTTAGAATTATACTTATTAACATTTTTTAAATATTTTTTGGCTACGTTACATGATGATTATGAAAAATAGACCCAATAACAATGTAAAATGTTCTCTTATTATTTTAGAAAATTCCATTTACAAGTCCAAAATAATGATATTTGATTAGTGTCTTATTTTCTTTTGTATAAACATAAACTTTATTTTTTTAAAAAAATAAAATAGATAGTATATAACAACTTTTGATGAAATTTGAATAATTTCTGTGTATTTTGATTGGCAAGAATATGAGACAGGAAAAAGCCGGTGTCCATATGAACATGGCAAATGAGCAAGAACTGAATTCAAAACAAGTATGCGAAAGTAGGAAAAAAATAGTTGCAGCTCATTTGATTCTCTACAAACTTTTTGCACATATAGCCAAAAAGTTATTCCATCCAGCAAGACATTCAATGTCCACTTTTTTGTCATTCCCTACAAATTTTCAAAAAAAAAAATTATAAATATCTATATAATATACATACCTCATGAACAAAAAAAACATGAAATAATGTATGAAGTAACATACCGTATATCAAGAGCAAACAAAGAATGTTCCTTTTTTAATATCAATCGAGCCATTCTTCTCCAAATCTGTACAATATATACATACAAAGACATACTTACTTGAAATATTTCACATAGATATATCATAAACACTAACACTACATTTGAAAAACATTACCTTCTTTCAAGACGTTTTCTTCATCTAAGTCATCTACATCATCTTTTTTGTATCTGTCGTAGCAAACCTTGGGTGCATACAAGTGCTTGTACCGTCTTATACAAAATACCAAATAAAATTAACATAGTAAAAAACTTCAAGTATTTAGAGTTTAAATAACAAATACTTGATGAATCAAACTACTTTTTTTTTGAAAGGTGACGACCTCTTATGCTAAACGCTGATTCATATGGAATAGTAAAAATCGGAATGACTAACATGTCACGTGCCATTCGTTCAACAATGGGATACCTAGGACCATTCAACTTCCACCAATGCAATATATCCACCTTTTTCTTTTCACGACTTTCATTTAGATATTGATCAAACTCGGATCTTGAAAGCTCATCACGGTCTAGCATTCCACTCTCCACATCTTCATTTATTTACTCTAACCAGTCCGAGCTCTCATTTTCATCAATAGTAACAACATTCGAACGTGACCCGGTTTCTTGATCTTCCAAAGGAGAATAGCGGATTCTGTATTCATCAAATAAGTTGTAAGCAAGATCTTTATTTGTCTTCATTAAGATCTCTGAACTGCTCTCTAGACAAGCCTCTTACTCATAAATGCTACGAAAAATAGAGGAACCCTGATACTTTTCACACTTGATTTGCATTTGACTGTTTCAAAGCAAAGTCTGTATTACAGAGCAACCTATTCAACATCTTCATCATTTTTAAAACATGCAAAATCATGAAGTTGCTTGTGACATATGAAGAGGCTGAGCGTGTCAAGTCATAAAATTCCTTTAAGAAATAGACAAGTATTCAACCTTATCTCAATCTTCTACACATATAGCCCCTAAACCATCAAAGAACGTTTGCACTCAATCTTCAAGTTAGGAGGAGAACCCCTAATATACTTGATTGAAGATCGAGTCTTCTCTACATAATCATCACATTCTCTTATTTCATCTTGAACCATTAGATTAATAATATGTGCTACACATCTCATATGCAAATGATTCCCCTTAAGAATGCAACCATTATCTTTTGAGATATTCTTAAGGTAATTGCATGCTACATCATTCGAATATGCATTATAAACAATCACTTTTAGAAGTTTACTTGACAATCCCAAAATCTTAAACAATCATCAAGTGTCTTATCAATAGCCTCCCCTTATGACTGGAAATGAGACAAAAATTAATAATCCTTTTTTGTAATTTCTAGTCATCATCATAAAGTGGACGGTGATGCACATATAGTTATCCCTAGCCAATGAAGTCCATGTATATGTCATCAAACTTACACTCTGACATGTCTTTCCTAGATATTCTTTCATCTTTTCTCGTTCTTTCACAAACGGTTTATAAAAGTCTCGTGTTATTGTGGTGCATAAAGGCATTGAAAATGAAGGACAAGAGGAAAAAAATGCTTCTCGTAGGCCATCTTTCTCGACAGCTCTAAAAGGCGCGCATCTCATCCCTAACAATCATTTCTACCACTTTTGCCCGAATATGTTTCTCATCAAATGACCAATTTTCACTTCTGACCCTATCATCCATATGGTTGAGACTAAGAGAAGTTCGATTACCTATGTTTGTCGGATTCTTCTCACACCGAAAAAAAATGATTCCGGACATTTTTTTGTATCATTCTTGTTTGAGCCACAATCATAGATGCTCCCACAATATTTGCATTTGGTCTTGAGAAGTTTATTGTCGTCATAAAGCTCCGTATAGTCAACCCAATACTCTTTTCTTGTGGCCCGTCGTTTTGAAACTGGCTTTGATCGACTTTCTCTCCGGGACTAGCCATCCTCTCCTGTGTGTCCAATTGATGCCTCATCCTCCATTTTGTATTTCCGATTACCTGAATTTTTTACATTATGAGGTATGCCAATTTACTGCGTAATTACCTGATTTTTTTTTTAATTCTTAATAGTTTAATTTTACCATATTGTAATTTAGATTAGAAGATGCGCTTAGAAGAGGATGACAAGTTACATAACTAAGCATATTAATCTCATAACAAACTTTGGTGAAACTATATCTTGAGAAGCACATGACAATCTTACTAGATCTACAAGAACCAAGACAACTTGGAGAATAATACTGAACTCATAAAACAAAGCTTGTTACATATTTCACAGGTTGTTGACATATCACATGTTCAAGGTTTGAATTTAAACTCTAATCAAATGTCTAAACTTGGATTTATCTTTTTTTTTTTAATCATTTGGTTTGTGCTTGAAGCCCTCAAATTCGTCTATTATGCTAAAATAGGTTGAAGGACGAGGATAACCTTTCATGTAGATGCTTTAAGGTTGGATTCTCCTACTTTGACTTGATAGTATTAGGTTTAAATGCTATTTTTCTTGACTTTTACGTGTTATTTCGTATTTACCCGTTGACAGCTTTTTGTCTATGAAAGTTGGTACTAAATATGAATTCTACTTATTTAGCTTGTTTGGGTATAAGGTTGAAAGTTACTTACCTTCAAATTTAAGTTTTTCTTTTGAATTGACCTCCATTTTTTATATTGTTGTCTATTGTAAGGTTTCTAGTAATAAAAATTAAGAGTTATGTTATAGCATTGAATCGCTAAGAAGACCTTAATGAAAGAATGGTATTGGCCTTGTAAAGCTAATGGGGTAACCTTTTAAATACACATAGCCTTGTGTGCTCAAGATTATTTGTCCTGATGAAGCTTGAAATTATTGGTTACATTGTAATAAATATTACATAAGGAAGTGTGGGTTAATCAGCCCAATTGAGAAACCAAAGCGGATAATCGGCCCAATTGAGAAACCACCCACCCAACCCACTCGCATAAGAGCCCGACCCAAAGCGGGTTACCAAGCCGGTTCAGCGAAACCCTGCCCGGCCCACCCCCTCAGGTACCTTGGGTTTACCTAGGGTAGGTCTAGACAAAACCCTGCTTCTCCCCGCTTATTTGCTTTTCTTCATTTTCTCCATATCTAAAAGAAACCCTGCTTCTCCCTGCACAGCTAAACATGTATCTTCAGTGTTACGTCAATGAGAACGGCGACAAAGTCTACACTACCAAGGTTCGCTTCTTCCCATACCTTTCGAATTTTCAGTTTCTTTCAACGAATTTGTGTTTTCTCATAATTCGGGATTAAATTAAAGAATCCCTTAGGTTCTAGTTTTGTTGACAATGGATATTTGTCAATTTAAAGGGGGTAACTTTTCTATCTGTTGGTGGATTAGTTGGACTGAGTTTTGCTTCAACAACACATGAGGTAATTGGGGTTTAAACTCGATCGAAGTCGCAAAACAACGAAAAGACACAGATACTTAAAATGATGGGTTTAAAGCTAGGTGCAGCCCGGTATCTAAAATACTAGAGATTCAATAACATAATGATAGTACTTCAGCTTAGTAGCTTACATAGACATATTCGATCATTTGTGCTCTTGAAGATAACTCATGTATATACAGAGGGTTGTGATGTGGCTTTAATGGATATTCTTTTGGGTTTCAAACAGCAAGAAGAACACAGCTTTAATTGGCTTTTTAACGGAGTTCCAATTAGGCGGTGATTAGTTAACGGACAACAAGAGGTTTTTAAAATATTTGTCTACTTAGAGCAACCCTATCTTGGATTACACTAGCTGCTAGCCTGCTATAACTAACTTAATTGTTCGTCTTTAGATGCTTACTTGGTTAATTTTTTCAGCCAGCAGTTTACTGTTGTTAACGTTGGAAAAATATTGTGTTTATGCAGAAGGAATCTCCTCTTGGAAAGGCCACGGAATCTGCTCATCCAGGTAAAATCTCATTTTCTTGTTGCTCATTCTTAGTGTAAAGTATAATACATACTTTGTAGTTTGAGTTATGAGCTTGAAATGTCTTGCTGTGGTTGAATCTGTTAAATTTTGATTCGAAGTTAATGTCATACCAATCTTGTATATTCATTGCTGAATTCGGATCCTCTCCCTATATTTTCCTCCTAATATTTACCTAATGGACTAATCTCAGCCCTTAAATTAGATGAATGGCCATGGTTACTTTTTTACTTCCAAAAAAACACGTGTCTTCTACAAATCTTCACTACCTCAGAGAACGCTTGCTACAATTTTTTTTCTTTTGTTTCCCGTTCTTCATGTTCTCCTGTGCAGAGAACACGCAAGCACGAAATTAGAAACAAACTCATAGATCAGAATTCTATCTTCAGCTTTTAAGCAAAAACCAAAATCCTTACGAGATTCCTGTGGTGAATTTTGACAGCACACAAAACCTCATTCTTAAATTATGCTTCACCCTGAATTGATTGCTAGCTTCTTCACTGCTACTTCTTGTCCGGCATGAATCAAATGAATGGATGCCCAATGCAACAACATAAAACTAAACATCTCAAGGGTCTCTTTTAGTTATGTTTGTTGCTTCTCTCATCTTTGATAATGGTGAAATGGGAATAAAAGATTACAATTGAACTTATGAATAAGAGAAAACTCGTCTGACTTAATTAAGATGAACAAAGTCTTGCTAGACATTTTATCGAACACCTAGCGCGGACAAGAAAAAACTCAACCTCTACACAACAACTTTTATTTAAGAACAAGAATAACGACAACCATCGTGATGACCGTAAGTGCATAGAAGAAGGTTTTCTAATGGAGAATTCATGGCCAGAGAATGCCAACCACAAAACTATCACTCAGCATACCAAGCAATTCAAGCAACAAAAATTGACAGCAAAGTATAACAGTACAGAACGTCAAAGTGTTCCCTAACTACAACTGTAATGATATTGTGAATGAAAACAAGATCTAGATTAAGTTGAAGAAAGAAACCGTTGTTCTTCACATGAAAAATGTGGAAACAGATCCCCTCTTTCGAGCTTGCGTGTTCCTCTTCTGAGAAATTGAAGATTTGGAGAAGAAGCGTGTTTTTTAGGAGTTAAAAAAGGTAATTTTAATTGAGTTGTTTTAATATATAGGTTGAATATTAACTAAAAAAAATCATGACCATTCATCTGATCTAAGGGCTGAGATTAGTTCATTAGGTAAATATTAGGAGTAAAATATAGGGAGAAGATCTGGATTCTTCATTGCTGTGGTTGAATCTGTTAAATGTTGAAGTTTGTAGTATATTACTTGGTTTGTGATTATATATGGGTGTTTTGAACAGCTCGATTCTCCCCTGATGACAAGTACTCAAGGCAAAGAGTACTCCTGAAGAAGCGATTTGGCCTTCTTCCTACTCAAAGGCCACCCCAGAAGTACTGATCTTTTGTGTGCATTATCATCTACACAAGGAACTATTAGCAACAGATGTTTGTTGAGTAATGAGTATGAAGTAGTTTACTGTGGCCTGGTGTGCCTGTTTTTGCCAATAATATTTTTGTAGATGTGATTTGACAACTAAGCTAATATCATATGCATTTCCTTTCTTGTTCTGAATCTATTGTTACTCTTGACTTAATTGTTGCCAGTAATAGTTTTACATGAAGATATGAAACCAATGTAATGCAGATTGGCATATAGCTAATAATAAAGTGCCTTTAATGTTCAAAGAATCATTTAGAATGGCAAAGGTCTTGTGATTTTACTCATGGCAGTGTACTTGTGTACGTACTGATCGGGGCCGTCCAATTGATTTCGGAGGCCATGTGTGATGTGTCAACATAAAACAATTTTATTATTGATTTTAAAAAGTTATGTTTTATCAAGAAAAAAAACGAGAAAAAAAAATAAAATTACTTTTTTAATTAAAAAAATACATGACAATAAATAAAAAACAAAAGAAAAGACTTTTCTTAACTTTAAATAGTTTCGGGAAAAAAAATTAAACATAAGAGAGAAAAAGGGGATTTAAACTTTTTTAATGAAGAAGTGCAGAACAATTAGCTCATAAGGACCACCATTGTATAACCATTCATCAATAGATGCAGTTTCCCATATTGGATAAAAGTGCAAACCTATAGCAACAGAAGTCGGAATAATGGCACCAGAGATAATATTGTTTCCGTAAAGAAGAGATCTAGAAACAGGTTCACGAATACCATCAATATCTACCGGAGGAGCAACAATGAAGGCTATAATAAATACAGAAGTTGCGGTCAATAAGGTAGGAATCATCAAAACCCTAAACCGAGGAAAAAAAAAGAGAAGAGATTGTAGATTGCAAGATTTGAACTCACTTAATTCAAGAGTAGCAGTAGATTCAGAAAGGATGACAATAAAAGGCAAAATAGATTCAGAAAGGATGACAATAAAAAGCAAAATAAGATTATGGCAAGATTTGAACTCATGACCAATTGTACCAAATATTAAGCTCTAACCATTATGGCAAGCACTCTTTTGTGTCATAATCTAACAAAAAATTAAATATTATGGCCCCGAACAAATAGGGCATGTGTTGTTGGGCCGAATGACACCCCTGTTGGACGGGCCTGATACTTATACATGCTGCCTGCTCCTATGCACTGAAAATTATAATGCCGTCGACTTATTTTATATTCAGTGGACTGATATTTGGTGTATAAAGGATTTACGGATGGTTCTACTTCCGAAGTTCACATGGAAAAACTTCCACACGAAATGCATATTTGATCCATAAGTCTAAATGTAAGTTTCTTGCTTGATGGCCATTGGTCACTGGCCACTTAGCTTAACTATTGGATTTCCTACTAAGCAGAATAGCACATGCGATTGTTGGCATACAAAATTGGCTGTAATTTGGTGAAATGAACAATGAAATTGATGGAAGGAAACTGTTTTTGTTGAGATAAAATTTATCCCACGTCAATTACAAAGAGTCTTATGCAAAAATTTCACGTTATTTATTAACCATTCAGAATTTTGCATGTATATGTGTCATTTGATCCTGACTTGTGTAATATGTGATAACGCAACAAAGAACCACTAGAATTTATGTAATTTAGTCTTTAAAAATCCGAACGCTAAGTAGAAATCGGAATGGCTAACAAATTACATGTCATCAAATCACATGTCATTTATGCAATCATGGGATACTATGACCATTAAGTTTTCACCAATGTAATATATCCACTTTTTTCCCATAACTTTCATTCAAATATTAATCAAACTCGGATCTTAAAATATTAATTATCCGGAAAATCTTGTCGTCTACGTTGGTGCAACCAACCAACTATTGAGAGATAGTCATTGTCAACTATCCGGAAAGTCTTGTCGTCAACGTTAGTGAAACCAACTCTTGAGAACGCCAATCATGAAAGATAACACCATATAAAAATCACTGGAATTCGTCCCTTAAAAGAAAATTACAAGTGATTATCGCTATTGATAATCTGGTGCCATCAAAAGAGAGATTATAGGCCGTTGTTTTATTTAAGTCCGATACTTTGCCATTTACATCCTAGGTTAAAGAACCCCAACCCGATATGACTCTATAACTTTTGCTTAACCCGTACAAAAATCAAACGATGTCGAACAAGTCGGTCAAGTTGATGACTGGGTAATTAGAATAAAATAGTGGGAAAGAAAACGTCTTTATTTGATTTGAACATAAATGTATATTTTTCTAATAAAAATAATGCAAGTATAATAAATATGAAATTTATTTTTGTTTTTTTCCTTTTAAATATTATATTTTTCCTTTTTGAAACTAACATACCATAAAACTCACTATACTATGATACACACTGTCTCTCGACTAACACCAACTCTAACTAACATCATTGAAGTATTCCTATAACAAAAATAACCTAAAAACATAATTGGTTTAGTGCAACATCTTATACCAAGACTTCGATACCAATGTTGGAGATTCGATATCTATCCTTATTACAATGATCAATCAAATGAGGGACGAAGATGATAGGTTGATGTGCCCTTGAATACGTTGAAGGACGAACTTCACATTTAGATCAAACTAGATCTTCAACTACTCCTTCTGCGAGTAGAGATATGCTAATGTTATCCATAAGTGTGGAAAGAACTAGGCTAATTGTTATGCTTTTTGCCAGCTCTAAAGTCTTTTGTCATCAATGATTGTTTCATCTTAATAAAGTAGTTTATACATTTTTTTAATCTAAGAGTTTCGGAATTTTATGCCGAAACTAATGACATATTTACAACAAAAAGAAGCCCTGGAGACATTCACCATAAATTGTTGTGGTGTTTAGTGTTGTCCCACGTCAATAACATAATATATGAGTGTGAGTCTAGCATATAAGTTTCATGTTAATCAGTTTAGGTAGCTAACACATGAATTGTAACCATTATGAGCCTAGCAAATGAGTTACATGGTAACTCCTGCTATTGGACAGCTCAACGGATGTGCACCCTCCCCGTACATCGTTTGATATATAAGTCGGATATGGAAATTAACATAAATGTGACTTCCGGTATTCCAACAAGTGCATACAAAACAGCATTCTACTTAGGTTTGGAGTGGAAATTAACATAAATGAGCGCGCTGCAGCGGCTACTTGATGTTGAAAAAAGCTAGAGGAGCTTGTAGCTATGGAATTCTCCGAGTATGAGCAAGATCTCACCGATCAGCTATACTATTGGAGAGTTTATAAATTATTTTTTTTTGGAAAAGAATAAAAACATCATTCACTTAGGATTTGGAGTGGAAAGGAAGCAACAACGGAAGAGGCGCCCAAAGACTTTAGCTTTCATCAATTCTTGCAATGTGAAACGGGTCTGACAGGTCGGTTCTTAACAAGTCCGGGTTAAAACGGGTTGAGTCAAAAAAGGCTTGGTTATTAATCGGGTTGTTTCGGGTCGGGTCGGTTTGGGCCGGGTATCGTTTGTTCGGGTTGAAACGGGTAATCTAATAGTCTCGGTTCTCGGGTCATAATGGGACGGGACGGAAAACGGGTCTGTCATAACAAGCTCGGGTTGATACGGGTCGGGTCAAAACAATCCCTCTTTTTTATCGGTTTGTTTTGGGTTGGGTCGGGTATTAATTGTTCGGGTTAATACGGGTTATCGGTAGGGATGACAATGGATCGGGTGGTGGGTGGATGACCTTGTTCGCCACCCGACCCGCGAACATATTCCATCCACCCCACCCGACCCGCCACCCGCCAAACCTCTCACCCGCATCCGATCCACCCGCATCCAACGGATGAATCGGGTGGATCGGATGATATTTCGGGTGTGCTACGCTTGTCATGTAAATCGATATTAACTCGGAATCGAATGTAAAAAATAAATAAAAAAATTCAACACGACGTCTTATCCATAACAAAACACGATAAATCTGAAGTCAACAAAAATATGACAACAAGTGTTATAAGTTGACGTTCTTACAAAAAACGAAAACGAAAAATTTGAAGGTCTTCGGTTCGGTTCTGAAAAGATAACGCACAACAAAAATCAAGCAATTTAAGAGTACAAATCATAACAGCAAGCAATTTAAGAGTACAAATTCATAACTCATTACTTATATCAACTCATAACTTATATCAACATATATGTTTATGGGTATTCAGATAACTCAAATTCACCAGTATTATTCCAATAATAAGTGTATAAACTGCAAATTGAATATATTTTTGAAACAATATGAAATATAGGATCCTAACTAAGCAGATGAGTACAGACTAGAGAGTCTGTTGCAGTGTTGCCGGAACTGAGGAGCAGAGAAGCAAAGTTTGTGGTCGGAAGGTCGGGAACTGAGCAGCAGTGGGTCTGTGGCCGGAATTGAGGAGCAGAGAAGCGGGTTTCTGTGGCCGGCGACTGAAGAGGAGATCTTGCGCTGAAGATTGAAGACGAGAGAAGATTCAAAGTGAAGATTAGTGACTGAAGATCGAAGAAACGAAGTGAAGAAGAAATGAAGTGAAGAATCACCTGTGGCTGTTGCTGTTGCTGGGGAGCGACCGACGGAGGCAGAGCGGCGACTGAAGAAACGAAACGCAGCGAAGAAACGAAGTGAAGAAACGACGAAGGCAGGGCGGAGGGGCGGCGACTGAAGAAGAAACGAAACGCAGCGACTGAGGCCGAGGGTGGAGAGTAGCGACCGAGAGTGGAGAGGCCGGCAGGGTGGCGACAGCGGAGGCTGAGACCGGCGGCCGGCGACGGCTCTTTCTTCTCAAACTCTCATTTCTCAATCGGTGTCGCTTGGGGCTGGGAGTGACGGCTCACGGCTGTGTCATGTTTGGGATAATGGGAATGGGATGACAGCTGAAAATTTTTTGGGTTTCTTAGTAAAATTCTCTATATATATTTATTTATAAATAAAATTTTATTAAAATAATTATAGCAGGTGGAAACAGGTTAAACGGGTCGGATGGGTGGATGGATGATGGATCGGGTGACGGATGGATGAAACGTCCACTCGAATCCGACCCGATCCATCACTCGCTTCACCCGCCATCCACTTTCACCCGCTTTATACGGGTTTTCACCCTTTTATGGTGGATCGGGTTATCGGATGTCCGTCGGGTTCGGATGAAATTGCCATCCCTAGTTATCGGATAGCCTCGGTTCTTGAATTATAAGATCATAAGGTTTAGTTCGGTTTTCGGGTCATTCAGGTTGGGTTACTTCAGTTTATAATGACTTTGGTAGATGTGTCAATCGGGTTGGATAGCCTTGGTTTTTATTTAAATTCGATTTTCTTACGTTCATTTTATACACTACAATATAGTAATTAGTAAATATGTATACGTGTATATAGACAATATATTACATAAAAAAAACTTTTGTGTAAAAATTTATTCTAAAAAAGTTATAATATGACTTATGTATTTATGTCATTATAAAGTTATAGGATAAATTTATTGTATGGATTATATTATTATAGACTTATATAATTTTTATTTAAATAATTTTTTAACTTATATTATTTTCAAAAAGTATATTCTTAAAAATTATTTTAAAAATTATATTAATTATTTAAAAATAATCGGGTCATTCTGGTCGGGTTACTTCGGGCTTTCGGGTTGTTTGAGTCGGGTTATTCGGGCAATCGGGTTGGGTTAATTCGGGTGATAATTTCCAAAGGGTTAAACCGGTTTCAAGCTGGTCGGTTCCGGAAATTCTCTTTTTCAAAATTTTCGGGACCAAATCGGGTTCGGGTTCATCGGGTCGGGTCAACTTTTGACAGCTCTAATCCTGAATATATATGTGGTGTGTGTGTGGGGGTGGGTGGGGGGTGTTCAGGTTCAAGGGAGAAGCGCGCTCTCCTATAGTAGGAACTTCTTACAGTCGTCTCATTAATAAATCAATGTTAAGATATTTTTCCACTATAAGTGTTTATGCGTGTGAACCGTGGGATTAAAATTTATAAATACGCTTTTAATAAATAGAGTAGCTTCCAAGTTGGTTGTGAAGAAAGTGGTCGATTCTAGTTTGTGTAGGAGATGTTGCTGGTCTGCGGAAGATGTTATGCATGTTGTCGTCGAATGTCCGAGCAATATGGAGGTGTGGGATGGGGTAAACTTTATTAATGATTTCGGGTTGGAGGCTCGAGTGGACTTCACCTCAATCCTTGCTAAGGTCATGCAAAATCACGGAAAATAAGGTGTAGCACAAGTGATCATTTGTGCATACACAACGTGGCTCATCAGAAACAAAGAACTTTTCGAGGGAGTTGTAATGAGAGGACATCTTGTTCGCGACAATATGAGGAGGCAAGTTTCAAATTTTAGAGAATTGGGCATACAAGAGGTTTGCCTACAAGCCCAAGACGCCGGCATCGTGGGGTGGCGCAAACGCGGCGAAGGAATCACCAAGGTCAATACGGACGCAACAGTTAACAGCTGTTGGACATGTCTTGGTATTGTGGCCCGTGATCAGACTGGGGTGATCCAGTGAGCTTGGACGGCTCGAGTTGCCCCGGGCCAAGTTCCGCTAGTGGATGAACTATTGGCTATTAAGTTTGGAGTTCAGGCGGCCCTCGAGCAAGGGTGTGGTTCGGCGATTTTCGAAGCGGACTCTCTTACTGCTATCAACCTCATCCGACTTGGTGATGAAGTTTTCTCGCCCCATGGAGACATCATCGAGGATATTCGAGCCTTAGCATATCTTTTTACTTTTTGCGAGTTTTCGTAGGTCAATAGGGAGGGAAATACGGTAGCTCATCTTATGGCTCGCATTTGTCCTGAAGGTGATGCTATTCACAAATTTTGTATCTCTGACTACATTTCCCTAGGAATCAAGAAACTACCCTTGATTGACCTTCTCCAATAATAGTTCATTTTCACTTCAAAAAAATTTAAAAAATAAAAATAAAAATAGAGTAGCATTTATGGTAATAGAATTATATATTTTAATGGTGATTTAGGATATTCACAATTTACATTGTTCATTGTTATACTTTGTATTGTAACCTTTAGCAGACGATTGTACAGACAAAGATGCACTGATGTTTCGATTCTCTAATTCGTAAGAAGGTTCTTGTTAATTTAAAGGTTAGTATGGTTTAAATTATTATCTTTAATTTTATTATCATATAGTTTTGTTGTATATAGAGAACGATTGAATTGGTTTTGCTAATCTAAAGACGTAAATTCTGAATGAATCTTGTATTTCTCTCGAACTTATACTATTTCGATCGAAATAGTTGAAATGTATTTAGTAATGACCGAAATAACGATGTACCCCTCGAAATACAAAAAAGGACGTTACTATGTATTTTGATCGAAATTATAATATTTTGATCGAAATAGCTGAAAATTGTTCAATTTGACTACTTTGTCTCTATTTAGTAACGACCGAAATAATTATGTACCTCTATTATGCTATTTTTATTATATCAATAAGGTATTTCGATCGAACTAGTTGAAAGTTTCCAATTTGACTACTATATCTCTATTTAGTAACGACCGAAATAAATATGTACCGCTCGAAATACAAAACGATGTTACGACTAGAAAAACTTCTTATTCGAAGCAAATGCAATAATAGAGGATGGCGATACAAATTTCTAATCAACTATAAAACGTATACTACTGATATTATTTACATGGTTAATCAAGATAAGTTAATACTTGGTCAAATATTTTATAAAGTTTTCCCATATGTAATTGCAAATATGTGTTTATTCAGATCGAACGACTAGAAGAACTTCCTACTCACTAGTTTGAAACACGATCCGACACACACACACATATATATAATCCAAATATTGTTTTAAGTTTTTTTTTTTTTTTTTTGGTAAGATGGAGGGAAACCCCTTGCGCTAGAGCGCTTTAATTGAACGAGAAATCAAACTACAAACGGGTAGAACGTGGGAAACTAACTCCCTGTATGTCTTGCAAAATAATAGAAAGAGAACCTATAGGAGGAGTGTCTAAAACATGCACCCCTAGACTAAGAGAGAAGGCGAAATTGGCAATCGAATCCACTACCCTATTGCCTTCCCGGAACACATGGCCAAGAGCAATTTCCCACTCTCGGGTCAGGAAGCCTTGGCAACGAATCACCAGGCTAGAGAGCGGATGCGAGGGGCTCACACCGCTGTCAATAAGTTGTAAAGCAAGCTGCGACTCAACTTTAACTTGCCGATAACCTTTGCTCCAGGCCAGATGAAGACCTTGAGAAAGACCCCATAACTCAGCAGCTGGGGCTGAAGCACATCCGATGTTAATACCAAAACCTGTCAACCATTCCCCGTTATGATCTCTAATCAAACCACCAGCCGCCGCCCGGCCTTCCGCACCTCTAGAGGCCCCATCTGTGTTCAACTTCACCCAACCTGACGGGGGCCTGATCCAACGAACAAGCAGCTCGGTTCGGGGTGAAGTATGTTGGGTTAAAGTCATGGACCTAAACGCAGTGATTGTTTCCTGATAGCGTAATCTGATCAAAGCAACCTTGCTCCTTTCCTCATCACTCCCATCAAATGTCTTTCTGTTCCGCCACTTCCACATCCACCAAACACATATACAGAAAAGGGCATTCCACTCCTCAAAGGACTCGCTTCCCCGACGCTCACTTAGGTTTTCAAACAGCCATTCATCCCATTCCAAATGAAAGAAACGGGTCAATAATTCGGGAGGAACCAAATCAACCCATACAGGGCGCACGTATCTACAGTCCCGTAGCATATGGATCAGTGATTCCTCAACATCGTTACAAAGAATGCATGTGGAGACACTAGCGAGGTGCCGCCTAACCCTCTCTTTATTTGTCAAGATCACCTCCCAGCAAAGGAGCCGCACAAAGGTTTTAATTCTTTCCGGGACCGCCACCCTCCACACACTATCAAACAGACCCTCCCGAAACCTCTCAGCAGTAGTAGCAGGTGCAATAGAGCGGTAGGCAGAAGCAGTCGAGAAAGCGCCCCTGCTATCCCCGAGCCACCGAACGCAATCTGCTGCAAGGTTATCATCGGAAATCACAGTGGCCGAGAGCTTAAGAAGGCATAAATTTGAAATATGACAGCCCAGATAATCCCAGTTCCAGCCCGCAGCAGGTGTCCAAATATTGATCACCCGAAGTTCAAGTTCCTGGGATGAGAGGTCCATCTAACACGAGTTCATAAGAGGCTCATCCTCTAGCCATTTATCCTGCCAGAACCGAACATGTCTGCCATTATGTACCTTCCACCCCAGATTAGGGCCAATAGTTACGTTATACACCTTCACCAATCCCCTCCACACAAAAGAAGTACCATACCTATGGGGAATCAGTTCTGGCCATTCGATATCAGACTTTATGTACTTGGATCTAATCACTTTCGACCACAAATCATTCTTAGACTCAAACAACCTCCAACCCAGTTTACTTATTAGCACCATATTAGACCAGGCCGCCGGCCGAATGCCGTGCAACGTGGTTGGCATACTTTCTCCCAACTGAGCAAGTGGATTTAGCGAGATCCATCCTCACCCCCCCCCCCCCCAAAGGAAAGTTCTACAAATCTTATCGAGTTTATCGCAGACACTCTTCGGTAATACCAGGGTGTGCATGTAATAATTCGGTATCGTGGACAAGATTGATCTTACCAGAGTCGCCCTCCCAGCGAGACTCAGTGACCGAACCTTCCAACCCGCAAGTCTAGACGAGACCTTGGCAACAATGGGGTTAAAAGTATCCCTCGAAACAGTATCATGTAACAGCGGGATACCCAAATAATTACCCAGATTACGGGTCGAAGGAAACCCGCACACCGCACTGAGATGACGCTCTAAGTCTCCATACACGTTAGCAGATACAACAATACGTACGAGACTTATCAATTGAGATTTTCTGACTTGATGCCTCGCAGAAAACACCCAGGATCTGTTTCACCACACTCAGCTGACTCACCGAGGCTTCCGCAAATAGCAAGATGTCATCCGCAAAGAAAAGGTGGGAGATGGGCGGACCTCCTCGTGAGATTTTGATAGGCTTCCATCTCGAGTCTGCCACTGCACGTTGAATCAAATGACCCAACCTTTCCAAGCATAAGACAAAGAGATACGGGGAGAGTGGGTCCCCCTGTCGCAGTCCTCTCGTCATCGGGAACCCTTCGCCTCTATCTCCATTCCAAAGTACACTCATATTCCCCGTTGAAATACAACCCATGATCCAGTTTACCCAAGTAGAAGAGAGGTTAAGATCAAGGAGGGTATCCTTGACAAATTCTCATCTAATCCTGTCGTGAGCCTTCTCGAGATCTAACTTCAAAATCATCCACACTTTTCTACCCTTCTTCTTCTTCATTGAGTGCACAATCTCTTGAGCCAACACCACATTATCCGAGATCATCCTCCCCGGGATAAACGCGTTCTGCATGGGACTGATAACCTCACACAAAACTCCTTTCAACCTGTTAACGAGAACTTTTGTAATCGTTTTATAACAGACATTGCAAAGACTTATTGGGCGAAACTGTTGAATAACTTCAGGTTTTGTCACCTTACCAATAAGAACCAACAGAGTGTCGTTAACCGTAGCCGGAAGAATTCCATTCTCAAAAAATTTTGAAACAAGTTCAACAAGAGAAGCTCCAACAGTGGTCCACAGTTTCTGGTAAAAAATTGGTTGATATCCGTCTGGTCCAGGGGCCTTCAGGGTGCCCATATCTTTAATGGCACTATGTATCTCAAAAGATTCAATTTGTTTATCCAGACAAGCACGGGAAGAGACCGAAATAAAAGGGAATCCCCCCGTAGGGAGAGCAGAGAGACTAACCATCCCAGACGGCCCATACAACTCCTTATAATAGCTAGTGGCAATATGCTCGAGTTCGTTTCCATCCATGCACCAACTCCCGTCATTCCGTTTCAGTGCCTCAACCCGGTTATGTTGGCGTCGAACGACAGTCGATAAGTGGAAAAATGACGTATTTCTGTCTCCCTGAGTGATCCAGTTCTGGCGGGCCTTCTGACACCAGAGGAGCTCTTCTTGCTCCATAGCCATATCAAGTTGGGCTGCGCAGTCAGCCTCGTGTGCAATAAGTTGGTCAGACATATTAACTAGTAACTCCGCCCCAATCTTCTCGAGCTCCGCGATTAAAGCCAGCTTCCTCTCGTGAATATTCCCAAAAACCTAGACGTTCCACCGTTTTAGGGTATTTTTGAGCTTTTGGAGCGCAGAGGGAAGGGGTGCAACCTTGTCCAACGTCTCCTCAACTAAAGAGTTGAAATCCGGATGAGTCAGCCATGCCGCTTGGAACCGGAAGGGTCTCCGAGTCCCCTTTGAATTCGTCCACCCGTCAAAACGAATCAACAACGGGTTGTGGTCCGAGGACAAACGTGGAAGGTGTTGGACCATCGCATTCTCCCACTTGAGCCTACCCGAGGGGGATACAAGAACTCTATCTAGTCTCTTGGATATCCTGTTCGAAACAACTTTCCCTCTCTGCCACGTAAAAGGAGTTCCTTGGTATTCAAGATCCACCAAGTGATTTGCATTTATCCATCTGCCAAATTCAACACACGCCCTTGAAAGTCGGGAGGACCCCCAAACGTTCCTCTACGCATTTAATAACATTGAAATCCCCACCGACAACAACCGGGTACATTGATTCCAAGATGATTGTTGAGAGCTCATGTCAAACTTCATTCCTCTTAGACGGGTCGGGGCAGATATAAACTACAATCAAAGTAAATCTATCATCACCTTCTCCCAAAACAAGATGCATGAATTGCCTATTTTTTTGTATCACTATAGCGTGACATATAGTGGAATCCCATAGAAACCAGATTCCACCACTTTGGCCTATGGCTTCAACTCTCTCAAAAGAGTCAAACCCAAGCTTACGACATATGGTATCCGCTCTTTCCCCCGAGACATGTGTTTCAAAGAGGGCAACAAAGTTTGGTTTATATTTACGAAGCAAGTAGCGCATTGATCTTCGGAAACTAGACTTCACTGTTCCGAAGCAATTCCATAGCATTCCTATCATAGAAAACTAATAGGAAAACCAACCTTTCTTTGGGGCTTACGGTTGAAGATCTGAGGCAACTGACATTGACACATCAACTGCCCCACTACTACCCTCAGTGTCCATCACATCCCCATCCTTCTTCTCTTGGTTTGCTACCTCAGTAACTTGGCTCTTAGAAGTTGAAGCCGCAAATACCACTGTACTCGGTCCTGCTCTATTCAAAATCTTCACCTGTGGAACAGGTAAAGGCGGCCCCTGAGTAGATAATTTTCTTATCATCATAGTAGGAGGAGCACTGCTTGACGCTACATTTGAACCATCAGGCCCCCCGTCTCCTTTCATCTCTCTATTTCCATTCCCCCGGTTCCTTTTCCGATTTTTATACTTCGAAACATAAACCGCGCGTGGGATCTCTCTCTCATGAGTAGTGCTCTTCCCTCCCTCCTGAGAACTTTTCCCGGTCACATGCAATGCACTTTCTATAGCAATTTCACGTGCATGGCTAACATTTTTTGGCTTTGTGGCGCTATGATACCCTTGCTGCTTACCCTTGTTTGGCTTCAGCTTGCGGGGTACAATCATCCATGGTCCATGATCACTTTCCTCCTCTTGAGCTATAGGTTGGGGGCTTTCTGTTACATTAGTCCCACTCTCCACAATGATGGTCCCTACATGCTCCTGTGTACTGACTTCCTTCTCCACATCTACACCCACATCTTCCTTCTACACCGAATGTGTACATTGGGCTGACATGTGACCATAATGCCCACACCGAAAGCATATCATGTACAGATTCTCGTATTCTAGTTTCAATCTGGTGCCATTCAAAATAATCTCACCTTTTAAAGGACGGTTCAGGTCAACCCTAACGCAGACTCGAGCAAAACGGCCCCGGGCAATTTTCAGTGTATTCTCATCTATCCTTAGTGGTGTACCAATTGCAGAAGCTATCACCTTTAGCATGCTGCAATTATACATGGAGAAAGGAAGGCCTGAAATCCGAACCCAGACGCCTGTAGTCGAGATAACAGATGTAAAGGGATTGAACGTCGGATCCCACTGTTGCATCAACATATAGTGCCCAAACATCTTCCAGGGGCCACTCGTTAGGGCATTCAACATATCCTCCTCCTTCTCGAAACGGACAAGAAAGAAATCGTTTGGAAGGTCTATAATAGACCAACCTCCGCTAGGTTTCCAGATTAGGCGCAGCGTTTTCTCGAACGCTCCATACGAAATCATTCTCCCAAGCAGTTTGATTACGATGGAGTTCCTCCATGGTGCATTCAGGATTTGAATAACATCTTGATCCACGGTGATGGAAGGCACTGAGTTATCCCCATTAGGAAACAAGATCTTAACTTTACCCGAATCTAGCAGTTTTTCCGGCTCTGGCAAAATTGGGAGTCGTTTCCAATCATCCGCCCCAAATAACATTCGACTCCATGACGGCGTGGGATCCGGGGGCTTTACAGGGGGAACAGGGTGCACAGGAGTAGTAGTCGTCACTGGTGTAGGGACAATTGACGGGCCAATGATGGGGGGCTGACATTGGAAAGCGGCGGCGGCGGGTGATCCAAGAGCATTAGGGCAAGTCGCCATCTTTTCTCATATATATCTACCTACCTATCAAATTCATATTTTTACTTCTTGAGTTATGTACGTACGAGTTACGGAATTTTAGCTGACATCTCATGACATTTGTAATTCATGACATTTTATATTAATGTAAAATTCAACAAAGTACACCATAAGTTGAAGTCGAAAGCTTTGGTAACATATTGAAATAAAAGAATGAAGAAATTTTAAAGATGAATATGTATGACTACATACAAGCATACTAATACGTACACTTGATTAATATATGGTTTCTCAAAATATAATGGTGCATATATTCTAATGTCCGCCACCAGGACTAGGGCCAGAATCCTTCATATCCCCGGCGTCCTTGAACCTGTGGTGGCCTCCTCCACCAGAACTCTGACAGGATTGCTTCACGGGCCCCACAAATGGATCGACGTTGGCCGGAAGGGAACCGGTCTTCAATTTACGAGCATCCGCCACCGAGGGTTCGTGAATAAGAAGGGCTAAGAAGAGTGCAAGAAGAAGAATATGACGTTGCTTATGATAGTAGGCCATTGTAATACGGTTGAGTGTTTGAAGAAGGGTAGGTTAGTTGTTACTTATAGCAAACAAGGAAACTAGAATTTGTGTGTAGCTTGACATGGGAGGGAACCAACGGGGCAAGTTCCAACCAGCTTTTGTTGTGGAAAATTCCAAGGTCGATTTTGAATCCCTCATAATATAAATAAATATATATATATTCAAGTTCCAACCGAGGAGTTATAATCTTGGTATGGTGTGGTCGACATTTCAACATCTCATATTTCAACATGTTGGTCAAAGACTCCTTTGTCTCGAGCAGCCTATTCCCTGCCCGGCCCGGAGTCTATTGTTGTATCTTTTATACTCTCAACGTATCATAAATCTCATTATTTTCATTAAAATATTGAGAAATTTCGATAGGACAAATATAATTCGGAGTTTGCAAGTTTTTGCATGTTGGGGGTAGATGTATATTGGGTTTAAACCGAACACTTAAATGTGATAAGTCTGTTATTAGTTTATAATTAATATGAGAATATTTCATTTGGATATATGAGACCGTGTTCGGTTGACAAGTTGATGACCAACGATAGTCTAATCGGACGAGCCACTCTTTTATGTACTTGATCAATAACATGAGATCAAATCGGTCTTATACTATTTGAAATTTCGCCGGGGTTATTTTGCATGCTCGAGCACATCTACCTGTTACGTCCGAGGTCAAACTAACACAAAAGCCTTTTTTTTTTATAAGTATATATTAACACAAATTTTATGATATTTTATCCTAAAACTAATAAATAGATAGATGAATAAATAAATGAATAACGATCTAATATACTAAGTTCGCCTCCCAAATATTTAATTATGCACAAATGTAAATGTAAAAAATATGTTTACATCATATCATCTAACCCTAGCTTATAGAACAAGTTTTCTAATTTGCATTACAATGTTTCGATTGTAAAGATCGATATTTTTTATTTATGCAGAGTAAAAAAATAAAAAATTAATTAAGCGAATTCAGCCACGTTTTTATACCGACTTGCAGGCTTGTAAACTTATGATAAATATTTCAATCTGTAGAATAGTCATTGAACAGTAAAGTATACGTACAAATTCCATGGTCTAATATGAGATGACATATAAGAAATTGATGTGTCTTCACAGATTGATGACATATAAGAAGTAAAAGAGTTTTTTTTCTTCATTTTGTGCATGAGTCAAATAATAGACTTTTAAATGTTTGAATCAAACAAAGCGATAGCCATTAGCCATTGTCATTGCAACGTACCTATGCGTACTCTTTTCATTATAATCTTTCTTGCCCTCCGTTTGGTTGTAACTCCGGAAATAGAATGAAAACGAATCTAATTCACATATATACCTTGTTCATGAAATCATTCCGGTTGATTTTATGTAAAATACACTTATTTTCCCCTACTTTGTTTTCCTATAGGGTATTAAAACTAATCAAATTCTACTACAATTAGTTCAAACCACAATGAATGATTCCCAACAACTTCGTGAACAAGGGTGTACGTATGGACTAGATTCGTTTCCATTCCGTTTCCGGAATTTAAACCGCCCTTAAAATGATAAAGTTATTGATATTTTTTTGTACTCATGAATCAGTTTGAAAATATTTTAATAATTTATATATCTGAATCAAATGTAAAATTAAAGCACGATTCAGTATTTTGAAATGACGAGTTTACAATTAGAATTACAAAATCTAATCGTAAAATTACTTATTAATTTTGTAACGATTTTTTTATTTTATAATTATCATTTCTTTAACTATGGATCTCACGTTTATTTTTTTTCAAGTTACATATATGATTTGGTTTAACTTACATTAACTGAATATAGTTATCTTTTGATAAGATATAAATGTCTTTTATATGATTTTTCCGATAAATATCTTTTCTTTTCTTTTTTTGTCATCCCTCCATCCGTTTTTTGTTCTTATTTACTTAATAATTGCTCAAATCCAAATTAGATAGTATATTCATATACCACTGTTTCATAAACCGAAGCATTTATCTCCTACTTTAGTTGCTAAAACATTTCACCCAAATGCATTGCTTTCATCAAATTTTAAAAACGTAAATTATAATAGTAACCTTTCAATAATCTTTATTTCACTCTTTTTATACTTTATAAACATTTTTTAAATAAAAATTATTATATGATGTTAATTATTTTAAAAAATTTTAAATAATCATAAATATTATCTTATATATCTCAAAGAATGCACACTTATTGTCACGTGTCCTCGTCAAAATTAACCACGACCCAATCCAAACCTGTATAATAAATAATTTTAAATCTACATTTTCAACTCGAATCAATTTGATTTTGTGTTTTTTTATTTCTTGGTGTGACCAATAATATCTCTGGGAGTGACCACATTTATACAATTTGAAACCAAAAATAATTTTGAAAATAAATTTTTTGTTTAGAACCAATTTGATGCGACCACATTGATACAATTTGAAACCCAAAATAATTTTGAAAATAATTTTTTTTGTTTAGAACCAATTTGATATTTCTTTTTTTAAAAAAAATTGTCTTAACTACTTAATAAACTAATGAATTTTATAGTGCAAAAATAAATTAATTATTATAATAATGATAAATTTATATTAAGTAAAAAGAACAATTGTTAAAAACAAAAAAAATAAGTCAAACTCACGTAAGTTGTTAAAACAATTAAAATTTAAACTAATAATTAAAAAATTGATAATTAAATATGGTAGAAATGGAAAAAGGTTAAAATTTGACCAAAATTAATTATCAATTAGTTTTAACTTAGTTTTTCTTACATTTTAATTTATAATAATATATTAACTAAATGTATTACTTATAAACAGATAACCGAATTGAATACGTGAATACTATTAGATAGTTATACTCCAAGCCCAGCTCTTTCTCCCTCACAATGCGGCCCAATGAAACCTATAGGAGTCCTATGAGGTAAGGAAGCCCTCTTTTCCGAGTCTGGAAAGCAGCTAATTGAATTGATTCAATTTAAACCTTACGATTAGCATTTTATAATATTTATTATAAAAATAAAATTAACACACAATCCCGTACACGGTGCGAGGAATACACTAGTATCTCTATTTGTACCTAAATTTTTTTTTTCAAAATCCTGTTTTTATTTTTGATTGATTGTAGGTCTCGATTGGAGTTATATATATCATTGGAGTTATCTATGCAATATATTGAGTGTCAACCCCATCTAGGTTGAAGTCTACTCCATGGACAAATAAGCAGTCTCATTTTTTATAAATTATCTTCCTCCATATTTTGTTTTAATCTACACATCAGCCACTAAGCCGAAACTTATCTAAGAGAAAAAGGAAAAAAAATGTTGGTCCATTCACCGATCGATATGCATTTGCAAAACTGCCGGAGAGTATAATTATTACAACAAATGAGTTGTAAAGTTATAATGCATTTGCTAAACTGCTTGCATTGTGTTTCTCATTTAGATTAGGAAGTAGCATGATAGTGATGCATTGAGGACCGGTAATGTATCATGTTCAAATTTTAGTTTTTGTCAACTTTAGATTGACATTGTTGGGTGTAAATACCATGATTATCCATGACCTATATAGTTTTAAGGTAAGTATTTGTGGCTAGAGCTGAGCTTGGTTGTTCCATTCATATGGACGTTACGGTCCGGACCATTAACGGTCCGGTCCATGGACCGTTTCATACAAAATTGAAACGGTCTGATCTGATCCTTGGGTTTACGGTCCGGTCCGGTCCGATCCGGACCGTTTGAGCTGAGCTTGGTTGTTCCATTCATATGGACGTTGTATTTCATCAACACATTCATTTTCAAGGTAAAGAGTTTATTCATTCATATGGACGTTGTAGATTGTAATCTCATTTAATTCTATAGCAAACCTTGAGATTTGTTCAACATATAGACGCTTACTGAGTAACTAACTAGTTTTTGCCCCTTTTTCTTAGGGGGTGGTAAGAGGAGAAGAACAAATTTAGGGTCCGTTTGGTTTGAACTCCGTAAACGGAAACGGAATGGAAACGTATCTAGTCCATACGTATATCTATGTTCATAAAGTTTTGGGGAATCATTCCTTGTGGTTTAAAGTAATTGTAGTATAAATTGATTAGTTTTGATACCCTATATGGTAACAAAATGGAAGAAAGAAAATACATTTTATATGAAACCACATTAAATAATTCCATAAACAAGGTATAAATGTAAACTAAATTCATTTTTAATCCGTTTTCGTTTTCGGAGTTGCAACTAAACGGGATTTATTAAGAGATCTCAAGTTAAGCTCAGACTTGACATTCCATTCTAAAATATTTTAAATTGATCCATAACATAAAATGGGTATATTTTTTATTTTCTTACCATGTATTAATGAATATAAAATATTTTAAATTGATCGATAATATCATTTAAAAAACGCATAATAAAACTTGAATTTTTTTTTATAATATTATACAAATATATTGTTAGTTAATACATTTACAAATAAGTATAAGATTTTTTTAACGAAAATTAAAAAAAAAACACTCGTGCAGTGCACGGATAGTACACTACTGTTGTATGTCATCTATCCTTAAATTTATTTGTCCTCACTCTACCGCTAGCCGAAGTCATCCATCCTGAAATTGCTCTCACACACGCTTAACTCCAGAGTTATTTGTCCTCACTCTACCATTGAAAAAAGAAGAAATCTTATTAACATGTATAGCAACCCATCCTTATAAGTTAATCAGAATCCCCATTCAGATAATGCGAGAGGACAATTTTACGAGATGTTACATTGTAATTGTTTTATAATATTGTTTTTTTATTGGGAATGAGAGTCAATGATTTCCGGCGCAGTTTTATAGTATTGTTACTAAATGGTTAGTGATTTATATTTTTTAAGATTTATACGGGTTCAACGTATCACTGTTATAATATGTGAAATCAAGAAACAAATTAACTATTAAATTTCGAACATGAAATAAAAGGAGCATAGTCAAGATTTGTACATATGCAAGAAAACCAAAAGCCTTAGAGGAAAGAGGCGAGTAAGAAAGAACTTAATTGTAAGAGAAAAGCACAAACTCAAACAAATCTCGTAATTTCAAGAACATGAATTCTTAAAGCTGACATAAAGCATATACAAAGGCACAATCCAATTCTATAAAAAAAAATTAAAAAAAAAATTAAAAAAATTAAACACACTTTCAAGTGAGTAGTTTGTTATTGTCTGTTTTCGTTTCGAACACGCAGAGGAGAAGCCAAGAACTAGGTCACAGTTAAAGAATAAAACCAAGAGACGTCCAATGTTCTTGCTTTAGTTTCTGTCTAAGATTAGAACCCCTTGCCCTTCATGAAGTGATGCATTTTTTATTTAATGAGCAAGCAACTAGGTTCATTTAGATACGGAATAGGAGACGACTCTTGTTAGCCGTGAACATTTACGGATATTCGATTTGAAGGCTCGGATAATCGGTTCGATAATTTTATAAAAGTCCTATTCGGATCTGATCCGAGAGTATTCGAATATATGATATTTTTATCCGGATCTGATATCCGATTTGAAAAACGATCTGATTCATTACTAGACCTACCGGATATATTCGATCCGATTTTTTTTTCCCCCTCAAAATCTCGATCGATGATCTGGGAAAAAAAAACCCGGATCATATCGGACTCATATCACCAATTTCTGAATATTTTTTAAATTTTTTCGGATGAATCTTTAGTTTAGATGAATAAAATATTTTTACTTACCACTAAGTCATTAACTCTCATGGATAGGGTCATAGGGTTCATGTTCTATGGTGGACCCCCATTTCCCTACGGATCATGTTCTATGTTATGACATGGGTCACCTCCAAATTTAGCCTAATGATAAGTCTTGACCCAAATTTCTGAGAGAAAAATGGCGAAAAAAGTCTTTTTTTTGTTTTTTTATACAAACTAGGTTCCTCTATTTATTTGATATATTTTTAATTCAAAACTTAATTAATAAAAAGGGTAAAACGGAATTTACTATGGAAATTAAAATAAAATCCCATTAATACGTTTCATGTCTAGTTAGAAGAAACCCTAGTCCATTCCGAAAGCCTAGCCGCCCATATCCGCCAAACTCGTCAACTTTTCTGCCCTGTTGCCGTCGGAACCGCCGGGAACTAGGAACTGCTGAGAACCGCCACAAAACTGCTCGGAAATGCTCTTGTGTATACAATCGTTACATTCCTTCCAACAATCAGGTACGTGGTTGTAAATCTATTTAAATTTTCTAGGGTTTCAGATATGCTTTTCTTGATTTCAGATCTACTCTTCTTTGTTTGATTTCAGATCTGTTACAAACACAAATCGTAAACTCCGAGCTTAATTGCAGTTGATTGGGGCAAATTTAGGTCGGAGGAATGTGGGAAGAAATGCAGGAGATTGCGGAGGGAGTGTATTGTAAGTCGCGTCAAAGACAAGGCCGCATACATTGCGGGATGGAGAAGGTCCGATTCAACCGTGCCAAGTGCTCATACCTATTCAACCGTCGGAGATCTCGCCGTTGGCTAACGGTCGCCGGCCACCGCCGATAACTCCTATCTCCAAACCCGGACCGGATCGGATTTAATTCATACAAAAAAATTAATTTTTTTTAAAAAAAAAATCATTACGGTTCGGTCCAATCCATGTACCATTTCATACAAAAATGAAACGGTACACTACGGTCCGATCCGTGGTTTTACGGTCCGGACCGTTAGAACAACCCTACCACAAACCATAACTAAAAGAAAACAAGGAACCTCGTCTGGCATAAACCATGTAATGAGACAATCAAAATTACTTTGATTATCAAAACACAACAATGGAATTGTGCTTTTGGGTACATTATCAAGGGGTTTGTATCCAATGAAGTTGATTGTTAACTTCAATGTGAAGTTGGACAAATCTAGACCTTAATTTATAATTAAGGGCTAAGTTTTTTCTTGGAAACCAAATCTATTAAATATATTTTAATTAAAAACAAATCATTCTAGCAAGATCTTTCCAATCATAGCCCTTAATTTATAAATGAAGGGTTCAGATTTATCCAACTACAGAGTGAAGTTAAACAATCAACTTCACTGGAGTCAAACCCATTCTCAAGCCACAATGCTTCTACCATTGCCCATGACTATGGTCAGTGTGGCTTCATATATGTCCTTCATGCTGAAATATGTGCTCTAAAAAATGATTGTTTAAGGCTTGTGAGTTGAGAATAAATCGGATTGAGATTGATCATCAACTCTCTGAACAAAGTGGGAAAACCACCTTGAAAAATTAATCTTATTATATCTGAGTTGTCAAACCTTATTTCAGAGTTCTCACAGTACACATCCACCACATTTTCTGAAAAGTCGACATGGTTGTAGACAAAATTGTTTTCACACTGACAATGCCTACCCTTTTGTTGGAGATGGGACATTTCCTAACAAGACAAAGTGGTGAAATCACCTTGAAAAATTAATCTTATTATATTTGAGTTGTCAAACCTTATTTCCGAGTTTTTACAGTACACATCCACCATATTTTTTGAAAGTCGACATGGTTATGGACAAAATTGTTTTCACACTGACAATGACTACCCGATTGTTGGAGATGGGACATTTCCTAACAACGACCGTCATATTATTGGAGATGCAGTATTTGGGGACTATGTCCTCGTCCACAAAGATGCCCTAGGTCGGACCATCAAGGGGCAATGACCGGCCCTAGACCACTAATCTTGTAGTATATAAAATAAAAGAAGAATCTAAACTAATAAAAAAAATCAACAAACTCGTGATACAGCCCTCGGTTTTAGTTGAACTTGTCTTACTCTTTGACTTCAAGGATCAAACATGGCAATTACTAGTAGACTTGTCCATTCTGATTTCTGACCGATGTATTACACTAGAACAAATTTCAACTCTAGTGAAAAGTATAATCGACCAAAAAATATTCTTGGGCAATTGAAGCTCTCTTTTTGTGCAATGACTTTAGTCGTATTGGCGACTGGACTTCAGACCCTCGTTTATTACCGCATCAAATACGGAGTTTCCTAAACGAGTACAAAGCCTATACTTCTGAACCGATCCCGATGATTAAATTAACCAGAAATCAACAACATCGGACTACAAAATCGACCTAAAACCGAACCTAAACCTACCCTAGAACGGAATCATTTTGCCAAAGTAATATCTATTGTCTGCACAAGAGAGTGTTTGATCTGTATTTCACATATACAACATGTATATATTACAACAAGAACATCAGACAACAATATATGTGATTGCTTAGGCATTACTGTGCCTCTTCCAGCTCCAATGACCTCAAAAACTCAATCATGGGATCATAGAGATCTTGTTTAGCATTTACACTCAATAGGAAATCCATATGCCCATAGTTTTCGAGATAAATTACCTCTTTCTTGCATTGCAGCTCCTCAATGGTGCGCTGCACGTCTGTGGCATCAGCCAAGGCATCGTTGCCCCCATATGCTACCCATATGGGAAAAAGCTTGGGTATAATGCTAAGATCAAATTCTGGTGGATTCACGGAACCGTATACTTGCAGGTTCTTCCAAGTTCCATAATCATACCTGGCAAAAGTACCCTTGCGGATCACTGCACACAAGGGGGGCAAAATACAATCTTTCAAAGTAGGGAGAGAGAGAAAAAAGAAGCAAAAAGATGAAATTAACAAGTAAATGATCCTACTCTGGAAAAGGTGGTTCAAATTTTTGGAGGATGATGGATGAGGTTCATATTCAAGATACAAATCCACCCTAGAGTTATTAAAGCAACAATTCTTCCCTGAAACAAGATAGAGCTCTTTTCAGGGATAAAGGCACCAAGACATGAAGCTTGGGAAACCAAAGTACTGAACTCATCAACAAAATTTTTTACCAGTTATAGAACTCAAGAGGTTGCTGCACTCCAAATGGTGATCACAAGCAAAATCCAATATTTTTACACCCAATTTACTGCACTCATCAACAAAAAATGTGTTTAAATTTACAATAAAAGTTGCCTACCATTTATTTTAGAAGAAAGAGAACTATATGGTGACTATATACCTTCTGAAGTTAAGTTGATGAATTCCCATAGCAAGAATCATCTGAAAAATTAAACGCGGGTTAAGTGTGTTAAGAAGAGAATAAATGCTAACAACTCCACCGCGAAGTAGCTATACCTTGTCCAGATGAATGCTAACCATTCGAAGAACCAGAGGAGCACTAATGTGATTCAAGTGTGATACAGGAGAAAGAAATGCAGCAGCTTTGACCATATTCACTATAACTGGCTGAGTAAGTGCAGCCAAAGACATAATTGTCCCCTTTAAAAAATTGAAAGAAATTGCAAAGGAGAAGTGTTAAAAAAAGAAACGTAGAGCAGAGGAGTGATTGACTTCAAGTAAAAAGTTTAAAGTGAAGAAAATTTAGAACCTGAGAATATCCGACAAGGAAAATCTTTGATCTTGTTGTCGAATATAAAGTGGATCATTTCTTTTAGGTCATATAAAGCCAATTCTTCCCAGCTCCAATTCCAAAATTTCTGTAACAGAAGAAAACAGTCACCATACTTGAGATTTAGAGAACTTCTGCAACAACTAATGCAATTAAGAAAATTCTTTGATTAAAATTAGATTACTTTCTATTGGGAGCCATCAGCTACTTTGAAGGTATCAAAGTGGCTTGCAAGTTATGCGAAAGAGGCGTCTGAGAAGAAATAGGAGATAAAGAAACCGCTATGTCCAAGCTAAGCAAGCTTGGTGTTACTTGACTATGACTTAAATAACTATAGTCAACCAAAACCAAACTTGCTTAGGTTTAACACCAATGATCTTCTTTATCATGTAATTGTTCATGTAACACGACGATCGCCTCCGTCTCCATAACATACAACCAACATGTTCCCTCAAAGTAGTTCAAAGTTGGCTCCTTCAACTTCATCCACCCGAATTATGTTGCTTGAACACACCCAAACTCAATTAGCCCCATAGCATGGGATACAATTTGTAGACAAATTAACAAAGATAGATCATTAAATTTGATGTAACAAAAAATTGATGTATAACATAAGATGAAGATGCAAAAGCAAATACATATATGAAATCAAATGACCCCTTGGGCTAATTGACTTAAGGAGAAGGATGAATTATAAACTCTAAAAGAATTGGATTAGCAACTGCAGGAGGCAGTGTTTTCTAAAAGAGATGTTTTTTTTTCTTTGGTAGCATTTATAAGAAAAACTGCATGAAGTGTTTTTAAAGGCCTAGATGCTTTTTACCCAAATAATCATCATGTTAATAGACTAAATAAATAAGATTTTGGTCTATTACATTCTTGTTCCTTCTTAATATCATGTGCATGTCTTTTGGTAATGTCTAGTGTAACATATGCATCTTGATTCTTGTGCCTAATTAACTGTGCATACATGCATTCAGATGCAAGAATAGAAGTAGATATATTGTTGAAGCCAGCTTCATGCACAAATTCTCTGGCATGCTGTCCATAGCGTATTTGTTCTAAGTTACATTTCGTGCTCCATGGGAGGACACAAAGAAGGGGGGAAATTTCTCTTATTTTGCAACTAAAGGAAGATTATATATGATTCTTTTCATATCCATTGAAGTAAGATTAACTTGGATAAAATATATAAACAACAAAATGAAATATCCATAAATTAATGACGAGAAAAAAAAAAAGACAAGAACACAAGAGCATCTCCATCCCTCGTACTTGGAGTATATTCTTACTTTTTAAACCAAAATAAAAAGAAAATGTCAGAAAATTGAAAGAATAAAAAAACAATGAGTGGAAAGAAATATCTCAATTAAGAAACTATATCTGACAAATATCATCCCTAATACCCAATCAATTTTTTACTTTTGGCTTTTTTTGTTGTGGGCCTTCTTTGGTGACCAATTAAAAAATTATCATACTTAAGAAATAAAAAAAGATACTTAAGTGAGTTTTTGGACCGGAGAAAAACAAGTTCTTATGTTTATGTGGAAGAAAGAGAATTGTTAAAAGTAATTTAAGAAACTCAAAATGAGTATGATGGATGAACATGCTCTGAGAAAGATCTTAATAAAAACGGCATACCTTATCTCTCTCCGATAGAGATACATGGCCATGACTCCAGCGTGTTCCACGCACATTCCCAATCCACACATCAAAGCCACGATCTGCTAGTATGAAACCTAATGACTGATCCTCAGAATTCAAAAACCAGGAATCACCAGCCTGTTGTAATACAATAATATGCAAATTGTTATAAACAAAAAGTATTGAAGACGATGTAGTCATGAGATAGAGAGTTCTAATCACTAGGCAGATGAAAAAAAGTCCAAAAACTAAGCAGGACACTATTCAAGTGTTATAGTATAAATTTATAGGACACTGCGGGGGAAATATTAATTTGAAATGCCTTACAGAAACTGAATATGACTGTCAAATTTCATTAAATCTATCCTGATTTATAGTACTACCTTGATCATATATAGGTGATTTATCAGAAAAGGTTTTTTTGTCTTAACCAGATGATTTCTATAAGGGGATCGTTTGATATGATATCAGATATCGTTATTGGCATTGCTATCAAGATATGGGTATTAAATTGATGCCGATATCTTTGTTTGGTATGACGTAGGATATCATTGTGATATAGTATATCAAAACTCAAAGTGTACCCAAAAAAATCTGACTGCAAAACGTGGGATGGGGAGTGGAAGCAGTGAGAGTTGTGTATCTTGCTGCATCCCACTAAATTGGTGTATCAAATTGTTAAGAAAGTCATATCTTGATATCAAAAGATTTCAGTTTGATATCCATATCTAATATTATATGTCCACGCCATAATTCCATATACGCATAGCTGTTCGTCAGAGATCGGATTGCAAGCTCCCTCAAGAAGCAAATTCAAATATAAAGCCGAAGACTAATTCATTGTTGTTTCAAACTTTAATAAGACAAGACAAACGGTAACTAGCGTGAAAAAACCAACCTCACAACTACTTTTATCAATAGTAATCGTAGTAGAGCTACTAATTCAGTATCTAATCCAATCTTCACACAATTGTAATAGGGAGTGAAAGACAGTCATCACCATGAACAGGCCATGTTGAAGAAAAATCGGAGGGCCATTTAGCAGGCGTAATTCGTCAGAAAGAGAAGTCACTCGCTGGAGAACCAGCAGATATCCATCTTCGGTTTGAACCTACAGAATGGGACAACCACAAAACCCTAAAAACGAGATACTAAAGAACAATTAATCAATCAAACCAATTACCATGCAGATTCAAGTGAAAATATATAGAATGGAGAACAGAAGGAGAAGAAGGGGAGGATACGGTGTGTTCGGAGCAAAGGTAACCGGCAGGACGAATGAGGTGGTCGCAGAGACTTCCACTGTAATTGGAGCGGCGATAGAGGGAGAGAATGTCTTCGCCGGAGATGAGGGCGGCGATTGAGAGAAGCAGAAGAACTACTACCGTGGACGGAGATGACATTTTCATCTGCGGGAGAACATCGGGGCACCCATGAAACGCTGCGTTTAGTCGGTGCAAGTACGGCCTGATAGATAAACTGTAAATCAACTCGAGACTGCTCGACGTTGGATATGCCTACCCATACGCGGGTCATCACAATTCACACTCGAGGCCTGTGTTGGTTTTGTTTAGGGGTAAAATGCAGAAAACAACCCTTAAAAAAGGACGATTTGCAGGATGTCACACTAAAACCATATTTGCAGAAAACCGGTGGTTATAATAACAAATTCTTTTTTTTTATACAAGGTAAGTGAACATGGTGGCTCAGTTTTTAAAAACCGACCGACCTATGACATCTTTACGGATGAGTACAACTATTTCATTTGGTAGGGCCTCATGGTCATCAGTGATGGAGAAGTTCATCGCGAATGACGTGTAGAGTGCTGGGTTGAGCGAAACTTGAGATGGTGGTAGAGATGTCTGAGATAATCATGTTCGTCTCTCACGGTGATTTCCACGTGTGGTTGATCGAATTGATTAGTGTCAGATTGTTCCTCTCTATCTAAATCCCCATCTATTTTACCTTTTTTAGGCCTTCCCGCAAAGCGTAAGCTTCTGTCTTAAGAATTGATTTTGCGTTACATCTCCCTTTTTCACGTGCCAGTGGATGGCCAAGTTCATCGCGAATGACGAAACCATATGCAAATTGGTTAGCATTGTTTGACGACGCATCGAAGTTAAGTTTGACAAAGTTTGGTTTAGGTTTTTGCCACCTGATGTTCTTAGTCTTTCTTCTTGTTTTTGGTTTGGGTTGGTTACTATTTGTGTGCCTGTTATTAGCTCGTTCTCATTCTTCAAGTTGTTTAATTGTTGTTTGTTTCATGTTTTGAGTTGTTCTTTTATTGTTAAAAATTCTTTGATTTCTATCTAACCAAATATTCCACCAAATCATAATCAGTTGTTTAAACTCTGAATTAGTAGTTTTTTCCTTTAGTTCTTGTAGTATGTCATACGTAGAGTTCCGTTACGTAATCACTTAAGATTTTAGAGATTTTAGTACAGTCGACCGCTCTGAGGGTAGAATGACATTCGAAAAAAGGTGTTTGACGTTCTCTGTATGGTAATTGCAGTATATGCATGGCATTACTACCAGAATATTTTGTTTGTCAAGATTTTCTTTGGTTGGGACCGAAATGAATGGACCGATTGAGGACCGGACCGATTGGGGACCGAAATGAATGGACCGAAGACCGGACCTGTTTTGTTTTGGTCCAGTCTGGTCCGGTCCAAAACCCGGACCGGACCGGAATTTGCACACTCCTACGTTTTACTGATCTGTCATAAGAAACGTGTGAGCGTTCCTCTCAGTTTTCTCTTTTCATTTTGCGACTTCTGCGGTTTCGGAAAAAGTATTGTACCCTATAGACTTCGAGTGTTTGGGTTCGTCTTACTGATTAAAGTATCTTATGTGTTCTGCAGTGCAATTGCACTTTTCCATATGCTTTAATATATTATATATATTGTTATATATGCTTTTTGCGGTAGATGACATAAAGAATATATATATATATATATATATATATATATATATATATATATATATATATATATATATATATATATATATATATTATAATATGTATTACCTTTTTGTATATTTGCTGTGTATATTTCGTCAACAGAGCCGTTTGGTTTTGGGTTGATTTTGAGTAATTGTATGTTATTAAAATGTTGATGTTGGTTGTGAATTTTAATAGATTGATAATTGTATGTTATTTTTCTAGATGATTTCTTTTGGCCATGTATTAATTTGATAGAATCTGACAAAATCTGTATTAACTCTATATAGAATTAAAATATCCCACAAAATCAGCAAATTCTATGGATTATTAAATTCAGTCAAAATCTCTAAAAGTCTGGATTGAATACACCCCCCTAAGAGTCATCATCCACATGAAATTTTGGACTTTGGACATGATGCACAACTTTCATATCTTGTTTTATCTTCGGATACCCCAACTTTCCTTGCTTGAATCATTTTCATTGCCGCTTTGGTGGAATACCAACCATCGTCATTTGAGGATCACTATATTCTCTCTCTTATGATGTTGATCGGGAGATTATAGGTGATTATTCGATTAATAATGTGTGATGAGAGAATGCTTTTTCATTGGTTAATGCGGGTTTCGTTCCACATTTTGTCCGATATGAAATCACTCACGTATTCTCTTTTTTTAATAACAGTTTTATCCCTTACCCACGGGTCGTTGGCTGACTTAGCTAGGCCGCACGAGGCGGAGTGACAAGCTAAGTGCCATCACGCTTGATTTAACGAGCCAAGGGCTGGGACTAAAGATTCTAGTGGTTCCTCCAATAGCCATATGTCTTCCCAGAACTTTATTGTTTTTCCATCTCCCACTTTCCATCTCAAAACTGTGTTGGATTCTTCTTTTAGTTTGATCAACTTTTTTCATTGCCATGAGGTACCCTTTCCACACTCATAGTCCCAGAGGCTTTGTCCACAAAGGTATTTTTCTTCTATGATTTTAACCCAAATGTTATCGGGTTCGGCCATTATTTTTCATAAGAGTTTCAGTTGTAGTGCCTTATTCATATCCTCTTCTTTCCTTATACTCATGCCACCAAAGACTTTCGATTTACATATTTTATCCCAGTTGATGAGTGGGTGAAAGTTAGGTCCTTTATTCCAAAAAAAGTTAGGTTCTTATTCATATCTCTTCTTTCCTTATACCCATGAAAGGGAATTGCTCGATCACAACAAAAAATAATGGGCGGATCGGTGGAGACAAAAAGAGTAAACAATGACAAAAATTCAAATGATGTGATTGTGTTAATGAAAAAGAAGATGGTCTGATCACTAAAACTGAATTTGATAGGAAATGGGAATGTGAAGAGGAGGTGAGTGTAACAGGGGAAGGAAAGAGTACACATACAAGGTTAAAGTGTAATTGTGGATCTACCTTCAATATTGTCATCATTGGACAAACATGCTACTATAAACTAGTCTAAACTATGCGTTAGTTGTACAAGTTGGAAAAATCTAGCTTTCTATTGTTGTTGTTTTGAGTAAAGTTTTGTTAGAAAATCGGATATTGATTATATCATCTAAATATTTGTGATTGTAGTACGAGTAGATATCTCTTGTTTAGTCATGAAATCGAGAAGGAACTGAACATGTTAGGAATAAGTATAACCTTTTTCAAAATCGAAGTACTTCAAATCTCATTTCCTAAACTTGTATAAATTTGTATGCAAATTTTATTTTATAAAATAGCAAACCTATATAAAAAAAAATTACTTTAAAACACACTTACAAACCTCAACTCTAACAAAGTTATCTCTAAACCACGTATTAGTATTTGAAGTGATTTTAAAGTGTTTATATATAGACCTATTTTGTAGTAATAGTAAAAGAAAATACAAAATAAAAAGCAAGTAATTCAGGTGGATCTTCAACTGATTGTAGGTTTGTAGGGTATGTTTATATAGCAATTTGCTGGTACTTTGGTATACACAACCAGCTTTTTATTTCTTGTCATTATTGGGTAATAGAAGTCACTTTTAACCTGTAATATCTAGTGCTGGGGAAATGACATTTGTGAACCAAAATGTGCTCATATCATTGATGAACCGGACCGGACCGGGACCTCAACAAAATGAAACAAATAATATCCGGTTTCCCAACAAATAAGACAACAACAATGGCAGCTACCACTTCCTAATTTGTATACAAAACGCAGAATTTAGATGAGCTTGTAGTATCATGCTTGTCTAGTGATGACAATATTGAAGACAGATCAAATTTACACTTCAACCGTGTATGTGTACTCTCTCTTTCCCTCTTGTTCTTGACCGGAATTTAACCTGCAACTGTTTTTGACAGATCCATGGCTACAATTCGGGTCGGTTTTTGGAATCCGATGAAGATCTCCCCGGAGCGCATGATCATCACGGTTCAACTTCGGGGTTTCAGCCGACATAATGATATTTTTCTCCCGGCGTTGTTCTCTTCAAGGAATCGGTGTGGATATGAGTTGTTACTTCTTCTGAATTGTGATCGTCTTTTTATGGTGTATATCAGTATATATAGTTTCCAAATATCAATGGCAGTTATGATTTGCTTATAATAAGATCAATTAATTACCGTCTAGTTTCAAGAAATAAATTAAAAAATCAGCAAAATATCACTTCTTGATCTCCACAACAACTTATAAGCAAGACAATGACCATCAAAATTTTATTTCGTCAACAAAATTGTGGGTATTCAATAACTAATTTTATTTGTTACATATGAATGCATGTTTTCTACTTGTTTATTGTATACATTAAATTACATAAAATAAGGTACTACTATATCTAGTGACCAGCTCCATGGTGACTTGGGCTAGAGTACGCCTGATTCATGACAAATTTCGAATTCGAAACGTCCCTTGTTTTAGACGATGAAGCCGATGAGAGCAACGAAGAAGGAGGCAAAGATGAAGACGAAGGAGGGGCAAAAAACGTGCGATCATTTAGAGGTCTCAAGCCCTCCACGTAGAATTGAAAGGAGAATGAGATGAAGAAAAGGAAAATGAGAACAAAACTACATTTTCGATTCAGTTTGAATAGAGTGAGGTGTGTTTGAAGCTCCATGGTTTTTGTAACCTTCAATGAACTCTTTGTTTGAGCTTGGAGTCTTAAAAAGAGGCCAAGTAAAGATTGAAATTGTGTCAATTCAGAATGTTGGAAAAAAGTTGGATAAGTAGAGATAAGTAAATGAGAGTGTTTTGGAGTGATAATTTGTAGGCTATGTTTGGTTCAACATTTTTTGGTGCATACTTATGATGGTGTTCGTTTGGTCACTTTTGAGCCCTAAAGTCCATCTTTAGGTTATAATGTCACAACTTGTCTTCATCTTTATGTTTCAAACTAATTATGAATATAATAATCCTTGTTTTTGTTTGTCAATTAAAGGACCTACACCGTATTTTTATTAGATTTAACTTTAATTACGGTGATAACATAAAAACTTATAGCAAAAGACAAAACTTTATTTTTAATGCTTGCATTATATGACAGGATCATATACATATATAACTAAATTATATTTTTAGCTTTTAAATCAATAAACCAATAAGGGGTGATTGTGAGTATATTGAGTTTTTGTCTATTTTTATAAATTAATAAACCAATAAGGGGTGCATGTACATCTTGAGACGCATGAGGTTGGGGCGCACGCACATGCCTCCAGAACCTCTCCTTGTCAAAATGAGAAGGTGAAGGAGTGTGATGCGGTGTTAGGGCAAAGTCCGAAACGCATGTGTAGTACAAACATGCCTGGATTTTTTTGTTCTCCGTAAAATAATAATTTGGGTGCATCTGTTGACTCTCTGGTAATTTTTTCCTGTTGTCGAATAAAAACATTTTTTATAAATAATAATTTTATAAACTATTTTTTTTATATCTGTATAGGTCACTATATTATATTAGTTTTTTTCCCTGACAAATAAAATAAATATATAAAATATAATTTAATTTTGAACAACTGAATATGTATTTAATCACAATTAGCCAGGTATATACATTGTCCTTTTTTTCAAATATATGATCAATTTGAAGTGAATACGTGATTCGTTATTACTATTTACTAGGACGTTAATATATTATTAATTGCAATTTACGTAACAGTAGTAGAACAAAGAAAAAGAAAAATTATTCCTACGTGACATGCCTCTACGAATTCATCATGAAACCATGTGTTTAGTACAATGAAACATTTACTTGTTTTCTTGTAAAAGAGAATGCGAGATTGCTTGGACATGCTAATTACCACAATAAATATGCTATTTATCATAATAATGAAAATAGTCGATGACTTGATGCTACAAATGCTCTTCAGGTCGAAGATAAGAATAACATATTGCTAGAAAATAATGGACAAAACATCTAACACCAATCATATATAGTGATTAATTAGTATATTATATGAGGTCGATCGTTGGTGGACTATTCTTATCCACAATTAAGATGAGATTAAGATCTAATTTACTTAGACGTATGTTTGTTTCTGAAAAAGAATTATACTTATGTTAGGTTGGACTGAGCCTACTTGACGAAGATGTTACATCATGTTCACGCAGTCAATCCGGACGGAATTTTAATATTTTACATACTTATTAAAAATATACCCACGGTAATTTATTTACCTATTATTTTATTAAAAATTACAACTAAATAGTAATGATTAGAAAGTTAAATGAGTAACATGAATGTCAAAATATCTAAAACTAACAATTATGCTTGAAAAAAATATAAGGCTAAACACAACAATAAATTTTATATTCACGGAATTTAGGCTTTCGATTAAAACATAATTCAATCGGACTTACGTACGTGCTAGGCTTTCGGATTATGTGTTGGGCTTTCATGAGTATATCCTTACAAATACAACCTCAATTATCGTTACAAATACAGCCTTAATTATTAGTAGAGTTGTTATACTGGTCAAACGAGTCGAGCATTGACATATTTTAACTCGACCCAATTATAAACTAGTTAAATAAACATAAATTTTAGAAAAGCTTGAAATTTGTGTTCAAAATTAGCTAGTTTAGGAGGTGAACGAGCTCAATTTGAGTTTCTTCCAAGTTGAGCTCAAGTAGCTCAACTAATATAATGCTCTTGTAGTGTCGAATGAGCCGAGCTTTACCCGACCGGGTGGAAAATTGACATGTTCAAGCTCGACTCGTTTATAAACGAGTTGAGTTCAAGTTGAGCTTAAATTTTACACGAGTTTTAAAGTATGTTCATATCCAACTCGTTTATAAAACAAACAAGCTCAAATTGATCGAGCATAGTAGAAAATAAACGAGCTCAAACTAAGCTCTTTACTGACACGAGCCGAGCACGAGTAAAACAGTGTTGTATAACACCCGTAGTCATTACTCATTAGCCCTTTGAACTTTCACACTTAGTGTCACACTCGGACGATTTAAAATGGGTTGTGGGTGACATGGGCAGGTGACGGTATACATGAAGAAGTGACATCTTAATGATGAAAGAAAAGTCTTAATCATCCTATTCATCCTAGCATATGCAAATCGCATTTAGAAAACAAAAGTTACTTTCACCAGTCACTACCATCATATCAAGACAAACGATGTGATTTTCCCCTGTTTTACAATAAAATTTACACTGTCCTTTTGTTTTTCACCAGACTCAACCATTACTTACCTAACTGTTGGGGGTTCAGCTTACTTTTGGCTATCACAACAACACCATTTTCATTCATATAACTTGTACTACAAAATTTGTGCTGCACAATTCTACCTTGCCCACAAAACCTTTCACCCGTTAGACACCGAAGCGTTTCCGATCACAGCAGTGTCCGTTGTCGATGTACTCATCATGGTCACCGGGGACCAAAAGTCGGCACCGTTGTTGCTCGTTTCCATGTCAGCAATGCCACCTACTGGTACCAAGCAGAGGCCCTTGCTCTTCAGAGCTTTCATGTACTTTTCGCCGTATATCTACAAGTATTGCGCAAATGCATAATCTTTATTTCTTGTGCATGTGGTTCTTGCAATGGGCCTAAGTTAACTATCGCAACGGCCCAAAATACAAAAATCTTTGACCCCAAAATCGTTTTTAATACTATTCAATAAGAACATTACTGTAATTATTCTAACTATTTGTTTCAAATATAATACAATGAAATTGATTTATCAATAAACATTTTTGGGTAGACAGTTTCTGACATTTAATTTTGTGAGTATTTTTTTATGGTGTTGACAGAAAAATCTCTATATAATAAGAAATCTTTTTCAAATCTTTACTATTTTATGGCGTTGACACAATTAGAAAGCAGTATGACATATGGTGTTGACACATTTTCAAATCTTTACTATTTTTTCCCCGGCTACAGGCTACTTAGGTTTGTTCGACGACTTTTTTTAATTTATTTATATGTCAACAAATTTGCACATGTTATAATTTGGACAATAAAAAATGGTTTGGGCCCTTGGGGTGTATTGAAAGCCTGAAAATATATCATAAAGTATATATTCTAAAATGTTTTTCTAACTTATGTTCAAAATATGATAATTAAAAACTTCGTTTTACAAAAAATAAAATAAAACTGGTATATTCTTAAAATTATCAAAAATTAAAATTAAATATATATTTTTTTTAAAATAGTCTTTTGAACAGTAAATAGTTAAAATATTTTTATTATGAACTAAGGATTACCCAAGAAGGGCAAGATGAATGTCATTTCAAAAGATGAATGTCATTACAAATATTTTTATTATGAACTACTTTATCGGAGATAAAAATGAAGCTTATTAGTAGTTCAAGTTTGTTTATGAGCATCTATAAATTATTGAGTGGTTGAAATTAATTAGTTGGTTGACCAAACTTTTTTTTTTTTTATAAGTTTGATAAATTGGAAGAACGAGCTTGAGACTGATTTAAATGTAAAATTATAGAAAAAGAATTTAACATGAATTTTTATAGGATTATATTAATAATATATCATTTAATAAATAACAATAGTTCATAAGTTTTTTTTAACTAACTTATAATTTTTTTTAAAAAAATGGACCTATCATTTGCTTTGATAAACTTGAACTTGTTAAACTATGAGCTTTGATAAACTTTGATAATCTCCCAGACTTGTAAAATTGGTCTCTGAAACCGACCCCTGGTCATATATTATCTAAACTGAGAAACTATGCTATTTCTACGGACTACATAAATTTCATTTAAGAATCTGAAACAGAAATCAAACCGGCAAAGCATCATGAAATTAATTGGATCGCAAAATTTAACTTTCATTTTTTATTCTTTGAGAAAGCTTTCATAAATTTACTAAAAAGGAAAGCCATCAGTAAAACGTTACGAAATCCACAGTAAAAAATTTAAACTTTGAACAAAAGCGACTTTGATTAAAACAAAAGAAAACACTTACAGTAGGAGGAGGGAGACGTTGCAGATATGGAGAACAGAGCACTTTCACCTGATCCTGCAAGAACTTTATGTACCCCATCGTCTCATGCAGCACCGATGCTGTATCAGTCTGTTCAATTTTTCACCAATTTGCATTTCTTAGTAAAAATGAAAAGGAAAAGTTACATGCCAGAGAGGATTGAGAATGAGAACCGAAGAAAAAGATGAAACCTTTCCATAGGGAGAGACGAGCTGCTGCAATGCGACTATTCTCTCTCCAAGCTTCTCTCTTTTCTTCCCCTGAATCAGTTTAATTCGGCAAAAGATAAATAAGTCGTTTGAATTTGCATGCACAACTGAACATTGAGTTTATCCGATTTTCTTCTAATAGATTTGTTTCACCTTTGCATGTCCGGTGGTTGATCGTGATCTGTTTGTACCTGTAACCGACCGGCTTTTCTTTTGCCCAATTTGATCTCCGGTACCGGAATCTTGCTTCTCCGATGACACATTTCGCTTCTTCTGTAACAAAACAGAGTGAGGCCATTTATAAAACAAGAGGCGAAAATGATTTTTAAATTAACAAAGGATAATAACTGACGCTTGAGTTTGAGGTTTTAGGTAAGCTAGAGATGCTTGCATTGCTTGAAGATTTGGAAACAGGGGAAGAAGATACAGTCTGGGAAGTGATCAAGGATCCATCGATTTCATCGTCATCCTCGCAATAATCTCCAAAACAGAGCATTTTGGGGGTGTCTAGAGAAAACAGAGTAGTACAGGAAGGAGAAGAAACAGTAAAAACAGGGGAAGGTGAGTTACACCCAAGAGATGGAGGAGGAGGTGCTCTGTTCTTGCAACCTCCGTCTTCCTCCTCTACGACGTCGTCTGATAGCAGGAGCCTTGAAAAGCTCCCACCAGGGAGATTTCCTTCCCTATCAAACTCAAACCCACCACCAGCAGAAGCCATTAATTTTAAAATCTCTAAGCTTTTTTTTGTTGGGTTTTTTCCTCTTCTTTGAGAAAAGAAGGTTCAGGTTGAGTTGAGCAGAGAAAAATGGCTTTTCCAAGACGTTTTTTGTTGGCTTATGGAAGCAAACAGTCAAACATTGACCCGGCCCGAGATAGCCGTGGTTTATTCCTTCCAAGCAAACGTTTACTCGCCTTCCCCGGTTTGACTCGGACGATTTGTCTGGGAATTAAACCGTTTCCGGTTTGCCGTCGAACCAACGCGCGGGTTCCCTCAGTGTCGCCACGCGCTTACTGGTCGGCATTCAGAAAGAGAAGGGCCACTTGTCATAGGATTGATTCCACGGTGAGAAGTGGGCACTGCCTTGGCTGGCGGCTGACGGAGGCAATAGTATGGACATGAATGACATTTTTGTTTTTGTTCTCTTTATTCCGTTGTAAATTTAATGACATTTTGGTTGGATGTCAAGCGGGTAAGTAGAGAGTTACTATTTACTAATTACTAGGGTAACAAATTTGACAATCCATTGAAATATTTACATGCTCCAAGTCTTTCAACGTGTTGGATATTTTTTTTCCGCCATAGCGTCATTGAAAATGATTGGCGTCACTCACGATTTCAAATCGATTTTGCTTACCTACAAAATGAAGTTAGTTATTTTTGGAGAAAAATATGCAATAACTTATTTTAATATGAGGGTAAAAGCATGACGTTCGACAAAAATATACCGAAACTTTGAGGGTAAGCAAATTTTCACCATGTTTATCAAAATAAGTTCATCCTTTCGATTATTACTTATATAAATCGTAAAAACAACGTGGCAACATTTAATGTTCAAAAAATATCTTTATCCATTACTTTTAAACGACTTTCATTTAATATTTAAAGATCATTAAAATTTCAAAGATTAAGATTTTAACAATTTTTATGACTTGTTAACTAGTTGTCGTTGTCAATAAGGATCATGGGTGAGCGGTGAGCCCCTCTTTTTTATCAAATTACACCATAATTTTATTTTGTTTTTTTTAAAAAGACATTGTATTTCAAGTCCACACTTTTGTGCGATTTATCTCTAAACTCCAATGATAAAATAATTAATATTATAGTTTTTACCATCTATTTATCTAAAATATTTATAAATTTGTGATTTAAATATATATATTTTTAGAAAACCATGAAATCATCTTAAATATGGTTTTCCCTTTTGTTAAAATTTCAACAATAGAGATGCAAATCTTATTTTGAACCTCTTTCGATTTGTAAAATATATACATTAAAATAATTTAATTGAAGTTAACAATAAATTAATTTTATAAATTAATTTTGAAGTTGATACGTCACCCTTAAAAATTAATCTGGGTTGACACATGACATAATTTTCTTCGACTTTAATATTTATAATAGATTATGGATAAATATAGTATATTGTGAAATTAAACCACCCAAAATTATTTTCTAGTGAAATATTAGATTATTTGACCAAAATATTAGATTATTTAACTATCTTTTATCATACATATTAGATTATTTAACTATCTTTTATCATACATATAATACGGTAACAAATTCAAGTTATATTTATAACTATAACATATTAAATTGTACATATTGTGGTTCTAAACATATAAATCATTTAATTTAGACCAACGATCTAGTTTGTTTTCAAAATAAATTTTTTAAAATTAATATTAAAAAAAGACTAACTAATTGTTTCTTATAGTTTGTTGGGGATATGAAAGTTTATTTAAAACGGCAATCCTTCTTACAATTTATAATTCTGATTTGAATATTTTTGAGTTGGGATAAACGTGGACGCGACACGTGATAATCTGGGAGATATTCTTGTTACAATAAAATTAACCTAAATTATTTTTATTAAAAACCAATTCAAGGTTTACTTTTTATATTTTTTTTGGAAGCTTCAATAATCGTAAACGCAACACGTGGCAAGGAAGGGCTCTCTCAATTAATACTTATAAGATTGATTTGAACACTCATATTCGATTTATTGTACAGATGCACAGGGAAATATCAAGAATGTCTAGAATCAATTTTCATTTCTATCGAGTGTACCCCTTCTGTTACAGATGAACAAGCTACTTATACTTGTATTCTTATTTACAGAATTGACCCTGTATTCATAAATATTTACAATATATGGACTTATGTTTCTAATCTTCTCATAATTGGCAATTTCATATGCAAGAATTTAAAAAACGATCCTTCATCAAGGGAAAAAAAAAACTACTTTAGTCTTTCCTTTTTTATTTACAGTGTTTATCTTATTAATGGCATGTTATATGTTAAAGTAATCTGGTGTCACCTTTTAGGATTGTATGCGAGGATCACCCGGCAATGTCCGTGTTTTGTATGCTCTTGTTGAAGAAGTTGGGAATGAAGACCGTCTAGTACGAGCATGTGGTATCCTTCTATTTTAAGCTTTTTTTGCTCCTTCAAATTTCAGTCTGGTATATTTAATCAAAATTTCAATGACCTAGCTTTTTACTTGCTTATGCGTTTTGCAATTCCTTTATATGTCATAGAAGTCATCATTTATGCATATAAAGAAGCTGGTCTTGCTTTGGAGAATGACGCAGGGCATCAGTTAAAGGTACATTATAAAGCACAGGCTCTTTTACAGTTAATTTCTCACATGGCTGTCTAATGTTTTGTGTTTTGTTGTTTTGTGAAAATCCTTAAGCTCAGACAAGGTCTTTGGTCATGTTTGTCAAAGCATTTGTTTAGGGTGTGTTCTGAAGATATAAGCTAGAATGTTCTATAGTTTTGCAAATTTAGGAATCTATTGTGAAGTGTTTGACATGTAGGAGCTTTTGGTGTTGATAAGAGTTTTGGAGCCTATTTAGGAGCTTTTTGGGCCAAATACTTAAAGCTTTTATTTTAGTGTGCATCTTATTTTAAAAAATCGGATTACAATTTTGTATTTAAAACCCATTGCTATCAATCTTTGGTGATAAAGGCCTCAATGCATAACTTAAAGGTTAATGTATTCAATACATCTTGAATAAGAATAAAGTTCATTCTACACAATATCATACTTCCAGTTAAACCATTTTTTTAATTAGCATTGAAAATGACAGAAAGATTGAAACATTTCACTACATTACGTATAATTAAACTAGCTTATAGTCTACAAACGCCAAATACACGATTCTACAAGTTAAATGATTTTAATCTTGTAACACCCCAAATCCGTAGGACTCGGGGCGCTACTGGGCTAGGATCTCACAATGGATCCTGACCCTAGCTTGACAATAAGTTCACTGGATCTTACAACAAGGCATAGATAGATTAAAACCAAAACATCAAACTATATATATATATATATATATATATATATATATATATATATATATATATATATATATATATATATATATATATATATATATATATATATATATATATATATCAAAAGGAATACAGAAGTACCGCTGAGTACAAACCAAAATGTATATTTGTATATACAAAATGTCCCCATATCCCTCACATAAACCTAGTGTACGGAGCCCTCAGCGGATCACCCATTTGGATCACTCTACAGTTCTCCTAACCTGCAAAGTATCTACAACACGGTATAAAACCGTTAGCTAACCATTCATATATAAGATAAAGCATAAGCACAAAACAAGTCAGGGAATCATAAACACATAATCATGCGGTCACACATTTACCCGGTTAATTATCTTTATAAAGTCCAACACTCAAATCGTATATATATGAATATGAATATATGTGACATGAGGAATATGTAAGCCTCGCCTCTGAGTGCTATAGCCAGCTGGAGTGGTATAGGAGCACCTTCCCGTATACCATAAGGAGTGGTAAGTGCCTGTCCCGTATACCAGATATGGCCTGACTACAGAGAACCTCTCAGACTCCTCTGTGGGATGAAAGGGCAAGTTGTCACAACCACTACAATGGGCGGTCACTAAACCATAAGTCGGTAATAATCAACATCGCATGCTATAAAGCATATAACAAATACCACTCATGCAAACATCCAATATAGGGATGGTAGCTAAGTAAGTCCTGTGGACTTACCTCAACCTCGGAATACTCTCAACCACGATCCACTCCAATCTGGAGGACAACATTGCCTAATAACAAGGCATAAAGAGATATTAAATCTCTTATCAATCAAAGGGGTCACACCTAGACCCAAGGGATCCATAAGGATCATATCCAACTTATAAACCTCGATAATCTACTAAACCTCAAAAGCCACAACCGGCATATCTCGATAACATAATCATCCTCATCCTATCCTCATATACATACCTAGCATGCTACTAACCCGCTCATACTAGGAAATGAAATGATCAATACTACTCTAAGTAGATCTTGTACAAGACGCACCTACGGAACAAGAAAGACACAGGGGCGAAGTGGCGGAAGGCGCAGGCGCGGCGACACTCTGGCGCAGACGCGGTGACCGTGGCCGCAGGGGCAGCGGCACTTAGGCGCGGGTGCGGTGAGAAGATCCCGTAGGGGCGGCGGCTCACTTGCGCGGGGGCGGCGACAATGCAGAACGTGATCCCCGACTTCTCTTCGACTCTTCACGTGATGAATTCACGTCTTCACCATTCCACAACCAAACACATACATATATATACATATTCCAACATCAATATGTATCCTAAGATATCAAATCCTAAGTTAAGGAAGAGGAAATGAATCAAAGAAGAAGAAAGGAGTAGAAGGAGAAGAACTCACCACTGTTGTGGCCTATCCAAGAAAATAATCACAAAACCAACACCTCAACTGGCTTCCAAGCTCAGCAATAATGTAACACACACCAGCATCATCATCATCCACACAACAATTCTCTTTCAAAACAAGAAAAACTCAAGAACAAGATCAAGGAGAAGGAGAGGAGGAAAGAAGGACGTGAGGGTAGCTGAAGAATGAAGAACCCTTGCTCCCTAAGCAAAGGAGAAGATTATAAGGAAGAAGAAAGAGTAAAGCACGGTCCAAACGGTCAACAAAACCGGCTGCAGTCGCAGGAAACCGGGGCGGGCTCCTTGGCCGCACGGGCGGAACACATGCTCAGCCGCAGGGGCGGCCTTTTGGACCCGCAGGGGCGACAACCCTGGTTCAGCTCCTAAAGACGCTCTTACAAATCTATCCCAGTATACTATTACTACTATAGTAAGCGTGTACTAGTAACATTATGTTGTTTGCTTTGTTTGCAGTTGCATGCAACTCTGATGAATGCAAGGTTTAGAAGGTGCAGTTATTGCTTTATCTTGATCTGTTTATGTTTTGGTCCCTTATAAACCACCTGGTCTGTTTCGAAGCTGTAAATTCAGCGTGACTTCCTTATGATGGGGCTCTTTTGATTGTTTGGATAACTCTTCGTTTGTGAGAATTTCTATCATGCAAGAAGTTGCAATTTTTTTAATCAGGAATACTTGGAACAAAAAAATCGACTCCTTTGATGCCAGATACATTTTTGACAAGTATGGATCCGAAGAGTGGGGCGAGTATCCTATCCGTGAAGCTCATCTTTCACAGAGGTTTGTTTTCAACAAGAGTGGGTATTACCATTGTTGCGCCTCATTACCCTTTCCGACAAGTTCAACATAGGAATCAATCACCACTGGTGCATTTTATGGCAATGTATGGCATGCCCATGTATAAATTCTGCTCATCCTTCTCTAGCTGCTAATATTACTGAACTTTAGATGTGAAATTTCTGTTTTCAAGTTTTCTTTTTATTTTGCCATTGCTGAATAGTTAACTAAGAATCGGTTGATCATTTATGTATGAATGTGGACAAACTGCTTAAGAACTCGGACAAGTAGCCTGTTTTGTTTTCCTCTGTCTATTATCATTGACTCATTGTCATTCTTGCTGAGACAAAAGGATGAGAGTCACTAAAAATATTATTTTCATATATATATTATAATATATTTTGTCACCGCAGAATACTAAAAATATTATTTTTCCTTGTTTAATATTAATTTTTAGTCGATATATAAAACAATAGAGTGGATAGACCTTAGTATTAGGTGTATATGGTCAAGAATTTAAATGCCCTTTCGACCTTGTTATTTCATTATTTTTTCATATATATATCTATATATATATTACCTCATATTATTTTTACCTTTAAAAATATTTAAAGTTAAGAAATTTTTTTTTTTTTTTTAATATTTATTGTTATTCTTTCATATATTTTTCATTAAATATTTTTTTCTAGCCTTTTTCATTTTTTTTCAAAACTAACATAATTTTTAAAATTACCAGACAAATAGCATGTTGTGTGTTTTCCTTGTCTATTGTCTGTTATCATTGTCATCCTTGCTAAAACAAAAGGATGAGAGTCATTAAATTGATCTTTGAAAGCCTACTTGTGTGAAATTCTTGATGCGGATCTCGGAATCACATCACAAAATTCATGATTTTCGGTGCAAAAGCATCAGCGTCGGCCCATTTTCGACTTGTAGTGTACCTTAACCACATTAAACCAACTAATTTTTACCTTAAAACCTGCTAGAGCCAATCATTTTACCAACATTTCCGCTCTGCATAAGCTTTCTCCAGGCCTCCACTCCATCCCACCTACCCAAACCAGCAAACATATTAGACAACAACACATACGTCGCTGGGTCATGTTTACTCAGGCGAAGCGCGTCCTCTGCAGCTCTCTTCCCCGTCTCAAAATCTCCATGAGTACAACAACCACCCAGCAAAGTCTTCCACAGTAAAGAACTCGCCTTTACCGGCATTTTCAAGATCATCTCTTCAGCTTCTCTAACATTTCCACTTCGACCCAAAAGATCAACCATACACATATAATGATCCTCACCCGGTTCAATCCCATATAAACCCTTCATCTCAGAGAAATACTTCCTACCTTCCTCAACAAGCTGTCCTTGGCTACAAGCACTCAACACAGCCACAAACGTAACATAATTCGGCTTTATACTATCTACTAATAACATATCCTCAAATACTCGAAGGGCTTCGTTTGTTTTTCCGTTATTGGCATAACCAATCACCATAGCTGTCCAAGAAACAACAGACCGGTTCTTCATTCTAGTAAAGACGGTTACCGCGTCGTCCATGGAACCACACTTCATGTACATGTCAAGAAGCGCATTGTCGACTTGGATATAATCTTCGTTGCCCTCGACCTTGATTCTCAATCCGTGAGCTTTTCTTCCTTCTTGTATCGAAGCTTGGGTAGCAGATGCATTAAGCATTGTAGATAATGTGAACTTGTCAGGTATTGTTAAGCTCGTCTTCCTCATTTGTCCGATGATCTCAAGTGCTTTCCCTGGTTCGCCACAGTTTAAGAATCCGGTTGCCATTGATGTCCAAGATATCACATTCTTGTAATTGATTTCATCAAATTTCTTGAACCCATCTAATAGATTTCCGCTCTTCAAGTATAAGTTAACCAAATAATTTGCCACACCTGTCTCGGTTCCATGTCCGGTTTTCACTAGCAATGCGTGAACCTGTATTCCGATCTCCATAGAACAAAGCTCAGCTAAACCAGAAAAAACAGAAGAGAAACTAAACGCATCAGGTTTCAGACCATGATTGATCATCTTTAACCAGAAGGAAGGGAGCTTTAAGGGATCCAACCTCGAGAATCCATCTAACATTATATTCCAAGTTACAGTATCTTTTGCAGTGTTGGATAACTCAAATGCCTGCATTGCCTCTCCAAATTTATCATTCCTGATCAGGGTAGTCAAGAAGGCGTTCAAGATAAACACACTGGATTCGAGCCCGAACCGGATGATCAAACTATATGATTGATAGGCTAGAGAGACACCGGTTGCCAAGAGGGAGCAAGCGTGTAGGACGCCGACAAAGGTAAATTCATTGGGGATAACACCAGAACAGTGCATTTGCGAGAAAAAGTACAGTGACTGATAAGGAAGCCCGTTTTGAACGAACCCATTGACCAGGGAAGTCCATGAGACAAAGTTTCTGTCAGACATTTCGTCGAACAGGTTAAGGGCATCATGAGGATCCTTGCATTTCAGGTACAAGTTGAGGAGATTGTTTTGGAGGAAAATGGAAGATAAAAGAAGTGAGTTTTTCATGAGGTGGGCATGGATTGATTTCCCATGAAGAAGATCATACGATTCAACACAAACTCGTAAGCGATCAGAGTAGGTCGCTAGTGGCGATTTGATGTCGAATACTCTTGCGTTGTTTGTAAAGTGGCTTGAATTGGAATGGATAATTCTGTGGAGATGAAATGGAAGTGAAAACAGGGGAATCCTTGTGCTCGGAAGAAGGATTGTTAACTTCTTCATCGGCAAATTCCACACTGATAAATAACTGTTATAGAATAAGGTTTAACATTTATATTCGATCTAATGTTGGGCCTTATTTTAGGCCCTAAATATATGCTGGGCCCAAACGATATAACATATTTCGGCCCTCACTCTCATGCCTAGGCCCTATCCCGTCCTTTTCTCCCTTGCCCTATCCAAACCCTAGACTCCTTTCTCTGGCGACTCCTTTCTCGTATCTCTTCTTCTCCATTCTGTCATTTCTCTCTTCTATCCTTATACCCTTTCCAAACCCTAGACTCAAACTCTTTGTCGATTCCCTTCTCGGATCTCCAAGACCTCTCGCTAGGACGATGTCGTCAAAGTTTTGTCTCATTTCTCCTGGCTCAGTCGGCTAACACTGTCAATTGGTATGATTGCTATCGATGTTCTCTCTTGATTTGTATTTCTCTCGTTCTTTCATGTTTCCTATTGTTTCGTAGACAATAACAATGAATCATATTCCAAAATCAAAGAAATATTACTTTTCCATTTCCATAATGGATCATCAACCAAGCGACCCCTTAGTTTACTGCATTTGACAGTCACTTATGCTACCAACACTTTCTAATCACAATGACATGTAATCCAGTGTTGAAGCAATATGAGCATATACCATTTATAGTTGTGTTATCATCCCCATCTGAATCTTGTTATAAAATTGGGTGTTTATGTTGGTTTCATATCTTCTCCGATGATGTGGGAGATATGTATGAGTATATTCCGTTCATAGTTGTCATTATTCCCATTGGAATCTTTGCATAAATATGGGTGCTTATGTATCTTCTCCAATGACGTGGGCAAATTTCCATGACAATTTGTGTGAATACTTAGAAGAGCTAAATAAAATATGAGGCAATTTAGTTCTGAGGGATATCTTTTTGCTAGGAGGCAAGATCTATTTGCTGAAGTAAAACATCACAACTCCTAAAATCACTGGAGTGTTTAAGGGAACTTGCTTGCAAAGACCAATTATCTCTTATGTCAAACTAAATTTATTAGTTATTACTCCATATTGATGATTAATTTCATATAAAAATCCAAATGAAGCTTAAATTCTTATAGAAATTCATACACATGTTCTTTGATGACGAGGTTAACTGTGGTCAGTGTCCTGCTTTCAGGTATCTTCAAAGTTTATGACTCCGATGGTAATGGGAAGGTTTCTTTCAGTGACATCTTGGAAGTACTACATGATTTGACTGGTTCATACATGTCTGACAAGCAAAGAGAGGTATGGTTGAAGTTTAGTAGGTCTTATTTTCTTGAGAAAAGGAAAGAATAGTAGGTCTCAACTCATTGTTAACTCTAAATAGAAATCCTCTTCTTTATCAATTCCCCTCTGCTTCATAAAAGTAAGGGAAAAAAACAAGAGGCTGAAGCCTGTTTTGTGTTTATGTGCATTGGATAATTGAACAAGCCTCTAGCCTTGGATGCTCATTGACTCAACTCACAACGATCAGAGTTTGCCGATGATTGCTTGCAGGACTCTCGAGGTACCGTATCTCCTGCTCCTCTGTCATTTCACACTTTAGGGTCTGTACTTTGCTCTTTTCATCTAGCTTCTAACTTTTCATCTTTCTCTTTCATCCTTTTTATATGGCAGAACCGAGCGTACATTGCTGCTTGCAAACACCATCGCCACCTCGACGTGTGTTGGGAGTTTCCATTTTCGGGTACATCAATTACATACTTCAAACAGTATTTGAATTGTGGGTTTTCATGTTGGGTACTGTATATCCGCAATTAGGGCTCCAACTAGATTAGTGATAGAAAATGGGTGATTGGGGTAGTTTGCTCATTCAGTAATTGAATGGAAGAGCTGGGATAATGTGGTAAATCATGCACAAAACCACTCATAACCCAAACCCGTATACAATTAGTAAAATGTTATGACAATAAGATGTGTGCGAGTGTTGAATTGCTAACATATATTACGCAGTTAGCTGCAGTTCTGTTACTGCAAAGTGGCCTAAGCTATTGATTACCTTGTGTAGTTTCCCATCACTAATATGCTAGTATTGCAATGAACTCATACTATGGCATCCTTCCAACAGGAATGCCATTCTTATCATGTTTTGATGACACACAGTAGGCAAAGATTGGCCGAAGATTATTCAAGCTCAATGGGTTGGAACAAGAAGAAATAATCAGTTAATTCTGTGTGGAGACCAGTCTGTACTGCAGCCAGTCTAAAAGCAGGTTTGATGTCTTTGCATTAGAGTTCTCTTCCCATTTTTATCTGATATGACCTTAAATTAGATAAATCTCTATCCGACTCGATAAATTATGACCTCAATTTTTTTTATTTCAATGAAATCATGAATGAACTCTCTAATAGTTTAACGGCTCTTGATGAGGGGTGTATGCTACTGAGACCACAATGCTTAAAAGCTTAAGATCGTGGTTATATAAAGTGAAAGATAAGTTTTGAACTATTATATAATTTAAACACTTAAACTACAGTGGCGGGGTTACCGATCCTTTCGGATTGTAGCTAATGACCTCAAGGATGATTATTATCAATGGCAATGGATTTAGCTTGATATGGTTAATTGTGTAATTACCGTGATGATATTAATAAGATAAACTTACAGAAGGCTGTGTGGAAGTATCTAGTAATTTGCAAGATAAAGCTGGAGTTAGTGAAGTTGAAGAGGCATGCAGTTCTAGCGTCCTTCCAGTAAATGAGGAAGACAAGGCTGCAGAAGAAACATCAGATCATTCTTCTGGCAAACATTCAGCTTCTATTGAGGTTGATTGTTGTCTCAGAAATATTTGGTGCTTTAACGTTTTTATGATCCATGATCTTAGCTGTAAAAGAGCATTTATGTTGTGAATGCATGATCTTTTGGATATACCTTTTTGTCATTTTAATCATAAAATCCATTATTGCATATACTGCTAGGTTTTGACTGGATTATATTTCCATCTAGACTTAACTTGCCCTTAAGCATATAATAACTTGATGTACAGTTGATTCATGCTATAAGTGTAGGTCAAATGGTTTACCTGTGGAGTGGCTGTTTGTTATTTGACAAACCCTGGAGTGGCTGTTTGTTATTTGACAAACCCTCCCTTCCACCCTTATACCGTTGGACTAATTAAACTTGGTAATCTATTGTTATTTTTTTTAAATTAATCTTAATGTCTGTTTACACAAACTTTACACAAGCCGTATTGATCTTTTTACACAAGCCCTATCGATTTACACAAACTTAGATTTACACAAGCCCTATCGTTTAACATTGTATACATGTTATATAGAATGTTAAATTATGTAATTAACAAAATCGGTCATTTTATACAAGCCCAAAGGTCCGTCGTTTTCACCATTCCAATCAAGTTACAGTTTACACAAGATTGTCAAATGTTTACACGAGGCCATCAATCGTTTACACAAGATCGTCAATCGTTTACACAAAGTCGTCACTCCTTTACACAGTCGTCAATGGTCGTCAATCATTTATACAAGGTCGTCAATCTTTACATCTTGTGTTACACAAGGCCAATCGAATCTTTACAATCTTTACACAAGGCCAATCTATTTACACAAGTCGTCAAGCATTTACACAAGACCAATCAATTATCTAGATCTAAATCATAATCGAAACCATTTGGATCCCTATTGATAAAATATGTTGCAGGGGAGGCGTTCGCGTTCGATTGTTTGGTTTCAATTCAAGCGAGATTGGGGGAGGACCAAAACAAGCTAGTTGAGATGCTAAACAAAGTGCTGACAATCAGGAGAGAGAGTTCGGAAATGAGAGCGAGGAAGTAATTATGACACTAAACAAGATAGTATAAAACCTAGACAAACTATGACGCAAGGATGAAAATTTTCATGATTAAACTTGCTTATGAAAAAATTGAAGGAGAGAGTAAAACTGTGCATTTCATGAAGGGAGCAACAAAACATAATCAAACAATTCAAGCCTATATGGCACAATTCGTACCCAAAAAATGCGGAACTACTCTATTTCGCCGGAAGCAAATCGTCGCACCAACAAGGACCAATCCAGTTTCGATTTCGGCCAGAAATGAGAAGACGAAGTTAGGGCTCGGTGGAGGTTGAAAACCAGCAAGGTCCAAATCTAGTTTCGCGAAGCCGGCATGATTCTTCGTCGGTGGCACGAGATCGAAGAAGGTTGTTCATCACGTCGGGGTTGTGAAAGAATGAGGAGGTTGCGGCTAGGGTTTCAGAATGGTAGGTTTTTTTTAAACGTATTTATAGGCCCTTTTAATCATTTCCCTAGTAAATTCCATTTCTAACCTTCTTATTAATTAATTTTTGATTTAAAAATTTTGTAGATAATTAGAAGGGCCTAGTTTGTATCAACGATACAAAAAAGGCCTTTCTACCCCATTCTTTTTTTTTTTTTTTGTGATTGTCCGTCCATTGACGAGTTTGCTGAGGAAGACTACCAGATTTGTATGGTCTGATCAGTGTATACAGAGTTTTGAGGAGCTGAAGAGACGTCTGACTTCTGCTCCTGTTTGGGTACAACCAGAGGATATAGAGGGATTTGATCTGATTAGAGTTGGACATTCGGTTTCCGGATGAGGATGCTCGGTTGAGTACTTTAGAGGTTCTACCTGATTACTTTAGAGGTTCTACCTGATCTGTTGAGTGAGATCCAACAGAAGCAGGAGACCTGCCAGATCTTGATAAGGATACGAGATAGGATGTCTCGGGATGAGACACCACAGTTCCTGCTAGGAGCAGATAGAGTTTTGAGACGCCGCGGTCGCGTCTGTGTACTTGCTGATACAGAGCTGAGGCAGAAGATTTTACAGGAGGCTCACTATACACCTTACTCTGTACATCCAGGTACGAGTAAGATGAATCAAGACTTGAGACGTATATATTGGTGGGGAGGGCTGAAGCCCGATGTAGCCAGATTTGTGGCACAATGTTCGACCTGTCAACAGGTCAAGATCGAGCATTTCAGACCTGGAGGTGAGCTCCATCCACTTCCTGTTTCACAGAGGAAGTGGGAGGATGTCACCATGGATTTTGTGACTAGACTGAGGCTGAGCCGGAGTTTTGATGCCATATGGGTCATAGTGGACAGATTGACGAAGACGGCACGTTTCATTCCTATTAGGGAGACGTGGCCGGTGAGCAGATTAGCTGAGGAGTACACTAGGCAGCTAGTGAGACTCCATGGTGTACCGAGGACGATCGTCTCAGACAGAGATGGACGATTTACCTCGAGATTTTGGCAGCAGATTCAGACTGCCCTGGGGACGAGTTTGCACTTCACGACTGCGTTCCATCCTCAGACAGATGGTCAGTCAGAGAGGACCATTCAGACCCTGGAGGATATGCTGCGAGCTTGTGTGTTAGATTGGGGACAGGTGTGGACGGATCATCTCCCACTTGTTGAGTTCTCCTACAACAACAGCCGGCATGCAGCTATTGGGATGGCCCCATATGAGGCACTGTATGGACAGAGATGTCGTACCCCGTTATGCTGGGATGACCAGAGCAGTGTCAGTGGTTTGGCACCTAATCAGATTCAGGATGATATGGCTCGAGTAGCATTGATCAGAGAGCGTATGCTGACTGCGCAGAGCCGTCAGAAGTCTTATGCTGATAGAAGGCATAAACCTCTAGAGTTCAAAGTTGGAGCCCATGTGTGGCTGAGAGTGTCCCCGACACGAGGTGTTAGGCGTTTTGGCATTAAGGGGAAGTTGAGTCCCCGATATGTCAGACCGTTCGAGATTCTGGATCGGGTTGGGAGCGCAGCTTACAAATTAGCCTTGCCTCCGAGATTAGAGGGTGTTCACCCTGTATTTCATGTGTCTTAGCTGAGGGAGTACATACTAGATCCGAGACACATCGTGAGTTATGATGATTTGGTGGTTGAGCCGGACCACACGTTTGCTGAGCATCCTATGACAGTCATAGAGCGAGGTATGAGACGCCTGCGTTGGAAGGACATTTCTATGTTGAGGATACAATGGTCGAGACGAGGACCCGAGGAGGCTACATGAGAGACTGAGGATAGTATCCAGAGGAACTATCCAGAGTTCTATGCTGAGTTAGATGCACCAGTAGGATCACCGAGTAGATCTTAGTACTAGCTTGGTGAGTCTTATCTGCTTATATGCTATGATGTGTTTATTTCATACTAGCTTTGTTGTGATTATGATCTTATTAGATCTTGTTGTGCTAGTATGACTCTTGTTTATAGCTGGAGATGGTTCTTTCCTACATGTTGTTGTGATATGATAGGTTTAGCTGGAGATGGTTCTTTCCTCCATGCTATTTTGATGGACATAGTAGTGCTGGAGATGTTCTTCCTCCATGTCTTTTTGTTATGGTTATGATACGGCTAGAGATGTGTTTCCTCTATGCCTTGTGATATGTTTATGGTTTGGCTAGAGATGGTTTTCCTCTAGGTCTTGGATAGTGTTTTGTTGTTGGAGTTGATGATTTCCTCCATGCTTATGTTTGAGATTATAGAGAGTTTACCTCGGCTTTTGGGTCCGAGTGGTTTCAGGACTTTGCAAGTTTCGGGACGAAACTTGTTTTTAGGGGGGGTGAGATGTGAGAGCCCTATTCTTTCGGACCGAGATTGGACCTTAGCCGAGATTGACTTTGGCCGAGATTGGCCTTTCCGCACCCGCGGGCATGACCGCCGCCCCTACGGGTTTCCGCCCCTGCGGCTCAAGGAACCGCCCCTGTGGTTTCCGACGGCTGCAGCCGGTTTTGTTGACTTCTTTGACCCGTGCTTTACCTTTCTTTACTTCTTCCGTTTTACCTTGCTGAGCAAGGGTTTCATCACATTTCCAATCCAGGCTTTACGTCCTTCTTGCTTCTTCATCCCTTCCCTTGATCTTGCTTGAGATTCTCTTGGAGTTTTGCTTGGAAGTTGTGCTTTGTGGTTGTTGATGATGCTAGTGATGTGTATGCTGAGCTTGGAAGTCAGCTATTGATGTGTATGACTCTCCCTGCAGCCTAGGATCTTCAGTAGTGGTGAGTTCTTGCTTCTTCTCCTTCTCTTCTTCTTTGATTCCATCTCTTTAGCTTAGAATTAGATGAATTGATCATAGGGTGATGTTGGAATGTGTTTGTTGTTGCATGTGTGTGACTTTGGAATGGAATAGAGGAGTTTTGATCACGTGAAGAGCTGAAGAGAAGCTGCGGGATCACGTTCTGCACTGTCGCCGCCCCCGCACCCAGAAGCCACCGCCCCTGCAGAAGCCGTGCCGCAGCGCCAGCGCCTTGCCTGCGTCCCGTGTCACCACGCCTGCGGCTGATCCCTGCCGCGCCTGCGGGTTGTCTACTCCGCTCCTGCGTCCCTTGATCACGCAGGTGCGTCTTGTCCCGGGACTACCCATAGTTGGGTAGCTCCTTTCCTTTCCTAGTATGAGGAAACTAGTACCATGCTAGGTGTCGGATGATGATGAGTATGATATAGATATGCCGGTTACGGCTTTGAGGTTTAGTGTTATCGAGGTTTACGAGTTGGATATGATCCTTATGGATCCCTTGGGTCTAGGTGTGACCCTTTGTGTGATAGTAGATTGATATGTATATATGTATGTGATAACATAATTTATCGACCTGTTTCACTCATGCATTTAGTTAGATTTTCCCTTTCCGCATTCATGTTTTAGCCTTAGTTTGTGCCATTTATGCTTGTTTAGTTCTACTTTGCAAGAATAGACGTCTACACACACTATTTGTGGCTTTGTAGGTGATTTGGCACACTTTGGAGCTAAAACGACGTATTTGAGGATCAAGCCTCGAAGTGGACGCATTGGGGCAAGCATACGTGCACGGGAGAGGGATAGGAATCGAGCTAAAGACACGAAGGAACGAAGGGATGGCATCTCGGCCTTGATCTCGGTTTGACCAGACCGAGATGGCTGATCTCGGGCCGAGATGGCCTAATCTCGGCCGAGATCCATTGATCTCGGGCCGAGATCCATAATTTCGGTCGATCTGGAAAGTTTCTGTTGTGAAATCTCGGTCCCGATCTCGGCCGAGATTTTTGACCGAGATTTTTTTGACCGAGATTTTTGACCGAGATTTTTGCCCGAGATTTTCTGTTCAGTGATTTTATTTTATTTTTGGATCGGTTTTGGCCCAGCCCATCCTTTGTAAGATTGTTGCCTATAAAAGGAAGCTCTAGGTTATTTCTAAGGGTCCGATTAGTTCGATTTTAGTCTCTTTTTAGGGTTAAGTTACCCCATAGGGGGGAGCCGCCTCCCTTCCTTTCCCTTCTTCTTCTCCATTGATTCTTCATAGTTTACATTAAAGTTCAAGACTTTTACATTCAATTTTGTTGGGAATACATTATTGAGAGATTGTTGATTCGAGATTGTCAAGATTGGAGTTTTCCATTTATTGAAGTTAAGTTCTTTATATTCCTTTTGTTATTTATTTATTTGTCTTTCTTTGATATGATTGTTATTGGCTAGAACCTTGAGGTTCCAAGGTTGACAGGGATTTGTTTATACCTTGGATTATGATGGAATGTTGTGCTTTATGTTTTGGCTTTGACTTGCTAGAAATCCTAATGGTTGGCTTGGACTTGAATCTAGTTAGAATCCTTCTAGCTAGTAACCTAAGTTGAAATTGAGACTTACCCGGTGATAGGTAGTTGGTTTGGAACTAGATAGTCTTGAGACTTACCCGGTAATAGACTGTCAGCCTAAAAACGTTCATCCCTGTGGCTTTTCTACCATATATCTTTATGAGTCTTCTTGAATCTATATGTATAAACAATGACCTTGAACCATTGGAATCCATTTTCTTCCCTTTAACTTGATTATCTTTGTTTTCTTTCCCTTATCTTTTCCAACCTCTTGTCTTTAATTGAGATTTATTCTATTTATAATCATTATTGCATTTTAATCCCCTCAGTCCCTGAGATCGACCCTGAAATACTTACCTTTATTGTGATTGACCCATACACTGTGGGTTCGTTGCAATTTAGGGAATTGTTACAGGTTTATAAATTTAAAACTATCCCTTCCTAGTTTTGCTATCATGTGAGTCTTTATCATTATTGATAAAGGTTTATAGGGGTGTAAAATCAGCGAACAATATGCCTTGTATAGGCCGTGTTGTCCTCCAGATTGGAGTGGACGTATCTGAGAGTTGATCATAGTTGGGATTACTTCCGAGACTGAGGTAAGTCCATAGGACTTACTTAGCTGTCATCTCTATATTGGATGTTGCATGAGTGGTGTATGTTTATGCTTGATAGTATGTGCTATGATGTTTACCGACCTATGGTATAGTGACTGCCCATTGTAGGGTTGTGACAGCTTTGCCCTGTCATCCCGCGTGGAGACAGGGAGGTTCTCTGCGGACAGGCCAAATATGGAAGTGGGACGGACACTTGCTCCACTCCCATAGGGTACACGGGAAGTGTGACCAGATCACCACTCCAACTGGCAACCTCCCCGAGAGGCGAGGGTTATATTCCTCGTGTCACATATGTTCACATTGATATTTATATATATACGATTCGTGTGTTGGACCATTTATATAAAGATAATGAACCGGGTAAATGTGTGATATCATGTTGAAGTGTTTAGCATTTCTGATATGTGGTTGTGCTTATGCTCATTCTTTATATGTGTATGGTTAGCTAACGGTTTCATACCGTGCTGTAGATCTTTGCAAGTTAGGAGAACTGCAGAGTGATCTAGAAAGAGTGATCCGCTGAGGGCTCTGTACACTAGGATTATTATCGTGGGATATGGGATATTTGATGTACAGATATATGTTTCTTTTGTACTCAACGGTACTTATGTATTATCTTTTGAGATTTATATATCAGTTTTACGTTTTGTATTTAATCTATCGGTGTCTTGTTGTAAGATTCAGTGAACTTGTTGTCAGGATAGGGTCATGATCCATTGTGAGATCCTAACCCAGTAGCACCTCAAGTTCTACGGATTTGGAGTGTTACAAACAATTCCATCTCTTGTAGACAAAACCAGGATATCAACACATGAGACAATACCAGGACATTCCCTCTCTAGAGCTTCTTTAATGTTGTCCAAGTACCTAAATTTTTTTAATCCAAAGCTTCTATCCATTTCCTTATAAAACATCATCCTCCTTGTTGAATCGAGTAGCAATGACGCATCATATATATACACATAGTCATACAAACAAAAAATTCACAGGAAAATCAACATAAGTACAAAAGACGAAGGTGAAGGAAAGAAAATAGATAAAACTTCTTTTTCAGGACACTTCCACATTTTTTTTCCGCTTGTATCAAATGGCACATCCCTCTCCATTTAATGAAACCAATAAGAACCACGAATGATACATGTCATGTCAGATTTTATGCGAATATAAATAGTTTTATCCTGGAATTCCACCCAAAAGTTTAGTACGAGAGAAACTAACAGATTCATTGAAAAAACCCTAATCGCCCAAATCAGAAGGAGAAGACGAAGAAAGCGGCTCTACACAACTCCATTGACGATCCGAAGTATGAAAAGGAAGAAACAAACAAGAATCAGAAGGAGAAGACGAAGGAAGCGGACGAGTGAAGAAGGAGACGAGAGAATCGCCCAAATCGCCACAGAGAGGAGAGGGGAAAAAAATTTAAGAAAAAAAAAACTGTATTTATAGGTACACACTTAATACCCGTAATTAATCCAACCTACACACTTTGTACCAATGTTAAAATTAGTGCATTATTGCCCCATTTATCTCAATTTTATACTTTTTTTTTTTTTAGTTTTGTCGATTTTGAAGAAATTCGGGTGCTACTCCTTTGAACTTTTTCAAAAAAAGCAAAATTTAAACTATTGATGTTTTTTGGTTGAATATACTCTATAAACCATAAAACGTGTGCAAAAAAAGTTTCCCGCGTTTTGACCAAAGTGAAGTTGAATATGTAATGAAGTTGAATATGTAATATTGGGTATTGAAACCGGGTAACTCATATTGGGTAACCGAAGTGAAGTTGAATATGTAATGGTGGGTATTGAAATCGGGTAACTAATATTGGGTAACCGAAGTTAGGTAACCAAAGTGAAGTTGGGTATGTAACGTTGGGTATTGAAATTGGGTAACTAATATTGGGCAACCGAAGTGGGGTAACCTAAGTGAAGTTGGGTATTTAATGTTAGGTATTGAAATCGGGTAATTAATATTGGGTAATCAAAGTTGGGTAACCGAAGTGAATTTGGATATGAAACGTTGGGTATTGAAATCGGGTAACTATTATTGAGTAACTGAAGTGAAGTGTGGATATGTAACGTTGGGTATTGAAATTGGGTAATTAATATTGGGTAAACGAAGTGAAGTTGGATATGCAACGTTGGTTATTGAAATTGAGTAATTAATATCGAGTAAACGAAGTGAAGTTGGATATACAACGTTGGTTATTGAAATTGGGTAACTAATATTGGGTAACCGAAGTGAAGTTCGATATGTACCGTTGGGCATTGAAATTGGGTAATTAATATTGGGTAACCGAAGTTTGGTAACCGAAGTGAAGTTGGATATATAACATTGGATATTGAAATCGGGTAACTAATATTGAATAACCGAAGTTGGGTACATGAGTGAAGTTCGATATGTAACGTTGGGCATTGAAATTGGGTAATTAATATTGGGTAACCGAAGTTGGGTATGTACATGAGTGAAGTTGAATATGTAACGTTGGGTATTAAAATCGGGTAACTAAAGTGAAGTTGCATATGTAACGTTGGGTATTGAAATCGGATAACTGAAGGAGGTTGAGTATTGAAAATTGGGTATTATATATTTTTCCTTCTTCATAGGATTATTAAGTATTATATTATTTCTTTTTTTCCTTTTTCCAAAGATTATTTAAAGGAAACATTTCTTCACAAATATAAAAGTATATACTTTATACCCTATAAAAAAATACATACTTGCTAAATTCACCCGTATTATTTTGGGTTATTTTTTTTTTCTTATTTATAATAAACTATGTCTAGATGTAGAGGATACCAGACCTTCTTTTCACAATTTTTTATACATGAAATCCAATGTCTTATAAGTTTTTTTAATTTTCATCTCATCCTTACCAAATATAAGTATTTGCAAAAATGACCAAAAATGATACCACTTACGAGACATGAACAAAAATTAATACAAAATTTATAAATTACTAAAGGTTGAACCTTTATTACCTAGAAATCATTTTCTTATGTATCCAAGAAGGAATATCTTAATTACGACTCAATTCCAACTCAGTTTGATGGTTTGGAATATTTCTAAACCTGAATAAATCCAAACCATTCCACATGATTTAAAGCGATTTAAACAGTTACATGGAACAATTAATCCATCATCGTCCAAGGTATAAACAAATTTCTAATCTACCTTGGAACCACAAAGATCTAGCCAATAACAATCAAATCAAAAGACAAATAAAGAAATAAAAAAAGGGGAAGAAAGAACTCAACTTCAAATGAATGAAAACTTGCAGTCTTGTCAAATCTCGAATCAACAATGTCTTCCAAACAATTATGAATCCGAAAGTGCGAAACTTTATGTAACACCCCAAATCCGTAGGACTCGGGGCGCTACTGGGCTAGGATCTCACAATGGATCTTGACCTTAGCCTGACAACAAGTTCACTGGATCTTACAACAAAGCATAGATAGATTAAAACCAAAACATTAAACTGTAATATATAAATCAAAAGGTTTACAGAAGAATCGCTGAGTACAAACCAAAACATGTATCTGTACATACAAAATATCCCATAACCCTCGCATAATCCTAGTGTACGGAGCCCTCAGCGGATCACCCCGTCTGGATCACTCTGTAGTTCTCCTAACCTGCAAAGTATCTACAACACGGTATAAAACCGTTAGCTAACCATTCATATATAAGATAATACATAAGCACAACCACACTTCAGGAAAACATAAACATATAGTCATGTTGTCATACATTTACCAAGTTAATTATCTTTATAAGGTCCAATACTCAAATCGTATAAATATATGTATATGAACATATGTGACACGAGGTATATATATAATCCTCGCCTCTGAGTGCTATAGCCAGCTGGAGTGGATCTGGAACACCCTCCCGTATACCATAAAGGAGTGGGGAGTGGCCATCTCGTATACCAGATCTGACCTGACTACAGAGAACCTCCCAGACTCCTAAGCGGGGTGAAAGGGAAGGTTGTCACATCCACTACAATGGGCGGTCACTAAATCATAGGTCGGTAATAAACAACATCGCATGCTATCAAGCATATATACACATCACTCATGCATACATCCAATATAAGGATGGTAGCTAAGTAAGTCCTATGGACTTACCTCAACCTCGGAATACTCTCAACCACGATCCACTTCAATCTGGAGGACAACACTGCATAATAACAAGGCATAAAGAGATATCAAATCTCCTATCAATCAAAGGGGTCACACCTAGACCCAATGGATCCATAAGGATCATAAACAACTTATAAACCTCGATAATCTACTAAACCTCAAAGCCATAACCGGCATATCTCGATATCATAAACATCCTCATCCTATCCTCATACACATACCTAACATGTTACTAACCCTTATACTAGGAAAGGAAAGGATCCATACTACTCTAGTAGATCCGGTACAAAACGCACCTGCGTTACAAAAGAGACGCAGGGGCGAAATGACAGAAGCCGCAGGCGCGGAGACGCTTCCACGTAGGGACGGTGACCGTAGCCGCAGGGCGGCGGCGCTGAGGCGCGGGTACGGTGACAAGGTCTCGCGAGGGCGGCGGCTCACTGGCGCGGGGGCGGCGACAGTGCGGAACGCGATCCCCGACTTCTCTTCGACTCTTCACGTGATGAATTCACGTCTTCACCATTCCATAGCCAAACACATACATATATGTACACATTCCAACATCAAAACGTGCCTAGAACATCTAATCCTAAGCTAAGGAAGAGGGAAAGAAAACAAGAAAGGAAAGAAGAAAGAAAGAAAGAAGAGATGAGTAAACTCACCAATGATGGGATTCTATGCAGGAGGGAATGATCAACACAACTCCTTCAGCTGGCTCCCAAGCTCAGCAACAACACACAACATCATCCTCATCCAATGTCACACAAAATCTCTTCCAAACCAAGAAGAGTTCAAGCACAAGATCAAGGAGAGGAAAAGAGGGAAAGAAGGACGTGAGAAAACTGGAAATGAAGTGAAGAACCCTTGATCAGAAGCCAAGAACAAGCTTAAGAAGGAAGAGAGGAAAGACGGTCCAACGGTCAACAAAGCCGGCTGCATCCGCAGGAAACCGCGGGGGCGGAACACACGATCAGCCGCAGGGGCGGCCGTCAAGACCCGCAGGGGCGGCTAAGTCCAACTCAGCTCCAAAAAACTAAGGCTCTTACACTTTAATCTAAACTAATCTAAACTATGAAGAACAAAAGGTTGAAGAAGACGGCATGTAGGAGACGACTCCCCCCTTATAGGGTAACTTCTGGGTGACTCCCAGCCAAATCGAACACACTCGAACACCCCTTGGAATGAATTCAAGACTTCCTTATATACACAAAACCTAGCTAAAAGACGTTGGGCCGAAAAGGAAAAAGCACGTAAACGAAATATGATGCTCATGAAAAATCTCGGGCTGGATCTCGGCCGAGATCAGTTACGGTCGGGGCCGAGATTTCGTCTTCGATCTTCAGCGTCATGGGATCTTGGTCAATCTTCCATGGATCTCGGTCCAAGATGCCGACCGAGATGTTGAACAGTAGCCTCCATCACGGACCGAGATAAGTGGATCTCGGCCGAGATGGATCCTTTGTCATTCCTTCATGCCTTTAGCTTGATTCCTAGCCCTTTCCCGTGCACGTATGCTTGCTCCAATGCATCCACTTCGAAGCTTGATCCTCAAATACGTCGTTTTAGCTCCATAATGTGCCAAATCACCTACAAAGCCACAAATAGTGTGTGTAGACATCTATTCTTGCGAAGTAGAACTAAACAAGCATAAATGGCACAAACTAAGGCTAAAAATGAATGCCGAAAGGGAAAAATCTACCTAAATACATGACTAAAACAGGTCGATAAATCATGTTATCAAACACCAACCCCAAACTGAAAATCTTTAAGATATTCTCTCATATCTTACTCACTCCCTTCATTGCTACTTTAGAAACCAACCGCCTCCAAACAGTACCCACTACTATGGGTCGAACCCCATTGGCAAGCTTCAACAACGGCGTAAGAGGTGCCGGAGTAATAAACTCATCCAGACTCAACAAACACTTACCTCCTAACCACAAGTTAACCACTGCTAAAACCGCTCTCAGAAGACCCGTGACAACCGTAGACCCCTCACCACACATAACATCTAAAAGGTGTTGCGCAATCAAACCATCTCTGCCACAAGAGGTACCTTTGAAAAAAGACAAATTACATAATCAACTATCTATGTAAAGAGCTGAAAATAAAGTATTAATCATTACAATTAAAGAATTTAAAATATTAAATAAAAAAATATATATATATATACTTAAGGAATATTATACACTATCATTAATAAATATGATTTTTTTTTCTATAGTATATTCAAATATTTAACTCAATAGTTTATTTTTGGTTGTTGTTTAAAATTTAAAATAAAGATTTGTGTGAAAATAAAATAAGTAAGTCATAATTGGAAACAATCTTCCCATAATTAAACTTATCAAATATGCGGATTAAGGTGAGAACGACACGTGACAAAATCCGACGTGGCGTAATATGGTGTCGACAAGTGACGTTATTCACTGATGTACGTTTTAGTATTATATAGTAGATTAATAATTACGAATTAAAATTTATATTTTTTATTAATTCATGTCTCATAAGATATTCTTCTTAGTAAATTTTCCTAAATATTAAATGAATCATGCTTAGGATTTCATAGAATTAAAACTAGACCTTAATTAATAGCTATATCACTAGTTGATTGCCATTCTTATAAAATATTTTCTTCTTAATTTTCAACATTATTATGTATGTGGATCCTATCTCGCACAAGGTTCCTTTTGGAATCCTTACGTAATTACCTCTTACATTAATTTAGTTTTTAATCTATAACTAAATTATGGTTGAACTCACTAATTTTAATTTATTCATTGTACCTATATAAATAAATTTTATACAACTTTCCTTATGACATATCTTAATATATTATTAATCTTATCACAATGAATTATATAAATAAATAAAAAAAGAACTTAAATATTTAAATTTTGAAACAATAATATCGAAATTCCCCTATCAAATTTCTTACAATTGATTTTTGTGTTTAATCCATCCAACCCATAATTTCCTACTGCATGATATACTAGGAATGAAATATTCTTTTGAAATTATATTAAAGTAATATCTTTGTCATTTAGGAAATGTGAATCTTTGCAGATGACTGATTTCCATATCTTCACTCATTCACACGTAAATTTAAAACTTCCTCTTTTTTGCATGTTGTCACTTGTCAGATTCCTTTCAAACATAATCATTATATATATTATACATCACTCCTATACTTATACACAAAAAAAAAAACCCTTCAAGCTAAAGCTGAAGGGAAAATGGCGCTCTACAGAAGCTTGATCGCAAGTCTTCTTCTAGTTTCTTGCCTTGTACTGGTGTCGGATGCAGCCAAAAAGGTATATTTCTTATCACATATACTAGTGTATAGACTTTATAATATTGTTAACTTATGTTTTTATCCATTTTTATGAGTTAGTCGTACGTAGTTTATATGGGATCTCATTCTCACGGCTCGAATCCCGCCATCAATGATCTTCAACGAGCTACTGAGTCGCACCATAGCCTTCTTGCTTCTTATATTGGAAGGTACGTAAACTTGAGTTTGATTTTCACGTATTGTGATTAATTAATTGTTTTTATTTTTGAAATTTAAATTTGAGTTTAATTTTCATGCAGTGATGAGAAAGCCAATGATGCGATTTTCTACTCGTACAAAATATACATAAACGGGTTTGCTGCTATGCTTGATGAAGATCAAGCAACTGAGATCGCGAGTAATTAATCAGCAAAATCTGGGTTTTATATTAAGCTATTGTTTTTTATGCAATCTTTGAGTCGGGTTTTGTAAATGCAGATGACCCGAACGTGGTATCGGTGTTCTTGAACAAACCTATAAAATTGCACACGACCAGGTCATGGGATTTCTTGCTGCTGGAAGGGAATGGCAGTCTTATCAACTCCGGTTCACTGTGGAATAAATCCAGATATGGAGAAGATATTATCATCGCAAATCTTGATACTGGTATGTTTATGTAATAAAAAGAAATTTTAAATTCAATTCGACATATGGTTTGTTTGTCTAAACCAAATATTGCTGAGTTTTAAGTCGGACGGTTCAGCTCAAATAGTTGGAAAACATGCATTTAGGTCCGTTTAAAATCGATAAGTATTATTTTTAGAAACAGAATATTACCGAATCAATCAACTTTTTATATATATATTACACGTGAAAATATGATCATTTCTTTCTCTTTAATCAATTTTATTTTACCCTCGATACTTAAAGGTGCTTGGCCCGAATCGAAGAGCTTTGACGACATGGCTATGGTCCTATTCCCGCAAGGTGGAAAGGAGGATGCGATGGAGGCCCAGACTTCAAGTGCAACAGGTGATAATCGGAATTGTCTTTACCTCATTTATATTTAATTTATACCGAGGGTTAATTTTAGAAAAGTAAAAATAGAATTGAGAAGAAATAATTGTAAAGTCAATAAAAATAGATTTAAATAATACTTTTTAATTAATTTTAAAATTTATAAATTTGGTTCCACGCTTGCATGATGGTAAAACAAAAATAAATAAATATTTTTCAAATATATTGTGTATAGGATGGTTAACTAAAGAAAACATAGAAATGTATTTTTATGATACAAAATAAATATTGTAAAATTTTAAGTGGTGAAATTAATTTTGGGAACGCCATGGATTGTTGCTATATATCTACTTAATTTTATAATATAAATTTCTCAGAAATTATTAAATGTAATTAGTGTGAACATTCCAAAAATATTATATCGAAATATCGTTTTTGTAACATGTAAATTCAAATATTAAATTAAAACGCCAAAAATCCGTGCATCTCTTTTTATGATAAGTAACGTAACATATAACATATTGGTGCATATTAATGTTGTATCAAAAAATGTGGAATACCGAATAATCCTTTTCTTGTATTCATTGCAGGAAGCTGATCGGAGCCAAGTACTTCAACAAGGGATTAATTGCTTCCGGCGGTAACGGCACCTTGGCAACAAGCGCCCGAGATGACGAGGGCCACGGCTCCCACACCCTCTCCACCGCCGGAGGAAACTTTGTTGGGGGAGTGAGTGTCGAGGGGCTCGGTTATGGGACAGCCAAGGGTGGGGCGCCCCGAGCCAGGATGGTTTCCTACAAGGTCTGCTGGCCAACAGACGGTGGCGGCTGCTATCCTTCCGACATCCTCGCAGCCTTCGATCAGGCAATCCATGATGGTGTCGACGTTGTCTCGGCTTCTGTTGGTGGCCCACCTGACGAGTACTTCAACGAAGATGTTGCCATCGGAGGCTTCCATGCCACCATGAACGGGATCGTCGTTGTTGCCTCTGCTGGAAACTCGGGCCCTGGCCCACAGACAGTGCCAACGTTGCCCCTTGGATCATTACCGTTGGTGCTAGTACCGTTGATCGTCAGTTTCGGTCTTCTGTTGTTTTACCAAACGGTGAAAGCTACAAGGTTAGCTAACTATATCTTATAATCATGAAAAATCAATTTATATTTCTTTTTATGTATAGACATTTACATCATTTTATATTTCTTTTGGATGTGAAATGTAGGGAGCAACTGCTTCATCTGGTTTGAAAGGAGAACCGAGGTTCTATCCGCTGATCACCGGGGTACAAGGAAAGAAAGAAAACTCTTCGGCTGAGGAAGCGTATGTATTGGATTCATTAGATGTATATGTTAAGTTGGCAAAAATGTTTTCAAAGTTGAAAATGGGAAAATTTGATGATTTTATACAGGAGCTTTTGCATTAAAGGGAGCCTAGATTCAAACAAGGTGAAAGGGAAGATAGTGGCTTGTCTTAGAGGCTCAAACTCAAGGGTTGAGAAGGGTTTGGCGGTATTGAAGGTCGGAGCCAAGGGCATGATCCTCTGCAACGACAAGGAGGGCGGTAACGAGCTCTTAGCCGATCCCCATATCCTACCAGCCACTCATGTTAGCTACATAGATGGCCTCAAAATCCTTGCCTACATCAACTCCACCAAGTAAATTAACCCTAACCCGATATTAGGGTCTTGAAATGTTAGTAGTACTAATTCTGATGACTTTTGATTTAGGAATCCTGAGGCTTACCTTTCAGTCCCAAAAGACTTCGTGAACACAAAGCCAGCTCCTTTCATGGCTTCCTTCTCTTCTAGAGGCCCCAATGCCATTACAGCCGAGATTCTCAAGGTCTAATAAATTAATTAGTCTATTCAATCATTTTAAGTTTCTTATATATATATATATATACTCATGAAATTTATGTATGAATTCTCAGCCGGATATCACAGCTCCAGGAGTCGACATCGTAGCTGCTTACAGTGGAGCAACTAGTCCAACAAAGGAACCCGAGGACAAGCGTAGGTTTTCATACATATCCATGTCGGGTACTTCCATGTCTTGCCCTCATGTCTCGGGTCTGGTCGGTTCTCTCAAGGCCGTTTATCCTCACTGGAGCCCCACTGCGATTCGATCCGCCATTATGACCACCGGTAAATTTTGTTAATCCTAAATCATTAGTTATGGTATGATCATATGTTAACATGCATGTATTTATGCAGCACGAAGCAGAGACAACAAGTTGAACCCAATAGTGGACAGTAACTTCAAGAAAGCCAACCCGTTTAGCTACGGGTCGGGTCACATCCGACCCAACAAAGCCGTGGATCCAGGTTTGGTCTACGAAACCACCACAGCCGACTACTTGTACTTCCTATGCGCCATCGGCTATGGCGAGAAGACTATCAAGCCGTTCTTAGGAGGAACAAGAAGCCATTTCAAGTGCTCGCCTAACTCTACCCTCAGCTCATTCAACTACCCATCCATTTCGGTTCCCCAAATTCGAGCAGGAGAAACGATGACTCTCACAAGAAGGGTGACCAACGTTGGATCTCCGGGGACTTATCAGGCTTCTGTGAAGAACCCTAATGGAGTTAAGGTTTCGGTTATTCCAAATTCGTTGACTTTCAAGAAAATTGGTGAAGAGAAGAGTTTTAAGGTGACGATCAAGGCTGAATTTTGCAGTGGAGATTATGTATTTGGAGGGTTAAAATGGTCGGATGGGAGTCACTATGTTCGTAGCCCTATAGTTGTTAATACTGGAAAGGGTTCTTGTGGTAAAGCGTAATTAAGTTCTAGCTGCTGATTACATAATCCCCTCAAGGCTAGCTTGCTTGTTATCAATTTATTTCAGAATTAGTATTTAAATATGAATCAGACGTCTGAAGGTTTTGTATGCTGATTATCTGTTTCTTTCTTTCTTTCTTTAAAGATAAAATCATATTGCAGAAAAGAGAAGCAACAGTGCTGAGAGGGAAAAGAGCCAAATGCAAGGCTTGCTGTCTTAATTGTTTAGTTAACACTAGTTTCTAACTACTTCTGCAATCAAACCTTTGCTCAATCCGCTCAATTCGGTTGTGGTGACTCAGCAGCGCGAAATATGGTGACATTGTAGTGATGTGGCTTTTGAGAGATGAGCTCAAATACACAAGCATCCCCATCTTGCAGTTCATTGTCTAGCACAAAGTCCTTCCAACCCGATGAGAGTCTAAACACTGAACCATGAACAGAGCACGTAACAACCCATGTTTTCTCAGCAATTCCTTTGAGAAATACTTCTTTTTCATGGTGATCCGAAAGGTATTTTAGTCCATGATCAGCTGGTACTCGCTGCGGAAACAATTCTTAATTACATACAAAATCCATACATAAGACTTAAGTGAAATGCAGGGAATAGAAATCATACCAGTGTAAACAAGTAATACAGGGATTGAAGATTGAATTTGATAACAACAGTGAAAGATGGATTGTTGCATTGCAATGATTTAGCTCTTTCAAGGGCTGTTGAGTCAGAAATTTCAACCTTTCCAGTATGTATTGGGATAGGAGTCTCAGGTATTTGAACAGCCACATTTTTCTCAAATTCATCCTCAGAAGCTCGGAATATGATGACATTGAGTTTCAGTACCGCACAGTCAGTAAGCTGAAACTTGCAACTATCCCCATCTTGCAGATGGTATTCTTGAATAAATTCTCTCCATCCTACAGTAATTAAAACTTTGCCTAATCTAGATCTATAATACCTCAAAGACCAAGATCTTCCATCTGGTCCATTAAGGCATACACTATCATCATCCCTTCCACAGAAAAAGCTACTTCCAGCCTTTGGGATATACTGCAGAAAAATACAAATTATGCAGTTTACAATCGATCAGGGAAACATCAAGTTCTTCAATTTAATGTAAATTAGGCATACCAGGTAAGCACGATAACTGGGTCGCATGTTAACTGTAAAATAAGGATTTGGACTTTGAATGTCTCTTGCTTCATTGCCTTTAAAACAAGAAATGTAGACAATTCAGTGTCTAGCTAGTATGATGCAGCATTATACATGGATTTTTAACAAAATTTCACTTACTAGACATTTTTGCGTTATTTGGTGGTAATGTATCTAGAATCTCAACTGAAAAAGTATCATCACTATCTTCCAAATGCAATATAGTCTTATCATATACTGAGACATGGAATACGAAATCATCTTCTTCATATCTGAGCACCAAGGTATACCCACTTCTAATTGAGCATTCCTCAACAAATTCTTGCCAACCTTTGCTTAGCCAAACTTGGCTATGACGCCCACGGCTCCTTTTTAGCTTCACTTTCCACATTTTACCAGTTGATATTGCCACGTGCAAATTGTTGTTGGTGGGCAAGCGGCTTCTATGTTCCTTGAGAAAATGTTGGGGAATTTCCTGTTGAAAATGTGCAGAACAAGCTGAGAAGATTAACAAAGGAATACTCATGCGGCTAATCAAAGTTTCAGCTTCTAATCCCAACATAGTCACATAGGCAGTGATAAATAGAGACTGATGAGGAGGTGAAAGAAAAAACTTACAAGAACTCCATCTTGAAGGATGTGAGAAGAAATGATCTGGGTAAACCGTGGCTCGGTTGTGGATTTTGAACAACTTCCTCCTTTCTTTTCCATCTAAATATTTCAAGCCCCCCTTAAAAACAAGATAGAAACTAAAACTACAAACCTAATCCAACTAATAAATTACGAACAAAGTGCAAAGATCAAATCTTTCGAGCAAAAGCAAGGAAGATAAAACCCCATCTCAAAAATGGTGGGCAATGGGGTTAAAATAAGTAGAAAAATGGAGAAACCTTACCAGTCTGAACGGCTCCTGGTTGTGATTTTGAATATTGAAATGTTGATCCTTGTGATTTTCGAGCAGAGGAGGATAAATTAATTATTTCTCAATTGAGGCTTTGCAATGCATGAAAGATGACTAAACCTGGGTATTTGCTTTAGTCTACTCCACTGCTGTAGCAGACCCTTTTTTAGGATTCATGAAAAAGACTCCCCATATGTTGGGTGCCCACCTGGCTCTCGCCTAATCTCCTTTTTTCATATTCAAATTATTAGGTGGGTGTTTGTTGGAATTTTTTTTATAAAGTGGCATGTAGAACAATTTTTGGGCACTTTTTTGTGGGTTTCGACCATAATTAATGTCGGAAAACAAAACGTTAATTTCGTATTTTCGTATACTATAACTTGCATTAAATGGTATCCATAGACATAATTATCCAATGTGTACTGTAATAACCGAAAAATTCTGAAATTTAATATAATTATGTCAATTAAAATTTTAATAATTATTCCGAGATCCGAGTCGAGATTTCAAAATAATAACCGATTTAAACCAAATCGAGCCTTTATTTATTTTTGTCTCCTTGAACCGGGCCTGTCTAGTTTATAAACCGTGAAACCAAACAACCTTAGAAGAGACTGCAATGGCCCATTTGGCCTCCAAATCTCTTAGCGGCCTACCAGTACTCCCTAATGATCCAGTTGGCCATCATCAGCTTCTTTCTCACGGCCCAAGTGCCAACTAAACCTCCTTCCCTGCCCACGACCTTCGCCCTCCTCCTGTTGTTCAGAAACCATGGATAACGGACGGTACATGTACTTTAATCGGATGTTATACCTCCATTAAGACCGGTATTCAATGGCGAGGACCGACGTTATTCATAAGACCCCGAAGCTAACAGTGCCGGCCTCATTTCCGCTTCTCCCCGCGTCCTCTATTTCCCTCTGTCCAGCCGCCTCTGCTCCGCTTCCCTCCCTTGTTTTCCGCTCGGGCTCTTTCTCGACAACCTGCAGTGACCTCTCCCCTGCCCGGGATGCCTCTGCTCCGCCTCCCATAATCTCCTCGGCCACCTCCGTCTCTGCGTTCACCTTCTCTATCCTCCCTGATGAACTCCGGCAGCCAGAAACCGTCGCCTTCCCTGATCCCGACCGCCATCCTCGTCTCTGATCCGAGAAACCACCCTTGTCGGCTCACACTATGCCACATCTAGTGAACCCCGGCGAGTTCTGACGCCTCACCCTCCCTGCTTTTGCTCTGGATCGGGGAACGTAGAGAAGAAGAAGAGGGAACAAAGTTGCAAGGTACGGAATCAACCCGGTAACCACTCCCACGAAGGATTTCACCAGCCGTCCCACACCTGTTTGATTCCACTGAGATTTGAACAGATGACTATGAGCTGTTTCACTCGTTAAGTTGTGTGTTGTCACGATTCGAACCGTCGACCTACGGGTAAGCTCCCTTGGGCTGAGATTAACGGATTTGTGCTGCCTAAGAATCGAACTAGAGACTTATGCTCATAAAAAAATCTGTAACGTTTTGCTACTTGTAGGAATTGAACCTCATACCTGTTGAACCGGAGCTATAGCCATCCAACGCCAGCCGGTGCCGCCCGTGCCTCTAAACCGAACAAGTAAACCCGGTTGACCAGAACTGAATTATTTTCGTTAAAATTAAATTCCAGTAATATTGAATCATGAGTATAATTACTTAATTAAATAAATAAAGTGCAGGATAATATATTCTTAATTAGTAAATAATAATGTTGAATAGTTCGATAATGCAGATTTTAATTAGGAAATCGGAAAATGGGACTTAGCATGACCGGAATGGTTGAAGTTGGAACTAATCTTGAGAAATGTTATGTTAGTATAGAATTGGACGTGGAATTTTAGAAAGGAATTTCAAATAGTTAAAACGATGGATAATGACATGTAGAATACGAGAATTCCGAGTTGGTGAGTTTTAATTGGGTTTGGGGACCGCTAAGCGAATTGAAGACGTTAAGAATATTTATGTACTTCCGAGAGCACGGGTATTTAAGGAAAAATATGTTTTGATAAAAGAACTCGAAATGGATACCTAGGTCAACGATTCTAAATGTTAAAAGAAGGCAGGGTATCGATGCTAGATATCATACCTTGATTAATTAAAATGATGAGTCGAGTATGATGAGTTGAGATGGTTCTAAGGTGATGAATTGTTGATCAGGATAATCGGATCTCTGACTGGCGACATTGCGAGACTCGGAGACTAGTAATGATAAGGTGAGTTCGTGGGACTCACTTAGCTACGTTTTAATACCGAGTGTGCACTAGAGTAGTGTGTGTTATTATTGTGAAATAAATGAATGAACTAGATCACAGTATTTATAATTTTAAGAGAGGCACAAGTGTATGATAACGTGCCGTAACCGTCGGTCCGGGCCGATGGTGCCGGAGGATTGCCTCGCGACCAGTCCAGTAGTGTATACGGGGGAGATGCATCAAAACCAGTCCTACTGGTAAACGGGGACGGAGGCAAGAGTCGGGAGACTCTTGTGTTACAAGCAAAAGTTGGAAAATAGAATGACTCATTCACGTAATGAAAGATAATAAACTGGGACATTGTGTGTTGCATGTTGATTGATTTACAGTATTTCCTTATGCGTGTGTGTGCTTTAGTGACCTTAGTATTAGAATTGTAGCTAACGGTTTTACCGTGTTGTTAGGTATTTCCAGGATAGATCTCTACCGAGAAATCGGGAGTGGAGTGGCCAGCCGGGTTTCCGTACTAGGAGTTTGGGTGTAGGTTGTATTTTATGTTTTATTTATTTTATTATAGTAGAGATGGTATAGTATACATTTGGCTGATGTACGAGTCTGGAGTATGTTAAGATTTAGTTATGCATTTGTGAAAGTATTTGTATTTCAATATTTGCGCCTTGTTGCAAGATCCGACGTTATTGACGTCAACCTAAGGCCGGGACCCACTGTGAGGTCCTAGCCAGTAACGCTTCGAGTTCCCAAAATTCGGGGTGTTACATGTACTATGTACATATTGAATGATGTTAATGGAGAAAATGTTATCCTTTATGAAAGGTGGGGAGACTAATCATGGTATAACATATTATTTATATATATATATATATATATATATATATATATATATATATATATATATATATATATATATATATATATTGGGTTGGGTTCAAGTGAAAAGGATATATAGGTAGTTTGTTTTTACCTTTTTTCAAGTTGTTTGTAATTGTAACAATAGTTCATATTATTTGTTCAAATAGTTAATATTTTTGTTGAATTTAGTTCATTAAATACCCTTGGCTCATTCAATTACCCATCCATTTCGGTCCCCCGAATTCGAGCAGGAGAAACAGTGACTCTCACAAGAAAGGTGACCAACGTTGGACATCCGGGGACTTATCAGGCTTCTGTGAAGAACCCTAATGGAGTTAAGGTTTCGGTCATTCCGAATTCGTTGATGTTTAAGAAAATTGGTGAAGAGAAGAGTTTTAAGGTGACAATTAAGGCTGAGATTTGCAGTGGAGATTAGGTATTGGGAGGGTTGAAGTGGTCGGATGGGTGTCACTATGTTCGTAGCTCTATTGCTGGTAATATTGGAAAAGGTTCTTGTGTTAAAGCGTAATTAAGTTCTAGGTGCTTATTACATAATCCCCTCAAGGCTAGCTTTCTTGTTATTAATTTATAAGGAAATTCCGGATGGTACTCCTGTGGTTTGGGGTATTCCGAATATTGCCCAATAATTTTTTAGAGCTCGAACGGTACCCTTAAGTTTTTCACTTTTCCGGATTTTGCTCATATTCACTCAACAATCCAAACACTCCATATGTTTCAATTTTTTTTAAAAAAAGTTTAAGAAAAAAGAAAAGAATGTAAACCTAAATAGAATTAATCCAATTTTGTAGCCATTGCTCGTATGTCTTCGCTCTTTGCTCGTCTTCGTTCGTCCCCCACGAGAAATCGGAAGACCATGTATTCTGGTTCACAATAAGAAAGATTGTAGTAGCTATAGGGAATTTGAGTCGGGAAATTCCGGATGGTGCCCCTGTGGTTTGGGGTTTTTCGGATTTTGTCTAGAGGTTTATTTTAGTTTGGATGGTACCCTTGTGTTTTCATATTTTCCGGAAAATGCCCAACTCCATTTAAATTGTAAAGGTATGTCAACTTAAAATAATTTTTCCTCTATAATTTAAATGGATTTGGACACTTTTCGAAAAATATGAAAACACAAGGGTATCAACCGAACTAAAAAAAACCTTTGGGCAAAATCCGGAAAACCTCAAACCACAAGGGTACCATCCGGAGTTTTCCATCTGAGTCTCTGTAGATATGAGAGAATTAACTTTAGCAAATATAGTGTCAACAACTAAGTATGTCTGCCTCTGAGTGTGTGGGATCGGGAAGTAAAATCCATGGCAAGAATTCACAAAGATGATAAAAATAACAGATGCACATCATAGTCACGGCATAGAAGATGACACTGAACGTACCCACGAAGAGGACACGTATCTTCAAATATGGGAGGCTTCTTTTGCTCTAAAAGTAAATTCTGGTATTCTTATGAGCATCAATCCACACAACAAGCACTCAACAATGTCAAATTGGTAGTGAAATGCCTTAAATTTAGAACTACAAAACCTGAAAATTTTTCACAAGTCAACTTGACCAGATTAGAATTAGATACATTGGACTAATAATTACCTGACTTTACCCACCTTGCAAATGACTTGAATCTAAAACTACTTAAACGTGGTCTTCAAACTCTATAGGTAAACCCAAATTCAGCGAACATAGACCAGACAGGTAGCAATGGTAGCATATATCCTTCAACTCAATCAATTAAACAAATAAAGATGAAAAAATATAAATTGAAGACATTAGAAAGAAAAATGAAGAAGGCAAATGTTATAATAAGACAATAAATCTAGGTATACTGATACAATGGGCCAGGGGAAACATATTTTGGGCCCATGAGTTAATGGGCCCGGGGCGACAGGGGGTGCGGGGGGCGGAGCTCCCCGCAGAGGATTCTATCTATTTATAGAATTCTATCTATTTATAAGGAATTCTATCTATTTGTAGGACTCTATCTATTTATAGGACTCTATCTATTTATAGAGGATTCTATCTATTTATGGTTATAAATAGATAGGTGTAGGGTTGTATTCATTATCCACCAAAGTATATTGAAAACCGTAGCTACAAGGTTTGTGCAGCAAAACCACAAAACGTCTTGTCTTCTTCTCTCTCAATTTCTGAAGTAACTCGTTGAAAGATCACAATAACTGGTATCATAAGCAAGGTTGTCGATAAGTTCCGTTGCAAAATTTGAGATTCCGCGATTCAACGGAATTGGCAACTTCGGTCTTTGGCAGCGACGAGTTAAGGATCTGCTAACGCAGCAGGGGATGTTAAAGACGAAGAAGACGAGCTTCTGCAGCGTGACCGCGGGGGTGGATCAACAGAGTTGCCGGTGCGGATCCAGGAAACCGCAGGGGCGGCTTAGGCCACCGCAGGGGCGGAGCCAGGAGGCGCCAGGAACCGCAGGGGAGGCACCAGGAGGCGCCAAGAACCGCAGGAACGGTACCAGGAAGCGCTAGGAACCGCAAGGGTGGCACCATGAGGCACCAGGAGCCGCAGGGGCGGCGCCAGGATGCACACGGAGGCGCCAGGAACCGCAGGGGCGGCACCAGGAGGCGCCAGGCGGCGCAGGGGCGGGGCCAGGAGGCACACAGAGGCGCTAGGAACCGCAGGGGCGGCACCAAGAGGCGCCAGGAACCGCAGGGGCGGCGCCAGGAGGCCGCGGGGGCGGTGACAAATCCGCAGGGGCGCCAGCTTGATTCCACGGTTGCGTTTTCTTCAACAATGCCTTGCAGGTTAGGGACGCCGCCGAGTGAGGTGGAGGAATGGACAGCCGGGGTCTCCGTACATTATAGGACGGGGACGTTTTTGGGGTCATGTCTTTGTGTTGGATGAGTGAGAAAACCTCCTGTTAAGAGAAACAAGGAGGATCTAGCGACAAGATTCTGGAGTTGTATATGTGTTTCCGAATTTTGTATTAGATTGTGTTCTCTAGGTGGAGATTGTTATATTAAGACAATAAATCTAGGTATACTGATACAATGGGTCAGGGGAAACATATTTTGGGCCCATGAGTTAATGGGCCCGGGGCGACAGGGGGTGCGGGGGACGGAGCTCCCCGCGGAGGAGTCTATCTATTTATAGAATCCTATCTATTTATAAGGAATTCTATCTATTTGTAGGATTCTATCTATTTATAGGACTCTATCTATTTATAAAGGATTCTATCTATTTATGGTTATAAATAGATAGGTGTAGGGTTGTATTCGTTATCCACCAAAGTATATTGAAAACCCTAGCTGCAAGGTTTGTGCAGCAAAACCCCAAAACGTCTTGTCTTCTTCTCTCTCAATTTCTGAAGTAACTCGTTGAAAGATCACAACAGGAAACAACATAAGGACATCATTCTCCCAAACTAAAAAAGTAGTTGTATATGAACACGAACTCCATTTTGTATTTCGAGACAAATCACAAAAAAGAAAAAAAAAGAAAGAAAAAACTATTAGTTAATAGGTAGTGCTAATTTTGTATTTGCAATCCTAAACCGCTTCATTCTTTGTTGAGACAAATCCATGGAACTAAAGTGATTTGCTGATTCCCTGAACATTATTGTTTATATCGGTCTTCAAGTTGGATATATTTTCCTTTTCCATGGGGTTATCCTCCCCGTTCGTTGAGATTTCAACATTATCATCTGGGTTGGTCATGTAACCTCTACGAATGTGAATAGAGCTCTCTTATTTCCGTGTTTCATTGCTTAGAGTCATGGAAGTTCCACTGTTTTCCACTGCCAAGGTAATAACTGTTAATTGTTTGTCACCTTCCAATGGTTCTTTTCCATGACTAATACCGAGTTTGAGGACAGAATTGAATATATCTTCTTTAATCTCCTTTGTGATGGAGGGAGGAGTGAATGAGTGAAGAAGGGGATGAGCGATGCAGAGACGGAGAAGAGCCAAGAGGAGGCTATCAAGACGAGCAAAGAGGGAAAAGTGACGATCACGCAAAATCAGATTAATTGTATATAGGTTCATTTTCTTTTTTTCTTTTTTGTAAATATTTTTTTAATTGATCATGTACCATTGGAAGGATGCAAAAAAGGTTCTCATGTACTTGCAAGGCACCGAAGAACATATGCTTACATATAGGAGATCCGATCATCTAGAGGTCATTGTATATTCAAATTCAGATTTTACTAGATGCGTGGATGGTAGAAAATCTTTGTTCGGATATGTGTTCTTCTTAGTGGAGGAGTTGTTTCTTGGAGGTGTGAGAAGCAGGCTATAGTTCCTACTTCTACTATGGAATCTGAGTTTGTGGCATACTTTGAGGTCACTAACCATCATTGTGGGTGCGGAATTTTTATCGTGGGGCTTGATATTGTTAACAATATAGCTAGGCCGTTGTCAATTTATTGTGATAGCTCCACAGTTGTGTTCTTTTCGAAGAACGACAAGTACTCTAAGGGTGATAAGCGCACGGAATTGAAGTTTTTGTCAGTTAAATATGAAGTGAAAAAACATAGGGTGTTTTTTGAGCATATTAGAATGGACATGATGGTTGCGGATCCGTTAATTAAGGGTTTACCACCTAAGACATTCAATGGACATGTAGAACGTATGAGTGTCATAGATAAGACCTTGCTATTATAATTATATTTCGCTCATCAAATTATAACACTTTGAATTCACTTATTGATATGTTTATGTTTTACAATACTTGTCATCATTATCATATTTGTATACAATTATTGTTTCGGTTGACATGTTATTTTGAGACTTATTATACATCTTAAATTAAAGTAATATTGAGTTTGGATTGATTTGTGATACTTGGAAGGAATCATGTCGCTCAATGACATGTGATCGCCATGATTCAATCAGTTTCGAAATATAGTTTGTAATTTTAATATAAAGTCGAAACTGTAATGAATCGGTATCAATTAAAGACATTAAAATTACGAGATTAATTATAATTTCTCATTCCTTCCTTGTCTAATAAATAACATATACCTTCTTCTCATTAAATAAACTAATTGTATTTGAAAAGTAACGGTTACTAATATAAAAAGTGGAAGTTTCATTCGTTTAGATTATGCAACATAGAAGAAATTAAAAGTATTGCGCACAAATGAAAAGCAAGGCTATTGTGCATGCACTTTAAGAAAGTAATTAATGAGAAGAGGTTTAATTAAGGCTAATCTCATTCATTAGAGATTAATTAAAGTGAAGGATCAAGGAAGGAGTAGATACACGCTTACGTCTACCATTCATTTCACAATGAAGACTGGTATACGTGGATAAAGGTTAGTCTTCAATCATGTATGTATGATTTCGGTTGATTCGTGTTTAAATTTAGACTATTAAAGTGTTTGACTTCGAAATGAAATGGTAAATAATCTAACATCCACAAGTAGGGTTTTATACTTGAAGTACCTCACCAACTTTGAGTGTTCTTTTATTATATATGTTCTCCCAAAATCGATGTGTTTGCTTTTTCATCATAATTTAAAGCAACCGAAAAAACCTCTAAGTCTAAATCTTTCAACGAAACACTATAGCCATACAATCCTCACTTGTTGCATTAGGCATGCTTTGATACTCAAACACGACATATGACTTGGATAAAATTTAGTTTGCCACTCAAATACAATATTTACTCAATGATCGAGTTGCAAGCTCCATAATCTACATTGCTGTAACCAATCATCCGTGTGTGACAGCAGAATAATGCAGTACCCAAGTTTAGTGTGCCCATATCTAACCACATGCATAGCTGCTTGCTAGTGTGGTTCCCTTGGAGAGCTCAAAAACTGACTTAATTAAGTGTTGCATTGCATATGAAATATCAGGTCTTGTGATATTCAAATATATCAATATGCCTACTAACCTTCTCAACACTTGAAGTTCCTTCAAAATCGAACTCCATTCTTCTTCACAAACATAGTATACTCTTTCTTAGACTACACATATCCCATGTTAACTAAGAAATTTGTGAGTTCAATGTTCTATTTCATTGAGTACTCTCTGTATATACAAATTTATATATATTTATGTAATTTTAAGGGGTTGCTATTCCTTCTCGATATATACAATTTGATATTATGACCAATTAATTATCAAAAACCAATTCACATTTTCCCACCATTTTGATCAAATATTCGCCTCCTCTACTTTTTACCAATATTTAATCCAAGTACCCAATTTCCTATTTATTTCAGTTTTACTCTTGATTAATTTATACTTAATCATATGCTTGTTAAATGTGGCAAATTTGTATATATAAATAGTGTTTTTAAAACATCATTATATCAAAGAAAATTACTCAAAATTTATATAATAAATCAATCCTTCTAAAATTTGAACTTTTAAACCTTTTTTTTTTTTTAAAGTTGATTGTATCAAAATATACAGTTGAGAAATAGTCTGAGAAACAATCTATAATTTCTCGGATGTCTGGATTATATTTAAGATTTGAATACTTTTTTAGACGTAAAAAAAATCTAGATTATATATTAAATAGAAAAACTAGTAAACCAGTTAAGATTTTGTTGGTTGTAGGATGATTTTGTAACTTTTTGTTAAATGGTATATAAAACCTCAGTAGCTCTCTAGGTTAGATCTTATCATCGTTCTTCTTTCTAAGGAAGAAAATGGAGTTAGCAATCAGAATCGTTCTCTCTTTTACGCTATTTACCTTTCTTTTACATGCAACTCATGTTTTTGCAGCAAAAAAGGTATGAACTGTTCTTCTATTCTATATTCAAACGATTAGTATTTCAACATTTTACTTATAATGGATATTTACGTTTTTGTATAGTCATACATCGTGTACATGGGATCACATTCCCATGGCGGTGACGGCGTCGAAGAGGATTTCGAACGAGCCACCGCCTTCCATCACAACTTCCTTGCTTCTTTCCTCGGAAGGTATTTGATTGGATCATCTTCTTTCGCGTTCGAAATGAATTTTACCGAATGTCATTGATATTTTGTTTCTATCTAGCCATGAAAAGGCGAAGGAGGCGATTTTCTACTCGTATAATCGACACATCAATGGGTTTGCTGCGAATCTTGACGAAAACCAAGTCTCCGAGATTGAGAGTAACTAAGACGAAAATCTACTATGCACTATGTTCATGTTTTTTCAAAAATATTAGTTAATTAAGTAATATTAATTGTGAATTGTAGAGCATCCAGATGTGGTGTCTGTGTTCTTGAATCAAGCCAAACAGTTGCACACGTCACATTCATGGGAGTTTATGATGATGGAGCGGAACGGCGTCGTTGGCTCGAGTTCGATCTGGCCTCACGCCAATTACGGCGAAGATGTTATTATTGCTCATTTTGATACTGGTATGTTCAAATCCCCTTTACAGATACGGCGAAGATATTATCATCAGATTGAGTTTCACTTGATCACCGGAATTTCTTAACGAAGGTGTCTGGCCGGAATCGGAGAGTTTCAAGGATGAAAACTACGGCCCTATTCCCTCTAAGTGGAATGGCAGCTGTACGGGCTCGGGGATCTCTTGCAATAGGTAGCATTCCGCATTCAAAACACGGTTGATTTGGAACCCTAAATCTTCTGTTACGTAAATGTATAAACTTTTTGTGTGACAGGAAACTCATCGGAGCTAAGTACTTCATAAAAGGGCTACTATCAACCGGCGCAAAAGTAAACTCTTCCGAAATGACAGTACGAGATTTCGACGGACATGGGACCCACACACTCTCGACCGCCGGTGGAAACTTCGTGTCCGACGACCTTATTGGGCTCGGAAAAGGAATCGTGAAAGGCGGGTCACCGAGGGCGAGAGTTGCTAGCTACAAGGTGTGCTGGGAAGCCGGCTGCTTCGACGCCGACATGCTTGCGGCATTCGATCAAGCCATTCACGACGGTGTAGACGTCGTCTCTGCTTCAGTCGGTGCGTGGCGATGGGGTTACTCAACTGACCCTATCGCTATCGGAGCATTCCATGCGTCTCAGAAGGGGATTGTTGTCTCCGCCTCTGCCGGAAATGAAGGGCCGTATACTTCTTCTGTGACGAACGGTGCTCCTTGGATTATTACCGTCGCGGCCAGCACTACTGATCGTGACTTTGAGAATCACGTCGAGCTACGCGATGGCCAGCGCCTTAAGGTATAGTTTTTTACTCATTTTCATGCAATATATATATATATATAGACATATATATAGACATAGACATAGACATAGACATAGACATAGACATAGACATAGACATAGACATAGACATGGATACCAAACAGGCCCTAAGGAACATTTATAATCTTTTCAGGGAAAGAGTATTTCAAGGGGTTTGGCTAGACATACATTGTATCATCTTATAACTGGAGCAGAAGCAGCAGCCTCTCACGCTGACCCTAAAGACAGGTAAAATAAAATTGGTAAAATAGATTATGTCTAGGTAAAGATTCATGTGAATTTTTACTGTTATGCAGTATGGTGTGCAAAAGTGGCTCATTGGATCCAAGAAAGGTGAAGGGAAAGATTGTGGTGTGCGAACGAGGTGTGATCGGGAGGCTCGAGAAGGGCTATGTACTATCATCGCTTGGAGCTGCAGGGATGATTCTTTACAATGACAAGGTTTCTGATAAGAAGCTAGAACTTGACCAACACCTCCTTCCTGCCACTCATATCAGCTACAAAGATGGGCTCAGTCTCCTTGCGTATATGAAATCAACAAAGTATGGAAAAATGATTTAGATTGAACAATGATTTATAAGTATTATAGCATTTGCTTACATATGCTATATTCAGGTATCCATTGGGTTACATCACTACCCCGAAGCCAGTGTTTAATCAGAAGCATTCGCCGAATGTTGCAGATTTCTCATCAAGGGGGCCAAGTTATGTGTCTCCTGAAATTCTCAAGGTTGTTTTTCTTTTCTGTGATCTTAATCTATTGTTAGCTGTTACCAAGTGTAACGGTTTCGTGTGGTTAGCCTGATATTACAGCGCCGGGAGTCAACATTATTGCTGCTTGGAGCGAAGCAAGGGCTCCATCACATTTGCATTTTGACAACCGTAAGGCCAAGTTTGCTGTAGCGTCGGGTACATCCATGTCTGCCCCTCATGTTGCTGGTGTTGCTGGACTTCTTAAAACACTTCACCATGATTGGAGCCCTGCTGCCATCAAATCTGCTATAATGACCACAGGTAATATATATATATATATATATATATATATAGCTTTTTACTAAAGTAGACTATGTTGATGCTGATGTGTTGTGTCAATTCGACAGCACGGACAAGAGACAACGCAATGGGCCGAATGATTGATGCAAGCAACTGCAAGAAAGCAACACCATTCATGTATGGTTCGGGACACATAAGACCAAACTCAGCAATGGATCCAGGGTTGGTTTACGACTTGGCTCCAACAGACTACATAGACTATTTGTGTGCCCTAGGTTACAACGAGACCACTTTGAAGCCTTTCATTAGGAATAGCGACTACCAGTGTGACGACACAAAGAGCATATATGACTTCAATTATCCATCCATAGCACTTCCGATGCTGAGAGTTGCAGATGATTTTACTGTGACAAGAACACTGAAGAATGTAGGGTCAGTAAGCAGTTATTCAGCAGAAATTAAAGTACCAAAAGGCGTTAGAATGACGGTTGATCCTACGGTGCTGATTTTTGAGCATCCAGGGCAAGAGATCAGTTACAAATTGAAAGTTACAGCTGATTTTCCTACCAAAGGGTATGTTTTTGGCGGGGTGACGTGGTCAGATGGAAAGCATTATGTTAGGAGTCCTGTTGCAATCAAAGCCCAGGATGAAATACCCTATAACTAATCTACTCAGCTATGCAGGATTTTGTTTAGGGTATTTATATTAGGGTTCTGCTGCTACTGTTTTGTTGATGTAGAAACAGTTTTTTTTTATGGATTAGTCCTTGCACAATGTTTCGTTTTGCAGATTTCAATAAGTTTGCTTGTGGACTCTCTTTATGTTCATAATTTTGTTTTTTTTGATATTCTTGGAATGTAGAAGGATCATCTGGAGGGGACAAAAACCTGCAAATGTGAGGTTATTGACTAGTTTGTGATCAGATTAAAATATTAGATGGTTAGGCTTAAAAAGAGACAGATGGTGGATGATGATATATCGCAGACTCCTTTGTCTATAATACAGTTATCTTCTATGCTTTTTCTTTCATACTTCATCATCGACTTTCTCATCTGCAATTTCAAAATTGCAAGTTTCAGAATCCTCTTTAATTTCTACATATAGAGTAAAGTGTTCCGACGAGCTGACCGCTTGTGCCAAGGGGAAAGAAAGAGTGGAGTGTGAAGAGGAGCGTTCGAACCTCACCGACAACAAAATCACTCCAAGCCAAAACAAGGCAACAAGTGCCGGGTTCGACTCCTGCCACGGACTAACGCCTCACAATCATCCTAAGCCACTAGGTACACAACTAAGAGAGGGGAGAAGAAGATCGACGCTCACCTAGCTCCGGCCAGTGTTTCCCGTAGGCGGTGACGACTTCTGACGAGGGGTGCAGATGCAAGATTCTCGGCTCGCCGGGGTTGTTCGTGGTTGACATTGCCGCCTGCTGTACAGAAGAGGGAGTGGGAGGAGATGATCAACTCCGACGATACACAAAGAAAATCGAAGAGAAGGGATTCGCTTACCTTAGTCCGACGGTCATTGTGGTTGGCGGCAGGACTTCGTCGGCATTCCTTGGTGGTTCTCAATGTACTAACTGCAGGGGAGGGGGAGTGAAGAAGGAAGTAGAAGTTTGGCGTGTGGTTTGTCGTTCCTTGCTGAGTTTGACGGTGCCGGAGAGGGGCTTGGGTGAGAGTTAGGGTCGAGAGGGCGGTAGGTTTCGTATGCACTGAATGAAGGGATCTTCGGCAGTCGTCCAGGTTCGTCTTTCGCCGTCTAGGCCTTCAATCCCGGCGTGGAGTAACGGTCTTGATTATGGCGACATTCATGGCGGTAATAATGTCGTTGACGAGGGAGGTTGGTGAGGAAGATGAACGAAGAAGCGGAAGACTCATCTTGTTTGGGTCAGGGACGGCGCAGTGGCCTCGGCCTGCTTCCAAGTCACGTAAGTGTTGGGCCGGCAAAAGAAGAATGAAATGAAAGTGGTCGAATTGGGCCAGAGGAAGAAGTAAGTAACCGGCCCACGATAGAGGAGAAGGAGAATGGTTCTCAACTTGGCCGTGAATGCAAGAGCTATACCGGATCGGTTGTTCAGTTCTTTTCCTTGACGACTCGGTTTGAAATTTCGAAATTAATTAAATTAAAAAATTTCGGTTATTACAATCGTCACAACTTTCCACTCTCCGTGCTCGGTTAGATTAAGGATAGCATGGATGAGCCTTTCAAGGTATAATACGAAGAGCAAAGGTGATGGAGGATCTCTTGCCTTATTCCCCTTGTTGCGGGTCATAATTCTCTCCACCTACACCTCAGGCCACCTCAAACTATCGTAATTTGGTGAAAAGGAATGTTTCAAGGGTTCATCCACTGTTCATTCTGATATCTACATGTCAAGGCTTCCTCGGTTGATACATGGAAAAACAAAATACATGGAAACTTGAGCATCCAAAATACATGGAAAAACATCAAGCATATAAACTTATAACACACATAAACGTAATTAGCGTATGATAGGATAACACAAAATGCACAAAACACCCTAAAATTATAACTCCAATATTCGGTTATGAATGCCCGTACAATACAGTCATATCTACCATAAAACAAATACACTTGGCCCTTTAATTTGCCGGGTGATTATCTCCACTCGAATGACCTAACTCGATCCGCTTGGTGTACGTACACATCTAAAGACGACCGCATGTTTTGTTTGGCATAAACTAGAAGCACGCATCCATCTTACCAATTTGTTGCTTCTATATAGCCAACAATGCACTACTTAGTAGTGTATGAAAAACTGCAAGTCCTGAGACATTAAATGATCCCCAACCACCATATTTGTGGCTACCTATAATATCATTCACATCCCAAAGCAGTGGAAGTGGCCTTGGAATTATTATAAGTTAATTACTTCATCACGTACGTGAGAAAATTAATGATGAGCTGAACTTTCCAAGTGCTGACGGTGTTCACTCCCAAGCCACATAGCATGTTAATTATTCATCATTCTTCAGGTCTTTGAAATCATATATATACTACATAAATCCATTAATATTTCTTAATAATATATATAGTATGAATGCTAGTTAAGTTGTTCACCATAGCAATTCTGATTTCTGAATGCTGAGTGCTGAACAGCCACAAAGAAACTAAAGAAAGAGAACAACATTCTGTTTTGACAATGTAAAAATTTTAATCCTCTCTAATTATCCCTAAATATAATCTAGACTGATATTATAATATAGAAATAGTCTAAATATTTTATTTTATTTTCAAACAATATAAAAACTTGACAAATAGTAACCAGCAATAGCGGTCCACGTAGTGGTTATTAATGACAAAAATCTTAAATTCCAAATGAAATGAAAACGAAGGTACAGTTGGAAGAATACCAGAATGCATATAGCTTTGAGAAGGAGAGAAAGAGAAACCAAGCCCACAAGTCTTCTCATCTAATGTCACAGCCACCAATTCAGTGAGGATATATACGTTTCATATCTTTGGATTTCATTTCACTACGCGGCCAAAACCACCTCCATGTTAGTACCTTTCCCACCACTCATTCTCTCTATAAATCCAACTCCTAACCCATCCACACTCAAAACCCACAGAACCCTAATTGTAAAAACTATAGAAAACACACAAAATGGACGTTTGGCTATGGATTTCCGAGCTACCCAACTCGCCGGAGTGGACCACGTTGAACTCGCCACTTGTCTACGAACTCGTGAAGCCGACCGGTGGCGAGCCTCAGTCGATTCAACTCCGAGCCGAGAAGGTGACATCTAGGTCAGGATCCGACCCGGGAAAATGGGTTACCTTTTCAATCCATTTAGAAGGGTTTGAATCTCACACTTCTCAGAAGACTCTTTGGGTCTCTGACATGTGTTCACTTCACTCAGACAAACCCTTCTTACCACTCGTTATTCAAATCATCCAAGAAATCATAGACCGTTCCCCTTCTTCACCCGATTCTTCTAGGCATCTAAAACTCAAACCCGACCCGATTGCTTGGATCCTTGAAACCCACTCACCCGAATCCTTCTCGGGTTTCTTTTCTCTCATCTTTCTCACTCGCTTGTTCTGGCTATGTGCCTTTGACGCGCCTAACGCGGTTGGTTCTCTTTATTTCAAGTCCTTCTTGGAGCCGAACCTCGAGCTCCTTGCACAAGAGACTCACGTTTCGGTTACAAGAGCGTTTTTTCTTGCATGTGGTGTGGACGTAGAGAGGTGTATTGCGCGCGCTATAGGGTACATGATGGTGAAGTGCTTGGTCCTTCGAGAGATGCAAGTGGGATTGAAATGCTTAACACCTCCATCGTATAATCTTGGATTGTCTTACGCCACGGAAACACATGGATTGTGGCTACTGAAAAGCTACTCGCCTATATGGTCAATGAAACCAACGCGCTCATCTCCAAAGCAAAACCCTAATTTGTTTTTTGTAGAAGCTAAAGAGTCTGCCTTAAGATACACCCTAGGCCACCAACAGCTCGAGTCCGTTATCCAACTGAAATACTCAGTCAAGTTTTGTGAAGAACACATTCAAGTTCACGCGCGTGTCGACAACCTCCGCTTCCACGTGGCAAAACTAGGTTTTAACAATAAAAATGTCGACGAGGACGAGGTAGAATACGGGGAAGAGGCGTATTTTCCATCACGGATCCGGGTTTGGGTCGGGCCAGAACTCGGTGCCAGTTATGTCTCGAGTTTGAGCCTTGGAACGTCGACGCGAAACGTGAAAAGAGAGGTGGAGATGCAGAGGGTAGTGAAGGGTGTTTTAGGGAATAAAACAAAGGCTCCTAGGATCAAGTCGACTACGAGGACGGCGACGAGGATGAAGATGAGGAATTGGAGGTGGGATCAAGATGCGGAAGGAAATGTTGTAGTATACGATGGGGTTTTGTATGATACCACGAGTGGAGTAGAGGTGTACGGTGTGGACGCTCAAAGTGGAGACGGGTCTGGTGGTTACGAGTTTAAGAGACGGTATGTGGGTGGGGATAGGGCGTTTACGAAGTCGAGGGGCGTGGTGTTCGCCGGAGATGAGTGTGGGGAGGAGGTGACGTGGAGGCTGGGAAAAGAGATGGAAGGGAGTGTGTTGAAGTGGAAAGTTGGAGGGAAGGCGTGGATGACTTATTGGCCGAGTGAGGCTAAGAGTTGTTATTGGGAGACGAGGTGTATGGAGTGGTGTGGTGAGGTTGATTTGCCTTTGATACCTACTAAGTAGATCGATATGCATGTTTTTTTCTCATTTGTGTTTATGTATTATATGTGAAGAAGGGTTGTGTTTATGTATTATATGTGAAGAAGGGTAACGTAGGGAAAATTTGTGTATGTATGTACTTTATGATGTGTTTAATACAAATGCTAGTTGAAAAATTACTACTTCGTATACATAAGAGACTAGCGAATGTGGAAGGATAAAGAGAGATGTCACTCTGGTAATCTCTTAGGAAGTAATAATTTTTTATTTTTTTTTAAGAAAGTTATAACATTAAATAAATAAGTATAAAAAAAAAACTTTAGTGAAGGCTAGAACGGCAAATAATGTGAAACTGAGGGAATAATAAATATTAATATTAATGTTGAATGACCTAATAAGAATTTTTCTACCTTAAATTTTATAGTTGTTGGAGGATTAAAATTATATGTACATGTCAAATCAAGATACTTTTTACATCCCAAATTCGATTTTCTCTAAAAATGTCATCATTTTTCAAAGAGGCCGATGTTGAATTCGATGATGACAACGTAACTATTTCGTTCGACAAAAAAAATATAGAGATTTGGGTGAACTTGTCACGTTTATCCAAATAAGTTTACTATTTATTTCACGAAATTGTCGTTTTCCATTATTTTCATTCTAGTGTTAGATGTATTAGAATAGAGAACTGAAATTGTAAAATAAATATTTTATTTCAATTTAATCAAGATCTTATGGAATATTATGTTTAAAAATGACAATATCCAAGTCCTACCCTAGTAGAAACAAAGACAAGTGTAGCTCCTAATGAGAAATGTTCGCGAAGTTGTGGTTTCTATTGGTTTATTTTTGTCTAAATAGAGACATTTTGTATGGAAAATAGATGTATTATTCTTGAATACAAAAATCACATTACTCAAAAAACAAAATAGGGGCACATCCTTGGTCTACTCCCCACACCCTTCTAGATTTCGTAGATTACAAAATTTCATAAACATTCATGAACTAATCAACCTCGAAACTAGAGGAGATGAGTTTATTTGGAGAAAGAGAGAAGTAAAACCGATAAAATCTTAAAGAAGTAGGATACAAGCCTTCTTAATCCAAGTGTCCTTCACATGATCCCGAACATCTTGATCTATGAAATCATCCATTTATAAATTCCGATCATTTTCGGATATTGGTGGACCACTGGACCTAAACTCAAATATCTACACGTGAAGGCATAAAACCTTAGTTTTAAGCTTAATGTGTACCAAAAGAAAAGACCTCCAAAACGATATAAAACAAAGTCGGAGGATGAATTCACCAAAACCCTCGGGGGAAAAAAGTAAGTATTATTAGAAAAAAAGAAAAAGAAGAAGAGAAAAAGATAAGTTATATTAGATTTCTACTAGAAATATTGGACTCGGAGAATCAAAGACAAGTCATCTGAAGTTAGGTTATAAAAATACTAAATAGCACCATTGAATGGCTCTAGGAAAAAGATATCGATAGAATTTTAATACGATAACATCTCGAGAAGGAATCTTACTCGACAAAAAAAAAAAAGATAATAAAGAAGAATTTTAGAGGTTTCATCAAGTGATTTAGTAAATATCCTACAAATGAAAACAACATATCAGAACAAATGTGTCATATTCAAAAGAAGGCGTTGGATCACGATAGTAAAATACTAGTTATAAGATAGTGCACAAAGTGACCATACATGGTTCCTTTCCCTTATGCATTAAAAAAACTATACTAGTTATAACTGAACCAAGTCGGAAGCAATTTTAAGGACTTTCTCATGGCGTAGGATACGATTGGGCCGAATAAAACGTTAGTGTGTGGTTATATGGGCTTTTATAAGCGATAAACGGGCCATTAATATTTCAGCTAGCTAAATGTTAGGTTGCTCCATGGGCGGGTGGAATTTTCCAGCCCCAATCTTAAACTGTTGTTCTCTGCAAAATCACATTTCCCTCTCAAAACTTTCCCATCAATGTCGCCCTAACGAACTCCTTCTGTATACCGCCACCGTAGTATTGCTTGCAATTCTCGCTCTTTGTTTGATGAACTAGATTCCTTTTCGCTAAGCTCTAGAATTGCATTGTGGCGTTTCTCTTGATCGATTCCCTGGAAGCTCATTACGACGACAATGATCCGTCTCTCCGTTTTCTAAGGTAGACTTTATCCTCTTTCGTCGTTTTGATTTCCCAGGTATCCTCTTTTGTCGTTTGATTAGGCTCAATTTTAGTTGAAATGCATACTACTCTTGTTTATATTGGTTGTGCGAATCAATTGGGGTTTTTAATTGCCATTTTTGGGTTCTATCAGTTTTTTTACCAATTTCATTTTTCTTTGCTGTAAATTCGCTGTTGATTTTAGTAAATGTATGCAAATTGTTCAGATTTTCCTAATTTTCCTAACTTTCCCTCCCCAGATATCCCGTGAATTTGTTCTCTTTGGGAAGGAGAGCTTTAACTTGAGGAATGTGCAGACTTTAATTGATCTTGTAGTTTGTTGTATTTAATAATTTTGATATTTTTGCCCCCTACATTTGTAATCTTCTGTGATTTCTATGCTGTTTGGGTTTTTTTTTTTGTTTGTTTCCACCCCAAGATTGCTGCCCTCAATTGATCACAAGCTATTCGAATTGTGAATGACTGGGTCCGTGGAATGATTGTTTATTCTCGCTCTCAAAGGAAATTGTTTGTGTGTCCTTGACTCTTGAAGTTGCTTGATTCGTCTTAGTGGTTTGGCTTTCGAGCATGTACCAATCTTTTCTTCCAATTATGTCATGTACCTGCTTTTATATTTGGAGTTAGGCATAAAGTTGATATTCATGGTGGATGCTGGAGCAAGACAATAGATCCGGTTGGCTATTGAAATTTTTTGCCACCGTTGTAGCTGGTATTGCCGTTGCAGCTTATGTTTGGAGTCGCGGTAAGAGGAGGTATATGATTCATCTGAAAATTGGGCTATTTGATTTGTCGTGGTAACAAATTGTGTAACGTAGGTAAATTAGCTTAGGAAATAGGAATGTGGTGTTGTTTGTCCTCATTTTAGATGATTTTGCATCTGTTTCCTCAAGATAGAAATTTGTGTACTTAGTATCTCCTTTAATTTGCAGGCTAGGTAATTTACACGAGTTACACAATGGTGATGATTCTAAGCTGAGCTGCTTTTGTGGGCTTCCTGCAAAACTAAGAATTTCAAAGACTTCAAAAAATCCCTACTGCTTATTCTACAATTGTCCTAAGAATGCATATTTTCACGTATGCTCCACATCACTTGCATCTTTTAATCTTCCTGCTAATCTAATTGTTCCACAAGTTTGCACAATTTAAAACTACTATATGCTTTAAATGACAGCAATGCGAGTTCTTTCACTGGTCTGATGAATTCTCAACTGATTTGGAAAGGCATCTGGAAGAGAAAAACTTTCTTCGCGAGGAGTGCATCCTCCTACAACAGAAAGCTGACCATGTTCAATCCGAGAGACAGCTAGAGAGAAACAATTGGGACAGAGAGAAAGAAGAGTTGAGATCACAACTTTCAGCAGTTCAGTCTGAGCTTGATGATTTCAATAATAGAATGCAGGAATTAAAAGACTCTGAAGTTATGCCTCCAGTTGATGACTCATACTTTGTAGATGATGAGCAAGATGGTGTAGTAGTTTTAGGAACTGTATAGAGATAAATGAGCTTAAAATGGTATTTCCTTCCATCTTTCTTGTTTAGGAGGTGAGCAAAATTTTCGGGTTCCCATCAGAAGTGAGGAAGAAGTTGTGCTGCTGTGAGGCCATCTTTTCTGATTAGTTGGTAAGTATTACCATCTTCCTGAGTTGCCTATGTGTTTCTTTTTTGTTATAACTGGTGGATTTCTTAGTAAAATTGCCAGTCATGCTTTTTTTCCCCTTATGTGGATGTATGCTGTTATGGAAAATGTCCTTGAGTGTCAGCATGTGGTCACTAAATGTCTCCAAGTCCAAATTGTCATTCCTCTAAACCATCTTGTGCTTTAAAGTAGCACATCTGATACTAACACACTCATCTGAGATATTGATTGATCTGTTGGGCGACCTTGTTTCTTTGATTATATGTTCCTTAAGGATAAACTGAAACGACACATATTTCTACCTTGGAAATGGAATATTGATCCTCAAAATCTATGTTGGTATGCTTTTGAAGTTTAATTGGCTTACCTTAAATGCTGAGTGCTCAAATTATACAGGAAGCTAAACCACCTGTGATTGGATCTGTTGAACACAACCAATGGGTCAATCTATATTGTGAACCAATTGAAGGTGATTTGTCAAGAGAAATAGAGAGAAGTTGAAACTTGTTGAGGAATCCAGGCGCTAAATGAAATAGACATGAAATTGCTATTATAAGCAGACTAACTCGCTTTCTTTCTCTTCTATATCACAATGCTTGAAGTGTTTTAGCTGCAAACAATAAATGGAACTCGGTTTTCGTTATATTTTCTCTTTCGCATTCATTTTGTTATGGAGTTGCATTCGTCTATGATATAAAAGCACATTACAAAGAAAACATCTCCAGTTTGCTTAAAGAAAACATCTCGGAATCAAGTGATAGAGTGAGTGAACCACAACTTCCTCAATCACTGAGGATTCTATTGCATATTACAAAGATTAGTTGGCTAAAATTGATTCATCTTCTCCAGTTTATAAACGTTAGCAACCAAGACGACAAAACTTAGCACCAATAGTAGAAGAGATTCCCAACTTTGTAGATCGATACTCACGTTCCGAACGGGTAGGATATTCTTCTCCGGTAGATCGATACTCACGTTCCGAACGGGTCTTGATGACTTTATCAAGTTTCGGGTTTGAAGAATACCGGATAGAAGAAGAGGTTCCCAACTTTGCAGAATTCCAATTTTCAGATTCAACGAAACAAACGCCAAATCTACAAAATGAACATCTATCCATTCTAACGAAAATAGAAAAATAGTAGGCATGTAAGTATAAGCCCGGAAATGTAAATAATAGTTGGGCCTAACATTAAAATTTAATGTCAAGAGGTGACCGAATGCAATTTTTGCAATAGCATAAACCATCCCAAAACCCTCACGCTCGAACAAAGGTAACAGCGACCAAAGAGAGAAGAAAGCAGCGACAATGGCGGGACGCTACGGTTCACTCTCGAGATCTCTTCTTTCTGCTGCCAGATCTTCTGCTGTAAACTCCCCACGCCTACGACCTCCGTCCATCTCCGCACCTCGCCTCCACCGCCCCCGTTTTCCCGCTTCTTCTCGGAGGTCCATACATAACCGCTGTTCTTCTGATTTATTTTTTTAATCTTTGATGCAGAAAGACGATTCTTTCAATTTCGGTGTGATTATGGTCTGATTTCATTGAGTTTGTGAGAATTTGAGAGGCTGACTGCTTTTTCGCAACCATCATTGTAGGAATTTGGGAGAATTAGGAGCGATTCATTCATTCCTTCCGCTATTGGCCACTTCTAGCTTGACATCTCACCAGCCGGCAGGAGCTCGAGCTTGCTGCGAGCTCTTCCATGGTACCTTTCGCCGCACTTGTCAGGATCGATAATATTATCTTCGTGAGTCCATTTCTGGTTTAATGCTCTCTATGCTGTTACTGCATACTGCTTGTATTTGTGGTATTTTGATGCTTACTGTTTTTATTAATTGTTCTCAGTTCTTTGCTAACTGATGTGGGTATGATCAAGTAGACGGAACATATTTGTAGTTTGTCTGTTCTGCTCGGGGGTTTTAATTCTGTCACTGTTATAAGGAGCAATTGGGCTTTCGATTTAGGAAGGAATAATAAAGATGGGTGGTGGACTGATGGTGCAGGCAGTTAATCATAAAAATGACGGAGATGGTAAATGTAGGATCTTCGTTTGTTCTTTCTACCTGATACAACATTGGGCTTGCTACTTTTCTTGTATGACACAGCTGTTGTTAGAGATTTTTTTTATTGAAGTAGAAGGTATAAGAATTGCAAGGGTAAATGAAGCCGAGTTCAGAGGGAGGAGTGGTAGGCATGAGTTGAAACCAGAACTTGTAAGTTGTAACTGAGCAACAAGACCTTGTGTTTGAACTTTTTTGTGCTGACTTAGATGGTATATCCTATTGTGCTAGTAGCAATTATTGTTCAGAGATGATTGTGGTTTTATGGTGTTTGGTTCATATATGTAGGTTCAATTTGGTAAAACTATGATCATTGTTTTGTTGCTGGGGTGGGAGGAGGAAATTTCGGAGATTTACCTATTTTCTGTGCCTTTCTTCAGAGAAACAGTTTTTTCCCCCAAAAGCCACCCACGTTCTCTATTTCTTTCAACCAACACTTACAAAAATGTTTTTCTTCTCCCTCACTGGGCACCAATTTGCCCAACAGAGAGAATTGGCCAGAAGGCATTATAAGAAAAATTGAAGCTATAAAGTAGAACAAAATACCAGGAAATCCATTTATAAGGCCAAATTACAATTTGAAGCAATTGCAGCTGATGCCTATAGATGCTAGATATAGACAAAGAAAACGATATTTAGAAGATGGGGATGGATGGGCTGTAGAAGCAACGACTCGACACACTATTGTTTGAGCTTTCACTATTGTTAGGAAAGTGGTTTTATTCATCCTTAGATTATTTGAGCTTTCAAAATAGTTTTTTCAATTCTTCTTCCGATGGCATTGGTTGGGAGTTGGGACTTGGAGAGTAGAGCTTGAAACGAGGAGGTTCCTGACTTACTTTTTTGTTGGTTTATTGTTGCTTCTCATTGGCACGGCACTAGTAGCGGTGGGGATCTTGCCTTCCTTGAAAAAATCCTAGACTTTGCTTGAATCAGATAGAAGAAAAATGGTGATAGGCTGTTGTTCATTAGTCGCAATCATCATTCAATGTTGTATCTCCTTTCCCATACACGCTTGTTTTCTCTCTCCTTTTCATCCCACGGTAGACAGGTTTCAATGTGATGGAATCAATCCATTGAAACCTTCACAAAATGAAGAAGGTGAATAATAATACGAAAGTGGACTATGTTCGTGTGCATTTCATTTTTGTTACCGGCGTGTTCGTATCATCTAGGTTTTTTTCAATGTGATATCTGCTTAGTATGTGACAATGTTCCTTTAAGAACTGTTAGGGGTATGGGTGGACTGGGGGATTACATGACATTTCTTGAACTTGATCTTAAGAGTTCTTTTTTTCATTCCAGGTACGTGAACTATCCATAGATCAGCAGATCCTGGAGCAGTCGAGAAAACACAATAAGTTAACATTTGTTCACTAAAACAATTGTGACGCCACATCTGCCTTTTTGCGAACTTGTTATGCACGTCACTCTTGGACGGTTTGATGGACGAGGGCAGAGGAATTATTCACGTTTACGCATTTTTTTTATCGTTTGCCATATTAATTTTGGCTCCAGTAACACCAGAATTAATCAAATATCAGATGTCTTCGGCTCAATAGTGTGTCAATTATCTTGTTAGGATTTATCAATTGATATATCCTCAGTCTACTTTATTACATATTACCTAACACAATGGACACAAACGGGCGATTGAGGGTTACTGGCAAAAGATCAAGTGTGAATTAAAACCCATTAGTATTTTATCAATCAATCAATTGTGTTTTGTAACCCTAAAATGGAATATTTAAAATCTTTAAACCATTTTAATTTCATTCCCTTCTTTTTAACCATTTTCAATTCATCCAAGTGGCTTATTAATTGTTTTCATCCTGTTTTAGTTCTTACAATCCAAAACCAAACCGCTTATACTATAGAATCATTCGCAAGATTCAATGCGCTGTAAGAACTTGAAATTTATTCATAGCCATTCTGTTCTTTGAACCTGAATGAAATGGCATACATTAACTGTCCCAACATATATCACAGCTATAGCTATCAAATAGCATAAAAATAAGAATTGCTCCATCCTTGATTTATAAAGTTAATATGATGCATGTGAGAAAGGGAAGGAAAACGAAAACGGGCATCAACATGACGGAAAAAAAAATTCTCACTCTCCCTACAACGAACCAGGGCTCCAAGGATTGGATTTAATGAACAGCAGCATCCAAGTAAGCTCTTTCAAAACAGGAACTCTCTGTAAAAGTTGTGCATTAAATCTTCCATCATCAACTTAGAAACCTGATACATTAAACACCGCCAGATCTTTCCTTGTGTGAATCCCAGCCCATCTCCTGCTAAGTGTTTTTCCTTCTCGTCCCTGATGTACATTTAGGTTTTCCAACCCGCTTGTGTCCCCAAGATCCAGAGACTTGTCAACCGGACTCAACCCCCTTTGAAACAGCTCCACAAGGACTAGCAACCTGAGCTGTTGGAGGATGGTTGGCGCTCCAGCGAGCATTTCCGAACCACTTGTTTACCTGTCCAATAAAACGGATTCTATCAACTGAAACAAAAAACAGGAACTCTAGTAACAAGTGATTTGGTCTCGGGGAGTCTAGTAACAAATCATTTTGTCCCAATGCACTAGGTCTGTTTGGACCATCAAATTACTTTCATTTACAGAAAAAGAAAATTCAAAATAATTGACCTGCGTAAGTGTGAGTCCAAGCTCTGCAGCTAACTTTTCTTTTGTGGACCGATCAGGGTACCGATTTTCTTTGAAGGAGGTGTGTAGACTCTGTGCACAAAGATTAAACAACGCGAGTTCAAGATAAATAGATAATCCTTCCACGTACACAGAAGATACAAAGCATCATCCAAAACATGAGAGAGAATTCTCAACCACATTGGAAGAGCCAAGAAAACATTCAAAGAGCAATACGCCAAATAAATTAATGTAGTTCCTAAACTACCACTATTTCAAATAACCACCAAAACACAATTTAATACCATGCATTTTGTTAAAATGAAACGAATGAGAAATGCAGCAGATTTTTTTTTTCCAAACTCTATTATATTCAGATTTAAACAAATTTACAAGCTATTGAGTAAAAGATAATACCCGAGTAACTTCTTCGCCAAGTCTTTTGAATGATCGCGTCTTACCACCAGAAGTTGTTTCTGGAGTTCCTGAAACTCCAGCCTTTGGACTAAGAGGAGCTTTATTTGTTGAGCCTCCAACCACATTACTTATTCCACCAGCATCAACTGGAAAGTCTGAACTTGCATTTAAAGATGAAGCCTTTCTAGAGTCATATCTCCTCCTCTTTGATGCCACAGCATCCTTCTGTTCTTCGTCTTCACTCAATCGAGAGGAAGTGTTTTCACGACCATTCTTCCTTCTCTTTGGTGCCGCCACATCCTTCCATTCTTCATCATCACTTGAATCAGTCGAAGCATTTCCATATGTTTCCTTCAATAATTAAATTGTTTTAACAAAGAGAGCGGCTCACTTCCATAACACACGTTCTACTTTTTAAGAATCCGGGAAAACTGCTACTATATTAGCAATCAGCTGGTTACCTGAATCTGATTATTTCCTTTTATAGATGATACAAATTATAATAGTATACTACTGTTCTAATGATTTGGCATCTTCCAGTTGGAAAATCCTCTATTTTTTATTTGTAAATTCAAGGAATACTACACACATCAACAATGAGCACCAGTCATGAATTATAAATGAGCAGACTTACGTCATACAGCTTCTTGTAGTCCAGCCTCTCTGCTTGTCTTCTACCAGAAACAGGCATCGAATCGTCCAAATCCTGAACTAGCTCAGACAGAGACAACTCACACCCATCTTTGCTAGAAACATCATCATTATCAGAGATATCATTCAAGTCCTCAGAGGCAGATGTGAAATCAGAACTTGAACTCTCTTGCTTGGGCTGTTCTTCAGAATCTACAAAATTAGGATTATAATCATCATCCTCTAAACCTTCAGAAGGAAGTCCAAGGTAATGCTCATCATTATTTTGTATAGCCCCCAAATCCTCTGATGCAGAAGAGAAATCAGATTCATCAGAGGTTGATTCATCCCCCACCATGTCATCATCTGCTCCATCAGGGTTATACTCATCATCCTCAGAATCGTCTGATGGAAGTCCAGATACATCATCCAGTGCATTTCCAGCCTTTGCTGCCTCGGGAAAAACAATCTACACGGTTTTTGGAGTATTATGGAAAGGTGTTATATACGAAACAATAGAGACAATTTAAGACAGACAAAGATGGACAATTAAACCAACCTCCCAGCTATCACTAATGGAATATTTTGTTTCCACAGAGTCATTAAGCAGTTGTATGCAATCCAATTTGCAATCACATGCAGGACATAGCCAGCCCTGATCGCCAGGTGGAACTGTTGGAAATCAGTCAGAACAATCAGAAGAAAAAACAAGCAATTTCAGTTAAATTACTACACACTAATAAGTAGGGGTCGTAGACATTACTGTCTTCTGTCCGTAGAGGTGGATCCAAGCATTTCTGGTGAAACCCACGGTCACAAGCACCGTCACAGAGTATAATATCATTATCACATGACAAATCTTTGGACCCACATTTTGCACAAAATATCTGAAAGACAAAAAATCAAAGTCTAATATCAACAACTTCCTAGCATCTCTCTAAAAGTTGGTATTATGGCAGATTGACAGGTGCCAAATATTGCAAGACGAAAAGAACCCCTACATCTTCACTGTCAATCAGTCCTTCTGAATCAAACAAGGACTCCGGAAACTGTCCTTCAGCACAAATTGCATCAATGCGTTGAAACAAACTTCTAATCTTCAATTTGCTGCGATTTATATCCAATTTGGCACGCTGAATTTCCTTTTCTGGTCTTAACTTTTCCAAGCTGCGGTTTTGGAAGGAAGTACAATATAACAATCAGTCCATATACAATAATCAACCTAACTAGATTTCTAAACCAGAATATAACTTTAGTAGAACCAATTTATTGATATGGGAAAGCACTGGCTAGGACTAAAGTATAGCTGTATTGCTATAGTACCAATAAGGGAAGAATCTCATTCAACAAAGTGAGAATAGAATACAAGAGAGAAAAGTAGAATTCATTCACTCAAGGATGGCACAATGGGCTGGAGCATTAACCTAGAACCCGTTTCATTCAAATACATCATCCAAAAAAAGAAACTACTGATAAAGAAAAATACAAACCTTTGTCCCCTCCAGCCTTCACTAGAATACGCCTCAATCAGATTTTGTTCATATCTCATTCTATGCAGTAAGTATCTAAGATGAGTTCTCATTCTCGAGAATTCATCATGTGATTTACGATTTCTATGTTTCTGATGTCTCTCTCTCTTTCTGCCATCACTAGCATCGTCCACAATGCTATCAGGCTCTGAAGTAGCAGCTTTGTCCTGTATACTAGACTTCGGACTTTGGCTTTCACCAGCAGAAGATCTGAGTGTATATTCCCTTCTCACTTTTGTAGCACAATTTTTCGTTAGCCTTACACCTGAGCTCTGACAATTTTTGTCCCCACACATTGTTGAAGATTTTACTTCAATACCACCTTTCCTGCATGAAGCGTCATTTGATTTAGCAAAACTTTCAGCAGGAGACGATAGTGCAAGCACTATTTGGTGAAGGCAGATACTGCTCTTGGATGTATCATCTGGAAGTCGTTCCAATTGCTCCAACATAGGTTGGTCGGAAACATCCTGAAAATATGGTCCAAATTGATCCTTAGTATCATTATTGGAAAATGCGGTGCATTCACCAACAATATTATATAAAGTTTCAAAAATATCTCTATCAGATTGGTTTATTTGGAAAGTTCAAATCTACAATTGTTTATCAACTGGCCACGAATAATGTCATCTTACAGCTCACTCGATCAGATATGTTTTCAGAGTCTATATACCACCGGTCCACCAAACAATCTTTAGCTAGATTTTCTTGAAGGTGTAAACATTCTTTTTGCTGCTCAGTATGAATAAAATCAGGCACCAGTGTACAAGAATTATTACATCTGATTTCACATCTGTGTTAACAATGGGATTTTTCTGTTCAGAGAGGAGTGAAAAATAATGCTTTGGCATTGCATCTTCACATAGGGGCTCGTTATTTTTTTTTCTCCATAATTTGACTTTTTATTCATGTCCTAAACTAACTCACCACTAGAAGTTAAATGGTAATGTAGGTCCATAGCCATTCTTTGTCTGTTCAAGGGTAGGATTTTCAAAGTTAAGTCCTACATTTCTCCAGGAATGGATTAGAGCCAGAATGATCGAAATGCTCTACCTTTTTTGTTATTTGACTTGCCTTTTCAGCTTCAGTCATTTTATGCAATGAAACAAGGTTAAGCAATCTTTATCGTACACTTGTTGGAAGTTGCCTAAATGAATGGACTCAATGGAGTGATCAACACCCTGGAAACATCAATGCGACCAAATTAGTGTAATGGTGAATCGTGAAACTACGTTACAAACAAGGAGCACAACAAAAATACTTTTCATTTATAACTAGTACTTACACCATAACATGGAAAAGAAAGAATATACACTACATACATAATTGCTTTTAGTTCATACAGAAAATAAACATGGTACGCTAAAGTGCTAAACAGCTCCAAGAATATCAAATATGGACTAATCTGAACATACAGGAGCTCAACAAGAATCATACAAGACAACAAAAACAATATTAAGCATGCATGTTCTATCACACATTCCAATACCTAGTACCTCCCACATAACCCTAGCCATTTCAATTGCAGGTCACCATCCTTTCACAACGCTAACAAGTAACAACCCATTTAGATCATAATCTAGGAAACCACATGAAAAAACCCTAAAAATTAGCATTAGCACCTCACCAGTGACAACTGTGGAGGCGGCGAGCTTAGAAACCGACTTGCGCGCCACACGATAAAAACTGGTAAGAAAGTACAAAGAGAACCCCTAAAAAGATCTTCTATAGCTGAATTGCTTTGTTAATCCAGCTCCAAACACAGAATTCTTCACGATAAATTAAAAAAAAAATTAGAAGGGGGAAATTGAAGAACATCCGCATAGCATAATGCCGGAAAAGCGAAAGTTGAGCTTTCTTACCCTGGACAGGCTTTAGATGGAATCGTAATTGGAAGCCATGTATGTCATTGAAGGATGAAGAAAAGCTTAAGAGGTTGACGAAGAAGGATCGAGGCGAAGTGATTGAGAAAGCAGACGGTTTCTTGTTGTTGTGGTTTGCTCTTTTGCCGCTCTCGGGGATTTTTCTACTTAATAAGAAGGGAAATAGGGGAGATATGTGGATTGTAAAAGCCCTCAATACAATGCGTTTTGTTCTGATTTCCCATTCGTACGCGTAGTTTAAACGGATAGTCGTTTTATCTTGGGCTGGGTACTCGGGTTTGAACTTGGAGCGAAATAACCCGATAGTCATGCTCAGTTCAAATGGGCCGTTTAGAAGGCTATTTTCTATTTGGGCCTTACAGCCCAGTTACTGGATCACCAATGAGATATGCGTTTTGCAGCCCATCTCATACCCTTAACCAAAACGAGGGATTCTAGTGTACAACAAAGAAGACCAGTGGATCGACGAGCAAAATTTTCAATTAAAAAAAAAAAAAATTGGGGGAAAACGGCTTGACCAAAATATACGAGAAACAAAATGCGTTTGATTTTGACACGTCCAACTGGGTTAGTATGACATATATGCATTGATGCATGCTCGTATGTGCAAAGGACATATTCATATGTGCACCAAATCATACGATATGTGCATTAATTTTCACTACAAATTTGTGGAACATGATATACACTTGTGCCTTTTCTTTTTCAAAGTGTGTAATCGATTTTTACTTCTAAGTGTGTAATCCAATTTTTAGAGCATCTAAAATTATTCACATGTTAATGGCATCTTTACTTATGGTTTATTTATGTTTTATTTAATTTATAAGCACAATATTTAATTTTTAACTAGATCCTTTTTTTTTTATTTTTTTTAGGTTTTGATTTTATTTAATATATTTAAAAATTAATTACATCGAGCTAGAGGGGAGAAGGGCAACAAGTTGCGCCGCCAACCCTTTCTGAACTGCAAAACCGATTCTCCTAAAAACAATATTTGATAACCTAGAAGACATAACGTTACCGTGTAAGACCCGTTGCACCCTCTTAAGAACCTCAACAGCATCGGGCGCAAGAAAACCAAAAGTGTCAAAAATAAATTTTTGCTTGGATGAGTTTATTTTTGTTTAAAACCCGATTTTGGTCTTCTGTTTTTCCATTCCGATATTCATTGTTCATCCCTAGAATTCAACATTATTCTTTAATTTTTGTAGGGGCATAAATGTCTATTGAAGTAATATCCAACAAATAAGCTCAAAGTAAACTACCTTATCAGATTTATTCATATAAACATGTAAATAAACCCGAAATAAACTATAAACCATATAAACTCATTTACTTTATAAAGCCGATATTACTTTGGGCTATCCTTTATCGGGGGTAGCCCTTTGGAAAATATTTTTAATAAGTAATTAGTAAACAATAAGTTGAAATCAAAAGTTATTTTAATGAGTTAAAATCATCGTTACATTACATGTATTAAGTCGGATTACTTTGGGCTATCGGGTCATTTGTGTCGGGTTGCTTCAGGCAATCGGGCCGGGTTACTTTAGGTCATTTATTACTTCGGGTTAAATCGGTTTCAAGTGGGTCGGTTCTGGATATTCTCTTTTTTCAGTATTTTCGAGGCCAGCTCAGGTTCATCGGGTCGGTTTCAGGGTCTGGTCATCTTTTGACAGCTCTAGACTCGAGTCTTGAACACTCTTACCCTTGATGACTTCACTGTCTTAGAGATGGTCGCAATTTCTCTTCTTGAACATGTTTCATCTTGATTCTCCTTCTTCTATCTTGAGGTGAACTTCATTCATTTGTTTCCCCTCTTGTAGGGGGTTAAGGTCATAGTGTTCCCCTCATTACATTACCTCCAAAATTCTCTCCTCCAAGATCCTCTGAAGTCCGTCACATGCACAAATCTATATATGGACTAAGACAAGCCTCACGAAAATTGGTTCGCTAAGCTTAGACATGCTCTTACTCGCTTCGGATCCAAGTAATCCTACACAAACTACTCGCTTTTCTTCGTCAACAAATCGGGCATAACACTACATATTCTCATCTATGTTGATGAATCGATCATTGTGGTTAATGAATCTTCCTTCATTTAAAAGTTCAAGGCTTATCTTAATCAATGTTTTCATACAAATTAAAGGATCTTGGTCATGTTCGTCTTTTTTTCCGGTATTTAGATTACTCGAATACCTACTGTAAAACCCCGAATTCTGGAAACTCGGAGCGTTACTGACTATGACCTCACAGTGGGTCCCGACCTTAGGTTGACGTCAATAACGTTGGATTTTGCAACAAGACACAAATATTATTTAATAGAAATCCTTTCAAAGTAAACATATTTTGACTTAACAAACTCTAGACTCGTACGACAACCAAATAAAAGTAAAATGTACTCTATTGTATGATAAATAAAGAAATAACAACTAAGTAACTCATACGCCATCAACTCCTAGTACGGAATTTCGGCTGGCCACTCCACTCCCGATTTCTCGATAGAGATCTAACCTGCAAAAACTAACAACACGGTAAAACCGTTATCTACAATTCTAATACTAAGGTCACTAAGGCACAATCACAAATCAAGGGAAACATTGTAAATCAATCAACATGCAACAAACAATGTCCCGATTATAATCTTTTCTTTTGGTGAAATTTGTCATCTATTTTCCAACTTTTCATGGTAGCGCGAGAGTGTCCCGACCCTCGCCCCCGTCCCCGTAAACCAATATGACTGATTTTGATGCATTTTCCCCTTAAACGCTACTGGAGTGGTCGCGGGGAAATCTTCTGTCACCCTCGGCCCGGATAAAAAGCTACGGCACGTTATAAATACACTTGTGCCTCTCTTTAGAAATTTAAAGTCAGTGATCTAGTTCGTTCATTTTATTTCACAAGCATAAAACACACTACCCTCGTACACACTCAATATTATAAAGGTAGCTAAGTGAGTCATATGAACTCACCTTATCCGTATTGGTCTCAATGTACTCGCGATCATGCTAGTTAGTGATTGAATTTTCCGATCACGATACATCAACCCTTAACATTTCTCGAGTTATCATTCTAATCAATCAGAGTATGATATCTAGCATTGATACCCTGACGTTTTCTATGACCTAGGTTCCCGGACCTAGACGTCCATTCCAAGTTCTCATATTATTGTCACAGTCGTTTCCTTAAAAATCTCGCTATCTCGGAAGTCCGTATTGGTCTAACATTATCGATCCACTTAACTACTCGTAGTTCTCACTCCGATTCCACTAATATACAGTTCATGACTTGTTCCAGTTTCAATATTCCGTTCATTCCAAACTAGTTATGCAACTACCTTCATCTCAACATTTCCTTACTTAACTTAATAGTATTTACTAATTTAATAACTAATTATCATGCAACAATTATTTAAATAAATAAATAAATTTAATTTATTTAATGATTATCGAAAATTAATTCGACGACAAAAGAAACGGGTTCGGGTGTAATCAGAATCGGATTGGTAGTAAGTCAAACGCTTTAAGATGGCACCAGGTGACATCTTTTGGCACAATAACAGGAACATGGAGCTTTGGGTTCGAATCTTACGAAAAGCAAGTGGCAAAATTTATTCTACCTAAAGGTCTCAAGTTCGAGCTTTGGCAAAGGCATGGGACGACATTAATAAAACAACATGAGGTCGCAATTTCGAACCTCCGTGAAAGCAAAGGAAATGGCGAGGCATCACACGACAAGGTTCCAAGGGTCGTAGGTTCGAGCTCTGGTACATGCATAGTCAAACCGGAGTTAACAAATTTTAACCTGAAGATTTGGAGTTCGATACCCGGGAGTGGCAAGATGAAACGTTGCTTAAAAATAAGAAAGGAGGCGCTTGGCCAGGGTCCGATACCTATGGACTGCAACACTTAACGCAAGCTTTACTTCTTCAACCGGCGTCCACTCTCTGCACAACTGAAGGACCACAATCAAGATAAGGGCTCACCTACACCGGCGACGACTGTGGTGACGAGGTGCTGCCCTTGGTGGTATTGCAGCTTCCAACGATGGCGCTAGGAAGAGGAGGCGGTTTCCAGTCGTCGGCGTAAGTGTCGCCATGTACCAGCAAGCTTCCTCGTCGGAGCGTTCTAGCTGAGGTCCGAAAGGCGGGGATGGACGCGGGGTTCCCTGGGTTCGTGGTCTACGTGGTTCAAAGAGACGGGAGTCGAAACTAGGGTGAGGCGTCTGGTGTCGGAATGAGGTCGTGAATCTAAACGTTAAGAGTGATGAAAGGAAGAGGACGGTGGTGGTTGGAATGTGATGCAAGGTGCAGAAGGCGAGAGAGAGAGAGTCGAGGTGAGTGTAAGACGGGAAAGGAGTGTGTGGCTCGTTGGTTGGGCCAATTTCTCTTCGTGGTGGTGTAACGCTCGGTGCAGTTAATGCCTTAACTCTCGGTTGACTGCAATGAAGGCATCGGAGGGAGAAGCCGTTGAAGAATGTCGATGAACGCTTGGAAGGGAAGATGTCTCTTGGGCCTAATGTCTAGTCACGTGGGAAGTGGGCCAAGACAGGTGGGGAAGGGAAGTGGGCCAAGATAGGTGAGGCAGAGAAAGTGGGCCGAGCTGGGTCGGATAATTCCATTAGGCCAAGTTAACAAAAGGCCGGTCTGGTTTGGTAAGAGATGGCCGTTGTTGGCCCAAAAACAGAAGAAGGGAACGACACTGCCTACCCACTGGTCCCGTCCATGCCGGTTTTGGATCAAGCTCTTAACAAGGCCGGTTTGGGTTAACACACATGGCAGCTCGGTTTTGGGTTAAAACTACTCGATCGGGTTTGGATCCATTTTGATTTATTCCTTCGTATTCGATTCGGATCCTTGGGTTAAAATAAATAAAATAAAAATAAAAACATAAAAATAATCAGGAAATTTTTTAAAAAGTTTTCGGTTTTTACATCTACTAATGTTCCTTTCTCAATGCAAATACACTATGGACATCTTGTCAGAATTTGGGCACTTTATCATATCGGTCTACTTTCCCAATCGAGTCTAATCATGGTTTGACCCTTGATAAATATCGTTTGTTTCAACAACAACCGATTGAAGTCCAATAGAATGTTTGTTTGCGGATCCTTTTTATCCTAAGAGTTCACCCGGACAAGGTATCCTTATCTCTCGATATAACACTCTTCAACTAAATGCTTTTTTTGACCTCGACTATGCTAAATGTTTCATATCTCGTGAAAACCAAGAAACAAACCACTTTCTCTCTCGTTCCTCTACTAAAGAGGAATATTGGGCGACGTCATCCACAACATGCAATCTTATTAGACTTAATGCTCTACTCCGTTCACTAGACATATCTCATCCATGACCAATAAAATTAGGGTGTGGTTATCAAACCGTCTTATACATATATACCAACCCGGTATTCATGAGCGTACAAAACACATCGAAATAGATTATCACATTATTCGTGATCAAGTTCAAAATGGTTATATAACTACAACTCATGTATGTTCCGTCATCCCGCTTGCAACATAATTACTAAAGTACTCGGTCAACAATCATTTCGATACCCACTTCACAAATTGGGCATTCGAGACACTAAATTACCAAGTTCAGCGGGTGGTGTCAAGCTACCTAATTTGTAAAGATATGATTATGTGTAATATATGAAGATATAGTTTTGTATTCTAGATGAAACTATAATGTACTCCGGAAGGATAGTAAATATCATATACCCTCACTATACGTTTATGGGTTTCATCAATACACAAAACATGCATTTTGGTCTTGTTCTTTCTTTCAATTTTGCCCCAAAACACTTTTTTTGACAAACACTAATAATATGATACGAATATTCATTCGATATAAATCCAATACAATGTTTTATGAATTCTTTGTTTTAATATCATTTCAAACATCAAGTATCACAAATAAATGATTTTAACTATTTACTCCAATTCAATTTTTTATTTCAATCATATTTCCAAGGCATATCAAATAAACTCTTAAAACACAATGTTTTAAGGGAGGATGTTCGCTGATTTTACACCCTTATAAACCTTTATCAATAATGATAAAGACCTATAAGTTAGTTTAACAAGAAAGGGATAGTTTTATATTTATAACTTGAAAATAATTTCCTAAATAGCAACGAACCCACAGTGTATGGGTCAATCACAATAAAGGTAAGTATTCCAGGGTCGATCTCAGGGACTGTGAGGATCAATATGCAACAATGATTAAATATAAAATAGATCTCAATTAAAGACAGGAGGTTGGAAAAGATAAAGGAAAGAAATCAAAAAGGTTTTGAAAAGGGTTTAAAGGACTCGCAATCAATTGTCACTTATTGATTGAAAGTCAAAACAAACAAACAAAAGGGAAAACAAAGATAATCAAGTTAAAGGGAAGAAAATGGATTCCAAGGGTTCAAGATCATTGTTTATACATATAGATTCAAGAAGACTCATAAAGATATATGGTAGAAAAGCCACAGGGATGAACGTTTCTAGGCTGACAGTCTATTACCGGGTAAGTCTCAAGACTATCAAGTTCCAAACCAACCACCTATATATTACCGGGTAAGTCTTAAGGTAGAGAGGTAGGAAATTCTGAACAAACCAGACTACAAATTAAGGGAAAGGTAAACCATTACCGGGTAAGTTTCAGGTGTTACCCTACTTAGCAAGGAATCTAAGTACATTCAACCAATAAAGGATAAACCTTTATTACCTATGATCAGTCTCTCATGTATTTATGAAGGAATATCACCGGGTAAGTCTCAATTTCAACTTAGGTTACTAGCTAGAAGGATTCTAACTAGGTTCAAGAACAAGCCAACCATTATGATTTCTAGCAAGTCAAAGCCAAAACAAAACACAATCAAAGGCATAAACAAATCCCTGTCAACCTTGGAACCACAAGGTTCTAGCCAATAACAATCATATCAAAGCAAGACAAATAAATAAATAACAAAGGGAATAAAAAGAACTTAGCTTCAATAACTGAAAACCTTGCAATCTTGACAAATCTTGAATCCAACAAGGTCTTCGAAACAAACCTCAGGCAAAAGTATGAATCTTGAACTAAACTATGAAGAACAATGGAGAAGAAGAAGGGAAAGGAAGAGAGACGGCTTAGCCCTCTAGGGCTAGCTCTGGGCGACTCCCAGCACAAAAGACGGACCCTTAGAAATAACCTAGAGCTTCCCTTTTATAAGCAACATCTTTCCAGAGAACGGGCTGAGCCAAAACCGATCCAAAAATAAGATAAAATCGCCGAACAGGAAATCTTGGGCAGAAATCTCGGCCGAGATCAGGCCAGTCGGGACCGAGATTCAGCAACAGAAAGTTCAACGCGTCAACACTTCGGAAATCTCGGCCGAGCTAAGTCCATCTCGGCCGAGCTAGGGCCATCTCGGCCGAGCTACATGAAATCTCGCCCGAGCTAGGGCAATCTCGGCCGAGCTCCATGAAATTTCGGCCGAGTCCATGGACCATCTCGGTTTGGTTTGACCGAGATCGGTCCATCTCGGTCCGAGACGCGGTCTTCTTCGTTCCTTCGCGCCTTTAGCTCGATTCCTTGCCTTTCCCGTGCACGTACGCTTGCTCCAATGCGTCCACTTCGAGGCTTGATCCTCAAATACGTCGCTTTAGCTCCAAAATGTGTCAAATCACCTACAAAGCCACAAATAGTGTGTGTAGACATCTATTCTTGCAAAGTAGAACTAAACAAGCATAAATGATACAAACTAAGGCTAAAACATGAATGCGAAAAGGGAAAATCTAACTAAATGCATGAGTGTAACATGTCGATAAATCATGTTATTAGAGGGGAACTACCGTACTATTTTCCACGTGAATTGTTAAGGTATGTTATAGACGATGATATATAGGATGACAGAGGGTGTTATGAAAAGTTATTGAAAGTGATTATTTTTGTAAAAATGAAAATAAAACACGCAAATTTATAATTTTTTTTAGAAATGGTTGAAACCGGAATAATTTGAAGTCGGAATATTAACATGTTTATATAAAGTTTGAATATTTATTTTTAGCACTTTAAAAATTATTTTATTTTCACCCTTTTAAAGATCGGGTCATATGTAATTTTCCCTATTTTATGTGAGGCTCTTAAGCAAAATTATTCAAAATCTGCATAATTATGGTTGATAAGGATTAAATCATAACGTTGACATCATTTCTGTCTTTTATAAGATATTGCATCATTTCTATCAATGTAATAAAAACATATATATTACAATGACCCGTTACTCTTGGCACCAAACATAATAAAAGCCAATTGACAACAAGATAACATTATATATTATTGTTGTCAATTCAAATTAAAATATGTTATTAATGTCAACTTTCACTAATTCGGTTAATTTTCTTTTATTAGTCACCTATGGGCTACATCTATAGGTAAATATTCAATCTTAGTGATCCAATTATTAAGATAATATCACAAAGTTACAATATGATGTTTCAAATCTTATCTATTGAGTAACTATCATGATTTTCAAGCTTTTGCAATAGCTTAAGGAATCCAAATTTTTTCCATAATAAATTTTCTTTTATAATACATCAATTGAGTTTTTGTACATCATAAAAAATAGAATAAATTGATCGAATGATAATTATTATTCTTGTTGTATTGTTTATAACTCGAGTGCAATAGGACACATATTGACTTCACACGACACATATCATTTTTTTTAACAAAATAAAAATAATTATGGTTGATACATTTTTTAATTTTATAAATTGTAGAATTCGTTTTAAAATTTTCTTCTATTGATTCAAATATTTTGTGTTATCTATTTATGTTGTGCGAAAATACTAATAAAGGAAAAAAGTTCAACAAACAAGAAAGACAACGTATACAAGTTTATAGTGATTTACCCAATAATGGTTACGTTCACTTTTCAAAGCGAATATATTGAGGAGTTTGAGATTACAAATGAGAAGAAAAAAAAACAAATTGATAACTAGGTTATCCAGATTTTCTAGGTTATCAGATAATAAGAGACAAAGGGAACCTATAATATATATAAGAACAAAATATAGGTTTATACTTGAGCGCCAAATATAAGACTGAGTCAAACATAAAAGCCACAAATAGAAAAAATCTCAAACAAAAGATAAGTCCAATTCAAGACATATCAACAAATATCCACCTTGACTTGAATCCTCACAGATATACAAGATGCATTAGTCAATGCTCAAGTTAACTCCTCTCTATCCATATGCGCCCCTTGGACAATCAACAACTTCTGACATTTAACATGTTAAACTATAACCGTAACTATATTATTTTGAACTTTTATAATGTTAGTTCAAAATTTGGGTATCATTAGTGCGGACATTGTGTTCCGCTAGTTCAAACATTGTGTTTTAATTGTTCAAACATGTACAAGTAAAAAAGTGCATAAAAACATAACTAATAAATAAAAGAAAAAAAAATACACGAACTAACGATACAAATATTTGAGCTGATAATTCATATAAATTTTAAACGAGTTAAACTAAAATTTTAAACTACTCGTACATTGAACTAAAATTATAAACTAACAAATTACTTGTTATAATCTTTTCTCACAAAAATGTATGAATCACTGGAACTAAATTGAACAAATTTTTTTTACGAACTGTACGAAAATTTTGAAAAAAAATACTCCTCCGAAAAAAGGAAAAAAGTATTACCAATTAACCTTTTTAAAATTACAAATTAAAACCACACCTTGTTAAATTTACAAAAATACACTGCATTTCTTATTATATTGTTTAATAGACGAAAAGTTCTAGACCATTAGATAAATCAATCAACGGTCTAGATTATTTTATGATTCTCCACCGGAGTACTGGAATCACTCTCCATATTATTAGGTTGGTTATGAGCTATCGTTACCGAAAGTATTTGGATTTTATACAAATATCATGATTGTCGTTCTATTAAATTATTTAAAAAAATGATTTAGAGAATTAGTTTAGTATTATATTATATTAATTCAAATATTTTACATTATTATTTTATTATTATTATTTACAAACTAGTTGTTTTCTAAACTACCTTAATACATATTATCTTATTTGTTATTTCATTATATATATATATATATATATATGTATGTATATATATATATATATATATATATATATATATATATATATATATATATATATATATATATATATATATATATATATATATATATATATATATAGACTAACAATTTATTTTTTTTGATTAAGTTCCTTCAAACACTGACAATTTATTATTTTAATTTAACCATACAATTTTTGTAGGCTAATAAATAAAAATTTTCTTTAGTATTTTTCATGAAAATATTTTTTTTAACATTATTATAATACATACATAATGAGTGAAAAAAAAAGAAGAAAAAGGTGAGTTCATACGTGTCACATATTCAACAACAAATCTCACACCAATTAGTTTATTGTAGGACAAAAAATATGAATTAATAGTTCAATTTTCATAGTAATAATAAATCATAAAAATAAGACATGCATGTTGCTATAACTATTCTTTTTTTTTAATTATTTTAATTATTTTATTTTATCGAAATGGTAGTGATATATAAATAATAATTAGTGTGAAGAACGTATATAATAAAATAGTGCAAAAACGTTCTAACAAATAAAACAAGAAATATACTCTTAGTATAAGATATTTGAGTTAATAGGTCAAAATTTTTAAAAGAAGTTATTCAAAATTTTGAGAAAAAATGTCAATATTACAAATTTTATATATAATATTTTACAGCATAAATATAAAGACGTGTAATACAAGCAAGCCATAATATGTACAATCGCACAACCAAGGGCGATGAAAAAACCTTTATAAGTACAGAATTCAAAGTAGTTGACGTAGTAGTTCTATAATTTCTTGAAAAGTTACCGAAAGTAATTTTTTTTTTTATATATATAAATCTTTTTGGCAATTATCCTACTGCAAAGTAAATAATTGATTATAGGTCGATCAATAATTATGTTATACAATTTGAACACCCGTCAGACAATAATTTGGTTAAAATTGTCGTGGAAAAGTGAAACACATCCTTTCCTAAAAGAGTAATAAGAGGAATTGAGACTGCGTTCCATCCCATTCATTATAACTGGTATCATTGTTTTTACTTCCAACAGTAATTATTAGGGTAACTACTAACTAATGACCTCTGTTAATTGCTGCTTAGTCACACCTAAGTTAATCTTTATATGATGATAAATCAATGAATTATTTGCTATATTTCCCATTGAAATATTGACGTGTGTTTCCCCCACCAAGCTCACAATCATCGCCATCAAAGTCTTAGTAGAGAGACGATAATTTTATGGCAGATCACATTATAAAGGATAACTTATTAGTTCTAGGAAAATAAATATCCAAATTTTGAATTTGCGAATCTTAGAACTCCGAAAACGAAAACGGAATGAAAACGTATCTAGTCTATACGTATATATACCCATGTTTATGAAGTTTTTGAAAATCATTTCTTGTGGTTTGAAGTAATCGGAGTATAAATTGAAGGAAGCAAGTGTATTTTACATAAAACCACGTAGAATGATTTCATGAACAAGGTACCAATGTGGACTAGATTCATTTTCATTCCGTTTTCGTTTTCTGAGTTAGGACCAAACGGAGGGTTAAAGTGTCTGATATATATCATAATTTTTTGAGTTTTCCAAAAAAACTTTTTTTACAAATCACCTTTTTTTCCCAATTTTCTCAAAGAATTATCAACTTATGTAATCCATTACATTAAACTACACCATCGATAGCCATTTCACAATTTTTTTTAATCTTATATTAAATTAATAGAATGTTCTTTGTTATATTTACTGATGATTTTTAATTTTTTTTATTGTTGTTAATTAGTTAATTAAATCGTTTTTCAAACTAGACCTATCATAGTAAGTTTTTTAAATATCGTCACAGAATATATTTTATTATTATTATTTTTATAAAACATATCATTTTTAATATTTATTTGATTTTTCAACCAAAAAATAACGTGTTCTTACCATCTAAGTAAGAAAGACAAATATTAATTACTTGGTCTGAAAAAACAACAAAATTTAAAATTAATATTAATCTATTATCACACATTAATAATAATAATAACCATACTAGTGTAATATCCGCACCTTGTGCGGGTTTTGAATAACAACAATGGGTTAGATCTATTAGTGTGCTATTATATATATTGACATTATTTTGTTTTATATTTACATATATATTTTTTTATATATAAATAAATTATTAAGTAATTATTGATTAGTTCCAATGAAAAATTGGACAAACTTTAGATAATATTTATAGATCGATTAAGTAAAAATAGAAATTTGTTCGGTAGAAAAATTTTACAATTAGAAAATAATTTGTCAATTGATAAAATATTAGTAAATTTATAATTCAAATAATTGTTTAAGGAAACAAACACTATATAAGTACGATTTTGTAGTTTAATTAAAGAAACGTTGGATATATTTTTTCAATTCTAAAAACATTATATAATTTATATGCACGATTGGTTGATAAATCTAATTGTAACTATAGGTGATTAATAATTCAATAATTTAAATTGAATATAAAAAAATCATGATAATATAGTTCAGTAAATTATCTTATAAATTAGAATACAAATAAACCAAAGTCGGGTTCAATCTCAAGATTGTACCCATGATTATCTTCTTAAATAAATTATATATACAAAAATACATATAAAAAAATATATATATTTTATTTATTTTTAATACTCTAAAATAATTACCTAATTTTAAATGCTTAAACCACGTTAAACTCGAAATATAAAATTCTTGTAAAATTTTCGATTTTGAATTATATATTTAAATGACATTTCGGATTCGGTTACATAATATGATTTTTGGTTTTATTTTAATTGTAAAATCTTAATTTTAAAAATTAACATAAAGGGGATCGGATTACAATTAAAACGTTATATGATTTTAATTAAAACGTTCAAATTAATATAAATAGGTTAAAATATAAAACCGATAAGATTTAATCATTTTCTAATTTTTTTAGCTGTAATCAAATAAAAAACGTGAGATATGGCCAACTAAATTTATTTTAAAAACCAATTATTTTTTAGCTGTAATCAAATAAAAAACGTGAGATATGGCCAGCTCAATTTATTTTAAAAATCAATATGAATATATACTTGAATTTTAGTTTTTAAAAACCAATTTCATATATACTTTTTCTATTTTTTTTGGGCTTCGAGAAACGTGGGCGCGACACGTGACAATAGAGGCTCCTCCTTTAATAGATATATATGATATATGATATATGATATATGATGATGATACGATGATATGATGATTTTTTATAATTTATATTGTTGAAAAGATTTTATTGAATAAAAAATTTGAACAATTTTGTAATAATATTTCGATTTTTATTTTTTTAAAAATTTATATTGCTAAAAAGATATTATTGAATAAAAAAATTGTGTTGAGAAAAATATTTGATTTTTAAAATTTTAATTATTTTAGTGAAGAGATATTGTTCGGCATTTTAATAATTTTTTTAAAGAAATTAGTTTTTTAAATACCAATTTGATATATACTTTTTCGTTTTTCTTTTTTTGGGCTTCGAGAAACGTGGGTGCGACACGTGGCAATAGAGGCTCCTCCTTTAATAGATATATGATATTAAACCAAAACCTGGTTTCTTCAGACTTAAATTTAATGGATCAAAACTCGATTCGGGAATAACATCTATTTGATATGTAAACCAAAATCACAATGGTGATGTTGTTAGCCTCGCCGCAAAAAAATAATTTAAATCGGTTATAAAAGCTTAAACATTTACCCTCAAATCAGGGTTAACTACAAATTAAAAAGATCAAAATCGAAGGTGATAACTTGTGAGTAATCAAGACACTCCAAGGTTCGTGGAGCTCTCTGTGTGAGGTCAAGATAATTATATCCGACTCCAAACTAGATCTTCGTTTCTTTGACGAGGTCCGTATTAGACATATTTTCAGAGATATCAATTGTGTTGATAAGAGAAACTCGACCCCCAATACCAAATTTTTCAAAAGACTCCGAACTTCGTGTTCTCATCCACATGGATGCTTTAGAAATTACCAGTATTATTTCAAATTAAAAAATAATAATCATAGATTTATGTTATCACCTAACATTGTCTATCATTAACAGTATTATTTCAAATTAAAAAAAAATGTTTGTGCATAATAAGTAGAAAAAAAAAAAAAGTTTAAAAGAATAAAAAATAAATAGTGCGTTGATTGTTTGTTTTCGGTTATGAAAAATCGTTTGTAGGTGATCGTTGACACAATTGTTATACACTAATACGTGGTAGTGATGATGATATTAGATAGCTGGCTTCAATAGATCATATCGGTATTTTGTGATGACATGTTTTCATTGTTTGATGAAGTGTTGTTGTGGTGATACAAGCCCTTAGACCCCCTTTCCATATCTTATTTCCGGTATATATGTATAATTCAGTTAGCTAGTTACTAGGGCTCGTTTGGTATCGTTAGAAATTATTTCTGAACGGAATGATTCCGAATCAATCAAAAACTATGTTTGTTTAGAAGTTTTTTTACACATGAAACTAACCTAATCATTTACATTTTCATTCCCTCCCCTTAACCGATTTCATTCCGTTTCTATTCCATCACTCCAACCAAACGGACATTAAATAACTACAAATCTTGTTACGCTTTTAACCTATCGGTAAATGATATGTTTAGTAAATATTGATGTTCTAGCTTATTTTTTTAAAATCTCCATGGGCTAGTTTTATCCTTTGCATTATTTACTCCTATGAAATGTTGATAAATATGATATCATGATATCTTGTTGTCACTTTGATATGTTAGGTGAGAACCAATATATTGCTAATAGAAACTTGTGTTTTCCTTGTATTTATAGGTTGTTTGTATTTACATTCATTGAGGTATACTTTCACCATATGAAAATATTATGCCATTTAAAACTTTAGATAATAATTTATTGGGTTAATTATCGAAAACTACCCGTTAAATGGGTCGAATTACACTCAATCACCGCTTAAATGCTTAACTGCGTAGGAACACCCAATAAATGGGTTTCAATGCCAGATCACCACTCTTCTCCCAAATCAATTAGTTTTACCGCCAATGGGCCCAATGATGCGGCCTTAATCACCGTGACCGTAGATGAGGAGGACGATGCTTTGTGGGTTCGTACCGATGGACTGCTCACTCGTTCCCGAGCCAAAATCATCGCCAAAGCTACCGACTCAATCATCATGCGCACCATCACATCTCTCGGACCCGTTAGTGGCATGCCATGTCTCCACTCCGCCATGACATAGGCTACCGGCTCCGTCCACACTTGGCCCCATTAGCGACATTTCTCATCTTTCCGGCACCACGTCATTAAGCTAACATATTTTATTATATTTTCCTATTTTTGTATTTTTAAATAATAGACTTTTTATTTTCGGAACTTTAATTCCGGTAGTTAAATTCCAATCATTGATAGTCTTGACGTTTCGCTTCGGGAGTTAGCCCCGACTTTAATCCCCGTCATTTATTTTTTGACTTTTGGTTTAACCTTAATCCACTATATAAGGGATGTTTGGCCTCACTTGTAAAACATGTTCATTTTAATCAAGTACTAGTGTATTACCCGCACTTTGTGCGGGATTGCCTTTTAAATTTTAATTTTATAATAAATATTATAATATTTATGATGGAATTAAACACCTATTAAAAGAATATAATAATAATCTTTTAGAAGTACTATTATTTTTTATGTGATAATTTTGATATATAAATCAAATATTTTTTCGTGTTTTCAATAGTAAAGAAAATTAAATTAAATTAAATCGTAGTTCTTATAAAAAGTTGTAAGAAACAAATGACTGGTTTGTTTGTTTAACCTAGGCATTTTTATTGAGTAATATTGTACTAAATTACAAATATTTTTATGCTTTCTCCCATTATATAAGATATAGAACACGTTTTAAAAAATCAAAATTTTTTTTTTTTTAACACAGGGATTTTTATTGAGTAATACTATTATGTGAATTTTTATTGAGTAATTTTTTTTTGGTTAAAATTATTGAGTAATTAATATATAGCAAATATTTATTGTGTTAAATAGGATAATATACATTAATCAAAAAAACATTCTACTTTTTTTTATTGTGTTAAATATGATAATATACATATATTGTGCTAAATAGCAAATTTTTTTTTATTGATTTAAGTTATATGATTTAAGTTTCTGAATTTAAAACGTTTTTTAGCGGATGGAAAATCCTGGCGGCGACACGTGACAAAAAGTGCGTCAACTTTAATATATATAAGATATTTGAAGAAAATCCTCTCTAGATTTTGGGCATCACTTCCTCTTCAATCCCCTCAAAGTTCTTCCTTGGATCTAAGTCTTAGATCCAAGAACTCACATTCAATGATTCTTCTAAATAATCAACACTCAAATCCACAACAACGTTTTCTCGATCTTCATAGATCGAATCAAACATTCGCTTCTGTGTCCATCTCAATCATTTCCGCCTACCAAAGTTCTACCCAAGTCTCACTTGCACATCAACAGATGAGTAGTTGAAGCTCTAGCTTGGTCTAGATCCGGAGTTCGTCCTTCAACGTATCAAAGGGCGCATCAAATTGGTATCAGAGCAAAGAGATCGAAACTAAGTTCTCTTTACTCTTGTTTTTATGCGTTACCTTTATCATCTTTTTTGCTTTGTTCTTCCTCTTGTCCTTCGTTGTTCATCTAAGTTTTATTAAATTTTTTTTTCTCTTGATCTCTTTGCAAAGCAAACTTAGGAGATATTTAGTTTGCCACCAAACCATCTATCGAACACATTTCGTTCTTAAACCGACCCAATCCGACAAATTTGTTAATTGATTTTACCAAATTTCTTTGGATTTATTTGTTAGCAAAATTCGCAGATCTTTATTTTGATATTCCAAAAACAAACAAAAAAACAAAAAAGCAAAAAAAAAATTCTTCAATAAAGTGGATTTGTTTCCAAAAATGTTTAATCTCTTGCATCAAAAAAGTTGCACACAAGTTTCACAAAAATAAACAAAAAAAAATACAAAGTTAAAAGACGTCCGGCAAACCGGTCCATCCGAAAAATCGGATTTTTTTACAAAAGGTCAAAAGAACATAATCAAGTAGTACTTGCCGTTTAAAGAATCCGTTCATTTCCTATCTCTCCATTTTCTTACATACGTTGCAAATTTATCTCTTGTTTATTTGTGTGAAATTGGTTCAATATTTGTTTGATTTGCCTATCTTGCTTAACCACCTTCCCTAAAGTAGAATCCTAACGCACTTGAACGTGGGTAACGTTGACTTAACTCGTCACCTTGCTCATTTGATTGCTTGTAATTGTGTGTATCTATTTGGAATCATGACTAACGTGGAAAACTCTCAGGATGCTCGTGATCGAGAAGAGCTTAATGCCTCCTTATCTGAAGAAAATGCCAATCTTAAGCAAAAATTAGAAGATATGAAGGCACAAATTTTGGCCCTTACGACCGATGACCTACCACCCGGCTTGCCAACAATCCAAGGAATTGAGCACCAAATCGATTTGGTGTCCGGCGTGTCTTTGCCCAACCGTGCAACTTACCGTGCAATTCCGGAAGAGACTAAGGAGCTACAACGTAAAGTCCAAGAGCTCCTAGACGAGGGATATGTTCGTGAATTTATATCACCATGTGCCGTTCCGATCATTTTGGTGCCCAAGAAGGATGGATCTTGGCGGATGTGTGTCAATTGCCGAGCCATCAATCAAATAACCGTCAAGTACTGTCATCCGATCCCGCGTCTCAACGACATGTTGGATGAGCTCCACGGAGCCACCGTCTTCTCAAAAAATGATCTCCGGAGCGGTTACCACCAAATCCGGATGGCCAAGGGTGACGAGTGGAATACGGCTTTCAAAACAAAGTACAACTTATATGAGTTGCTTGCCATGCCATTTGGAATCTCCAACACCCTATCAACGTTCATGCGTCTCATGAACCATGTCCTGCGCCGGTTTTTGGGTATATTTGTCGTAGTTTATTTTGATGATATATTAATATTTAGTAAGTATTTGGATTAACACACCAGACACCTTCTCCAAGTGATAGAGTGCCTTAAACAAGAGCAATTATATGTGAATTTTGATAAATGTGTCTTTTGCTCAAACACAACAACTTTTCTTGGATATGTCATGTCTAAGGACGGACTCCGAGTAGACGAATCTAAAGTTCGTGCTATTCGGGAGTGGCCTACACCTAGTACGGTCACCATGGTCTGAGTCTTTCTCTGAGTAGACGAATCAAATACCGTCTTTGCAATGCACCATTACTCCAACTCCCAAACTTTTCGAAAACCTTTGATGTGGAGTGTGATGCATCAAATGTGGGCATTGGTGGGGGGGGGGGTGTTCTCCTACAAGAGAATCGGCCCATTGCCTACTTTAGTGAAAAGCTTTCCGGTCCTTCACTCAACTATCTAACATGTGACAAGGAACTATATGCTTTAGTTCGTTGTCTAAGGACATGGCAACACTACTTGTGGCCGAATGAGTTCGTGATTCATTCGGACCATGCGGATCTTTCGTATCTCAAGAGTCGAACTAATCTTCGTCGGCGCCGTGCAAGTTGGGTAGAGTTTCTAGATACCTCTTCTTATATCATTCGGCATAAGAAAGGCAAATAGAATGTGATAACCGATGCCCTTTCTCACCGATATATCCTTCTTGTGCATATGAACTCCAAGATCCATGGCTTTGCTCTTATCAAAGAGTTATATGCCACGGATCTTGACTTCAAGGATATATTTGCAAAATGCCTTGACCTCCGAGAGCATGAGACTTTCTTTATAAACGATGGCTATTTGTTCCGCGTGGAAAAACTTTGTATCCCGCGTTCGTCCATACACTATTTGTTGATAAAAGAGGCCCATGAGGGTCGTGGTAACTTCGGTGCTACCAAGACTCTCACCGCTATCCATGGGCACTTCTTTTGACCCCGAATGCGCAAGCATGTGACACGGTTTTACAAAGGTTTCATCACATGTCATCATGCAAAATCGCGCCAAGGTCCGGATGGATTGTATTCTCCTTTGCCTATATCAGTGGGACCTTGGGAGGATCTTTCCAAGGACTTTGTGGTTGACATACCCCTGTCAAAACGAGGCAAAGACTCCATTTTTGTGGTAGTCGACCGTTTTTCGAAAATGGCTAATTTTATCGCATGTAAGAGCACCCAAAATGCTAGCGATGTCACCACATTATTCATTGACAATGTGGTGCGCTTATATGGGATACCACGTTCTATCCTTAGTAATCGGGACGTAAAGTTTGTGAGTTACTTTTGGAGAACGTTATGGGGAAAATATGTCCCAAACCGATGGTCAAACGGAGGTGACCAATCAGACTCTCGGTGTTCTCCTTAGAGCAACGCTTAGGAACAACCCACATAGGTGGGAGGACTTACTTTCGGTTGTGGAGTTTTTATATAAAAGGTTTACGCACTCGGCACCTAAACTCTCACCATTTGAAGTTGTCTACGGCCTTAATCCACACACCAATGGACTTCACTCCGTGCCCACTCAAGGACGGCGAACACATCACCTCCGCGAGTCGAGCCGTTTCCATCATTGAGCTTCATGAGCGGACTAGAGCATAACTCTAACGTTGTGCCACCCAACTTGCCGGACAACGAAGCAAGGGCCGTCGCAACGTCTCTTTCGAGCCCTTTGATCTTGTTTGGCTCCACTTAAGAAATGAACATTTTCCATCTCGCCGCAAAGGCAAGCTTCAGATCGTGGTGATGGCCCATTCCGGATCCTATCTCGCCATGGCCCAAATGCTTTCAAGTTTCTGGATTCCTACGGCGTGCACCCAACGTTCAATGTCAAGGACATTGCCCCTTATGTGGAGCCCTTCTTTGACGACGGTGAAACGGGGACGTTTCACATTCAAGATGGGGGGGACTAATGCGCCCTTAACCACCTTGACCTTAGATGAGGAGGACGATGCTTAGCGGGTTCGCTCCGATGGACCGCTCACTCGTTCCCGAGCCAAATCCATCGCCCAAGCTACCGGCTCAATCATCATGCACACCATCACATCTCCTGGACCCGTTAGTGGCATGTCATGTCTCCACTCCACCATGGCATAGGCTTCCGGCTCCGTCCACACTTGGCCCCATTAACGACATTTCTCGTCCTTCCGGCGCCACGACATTTAGCTAACATATTTAATTATATTTTCCTATTTTTGCATTTTTTAATAATAGACTTTTTAATTTTCGGAACTTTAATTCCGGATATTAGTTCCGGTAGTTAAATTCCGACTATTGATAGTCTTGTCCTTTCGCTTCGGGAGTTATCCCTGACTTTAATCCCCATCATTTATTTCCGTCATTTATTTTTCGACTTTTGGTTTAACCTTCGTCCACTATATAAGGGATGTTTGGCCTCACTTGTAAAACATGTTCATTTTAATCACGTATATTTGAAGAAAAATCCTCTCTAGATTTTGGGCATCACTTCCTCTTCAATCCCCTCAAAGTTCTTCCTTGGATCTAAGTCTTAGATCCAAGAACTCACATTCAAGGATTCTTCTAAATAATCAACCCTCAAATGCGCTACAACGTTTTTCTCGATCTCTCTAGATCGAATCACACCTTCGCTTTTGCATCCATCTCAATCGCTTCTGCCTGCCAAAGTTCTATCCAAGTCCCACTTGCACATCAACAAAGGAGTAATTGAGGTTCTAGCTTGATCTAGATCCGGAGTTCGTCCTTCAACGTATCCAATGACGCATCACCCACTTATTATTTTATTATCATTCTTACTAAAAGGTTCGTTAAATTGTTTAATTTGATGAACCGAACCGGATTTTATTTTAAATGAAAAACCAATAAACCGACTTTTGATTATTTTATTATTATCCTTCCGAGTTTCTTCAAACCATCCATGTGTTCTTACAACGAGTTTATACCTTCAAGCCCTAAATTCATAAATCTTGTTAATGCCCCTATGGAGACTATATATGGTACCAAAAGAGATCGAGATTTCTCTCACCAGCTAGGGTTTTGAAATCTCACAAGCCCCAAGTTCATAAATCGAGCTAATATCTTCAAGCCTTAAATCTACGCCAAGAGATATCGAAATTTCTCTCCGGCTATGTATTTTGCACTGGATTTTTAATTGGCAATAAACATTCCAGGCCCATTTAAGGTCTCCGGATGTAGGAGGACACTAAAACAATTGTCCCAGCGGAACACGACGGTTGATGAGGGAGGAAAGCTACAAGTGACAGGGTTGGCGTCTTCCCGGCAAGTTGGCAACAGTGGCGACTTCTCTAGCAGGGGTAGGTGGCTTATTGGTTTCGGGTCAGACTGGTGGTTGATTGGTTCCCTAGTGGCGGATAGTTGCAGCAAGGAGGAGACGCGACTGGATGATTCGGTTCAACGAGGAGGAGACAAATTCTGTGTTCACTAATTTAAAATAATTAGACATATACTTAGGATTTGGAGATGGCATATAACTCTTTGACGAAGTTTTATTATCACTTTTAACTCTCTCTCTGTGTATATATATATGGGTTGGTTCGAGTGAGGAGGGTTCTTGTGGAGAGGTGAGAAGAAATTTTTTTTCCGTTTTTTTGTACTACCGAGTTTAGTTATTTGTACTACCACGTTTTTTTTTTGTAATTTTTTAAAAATAAAATTTTACCCTAAAAAATGAAACCATAACTTTGTTTATAATCCGAAAAAAAGAGAACAGTGATACCAAAATAAAATGAATACTTATAGTATAAAAAAATGAATAAAATCTCTCCTCACTCCTCTCTATGAGGAGCCTCCTCACCGGAACTAAAACATATATAATATACTCTCACACACACGTATATATAGAAAGGGGTCTTAGGGTCAAAAGTGGAAAGAGCTCAGAACCCTTGAATCAAAATAATTGAGGTTGTGATTGTCCAAACTACTTTTGCAATATAATCAAACATTTGAACATATGAATTAACATTTGTTCAATTAGTTAGGTAGTTGAACAATTTCGAATATAGTCGAACAATTGACATATTTAAACATGTTAAATCAAACAAATACATATTATATTTCAACAATTATTATTTAATCTAATGGTTGAGAATTCTTCTTACTTTTGACCCTCCTTAGATATTGGCCGGAATGGAATTGTAAAGTGTTGGACAGCATAAACATAACATGATCCGGTTCGAAGTGTTTGAATATTGGGGTCCAATAAAAGCATGAAAATAATGTTGTTATCAATAAATTTGAGAGAGTACAATAGAAGCAACGATAACAAACTCCACTTACATTTCTCTTTCGTACAGCTAAACTATGTTACCCTTTTACAAATGTCATCCAAATTCATGCATCGTCTTATCTCCTCTACACACAATTTCAAATACTCACTAGCCATTATTCCTATTTTTGGTTGGACACTTACTATAAAGTCTGTGCTTAGTCCCAATCTGGTGAAATTTCATTAGGGTTTCATAGCCACTAAGCTTTTAATTTTTATATAAAAAATACTCCTTGAGCCTATACGCAACTTCACGGAATCATATTATAAAATCAATTGCAATATAATGAGTAACCCAATAAACTTATATGTTAGGGTGACGTAGGACAACATTTCTCCTAAAACGCAACCAATCTAATGTTGGTTATGTTCAAATGTTTAAAGCTAGATTAAATACAATTTACGGTTCCTTTTTTCCTCGATAATATTGGTTATGTTCAAATGCTCAATATCTATCGACCAAAAACAAATTTTATATATATATATATATATATATATATATATATATATATATATATATATAAAAAAAAGCAAACTATGGAAATTATGTTGTTCCCTCGTACTTTTATTATATTATTCTGTACATTGAATAGTTTGGGTCTGCTTAGCAAAATCACATCACAGAAAAGGTATTTCTCTAAACAATACACATATTTAGTGGACTATTTTTCTCGTTAATTTATTTGACAGTGGAATCGCATTGAGTTTACGTGCGTATATAAATTATGATGAATCGATAATAAATAAATCACAGTTTAGTGAAACTTTATTAGGATAGGACATAAATCACGTACATGTACATTTAAACATGTGACTAAACCCTCTCATTACATATAACACGTCGAAATTTCACAATACTCTTGGAAACTGTTCTCGATCAAAGTCTATAAAAATTACATATCCGTGACCCACGAAAAAGTAAATCTCCACCACTTAGATTAGTAAACATTATTTTCGGAAAAATATTCATATAAGTCTCTCTCTCCAACAAAGAGCGGTCGGTATGATGCTTAAAATTGTCTGTCTCAAAAAAAAACGGTAGGAAGATGAAAAATATATTTAGAGGATGGATGTTCTTCTCAGATCTTGTCTATAACTCGTCCGATACGATCGGTCAAACTCATGCCGTGTTTGGACTGGATACTTCATGATCCATGCCCGATCCTTGAAGAGGAGTAACTTGTTTTGGATTGGATATAGAAAAATGATCAATATAAAAATGAATAACTTAATGAAGAAGATAATGGAGATGCATAAATGATGGTACATAAGAAGTAGGTATAGGAATGGTCCCATTCCATGCATTCATATATATGCTTAGGCAAATCGATCAAAATGAGTGATAATATGATAGAATAGGAAGGGACCCCGGTCTTTGTTTCCCAACATAACCAAGCATAACATATCCATACAAAAGATAAACACTTTTAACTTCACAATGAACCAACCTCATTTCATCAATAAGTGAAGATACGTGAATGGTTTCCAATTTCTTAGTCTCAATTTAAAATGGTAAAGAACGTATTGTTTAGAGCTACTCCTCTCTTTTTTAGGTTGCGTTTGTTTATACTTCAAATTTAATGCCATAGAATTTTCATTTGTAAATATAGTGATATAAATTTTATAAATCGTTGCTTACAATCCCCTCATAGGGCAAACTTTGCACTCATTTTGGTCATTTCATCCACTCGTCTATTTTCAGTTTTTCACCAAGATAATGTAATCACTCTAAAAATGTTCATAAATAAATTGTGTTCCATGAAATATAGAAATAATAGAATTTCAGATTTAAAAAGGAAAGAATATGAATATAGTGTAACTAAACTCGAAACATAATTCTTGATATTCAAGTTTACAGTACGGATATTATATCGTTTATGTATGAACGTCGTCTATGACCCGTATATTTTGAATGGGCGAAGTGTGGTATACAAAACATTTTGACGTTGTTTCATAACATTAACGACGTCGTCACTCTGAACTTTTAGACGAGAAAGACATTCCTTAAGGGTCCGTTTAATTAGGGGTGAATGAAGTAGATGAAGGAATGTTTTTCATTCCTTTAATTTCCATCGTCCCCTTCATTAACATATTAAAAAGAAAATGTCTTAATTTCTTCAACAAAAGCGATTGCTTTGCTGCCTCCACTTTATATGGTTTGTTAGAAAATCAGATAATTTGGGAATCTCTTGTCCCAATCAGCCGAGTGTGTCACATTAGATAGTCTTTCTCAAATTATTAATATTTTTTAAAGTTGTATATACGTAACCAAAAAACGATTCAAATCATGTAAGGAACCCATACATTTTATGGATGATAACAAATTAAATTAGTTTTCGTTCTTAGTTTTTCAAAATTTCGGGTTTTCAATTCAAACCCATAATTTTATTACTTTGAATCGAATACGTTTTTTCTTCATTTATAAAGATAAAAATTAAATGTGAAGAATTTTAATATAAAAAAGTACGACGTATATTGTTGCGGTTAAATTAAAATATCCCAATTTTGTTTTGATTTGATAGAAAACAACTTTATTCACCTCCAAACACAATGTTTAGGCAAAATAAGAGAAAAATGGAAATTAAAGGGGTGAATTTTATGATGCGTAAAAGTGTAGGTTGCATGAAAATGGTGGAACATTCCGGAAGGTGGAGGAACATTCCGGAATGTGGAGGAACATTCTGGAAGGTGGAGGAACATTCCGGAAGGTGGAGGAACATTCCGGAATAACGTGGAATTATGTAGACTTGTGTGGAAACTCCGGAACATTGTGGACTACTCTAGAGAATGACGGAATTATCTAGGACCGTGTGGAATTCCGTAGGCTTGGCTAGAGCCCTACGGAATAATCTAGAAGTGTAGAGAAACCTAGGTTTAGTTGTAGAGAGGAAGGCTCCGGAATGATCTAGGAGAATTGACTTCCGGAACCTTCTCATAAAGGAGGTGGCCTTGGGCTATAAATAGGGAGTGTCACCCCCTCATTTGCATCATCCAAGTTCCAAGCTCTCATCCAAGCATTGTAAAGCTCTCTTATAATACAAAGCTTTCTTTCCCACACACAGCCTTCAAAGTTCTCTTAGCCATCAATCTTAAGTTCTTTCGTTGGCAACATCGGGAATAGACTGATCTTAGCACGACAAGGGGTCGAGACAAGCTAAGAGCCGCACGGTTTGGAGTTAGGGAAAACTCAGCCCGTAACACAAGTACGTTGTTTGAGTTTTATTACTGTTTTATTACTGATATATCGTTTGGTTGTACTAATTAAAGAGAGAAAACATAATAAAAATAAAATATCTTGGATCAATGCTTGCGGGGAGATAAGATCGAATACGAAGGGAATTATATATATCTTTGAAAGAGAAATGCAGTAGTTTTGTTGTGGTTGTTGTTTGGATGATTTAGATGCGAACAATATAGATTGGAATCGTAGGGAGTGATTGAATAAGTATATGCAAAAAGCGAAAGGTTGGAGATGAACATAATACAAGTTGGCACTTAATACGTACGTGCAAATGTTTGAAGTGTGAATTGTACTTTGTAGGGTAGAAGGTGTTAAGAGAGTCATTTATGATGAATAGGGTTAAGAGAGATCGAAGTGAGGTGAAGTTGTTCTAAACGTACATGTTTTCCAAGCCACAAACATATCACATATACATCATTTAATGCTTTATCTACATTATTAACTTAGCAAAGGCCCGTTTGAGGGCCATGCAGCCCTTCGTTTCAATTTCTCCACGACGTTAAACGACGTTCACCACTCAATTTTATGTAATTATCTTTGTTCTATTGCCCACCAATTGTGATTCTTATCCTCTTTATGTCTGCCATTCTATTGCTTCATCCAAATGTGCAAGTAAATATTTGTCCTTTAATATTTTTTATTTATTTATTTTTAATACTTTACGGGTTATCTTGTTATAAACTAGGTCACCTATATGTATGCTTTTGTAATAAGGTTCAAATACATTGTTAGATGACTATAAACATACGTAAATATGAACGAGGTCTGAAATTCCGATGGCTTGAAAATCACATGGAGATTCTGTTGCATAAGAAAACATGCATGTTAAGTTTGAGTTTTATACATATGTCATGGAATGTTTATCCTAAAATCAATTTATAATATAAGTAATAATTCATTGATTTTATATACTAAAACCTATTGCCCATTCAATTATGAAAGATTGAGTTAGACTAGAAACTCGTGCATTATTCTGAGAAGGATACATGTTACATATAAGAAGAGAGCCAGCAGACCAAGGAAACTAAATAACAAGCTATCCTAAAATACAAAGATAACATATAATGAGGAATATATACAGGTAAATGTAGAAGGTAGGAGGTAATGTTATGTAAAGAAACTTAATACTCCCTCAACCAGTAACGGAGCCAACGGATTTTTTTAAGGGGAAAAATAATTATATATATAAATTTGAATTTTAAACCATCAATATTAAATATAAATATAGAATAATAAATATATTGTAAATTATATCGAATTAGAAATAACGATAATAAAAAAAAAGTGAAAAAATAGGTGTATTTCATTCAATCTCTATTTAAATAGGTGTATTTTCTATCGAAAGAAAGAAGTGAAAAAAAGGAAGAAGAAAAAAAGGACAAATATATTGCGAATTCGTTGTTTGAAAAAATTAAAAGGAGTGCACCATCCCTTTGAGACAACACACTGTTAAAAAAAAAAGAAGAAAAGATGTATGTGTCCCTTGGCCCTCGAACCCCTGACCATCTAGCAAAACACCAACCTTTTCTTCAAAGAAAATCAGCTGAGTCATCCAAGCAACATAACTCTACACCAAATCTTTTATAAATATAACAAATTTAACAGGAAAAATATATGGTTAGGACTCCGGTTGGAGGGGCACAATCCCCTCCGTTACCCCCCTTGTCTCCGCCATTGCCCCCAACTTGGAGCATGAATGTCTCGAATGCCCAACTTGCGGTGTAGGTAATGTTCCAAGTGCATTTGTGAAGATGTCACTAGTTGTTCCGATGATCGAATGTGGCCGGTCGAAATTGAACTATTTTGGACTTGATCACGGATGATATGGCAGTCGACTTTAATGTGTTTGGTTCGCTCATGAAAGATAGGATTAGATACAATGTGTAGAGCAACATTGTTGTCACAAAATAGGCGCATTGGTTGCGTGTAAAGTAAGCCAAAGGATTTGAGGAGGGCCTTAGCCAAATGAGTTCGCATGTTGTGGACGTCATGGCCCTATATTCAGCTTCGGCGGAAGAACGAGACACCGTTGATTGTTTCTTTGTTTTTCAAGAGATGGGTGACTCGCCAAGCATGATAAAAAAACAGTCAAGGAATGACGAGTTAATGGACAAGTGGTGTAACCAGAATCGTAATAGGCATTAATTTTATTTTACTATTCTGATATACCGAAGGACTCGTAATGCGGTTGTCCACTGAGTTGCAGTTAGATTTTGTAAAAATTAAGCGAGGATATGGACCGAGTAGCTTAGTTCCGGAAGTGGGATGGTTAAGTATACTTGTCGTCCTACTACTCGTCGGTATTGTTATGCATGTTTGAAAGGCGGACTGCTGGTGACGACCAAACCATGGTTGGGTTCGATAGGGAATGAGGAAGGCCGAGACGCAAGGGTACCAGATTCACTTAGTATGTCTAGAGCATACTTTCATTGGGATAGAAAAATTCCCGAGAGAGTTTTGGTAATTTCGATACCCAAAAATATCGCAAATGACCTAAATATTTCATACAAAAACATTGGTTAAGATAAGATTTAAGTTTAGATATTGAGATAGAATTATTACCTGCGATTATGAGATCATTGACGTATACTAAACGTGAATTGTGACAGAGTTGCGGTTATAGAAGAAGATCGAATAGTCATAATAAGATTACTGAAATCCGAATCTGATAAGGGCAAAAGAAAGCTTAGTGAACTAGTTTCGCGGGGCTTCTCGAAGTCCGTACAATGACTTGTTTAACCTGCAAAGTTTGGAGGATCCAGATTTTGTACATCGGGGCGGAATTGCATTGTATACTTCTTCATGGAGATCTCCATAAACAAATGCGGTATGCACATCTACTTAGTGAAGCTCCCATTGTTTTATTGTTGCTATTGCAAGTAACACTTTAACGGAAGTCGTCTTAGCTACGTGGGACAAATGTTTCTGAGATATCGATACCTGGTTGTTGATGATTTCCGAGTTCTACGAGACGTGCTTTATACCGTTCAACAGATCCATCTGGTTTGAACTTGATACGATAAACCCATTTGCAACCAATGGGTCTTTTTCCAAAAGGTAAGTCGACGACGCTCCATGTGTTGTTGCATAGGTGGCATCGATTTCGGTAGTCATGGCTTTACGCCTCTCTGGATGATTCGAAGCAACCTTGAATGATCAAACCTAGCGATCCAATCAAAAATTAAAAAAAAAGCCTTAGCAATGCACCATCGGGTTAAACAAGGGATACCTCAAGTCCATTCCCTTTTCAATCAACTGAAAAACTAGTAGCGAGTTCACCTATACGACCACCCTCTGATAACCACTCGACCACGATAACTCCCAACTCATAACTCACCACCATAGTTCAGTCACTAGGGCAGTTTGTAATGCCCAAGTTAAGAATAAGCCTTTCATCCATATACCACTAATATCCCGAATCGGGCCCCTAAATTCAGTAAGACCCGGATTGCTGCGTGAATACGTGGTGTACCATTTGAATTCACCTTCACTTAGTCAGCCACTAGTGCAACCCATCTAACCATGACCTCACGTTTCGGAGGTAGAGCCCGACTTGACCGGCCTTTCTCCTTTTCAATCATCAACATAGTCTCCCAATAACGAGTCCATAAGAATCGGAGTTTTCCCCCATCAACTACATCTCTAAATACTAGGCTATTTTACCATCTCCACAATCAATCCTCCCATTTTGGTAGCATGTCGACAATCACGAAACAAATGGAGTAAGGACTCGTCCTCAACAAGGCACACATAGCAATGTGGAGACTCGGTTGTATGACGCCTCACTCTTTCCTCGTTCATTGAGAGAACCCCGTCGAATATGCTCCGAAATCTTCATGATTTTAAATTCTACAAAAAAAATCCTTATCTTTAGCTCTACTAACCAAAGCTTACTAAATAATTGTACGTGACGGTTATTAAACTAATTGGTTACATCATGATTAAGATTAAACAATTATGGTACACATCTAATGATTTTCCTTATAAAAAAAATACGTACACTCCAAACCAGACTAGTAGTTGGGCACGGTCATAAGCTCCGATAATTAACAAATAAAGTAATGAAATATTTACGAAGATAATAATTAAGTTATAATTGTTTATTAGTAGTTAAATTAGTGAATTAATTAGGCCACCCAAATAAATCATGATCAGGTGTTCCACTTCATACGCCACCTTCACACCTTTGTCGCCATAAGTTTCATTATAACCAATACTCAGTTGATCTAGTCAGATGTGATACTAGGTTATTTCAGTGTTTAGCTTGGAGATTCGAGTTCGAATCTTTCTGGCGGCATGTATGGAAAAATTGATATTGGGAAGGTATCCCCCAGCAATGGATCACAACTTTCTACCCGATCCGGACGTAGAGCGGCTAAGCCGATCAACCGGATGGTCTACGAATTTACCATTTACCAAAAAAAAAAAAGTTTCATTATCGATCAAGTAGATGTAGTCAAGTTAATACCACAAACTATATCCAAATAGCTTTAATAAATCATCACAATAAATATCTAGTCATAGATATAGCAACCCCAACCTTTATGTTTCTCACTATTTATTACACAAATAATATTTTTGTATCATTTATACATTGACTTCATTAATGGATATGTTTTCCAAGTATTTGATTCAATTGCAGGCCTTTTACGTATAAAATTTTAGGGGTGTTGGCGAGAGGTTCTTCAGACAAAACCTATAATTAACTAATCTTGACTCATCTTAAATTCTCCAACTGCACCAGTTCACATGCTCTTCCTTTTGAACATATTAGGTAATTAACCTAAGATTGGTCTACTAATACAATAATACAGACAAAAAATTTGTCGGATGGGGATGGAGATTCGACATACATTAATCTCTTGAAAATAAGAAAAATTTAAATTGTTTATAAGTGTTTTAAAAAAGGAAGCTGGTATAAAACAAAAATTTATAACTTAAAATGGTTATGATGGATCATCTTTTTAAAAGCGATCAAGCATTAAACATTTTTTTGTATGGATGAGAATTGTAAATTCGGATGATCACAAAAGTTTTTGGGGTGGTTGAGTATCGAAGTAGGGTTAAATGGTCAGACATAGTTAATTTATATGTGAATGTGGATCAAATAAGTAATTGTTTTCTTCTAGATTTCATTTGTTTTGTCTTTTTTTGAGATCTACTTGGAACGCATGTGTTTGAGGCCTTTAAATCAAGCATAAATGGGTGAGTGTATATGACTAATTAAAGTTTTTTTTGGGTTGACGAAGTCCAAGACAAGACCAAATCGACTAAGACCTAAAATCAAGAGAAACAAAGAATAATTGTTCATGTTACTATTGATTATCTAGTTGATTGAAGCAAGTAATCGAGTTGACTGGGTATATTTCCCGATATTCTATCTTTATGGTACATAAGGGTGAAGAAATGAACCCGATCAAATCGATTTTTCCACATTGATCGATATATCCATTCGAGCCGACAGAGACCATGTGAAGAGCATGTGAATAACTTGTCCTTGACGTTGCATTGATGTGAACTAAGGGTATAAACCCTTGACTCCGGATGTATTGCCCGATCTTTCGAATGGATCCTCTATGTCACCTTCAAGGAATTCCTAAGCCTCGTCAATACTCAACTTTTCTAAGGTGGTGAAACTGGGTATCTAGGTTTCTCAACTCAAGTAGCCTCCTCAATACTTAGGAACTAAGAGTCCGATATAATAAAAGGAGATCAAGGAGAAAACTTTAGAATAAGGTATTGGAAGTGACAATCTTGGGTTCTTGAAAGCTTCAAAGAACACACAATCAATATTGAAACCGAAATGACAAACAATAAGGGGAAAAAGGAGCAAACTTGATTCAATCTAGTTGATGGAATCAAACTCGAAACTTCAACCTTAATCCTCCTTCAAGTCAGCGGCAAAGGATGTTCTTGAAGACTTCCGGATTCAATCTATAGTGATTGATTCAAGAACCGAATGAAGAGCAATGTCACACGTCTGGAACAAGGAGAACACTGTTGGACTTCTTAGAATAAATGCTAAAATATATTATTTGTTAGATAATCGAATAATATTGGCAACTCATGCACAACATTTTTCAATTCTAAGCTCCAGAAATACAAAGAAGATGGTCTTCAATTTATACTACTAGTTAGAGTTTGAAGGATGTTAATTCAATAAGGAAGCCAATTTATATGATGTAAAAATAGAAAAGGAGATAGTATAATTTAACTCCTAAAATAAACAAATAAATAAAACTACCTAGATAAGCTATAAAAAAAAAGGAGAGCATATAATTGCACTCCTAAAATAACAAAAACTTACTTAGTCGAATAAAAAAAGTAGGATAGATAATCTCAGAAAGGTGGAGATAGGCGTGTGAAAGAGTGTTGGACGCCACCTCCCTCATTAGATGGACTTGGATCTAGGCTTCCTACATCTAGTAGGGAATAGGAGTGGATTTGAAAGCCTAGGTTCGGGTTTCAATTAATTTAATGAATGGATCATCCGAATTATAAATAAATAATAGAAAAGAAATATTATAAATTCTAAATTTGAGAACATCATTCAGTTACTTCTTTTGGAAGTTCTAAATGTGCTTCTTACCTCCTTAGCTTTATTCCCATTTTTGTTAAATCCGAAGGCAAGTTCTATAGTCTGAATTACATCATCTTATCCTTTTCTTGCCTTTGATTTGTCCTTGAATCAATGTCAAGATCGGACAATGGAGCATCCTGAAACTCAACATCACCTACAAGCAAGAAAAGGAAGCTATAGCTAAGGAGAGGATGAAATCGGACAATGGAGCATCCTGAAACTCAACATCACCTACAAGCAAGAAAAGGAAGTTATAGCTAAGGAGAGGATGAGAGAAAAAGAAAATGAAGCAAGTGATCATATGGAGAGCTAGAAGGAAGCATTCACATGGAATGAAGAGATAGATCAAAAAAACATGGATCTTCATTTGCAAGTCAAGGAACGCAAGCATATAAGCTAGCAAGTGGAGGCAAAATCGCACGTAAGAGATGTCATGCACAACCATGCATATTTACGTACAAGGACGCACGCAATCATGCATCACTATGCATGTGTGATCGACGTAGATCACATATAAGAAGAGAGAGAGGGTTGCGTGATTATGGAGAGACTTGAGCCTATTTTAGTGGCTAATTTTGTGTTCAATTAGATCTTATTTTTAGCCCATAACGACAATTTTACTTATGGGTTTTGCTTTTGTTTTTGGGCCTTTTTAATTAGATTTTTCATCCCGTGTTTTAACTTAAAACCCTAGAGGATTTGAATCAAATGTCTATATAAGGTATTAGGAGGAGACGTTTTTAAGCAGTCAAAATTGAATAAACACTTTGATACTTTTTAGTATTCTTTGCACGGAGTTCGTGTGTCTTCTCGGCGAAGAGAGAGCGAGTGGAATCTCGTACGACCTTGGGCTTGGACTATTTTTTGTTGTGTCACCTTGAATTGTCAAGTTGGTGCTCTTAATCATTCACAAGCCTCCTACTTGTGCTCTAGGGGTAATCGTTTTTACTTTTTGTGTAAGATTGTAGCGGAAGGGTTCTAAGATTGTTCTTAGTTCTGTGTTAAGGCATGAGTTTTCCTAGTGTGCTCCAAGTTGTTTCATAAGGTTCGACCTTGATCTATCCATCACGATCCACCATCATCATTGGATCATTCGGCCACCCCTAAGCCTACTTCGATCCAGCCATCCCTATATATACAATCAAACCTCGTTTGCTCGATCCCTATGATAAGGATTGAGAAGATTTTTGGTGTCGAAAGATCGGGGTTCAACCACACGACTAATCCTCGTATCAAAAGTGGTATTAGAGTTGCATTTATCGAAATCAAACCCATCAAGAAGATCAAGAAAATCAAGATTCGCCAAGAAGTTCACAAAAAAAGTCACTAGAGCAATCACCATTTCGGTTAGTTCTACTCTCTCCTTCTTTACTGTTTTTCAATTCCGATTTTAATTTCTTTTAAAAGATTAAATTGCGGCCTATTTTCAAACTCGTCATATCCCAGCCAAGATTCAATATTTTATCCCGTTCTTAATCGAAAGCCTATCCCTTAAGATCCTAGATTGGAATTGCCAACAAACCGGTTCCTCAAACACGACTTTCACGCTATTCGGACTCAAAGATCAAACCTTCACCGCCCTTTCACCCATGTTGCGACAACGATCCCTTGGTGGTGCCGCCCTTGTCATCGGAACCTCGAACCATCAAACCAAACCCGAACCCATCGATCTTGATCTAGTTTGACTCGGACATGAACCTCCACATTAGAACCGGTTGACTCCACTCTAGACCAGACATGAACCAGCCTACTGCAATCGAACCCAACATTGGTTCTTGATCCCTCTTTGCATCGGTTCTTGATCTTGAACAGAACCAAGATCCCTCCTTCGAGACGGGACTGCCTCTTGGAGATCGAGCCGCACCTGGTCCACCTCAGTCGGACCACCAACGAGCCACCTCCACCCTTGTCGAGTTGTTCGTCGCCGCCAGCTCTCGAAGAGCAACCCTAGTAGGGTTTTGTGCATATCCTTGTTCATGATCAAGCATCTATCGAAGATAGTCCAGGGGCCATCTAAAAATACTCTGAGCATCTCATTCTCGTTCTCGAATTTGGCCATGAAGAATCCATTTGCCAAGTCGACCAATCTAATGTTTCCTCCTAATTTTCACATATCCCGCACCTTTCGTTCCATCACAAGGAAAGCAATCGGGAATCCTAATTCCTTGAAGACGATAGAAATTTTCCAGTTTGATTCTAACGCTTTTGTTACTTCCTTGTCTATTTCTATTACTGGGTTCCCATCGGAGCCAAACGGGAATGTAATCGTGGCTTTTCCTTCGAGAGCTAGCCACTTATGTTTCTGTTTCTTCCCTCCCCCGATTCCTTCACCCACAACTATGTTTTTCCATGACGGTGCTTACTTTGATTTTTTTATTCATCTTGTGTGTTCATGAGCAGGTTTTCTTTTTCCGGCCTTGTCCTTTCTTCCTCCTTTCCATTGCGAACTTGACCGGTTCTCTAACCGATTCTTGTTGTTCTTCAGTGTCTACAAGATTCGCACATCTCTGTGTCGACGCTTTCTTCATTGCTTTCAGTCACAGGACTTCTTTCTTCTCTTGTATCTCTACAGTTGATCGACAATGGTTGAGTTTCCTCCATCATTGAACCAAAAACGCCGGTGATTGGAATATTAAATACGAACTTTTAGCGGTTTTTTGTGATTTTCTAATCAGAGCGTTTTTTTGTAGTTATTGTGATCTTGCACCCTAATTATTTTAGTCTATACGATATACAAGATTTGAACACACTCCAAAAACTCATCCCTTTTAATATTCTGCATGTATGTATGTTTAGTGCATTATGAACTAGTGAACTACTCATCTAAGTCATACATATACTTGAAATTTGGAATAAATAATCTAAATATGGCCCGTCTTTTGAATCCGTCATAATTTTACATCAACCAAATATTTTACATTTAAAGTCTTTCATGATAACATGAAAAATAAAATCAACTTATAACGGCTACCGAACCTAAGGAATCGAAGAATATAATATTTATATTTTACGTATGAAAAACAGCGGCAAATAAGTAGTAAACCGCTAAACAGAGTCAACACAAGTACAAATGCCAAACTTAAGATATACAAATTGAATGGATAATCATTTAAAAATATATATGTTTTGTACTAACTAGTAAAAGACAATAGACAATTAATACAAAAAACACAATATGTCGATGAAATTAAAAATAATAGGATTTGATTGAAATAAAAGATAATTAATTTTGATTAAAGAAAACATTCTTGTTTGTTGACTTAGGAAACAAAGCAAAGTCCCACTTCCTCCTCCCTTGGGCTCATGACTCCAGACACCAACACTGTTTTTCATCGCCAGGAATCCACTACAGATCATGTATTCTTTTTATTCTTTCTCATCTTCAACCTTATCTTAATCAAATTATACATTAATCTTCTCAAATTGTCTCTCGTAACGTGGCACGTACCAAAACTATTTAAACCATCTATATAATTTATCAACTATAGTGTTCCATTGTTGTCAAGCAGCAACTATGATCAACCCTTTTATAGCAAATGAGTTTTTTAAACTCACAAGTTACTAATATATATATATATATATAGAAGGAACACCGTTATACTTGTATATTTGATTTGAACCTAACGTGTATTTATGATCGTATGTGCACGAATTCCGTAATATATACGTCGGACTTTAACATTAATGAAGTTGAGAAAAGAAAAAGGAAAGGTGCACGTAGAGTTTGTTGAAAATGGTCAAGGAAGTGAGATTAGTGAAGTAGTTGGAAGCACAATTTGTTGGTATGGCGTCACACGTGAGAGCGTGCGAATAGTGAAAACTGGCGAGTCGGCCGGGTGCTCGTCGTTTTCCTGACCCAACACATGTGCCCGAAACCAGCCGTGCACTTCGGTGACGCGCTTCTTCTTTATTTTTATTATTTCCGTCGTATAAGCGTAATTATATAGAATTAGTATGATTTAATTATGAATAAAAATATATAGTTATCCAGGCTGTTGAAGAGTGACATGGCGGTCACCAAACCCCACATGCTCGGCCACGTCCACGTGTCAAGGGCCCACCATGTCCCCTCCTTACCATACAGGGTTTTACCCAGCTTTCACTTTCCTGGACCCCCACTCCCTTGTCCCCCTCTCTCTTGCTCACCTTCCTTCCCACCTCCCTTTTGTCCCTCCTCCTACGTGGCTCTCCTACGTGTCAACCCCCTCTTCCCCTGGCTATATATATAACCTCTTCCCTCCACTTTCACCTCACACTCTAATTTTCCAAACTCTCTCCTACAACTCCAAAACCCCTACGACGTCGTTTCAAACTTCTCTCTTTTAATCATATAAAATAGAAAAACAAAATTAATGGCAGTAGATGCGGTGCTATCGTCGCCCTTGGGGCCGCCGGCCTGCGACAAGGACGCCAAAGCGCTACAATTCATAGAGGAGATGACCAGGAACGCTGACGCCGTCCAGGAGCGGGTGTTGGCGGAGATCCTCAGCCGGAACGCTGACACGGAGTACCTCCGCCGATTCAGCCTCCTCGGAGCCACTGATCGGAAAACCTTCAAATCTCGTCTCCCCATCGTAACTTACGAAGACCTCCAGCCGGAGATACAGCGCATCGCCAACGGCGATCGCTCTCCCATCCTCTCTTCCCACCCAATTTCAGAGTTTCTGACCAGGTAAATTCATTATTTCTTTTCAAAAAACATAGTAATAAATTAATTAGTTGCTGGTTATAGTTAATGACGTGGAGGAAATTGGATGTTACAGCTCAGGAACGTCGGCGGGAGAGAGGAAGTTGATGCCTACAATTCAAGAAGAGTTGGATCGTCGCCAGTTGCTCTACAGTCTTCTCATGCCTGTCATGAATCTGTAAGTAATCTGTCCTCTAATTAATGCTATTTCTTCATAGCTAACTATTAAATATAATGAGGCCTTTTCATTTCAGCAACTAGCTACAAATAATGTATATAACTATTTGTAAAAAAAATCTGATTGTTTATGTTGGGTTAGCAGTCGTCGTATTAATTAGTTGAACGTGGAGTCACAATCTCAATATATAAAAAAATATATTTCACATGCTAGCGTACAAAAAGAAGCAATAATGTAGATGTACAATAATCAAAGATGAAGGATATCAACTAAAACAAAAAGAAAAAAAAAACAAGTTGAAGATTTTGCTTCAATTTTTCAATGATTTTATTTTGGAATCTAATATCTGTTTGTTTTTATGATGACAGGTACGTTCCTGGGCTTGACAAAGGCAAGGGCTTGTACTTCCTGTTCGTCAAATCTGAAACCAAGACCCCAGGCGGGCTTCTGGCCCGACCCGTTTTGACCAGCTACTACAAAAGCGAACATTTCAAGACCCGTCCCTATGACCCGTATAACGTCTACACCAGCCCAAACGAGGCCATTCTCTGCTCTGACTCGTTCCAGAGCATGTACACTCAGATGATCTGCGGCCTCTATGAACGTGAGGCCGTCCTCCGATTAGGGGCCATTTTCGCTTCGGGCCTTCTCCGGGCCATCCGCTTCCTGCAACTGAATTGGGCACAGTTGGCCCATGACATCCGCACGGGGACCCTGAATTTCAAGATAACTGACCCGGCAATCCGATCTAGAATGACCCATATTATGAAGCCCGACCCGGAACTCGCTGACTTTATCATATCCGAGTGTTCGAAGGAAAATTGGGATGGGATCATTACCCGCATCTGGCCCAATACCAAATACCTGGACGTCATTGTCACCGGAGCCATGGCCCAGTATATCCCCACTTTGGACTTCTACAGCGGTGGTCTCCCTCTTGCTTGTACCATGTATGCGTCTTCCGAATGCTATTTTGGATTAAACTTAAATCCGATGTGCAAGCCCTCTGAGGTCTCCTACACCATCATGCCAAACATGGCGTATTTTGAGTTCCTCCCGGCAGACCAACCTTTCGGGTCAACCGGGCCCAAGCCCGACCTAGTTGACCTTGCCGACGTGGAAGTCGGGAAGGAATACGAGCTCGTGATCTCGACTTACGCGGGACTTTACAGGTATCGGGTCGGGGACATTCTCCGGGTCACCGGGTTCCACAACTCGGCTCCTCAGTTCCACTTTGTCCGTAGGAAGAACGTCCTGTTGTCCATCGATTCTGACAAGACCGACGAGGCAGAGCTGCAACGCGCCATGGGGTTTGCATCGGAGCTTCTCCGGCCATACAACGCTAGTGTGGTCGAGTACACCAGCTATGCTGACACAAAGACCATACCGGGCCACTACGTGATCTATTGGGAACTCATGGCTAGGGATTCGGGTAGCCCGATGCCGGGTCACGTGTTAGACGCATGTTGTTTGGCTATGGAGGAGTCACTGAATTCTGTGTATAGACAGGGTCGTGTGGAGTGCGGGTCAATCGGGCCTTTGGAGATCCGGGTCGTTAAAGCGGGCACATTTGAGGAACTGATGGACTTTGCTATCTCACATGGTGCGTCGATAAATCAATACAAGGTGCCGAGGTGCGTGAATTTGACGCCCATTGTGGAGCTGCTGGACTCGCGCGTGGTGTCGGCTCACTTTAGCCCGAAGCTGCCGCGTTGGGCTCCGGAGCGCAATAGGTGAATGTGTTTGTTTGAAGGGTCAGGAACAAAGGCAACCCCAAGGAGGTTAATTAGTTTATGTGATTAATTAGTCTGATGTCATTAATTAGTTTTATGGGGTACGGTAAAACTTGTAAAAGTATAAGAATGTGTGTTCAGTGTGTGGGTTTAGAGAAGGTTAATTATTAGGAGAAGGGGTTTCTGTATGTTTGGCCTTTGAAGATGTTTAAAAGGGGATTAAGATTATGTAAACTTTAAAATATCCATTAGCTTAAAACGAGTGTTTACCTTGTAATGCAAGTAGGTATTTTAAAAATGCCATATGTTGTCACTTGTCACCACTTTCTTTCCGTTAAATCACCCAAAAGGGCATCATCATTACTGCAAGCATAAATTTCGATCAAATTGAACAGCATAATTAGTTTATGAGTAAATTACACAAACCACCTCATATTTATCCTATTTTTCAGTAACCACTTCTTATATTTTTATTTAACTACCTGGTATTTATACTTTGTTAACATCCATATCCCACTTTCTGTCTGGAATCCATCCAAAGTTATTGGATCCAACAAAAAAAAAAAAAAAAAGTTTAATTAATCTTTTTTTGTTTTGACTTTTTGATTAGGGTTTTACTATGTCTGGATTTTCTTCTCAGTGTCCTGATAACGTCGCCTCCTTCAACCATCACTATCTCTCCGACACCGGAGCTCCTCCCGCACTTTCCCGTCGAGCCTTCGTTCCCTTAAAGTGCCCACTTTCTAAACAAGTTGTTTTTTGTATTTGATTTCCAGTTATATTACTAATTTAGATTTGGGGTCTGTCGAACTTTAGCAATAGAAAGAATTTTGGGAAATTTGTTTATGTTGAGTTGGGATTTATGGAAATTGGTAATGAAGTTGTTGTTGTTCATGCCTCTCCCCTTGTATCTGTGTTTTGATGTCTTCAATTGATTCATTTGAGTGTGGAAAATATCAAAGGAGACACATATCAGGTAGTGATAGATGTCCGATATGCTCAGTTGAAGAAGAAAGTCTCAGTCATCTGTTCAGAGATTGTCTACATGTAAGACATGTATAGAATAGCCTTAATGCAAGCCTTCGGTATAACGACTTTTTCGAGCAATCCTTTGCGGCTTGGATACGAGGTAATATCATATCTTCCCTTAATTTTAATAGTTTGTGCGAGTGGAGTGCCGTTTTTGCCACAAGTATTTGGTGTATTTGGAAGTGGAGGAACGAGAAAATTTTTAACAATGGAATACCGAGGAGGGGCGGACACAAAATCATCATCGAAAAATCCATGGAGTACATAAGAGCTTGGAACACAGTTACTAAAGTCAACATCCCCAGAAACAATTGTATCAATCAAATCAAATGGGATCCACCACCTTCAGATGTTATGAAGATCAACACTGATGGGTCCGTTAGAAGCGATGGTCATGCCTCCGCGGCTGGTATTATTAGAAATAATGCGGGGGAGTGACAACGAGGTTTCATCATTAACCTTGGTATTTGTACAGTTCCAACGGCGGAACTTTGGGGCATTTATCATGGTTTAAAATTGGCGTGGGAGTGTGGATATCGGAGTGTGATTCTTGAATCAGACTCACAACTGGTAATTACACTTCTATGTAAAATGTTACCCTGTTGTCATCCTCTCGCTAGTCTGGTACGAAAGTGCCAAGACTTTTTAAGAAGGGGCTGGGATATCCGGTACCGTCATGCTTTCCGTGAAGCGAACAATGTTGTGGATTTTTTTAGCTTGTTTTGCCTTTAATTTTCCTATTGGACTGAGTGTATTGCTTGACCCTCCCGAGGGTGTAGTTGATCTTTTACGTTGCGATGTAAGGGGTCGGGCTATCCCCAAGTGATTACTACTTAGCCCTTTCTTTTATTTATATAAGCGCGTTTAGATGCGCGGAGGCACCGATCCTCCCCCTTTAACCAAAAATATCAACTCGTTTGTGTTGTTTCAAAGCTATATGACTAGATCGGAAGTATAAAAAACTTAATGAAGTCAAGAGACCATCCTGGTAATCATAGATTCATAGTCCAACAAGTGAAATTTTGTTACCAAATTTGACTTACATTTACTCATACTGTTTATTTCCATTGAGTTTCAAATAGCCATGGAAAAAATGGTAATCTGAATGTTCATGACAATGCGGCTTTGAGTTCGATCAACAAAAGTACAAGACCCATTGGTAATCTGCTATTATATGGGGGTCGTCGACCTACTGTTACGTGGATTATAATAATTTTTAATAATTTTATTTTAAATATATCTCTAAGTTAATGACTACATAAGAAATATTAATTATATATGAATAAAAATTATACTTGGACTGGCCAAAAAAATATATGAGGTAGTGAAAAATCCATGGAAATATTTAAAGTAAATAAAGTGTGCTGATAGTTGTTCCAAAAAATAATAAAATTCGTTTAAAAAAATTATAACTTTGCGAGTTTTAAACATAAAATCATTAATCCATATAATTAACATTCAACATAACGAATATTAATCCAATATAAATAAAATTTATACTTAAACTTGATCAAGACTCAAAAGGTCAAGAAATGTATGATTTTTGTGTCGTTGATCTACTATTATGTTAGTCATTTACCTATCTTTATGTGGATTAACGACTTTACATTTAATATTTTGCTAATTTTTAATTTATAATTCGGTATAGTTTCTTGATTTTTTCATAATCCCAATTCGGTTATCATGTAATGCTAACAATTATTGTTATTTTTTTATATCGGATTAATATTACAAGTTACTACAAATGATGTAGTCATAAAATACATGACGAATAATATGATATTATTTTTTTTACTAAGGTCATAAATTTTTTAATAAAATATAATTTTACCTTTGATAAATTTTAACAAATAATATATCCATATAACAATTAAATTTATATACATAATTATTTTATAAAATCCAAAGCACAAAATTAAAATATTACGTTAATAAGAGAATAGGTAAAAAGGTCTCCGTTTCAAAAACTTAAGATTCCAAAGACACATTTTTAAAAAAGAAATAATGTAAATAGACTTAGATATGTGATTCCTTATATAAATTTATATCACTGTTAACTTTTTTTTATTAAGTCCGTGGAAGTTAACTATTTTTTTTTCTCGTTCAATTTTATCTAATGGAAATGTGATTTTGTTGTCACCGATTAAAATATTTAATTAAGAACTTGTATTGATCTCAGTGCCCCAGAAAAATGGGCCGACAAGTAGTGAGGCCTATCCATGAGCCCACATTGATATGTGGTTCGGATAAGAATTCCGTTTTCAGGCCATTATGATACACTGTAGTTTCCGGCCCAAACTTGCTTCCGAGAGTGAAAAAATGGACAAACATAGGAGGGTTTGGGCTGTGAAGAAGCTACATTTTTTCACTTTCTTTTTAAGTAATTTTTAAGGAATTTCTAAACTGAGCGACGAAAATCTATATCGGTCACACAACTACGCATTTCGCGTGCGTAGGTGAGATTTTAAACTAGGAAGGAAGTCAATTTGAAAGTATAAATCATTTCTATACGAAATAATATTTTTGAGTAAGGAAGTCAATTAGGAAGGAACGAAATATGTTTGTTAACGATCCAATTAATTTTTCTAAAGATGTGCTTGAAGTGTATGGCATTGATTTTATTCGGTTCAACACGGAGAACTATTCTAAACATCTCAATCTTTTAAGAATATTCCTTAATAAAATATATTGTAGCCCTCGTAATAGATGAAATTTTTTTTGGTGAAGATGAAAGTCACTGACGCAAATAGATGAAATTATTTGGAGATTATAATGTTGTACAAAAATAAAAAAAATTCATCCAATAATCAACACATTTCATGTCAACTATCTAGTATGGTCAAACACACCGGTTGCCAAACAACCCTTTGATTAGTTGGAACAGCAGTGAAGAGAGAAGGCGTGTTAGTGCTTAATTGGATTGGAATTTGTCCATTTCTCACACGGGATAGGCGGAGGAGAAGAAGCGAGAAAGCGGTCGAGAGAGAGCGGAGAAAGATCCTCTGCCATGGCCGCTCTTTCCTCTTCTCCTTCCTTCTCTTCTCCCCGTACTCCTCCGGCGCCGTCGCACTTCCATAGCCACCTTCTCTCATCTTCCTCCTCCTCCACTCCCTCTCTCCTCCGATTTAAATCCATTTCTACCTCCTCTTCCCCTTCTCGCGCTCGCCAACCCGTACTCCTCGCTTGTGCTGCTTCCTCTTTTTCCGGAGATCTCAATTCTAGAGGCGATGCCTCTTCGTGGTCTAAGGTCAGCTCGCCTATTTTCTACGCGTTGGCTGGAAAGTACTTTCATCAATCTGCCGATTTCGGTCCTGATTTGTTTGCTATGTTGTGCCGTGTGAATTTGATTGTCTTCAATCAGCTTTTTTCCGCGAGAGCTATAAATCGCACAATTCAGTAGGATTTGGAGCTGTAAGATTTGTGATTTGGTGGATTCTTGTACAGTGATGTCAGAGAAGTTACACATATAGATACCGTAGTTCTTCACTTATAAAAATCTGAGCTGAAGACGTGGATAGGCACGTTCAACTTCACGGCTGAATAGCCTTCCCGTTTACAGAAGAGCATATGTATGCTGTTTCTATGGTTTGCTTTGCCAGAGCTGAAGCTTCGAGTGATCTATTTTTCTTGAAAAAAGAGGGAATATTTAGGAGGATCAGTGTTTAAAATTGTGTTAATCGTGTAAAAACTAGGTTGATTCTCTCAGTTTTTATTCTTGTTTTTGTCAGATTTGATTGTCTCAGTTGGTTATCCATCTGATAATTGGCTATACATTGAACGGCTTGATAAGTCAAGTTGCGAATAAGCAGTTTCTAGTTTGCATCACTCAGCTGATAGGCATGAAAATTATGAGTTGGTTATCATATTTGTTAGGTAGGTGCTCATTTCCCTTCCATAGAGGAAGAGGCAGTACTGAAGTGGGACATATTGTTTTCACAAGTTTAGTTTCACCTTTTGTATCTTCTTAAGTTGAAGAGCAAACTGCAAGCAAATCATACAAACAGCTATGATCATTGGCTCTTCATAAGAGATTGTAGTTAATGTTCAGTAGGGCCACCAAGGGTTTAGGTATACGGAAGGGGGAATTTAAATTGTAGCGTATGCCATTATCTTCATTGTAATGGGTTTTTGCCAATTTGGGCCAGGTGTAAGTAATACTTGTAGTTAATAGAGATAATTCTGTGTGTTTATCTTCTTCAACTCATGACTCTAGTAATATACTATGCATTGTGTGTACTGTTTGCTTGGAATTTGTGTGTTCAGTCTGATCCCGATTATGCTCTATCAAGCTCACTAGAATTTTCATATATATCAACCTTTCACACATGCATTCTTTTCTACCAGAAAACATTTCTATCAGACTTGATACAGGAGATAGAACCATTGGATGTTAGCCTAATTCAACGAGATGTCCCACCTACCACTATTGATGCTATGAAGAGGACTATCTCGGGCATGCTAGGCTTGCTTCCTTCTAATCAGTTTCAGGTTCTTATTGAAGCTTTGTGGGAGTCACTCTCCAAATTGTTAATATCTTCTATGATGACCGGGTATGTTTGCATTTGAACCATGGAACTCTATTTACCATTTTAGAAAACATAGATAAATTCCTTATGAATGCACTAGCGTCGGAGCGGTATCTCCTACAGTTCTGTGTCACCTGTTGGTTAAGAATCTAATATTTAGTTTTCCTCTTTGTTGTGAAGATCATCATTTATGGAACCTGATTTCCCGGTTCATTTTCCATTTCTTCCTTTTTGAAGCTTTTTAAAATTGTTTCATACTCTAATCCTCTCAGGTTTTGATCTCTTCATAAGTGATTGTTTGAGTAGGTTTTGAAATCACATTTAATGCTCGACTTCCTGTGGTGTATCTAAATTTGGTAAATAATTCTCATCTGTACAGGTATACATTACGAAATGCTGAATATAGGCTTTGCCTTGAAAGGAACCTTGGCATCCATGATGATGACGCTCAGCATGACCAAAACAAAGCTGCAAATTTGGATGTATCTGGGATTCTCCTTGACAGTGTTAGATCCATTCAAGCTCCAGGTGAAAATGGGTCTCCTTCCAAAAGCGGGGAAGTCTCTGAAACCCCATCTGAGGAGCTTAATGTTCCTGACCTTGCGGAAATGACCCCTGAAGCTCAATCATATATTCTTAGTTTGCAGTCTCGCTTGTCTTCCATGAAGAAGGTGCTCTATCTCTCTGCAACTTGATATCAACTCGCTGGCTACATATTGCAGTATAATATTCATTCATGAAGATGAACTTTAATATGAATTTTAATTATACTTTGGCAGGAACTTCATGAAGTCAGAAGAAAAAACGCTGCTCTTCAAATGCAACAGTTTGTGGGAGAGGAAAAGAATGATCTGCTGGATTATTTACGTTCACTTGAACCAGAAAAGGTTCTGAAATTGTTCTTTTTAACTCAGATTGATCAATTTCTCTATGTGATAAGTCTGGTGCATAATAATTCTTTGTTATACAAGCTTTCATGATTAGCAGAGGAAGAACTTGAAATGTGAATTTGGAGGGCTTTTTAATTTCAGCCTGGCTAACTAACAATGCTGTTGGTTTCTTCTGTAAATTTGTATTCATTTTACATCTTTTTTTGGGAATGTTAAGATATAATTTTATCTTAGGACAAGATATTATAAACCATCATCTAATATTTATATTAAAGAATAGATTTGACTTGTCTGTGTAGTAGTATTTTTTTCCCAATGTTTTCCTAAGGAGCTGTGTACTCTGATTCAGGATGATTTCATGCTGAATGAATTTATGCTTTCTCAATAAAAAAGAGTAGATTTGACCAAGAGTTGATGACTTATGTTTTTTTTTTCTTTTCTAGTAGATGTCATAATTTCTGCATTCCTCATAGATGCATAATTTGCTGACTATATCAGCTTTATTATTTACTATTATATTAGGTTGCTGAGCTATCACAGCCAACCTCGCCTGAATTAAGAGAAACTATCCAATCTGTTGTTCACGGTCTCCTTGCAACATTATCCCCACGAATGCACACAAAGTCGCCACCTCTCTCTGAGAAAAATACCACAATTCTGAATATCGGAAACGAAGAGTATGCAGAACTGACTGAGAACTCTTCCCTGCATTTGAAGCCCATGGTTTCACTCACGCGAGACTATCTTGCACGGTTACTATTCTGGTTAGTTCTTGCTGCTCTTCTCTTTTTACTTGTACACCTTTATGATGATGTTGGAACATGTGATGACTTGTTATCGGAAGTTATAACAAAGGGATTTAATCTTGTAAACAACTTACCTGGATCAGAACTAATCTTATGCTAATTTGTTTTATCCTTTGAAGGTGTATGTTGTTGGGGCACTACCTTAGAGGACTTGAGTACCGAATGCAGCTGACGGATCTGCTGTCGTTGTCAAGCGACAGTGCAGATGATACGTTGGACGGTGATCTAGCTGCTTGAGATGCAGAAAGCCATTGTAGTTCGCTGGTAGTAGTGGGGGCATAAATGTAATTTGTGTATGTATTCAGCCTGCATCAGGGGTAAATCCATGCCATCTTAAGGTTTTTGCTGTTAATTTGTAGCTTTGCATTTATAAGGTTGCTGTGTATTCCCTAACTTGTTCTGACAAACCACCCCTTTTCATAAATTTTAAGCAATAAAATTGATAATTTGTTTAAGTTCATTTATGATGAATGAACGTTCCACTGAAAATCATCATGAAAATACTTAGATTGTAAAATGAAGGTACAGGGGCTCTTTGATTTAGTGGAATGCATTTCTTCACACTCTTTGATTTAGGGAAATTGTTCCTGACTGAGTTAACTTAGTTAAAGCACTCATTGGATCCAAATTCTTGCTGGATCCAAATCTCTTACACAGAGCCGTGGAAAGCTGAAGCCATGTTAATTCTCCCATTGATTGATGTAGCCATCGATACCAAGCTACGACATCACCGCGAAGGTGAATGATGCCATAATGACCCTTTGCTCTGGAGGTATCGGATTCAGGCCAAAAAATTGCTCAACTAGAAAGATCCAGCCTTTGGGTTCTGTTCCTTCAAATTTGGAGAAGTCCAGACGAAGCGGTCGGCCTTGGATATGCGGCTGCTGTAGTTGGGCGAATTGATGTTGCTGGCGAGGATCCAACTGCAGAGGCGTCTTTCCTCTATCCGCAGAGGCAAATTTAGAGGGTTTCCTCTATCCGCAGAGGCAAATTTAGAGGGAATATGCTTCAAGGTTTCTTGGATTTCAGCCAAAACAGTAGAATGTTGTTGGAGTGTGTCACTGTTTGTGGTGATGAGGCCTCCACAACAATTGGTGATTTCTTCAAGCTTTACTCATCCATATTTTGAGGAATTAATTGAGAGCTTCTAGGATGAGTTGCTCCCCTTTCCTGCTGCTCTCAAGAAGCTACATGCTTCTTTTTGTCGGTGGTATAGAAATGTTTGTGGTAATATTCAGAAGCGGAAAGAAGCTCTTTTGAAACTGCTCGAGGATATTAATGTTGATCTTGAGTCGAATGTCACTGATAACCTCCTTGCCCAAGAAAGGGAGGTAAGTGCAAAGCTTGATTCGGTTATGGAGCAAGAAGAGATCTTGTGGTGTCAAAAGTCGAGGCAACAATGGATTGCTTGTGGGGATCGTAACACGACTTTCTTTCATCTCTCTACCATTTTTAGGAGGAATAAAAATCGTATCGAAGCTTTAAAGGTGGAAGATGGGAATTTGTGTATTGAACGGTCGCCTTTGGAGAGGCATGCAGTTTCGTTATTTAAAGAAATGTATGGTCCCGGGAACCTTCAATCTCTTTCTAAATTACCAAAGGGAGGCTTTCCCGTGCTCTCTAATGTTCAGCTAGCAAATCTAGGTAGGCCTTGTATGGAGGAGCAGATCAGATCGATAAGTTGTAATGGTATGAGTTCTCTCAAAGCGTCGGGGTTGGATGGCGTTCAACTTGCGTTCTTCCAAAAGCTTTGGAAGTATCTGGGTCCTTATCTCATGAGTTTTATTCTGAATATTTCAGCTTCGGGAATCTCCCTTACGTCTCGAATGAGACCCTCATTGTTCTCATTGGCAAGGTGGCTAAACTGGAACTTATTCAGCAATTCCGACCGATTAGCTTATGTAAAGTGTTACAAGGTGATAACCAAAATCATTTCTAACCGGTTGAAAAATATTATGAATGTTATTGTGAGACATATGCAGGCTAGATTCATTCTGGGATGATTTATTTCCGATAACTTTGTCCTAGTCCAAGAGACTATTCATTCTATGAAAGAAAGGGGCGAAAGGGGCAAAAGAGGCTAGATGATTCTCAAACTTGATCTCGAAAAAGGCTACAATCGACTTAGATGGGAGTTTTGTGCTGGATACTTTGAAAGACATGAAGTTTCCCCAACAATGGTAGATAGAATGGAGACATGTATTACGACGGGGTCAATGCGTCTTATTTGGAATGATGAAAAGACCGTTTCCTTTCCCATGACTAGGGGTCTTCGACAATGCAACCCCCTTTCTCCATTATTTGTACTGTGCCTGAAAAGGTTGGGGCATATGATTGATAGGGCGGTTAATAGCGACTACTGGAAATCTATGAAGCTTTCGAGAGGTGGGCCGGCCATTTCACATTTATTTTTTGCCGATGATATCCTATTGTTTGCGGAAGCCTCTACTTCGCAACTTGGGGTGATAAAGCGTATTTTGGTTTAAGTGTGTTGGGTGTCGGGACAACGGAATAACCTACCTAAGTCCCGTCGGGACAATGGATTAACCAACGAGGCGTGCACTAACTCGCTCAATCGAGGCTATTGTTCGTGAGATAAACAAGAAATATAGTCAAAAGCGGGAGAAACTTGTGCACCGGGTAAAACCAAAAGTTGGATGGGTTTAAGCTAATTCGGACGGAGCATCGAGGGATGAACAAGGGCTTTCCGCGGATGGTTTTGTTCTTAGGAACGATGGGGGAGAGTAGGTGTCAGGGGATTCGATTAACCTTGGTATTGCTTCAGCTCCGACGGCCGAAGTGTGGGGGTTATTCATGTACTCGATCTTGCTTGGGAGTCGGGGGCTCGAAGAGTTATGGTTGAGGTTGATTCGTTGTTGGTGCTTGGCTTTATCGAGAAGGGGGTGTCTTACAATCATCATCTCTCTAGCCTGATGATTCGTTGCCAAGGCTTCCTTATCCGGGATTGGGTTGTCAGTTTCAGCCATGTTTTCAGGGAGGACAATCAAGTTGCAGACTCGCTTGCCAACTTAGCTTTTTCTTGTGAGTTTGGGGTCATCCATTTTAGCGACCCTCCGGTTTGTGTTACAACTTTTCTTTTGGAGGACCCTTTTCTTTCCCATGTATGACACGTTTGTAGCTCCTTTTTCTCTAATATAAGCGCTTTAAGCGCGGAGAGCCCACCTCTCTTAATTACCAAAAAAAAGTATACCAATGTTCTTCTAAAAAAATATCTTCATTTGAGTTAGTTACGAATGCCTAAGCGCTCAATTAGGAATGGACGAGAAGTATTTATTTGAGCTAGCTAAGAATGATTGGGATCTCACTCGTGAATTATTTAAATAACGTTATTTAACAAGAATGTTCAGAAGCATCTTTATTTGGTTAAGAATGATCATCGTGTTTTGGAGAATAATGGATTTATTAACTAAACAACACTAGGCTACATGCCTTGAAATAAATGAGCAACAACATTGATAACGGTTAGTTGTATAGTCCACCCCAGCTACGCGCTTCACACGTTGTCTCACTCTATTCGAGCCTCTTTTACACTTCTCACACCATATGATACGTTTTTGAACAATGCACGCAAAATGTGGCATAATAATTTATATGCTTGAGAAATTCTTATAGATTTCTTAATATGTATGCAACCTTATTTGTTTGTTTATGGGATTCGGCTTCTTCTACTTCTTGGAGTTTCAAGAGTGTGATACTCGTCCCAAGAGATTCCACTGATGCTCAAGAAATAAGATTCGGTTACAACTTAAAACAACGAACAAAAAAAAATCAAGAACATATATATCTCAACTAGGGTTGGAATCCCGGGCCCGTCCCAGTCCCGTCCCGATCATCTCGTCCCGATCCCGGTGGTTTTTCATCTAAAAATTTCAAATCCCGTCCCGTCCCATCCCACCAAAAATATTGCGGGACGGGATATGGGCCTTACCTTCCTCGTTCCGCAAGGCCCGTCCCATCCCGTATATATTAAAATTTAAATATAATGTAAATAACTAAATATATAAACCTAAGGAATATTGATCATTATGTAATTTTGTTATTATAAATTAACAATTGTTTCAATTCATCTACAAAGGGCAAAGGAAAATTGAACTCAGTTGCGACATTGTTTAAGAAGTTGTGATAATTATGTAATTTTGTTCTTATATTTTATTTTGGATGTTTAGACTTGACAAGTTACATATGTTTTGTAAACCTTGTTACGACATTCTATTTTGATGTCTTTCGTTTTAAGGATATTAAGTATTAACGAATATTTGCTTTCGTAAATTGTTAATTTTAATCCAAAAAGGCAAAAAGAAATTTTATATAGATCATGTGGGATTAGTCCCGTCCCATCCCATCTCGTCCCGGTCCCAACCGGGATAGGGTCCAATGGTTTTTAGTAAAAAAACTCAAGGCCCGTCCCGCTCCTGTCCCATATATAATGACCGGGATGAGACGTGGGATGATCTTAATCCATCTCGTCCCCTCCCATCCCATGTCCAACCCTAATCTCAACAGTACAAGCCACAAAGTAAAGATTGAGAACAAAAATAAAGGAAAGAAGATTGAAAAAAATTTGGCCTCCTGTCAAGGTTGTAACCACTCCGAAGGTTGAGTGGTGATTGTTCTTTCATGTTGTCTTCTTGTTGGGCATCCTCCTAACCTTCTATCACGACCAAAACCTTTTCTTCTTGGTGATTGTTCTTTCATGTTGCCTTCTTGTTGGGCATCCTCCTAACCTTCTCTCACGACCAAAACCTTTTCTTCTTCTATGAATGACAATGGGTCGTGTGATGGGTGAATATATGTTTCACTTCCATCATCGACCTGATACCTAAAATCTTCATCTGACCCATCCTCATCGGGTTAACAGGTGGATCGTTTTTTTTTTCCAGGCGAAAGTTAAACTGTTTTTTTAAGTTAATATTCGATTGATTTTTTTTTAAAAAGTGAAATTGTACAATCTAAGATTAAATATACTATTCAATCCGGTTTAAGCCTCAATTACTAACATGGTTAACGAAAATATATATGAATCCGAATATGGTTTCAAAACATAGAATAATGCAAAAGTGAAAAAAATCAAAATCATTAAACCAAGCAACATTACACAAATTTGTCTTCAACTCTCATCAAAATATTAAAGTTGAAACGTTTTATTTGGCGCGTCCTCTTTATCAAACAAAAACTTTTTATGAAAATAATAAAATAAAAATTATTTATGTCAACTGTGAAGTGAAGAATTTGTATGTAACAAAAATATTTTTACCCTAAAAGATTCACGGAACTTGAGAGTTAGTAGCGTCAAATAGGTTATAAAGAATATTTATATTATTTTTCTTTTGATGTAATCTTATATAACGAAGAGTGTGGGTGTTGAGATGTTCACCTTTACAATAACCGCCTTATCGCCACATGTTACACTTGTTAACATACTTTCACTCGCATGTTAACGGGTTTTGAATCACCCATTTTACGCTGGTGAGACTGTCGTCCTATCCGCGGTTGACGGTTCTATAGGTCATTATTGTCTCTGTGTTATTTGTTTCTCTCATAGCAGGGAAGGATAAGTATTTACCCCCGTTTGGTTGTAATCTCATAGTAGGGAAGGATAATAAGTATGTACCTTATTCATAAAATCATTTCGGGTGGTTTCATGCAAAATGCACTTGCTTCTCCTTATTTTGTTACCCTATAGGGTATTAAAACTAATAAAATTCTACTACAATTAGTTCAGATCACAAGGAATGATTCCCAAAAACTTCATGAACAAGGTGTACATATGTACTAGATTCGTTTCAATTTCGTTTTTGTTTCTGGAGTTTAAACCAAACGGGCCCTTACTGTTTTTGTCTCCTCAGAATATGGGGTGAGGCCCAACATCGTAGGGGATCTCGATTTTTTGTTAGCAAAGCGTCTTCAGCAGACGAAAAGAAATCCCTTCCGAGAAGGACTATTTCTCCATCGTCAAAACCAGGACCACGTTTTTTTTGCCTTTTTTATGGGGAGAAGTGGCCTTGCAAGGTATGAACTTTACTATATTTCTCTTTGAGTTGGACGATTTACTCAATTACTGATTGTGATTTATTTGAAGTTATATCGTTTTGCTGTCTCCCAATTCTAATGTTTAGTTTTTTTATGTTGCCATTAATTGTGATTCTTGCATAAAAAGATGGTATCTTTACGTGCAGGTAATGTATAAACATTTTGAGACACGTTCTGTGAATTGTGATTATCCAGAAAACTCCATCTTACAAAGAATGCCAAAGTATTATAGTAATTTTTGAATGCTCATTTGTGGTAGATGAAAGATGTTGCACCTGAAGGAACTGGGAACTGTTTGCTCAATACCTGGAAAAGAAGAAAGCAATACAAGTAATTTGAAAATAGTTTAAGTTTTGACAAGTTTGTTTGATGACCTTAACGCGTCTTAGCTCTAACGAAACCAACAACAAGCACAACAAGCGACGCAATCAAAGCCGAACCCATGAATAAGCTAGGACCACCAAACAAGCCTGCCTTCTTCTGCGCGGCATCTCCTTCACCTTCTTTTGCTACGTTATTCTCCGCTCTCTCCATTTTATCCTTGACAGCTTCATCATTTCCTTGATTCGAACTTGATCCTTTAACATCTGCTTTCATCACTTGTTCATTGAAGACCTCTTCCTTTTTCTGGCTTTTCATTTCATTATCTTCTGCTCCTGTTGTTGCTATCTTCTCTTTTTCTTCTTCTACTTCTTCAATATCATGGCCGCGAATCCCTTTCTCAGATTTGGGCATATAAATGGTGAGACTAGAATTCTCAGCGTCAAATTTGGCTCGAATCCCATCCAAAACAACCCCATCAGGGATCTTGAAACTCTTTCTAAACCCTCTAACTTCTTCTTCTTTCTTGTATACCCTCCATCCTCTCACGATCGTCTCGCTCACCACCTTCTCGCCGCTGATTGTAATCCTTGTCCCGTCCTCATTTATGTTGATCTTCATATTCTCCTTTTCAAAACCTAAGCAAACCATCTCATTTTATATATCTTCATATGAAAACCAAAAGGCAATAATTAAGCAATGATTGAAAATAATGATTTGATCACCTTTCAAGTGTGCTGAAAGGATGAAGACAGAATCTGTCTCGGTGGACATGAAGACCGGACCAGCTCGGTCCTTGGCAATGTGAAAGTCGGTTGAGTTTTGATCATCTCCATCTCTAGTGATCTTCAGGCCCAGTTCGATCTCCATACCAAATCAAATCGATGGGGTTTTTAGTTGGATATATTTTGGAGGGGAAGATTCAAAATCAAAGCTCTTTATTTATGGGTAAGGTATATATTCGTTGCTTGTTTTGAAACAATGTTGAAAGTTAGTTGGTTGCCTTGGCGGGAAGTCGAAGCTTACCCTGTTTGCTGCCATGTCAGGAACTCAATATAACCACACAACAATTCCTTTACATTGCTTTCACAATCCTAATATTCCTGTCACAATGGATATTATACCCGAGTTTGATGTTTACAAGTCAAATCACAACATGATTCTATTTCTCACTTTCTCCTTGCTTTTAAGAATTAAAGAAAGTTATGAATACCGATGATTCTTATTATATGTACTTAAGAGTTTAGATCGTACTATTTCTAAGTTAGACCATTCATCCGGTCCGGACCTGAACCGAATATTCTGGTCCAGTTCGGCCCCACGGACTGATTGGGTCCAAAGTTATATATATAAGGTCGGTGGTATTGAATATTAATTTTAGTATAAAACCCTAATCAAACATTTTTAATCACTCGAAATCTAGACGGTGATGGTTTGATATCACTGATTGTATCTCTTCAGGTAAGCACATTTGAAGTTGGGGGCCAAAGGTTTGTAACAGTACAAATCTCGTCAAGGATCACATGGGTTTGCTTAATTAGGTGAACAATACTTATCTTAATAAGCCTCGTCAAGTCTAAGGAACTGTATGTAGTTGTCTACTTTGAGAAGAAAGTTGGCGAGAAAGAATGAAAGACAAATACATGTGAAGCTGTACTGTCTTGCTGCTGCCTAATATCAACCTTTCATCTTCATCCCACCACACAAATTGCTTCTAAAGATTTGCATTCACAAATCATTCTGATGTGTCATGCCCTCCTTTCATACTTCCACGTCAATTCTCTCATAAATATATGTACATAGTTAGGCAATCAATAATATCCTAATTAATGTATCTTTAGTCTTATCCTTATCATCTTCACAAATCATTAGGTTTCAGATTTAATTCATCAGTAACTTCAATCATTTATATCAGTATGTAACAAACTGTTGCGCCCAAACGTTGTCAAATTACAAAAGATGATGATTCGTATACTAATTTTCTTTCAAGTTATCCATCATTTTCTCAATTAAGAGTTTAATCCTACAACTAAGAGTTGAGAAATCAATTGTGCAATTTCTCTTATTATTGATGATATTCAAGGGAACATGTGGGTCTCTTGGAATAACAAAGCCATGTGCATTTCTTCATTTGATGGTGACACTTTTCCATCTATATATTCCATCACAAATTTCAGCTTCTCTACACCAAATCAAACAAGCTTCTGACATTCTCATCACAAAATCTCCTTTCACTTCCTCTCTAAAATCACGTAATGGGTTTCCGTTTGCCCTCTGTGATCTCAAACACCAAGAGAGTTCTGAGACCGAGCTGTAACAACCAACAAAAAGGTCACATGGCAGTATACGTTGGACTTGACCAAGACAAGAGACGTTATGTGGTGCCGCTGTCTTACTTGAACCACCCTTCGTTTCAATACTTACTTAGCCTTGCTGAGGAAGAGTACGGCTTTAGTCATCCCATGGGAGGCCTCACAATTCCTTGTGACCAACACAAGTTTCTGGATCTTATCTCTCAGTTGCATTGAACCGTGTCAAATGATAATTAGCTACAATTTTGGCCATGATTTGAGCTTCTAATTAGTGTTTTATAGATGACTGTTCTTTTTCTTTAATGTTTCCCATTTTATTTTGATGGGTTGTAATTGATCCCTTCTGGAATGCCAATGAGCCAATTAATGAACATATATCTTCTCAATTTATTCTCTTCTTTTTGTACGAATATTTTAGAAAGATAATTGGAAAGTTTTGACTGTACAATGTTAAAGTTATAATAAGTATTTATAGACAGATGTAGTTTTTGATGACCTCTAACTTAAGTTTTTGAACCCTACCAAATCAATCTTCACATAGGTTTAGTTACTAAACTGTAGAAACATGAGCTTGCAACACCATGTCTACCTACTTAAATTAACCCTACATGTTGGTAATGGTTGCGATGATTATTATTTTATAAATTTAATGTATCTGTGGTAGTTCTACTTGTGTGTGTCATTGTCAATTTAAGTTTGAGAAAGAGGACAACAAGTCCATGTGAAGATGTATATTCATCTAGGAATCAGGTAAGCATGAGCTATCAAATGAAGTGATTGTTAATGACAGTAATGGATAAGATAATCTATCACAGTGAAGGTTGAATCTAATCAAAGTACTAAAAAGCTTTTGTTGGTATATCTTATTTGAGTATAATTGAGCTCCTTAGTTCATATTTATATAGCAAAAGTAATAAAAAGCTTGAATTATGCATCATTTTACCTTGCGAATGAGGACACTTAGATTCTCAGCATTCAACATCCATTTTTTGAGGTCCAGGAGATGAAATTGATAGTATCAGAGTTGAGTAATCAATTCTGCAATTGAAGGGAACATGTGGGACACCAACCAAATGAACAAACCCATGTGAAGTTGTTCATTTGATAGTGATAGATTGACATCTATAAATTTGATCACAAATCCAAGCTTTCTACAACACAAGTTCATCTGCCTTGCAAGTATATTTCAGAGTTTCCAGCCCTGAATCACATTCTCGCTCATAAAATTTTCTTTAAACACATCATGAGTTTCCGTTTGCCTGCTGTGATCTCAAACACCAAGAGAGTTCTGAAGCCGAGCAGTAACAACCAACAAAAAGGGCAAATGGCAGTTTACGTCGGACTTGATGAAGACAAGAGGCGTTATGTTGTACCAATGTCTTATTTGAAGAATCCTCTGTTTCAAGACTTGCTTAGCCTTGCTGAGGAAGAATACGGCTTCAATCATCCCATGGGAGGCCTTACAATTCCTTGTGAGGAACAGAGCTTTGTCGATCTCATCTCACAGTTGAGTTGAATCGCGTGTAAAGAAAAAAGGGATCAGTCTCCCTACAATTTTGAGATTCATTTAGGGTTCTAATTTCATAGATATCAGTTCTTTTTCCTTTGTAGGCTCAGATTATGTACAGATTATGTATTTTGATGAATTGCATTGTCCTTCGATTTCCTGAAATAGTATGAGTTGAGTAATGAACACCATTCCAGATTTTGATGCGTATATATATATATTTGGCTGCTGTTTTCAAGTTTATAATCAAGATTTGTAACTACTTTTCTGTGCTAATACAGACTGAACTTATTCAGTATGCACCAACATGTGCTGCGTTGCGTGGATAAAAATGCTGACTCGGTAGTATTAGTTACACGTACTATGTGGTAGCTGCTAGGGTTTGTAAACAGATTGCAATATCTTCAGTCTGTTACAATCCAAACCAAATACATAATTTCTTCTTCTTCCGCTCGATCTTCTCTCGTGGCGAATATTCTCCACATTCTTATATCATCCATGGAGACAGAGGAACACTAAGCACCTCTCATGGAAGAATGAGAAAAAACCTAAAGCTACGGTTGTTGATGTGAATAATCCACTCTATCTTCATCCGATGAGTATTCATCCTGCCTTGTTGCTTGGATGGGAGGAAGTTTGATTAGTGGCGCTGTTCCACGAGTTCGCCTTGTGCTTCGTCAATGGCATGCTCGATAAAGCTTCTGCAACTTGAACTGCTTATCGCATTCGGGAGATGTGCAACGCTGTTGTAAGATCCTAGATCTTGAACACCTTAATTGATGAAGTAGGAGCAATTTTGATCTACATTTGAGTTCTTTTCAGCTAATGCATATGGATATCTAGGGTTCTATTGTAGATGACTGTAGGAGACGCACTTCGATCCATTTGATGAAATGCATTGGAATGATTTTTCTCTTGTTAAGGTTTTTTGGTGCCTCGGCAAAAACTAGCTGCAAACAGAAATTTTAGATTCTAAGGTTAGGAAATGCTATGGAACTGTGATCTAGCTCCGACTCATCCTCTGTTCTTGCTTCAAAAGGGATAGTTGATCAAACATAACGCACAGCTATTCCTCACCTCAATTGATGAAGTAGGATCTCTCTTCGTGTTTGAGATTATGGAAGATGGCAACAAAATCCATGATGATCAGAGTTGGAGTTGAAGGATCTATATCCGGAATTCAAATAGAGTACTTGGAAGAAGATGAAGTTTGTTGATGTATATATAGACAGTGGAGCCTGTTGTGGACCTTTGAGGATCTCTATCTGAAGTTTCTGAAACTGGAGAAGCTGGAATGACCCTACAAAATCAATCTCACAAGGGCCTGTTTGTTTGGCTCAAGAACAACCAAACTAGAGCCACCACGTCTATTAGTAGAACAGGCCCCACATGCTCCTATGGTCACCATAGTTAATGCTTTTGATATACGTAGTAGTTGTTCTCCTTCTTCAGTGGGTCATTGCCAACGTATAATTTGGGCTAAATTGCTGACTTTGCTGGTTAACCAAAGTATCAATCCCACTCAAAGATATGAACTTTGACAACAAGCCCATGTGAAGATGTAGAGACATTTATAAGCATAGCCCATAATCTGTATCATTATTGAAATGGATATACCAATTAGTCTGGATCACAAATTGCAGAAATAAAATCAAATCACACTTTTGCTTCTTCTTTATCCTTTTTTAGGATGAGGGATTAGAAATGCATCAACTGTCAAATAAAGTTTAAGCCTCCGTGTTATATTTATACAGATTGGGTGTAATAGTTTGTTTTCAACCTATTTGCCATTTTCTTACTCATGGGTACATTTTGCTTGCTCGTGATTCAACATCCAATTCATCCTGCGAGTAATTTCCGTTCTAATGGGTGATATACAAGGGTATATGTAAGATATGAAGTAATATGTGTGGTGCTCAGCTATAAGAGTTTGGAGCTTTGAGACCACCAAATTAACAAACCCATGTGAAGTTGTTCATTTGATAGTGACACATTTCTATATATATATATATTTGATCACATATTCAAGTTCTCTACACCAAATCATCTGCCTTCAAAGAAGCTTTTTCACTTTCTGATCACAACTCTCCTTTTTTGCTCATCAAATTCTCCTTTCACTTCCTTCAAAATCAAACTTCAATTGCATCATGGGTTTCCGTCTACCTGCTGTCATCTCAAACACCAAGAGAGTTCTAAGACAAAACTCTCTCTCAAACAAAAGTAACCAACAAAAAGGCCACATGGCAGTTTACGTTGGACTTGACGAACAAAAGAAGCGTTTTGTGGTGCCACTGTCTTACTTGAACCACCCTTTGTTCCAAGACTTGCTTAGCCTTGCCGAGGAAGAGTATGGCTTCAATCATCCCATGGGAGGCCTCACAATTCCTTGTGATGAACACACCTTTCATGATCTCATCTCACAGTTGAACTGAACTGTGTGAAAACAAAAATGAATCAATCTCTGTTCCTACAGTTTTGGCTCATTTGATCTTTTAGTCCTGCTGCTGTTAGCTGTTTTTTGTTTTTAGGTTCAGAATTGTATTAAGTGTACATAAGAATTTCCCATTTAATTTTGATGGGTTGTACCTGATCCCTTCTGAAATGATAATGAGCTAGCCGATGAACAATTTTTCTCGTCCTCTTTACATTCATTATGCCGGTTTCTGAGTTATTCAAGAAATTAATTGATACAATAACCATGATTTTAGGTAGCTTTATCTGCTCATCAGATTGAACAACTATATAAGTTGCTTAATAGTACATCCTGTACAAGGATTTCATGTCGAGTCATGTTTATCAATTTCAAGCAAAGTTGTAGTTACCAAATATAAACATCTTTCACAGTTTCTTAAATGGAAGCAAAATGGTACAAGGAATATAGTTCCAAGTAAAAACATCACTGTATTTAACTTTTGGTATTACTATATCAAGAAATCTCATTCACTACATTTTAACACCGAAATAGCAATCCATAATTTACAAGAGCAAAAATTTCAGCATTCATACAGGTCTAAATCAGGAATTGCAGTATCACATGGTAGGGTAAGATGAACTGTCCTTGCTAGTAGGTATTTAGTCCTCCATTGATTTAAGTGGTGAGTATAAGATGGATAGGGTCACGGATGTCGACCTTCTCTGAATGGATGGTTAGTTTTGGTCGAAAGCAACTTCACATGGCTCTGTTGGTCCATTAATCTTAATACAAAACCATCACCACCTTAGAAAAACAATATCATTTACCAGAATACATGAACAAACACCCCATAGTTTTAGTTTCATAAGCAACATGTAGGGTAACCGATACACCAGTAGACAGGTAGTGATGTTAAGTAGACTAGATTAATCATAAAGCTAACAAATTTATTCAGATTATGATGATAATGAAAAATAGTCTGTTCAACAATGAAATACCATCTGTGTTTCAATTTATTCATCAACTTTAATTTAATTTTGCAAGAAACTTGAGAGTCAAGGTACTGATACAGTTTATGTAATTATCATGCATGTAAAATATTATCTTAATTGATATGGAAATGAGAAGGTAATTCAGACATGAAATTTAACAACCTGGAAATGAGAGGAAGGCCCCACTGTACCTAATTTTTCACGTGGGATTGCTCTCTTTGCTTATCTGAACCCACTTTCATGGCACCAGCTCTACATGATTAATGCAAAAATGATTGCACAACAAACCCCATGTGAACTGAGACCTCTACTGCTAATCATAGTTCAACTCTTCCAGCTAAATACAACTAGTTTAATCTATGGTTCCTTGTATCAACTATTTTATTACTTTGGCTGTTAGATAATCTGCCTGTTCGTATATGGTGTTTTAATATCATTTCTTTCTGACCGAAAACGTTCGACTTGAAAAAATTTAATCGGGTAAGAAATTGCATTTTTCAACTTCATTACTGAAGATAGATTTCTAGACAACACAATTTCATAGAAGAACTCGAAGAATTGAATTTTTATTATGAATAACAATTCAGATATATGATACATCTTTCTCTTTCGACAACAAAAAACAGCTTGAAAATGAAGCTGCCAAAAAAGTTTAAGTGGCTAGACAAAGCCTTGGCCAAATGATTGGTGATGAACATGAGCACGAACACATCCCATAAAATAGGACGGTGGCTTAAAATGCTATCTACCAATCAAGAAGTGTCAGAATTTTGTTCAAAAAAGAAAAGAATGTGGCATATACGTATGATCAGCAGCTGAGACTGGAAAACTGTGTATAGGATCATCTGGTGTGTTTATAAATTGAGTTGACCAATGAGGTTGACGAACATGTCTTCGTCACAAGGAATTGTGAGTCCGCCCATGGGATGATTGAACCCATACTCTTCTTCTGCACGGCTAAGCAAGTCTTGGAACAAAGGGTGGCTCAAGTAAGCCAATGGCACCACATACCTTTGCTTATCCTCATCGTCTCCCACGTAAACTGCAACATGGCCTTTTGGAACCCATGATTTAAGGGCTCGTTTGGTGGTTGAGATAACAGAAGGCAATCTGAAACCCATGATGGATTTTAAAAGGAAGTGTGAGATTGAATGTTTTTTAAGCTTGAAAAAGAGGATAATGTAAGAAGATGGCTTGAGGCTTTTGATGCTTAAGGGTGAGATTCTTTCTTGTATTTATAGACAGAAGTTGATTGCATTGTATTAGCTGATGATCTGTACATTGTGGAGTTGTAGCAGTTGGAACATCAAATTGGTGGGTCCCTAGAAAAATAATACTTCACATGGGTGTATGATTTTCTTGACTTGTATTATAGAATACATCCTTTTTCTAGCTGGACTACCTAATGGCAATTAGTTTACAGATGATTGCTGATAATTTTACAGAATCAAAGGAAATGAGGCTGGAGGTGATGAGAAGAGAATGTATTCAGAGGAAATGAGGCTGGAGGTGATGAGCAACACACCCATGTGAAGTGGTGGCCGGGTGAGCCTTATGTCCCGTCCCAGAAGGTTTTGTCAATTGTTGAAAATGACACATAAGAGGGGTCAATTTTGCACCATCAAAACCCAGTTTGCTTGGGACAAATCAGTTCAAAGGAAGGTACAACCACAAGATCGTGTTGAGTTTGTCCCTTGGCAGTTGTTAAGTGTACATTGAGGTGTTTAATAGAAGTAAGATCAAATTTTGAACACGAACCGACATTATATTCAGTTTTACATGATAGATTACACAAGGAACAAGCTTACAAGATATTTGCACTTTTTCATGTACTAGTGAAGTCACACCAAACCAAGATAAGAAAAAAAACTGTACAACAGACCTGAGAGGATGAACTGGTTTTGAGTCATTAGCACAACAGACCTGAGAAGCTCCTCTGTATCTCATCTGCACGTCTGTGACACGTAATTTCAACCCATTTCGGTAGCGTGTCTGGAATCGTATTCAGCTTTCCGCAGTACTTGATCTCCAACTTCTTTAGATTAGTCATAGCCCCTTCTTCCACTATCCAATCTGTCAAGTTTGGCAAACTGTCAAACTTTAAACCAATAAGCTGAGGGAACCCGCCAGCAGAGCAGACTATCCGTGACCCCAAGAAAGAATCCCAATCGAGGAAAAGACTTCTGAGACAAGGAAGCCTCTCGAGGATCAGCATTGGGTCATGCTCAAGGTAACAACACTTCAAGGTTAACACTTCCAACTTTAATGGAAGTATGTTAGTAGATAATGGGATTGATATCCTCCTCATTATCTCCAGCCTTCTAAGGGACTGGAAATGGAACAGCAAACCAGGATCATTATTTAACAAATCACCATAGATTCTTAGAGATAAGCGCTTGAGCATACCTAAGACATTGCTTGGGGTTTCGCTTATGATTTTCAAGGTTTCTTTCTCAGATAGCCAATTGTTCAGTGAAAGTCTCTTAATGCTTTTCAACTTAAGCAGGTCTGTTACATGAAATATGCGAATGTCCAAGTTTTTCAGCGTCTCCAAATGGCTTAGTTTGCCGAGCCTCAACTTTTCTGATATTCCGTTATTGTAGTAAGGAAGTAATAGATGTTTCAACCTCTCCATCTTCCAAAGTACATTTGGGATCATCATATCAACTCGGTATAAAGATACTCGTAGATCTAGTGTCTGTAGGAATCTCAGGTTGCCAATAGATGAAGGAAGTTTACGTAGACGAGTTCCTCTCAAGCTTAAGTACCTTAAAAAAATCAATTCTCCGATATCTCTTGGTAACTCCTCAATGCCAGCACCTTCAAGATCTAAGACTCTGAGTAGCTGAAATTCTTTACAAACAATTCTTAACCAACCTGAGCTTTCTACTTGAAGAAAATTCGCTGTCAAGAACATAAAAGATCTGATATTTGCAGATTTTACAGATGAAGAGGAAAGAAATCTCTTACCATCAACCATAGTGTTCAGGAAATCTTCTTCTTCTGCCTTGGATGAACACAAATCTTGTAGAAGATGATGAAGATAGCAAGTTTTCATCCTTCCGGAAGAACCCCTTTTACCAGCTTGGACTAGGCCTCTTTGTTCCAACTCAATTAGGTAACTTTCCGCAACATCATCTAATGATCCTTCATTGGTCATGACGATAAAACCATCAGCTACCCATATCTGACACAGTTTCTCTGTTGGGATTTCATAGCCATCTCGAAAGCTTGCAAAATGAAGGAAGCATGGCTTTAAGTAATATGGCAGATCACTATAGCTTAATTCCAAGAACACTGCTAGAGTGGATTGTTCACATTCCTTTGCTCTTTCCAGGCATGAAACTACTTTTTCATGAAAGATTTTCCACTCCTTGAATTTACTTCTTACACTTAAAAGTCCACCAAGCAGAACAATTGCCAAAGGAAGACCTTCACATTGTCTTACCAGATGCTGCCCAATTTTGATCATTGCTGGAGCTAGTAGACAATGGAAATTACATATTAGTAAATGCAATTTGAAAGTATTTGCTGCATTCAAGCAACTATTGTAAAGTGGACTAAAAAATCATGCTCCTTTTCTTTCAGACAGATTGATGGATTGAATGCTTTTTAAAACAATATTGTACAAATAAGGATATTCTGGAAAAAAAAAAGAAATTATATAACATGAAAGTAGCTTCTTTTTTTTTTTTTTTTTTTTATCCGCATTGTGAATAACACTCCTTTACCTCTACTTTCTCATGGCAGAAACCGAATAAAAATGACCAAATGCAGCATTTTCAAACTCCACTATTTGATTACTAAGTAGAAAGATAACAGTCCTCCTTTAGAAACATTGATGCTAATTGTGAATAAGTTTAGACGATACTTGAGTGAGGGAACATACCATCATCACCAAAGACTACCGAACCCAATTTTGTTTGAAGCAAATCCCAGCTATGATCATAACTTAAGCAGCATGGCTCGTGAACGATTGCTCTGGGGTCCACGCGTTGCACCAATTCCTTATTACAGGTTGTAATCAAGAGCCGGGTTCCAGAGTCCCCACTTGGAAATGCTCCTTTCAAAGCAACCCAAGTCTCATTTTTGCACGGACCATCAAGGATTATCAAACACTTCTTCTCTTTCTGAAAATCACTTAGCTCCTTGATTACAGCTTCGTCCGACTTCTCAGCAATCTGATTCATAGACTTTGAAGTAAGATCACCTAGAATTCCTTGCAGTACTCCCTTGATATGACATTGGGAAGAAACATTGGCCCAAGAAAAAGCATCAAAATGTCTTCTGATATCATCTTGATGAAAAATTTTCTTTGCAAGGGTGGTTTTCCCTAAACCAGCTTTTCCACAAATCATAAACACTTTGCTCTCTCCTTCCCCTTTGAGCAACTGAATCACAATCTGACTAATATCATCATCTAATCCCATCACGACATCTTCTTTAAGAAAAGAGTATGTTTGCCTAAAAGGCGTTCGTTCAGATAAGCCATACCTTCCTTTCTTCCTCATGACATAAGTAGTTTCAACGCCATACGTCTGTAGCCTTGAGATAAATGAGTTGACTCTTTGCATCAATGAGTCAATGTCAGAACCAACATCACGAAGTGTCTTAACTTCTCTTGAGATGCATAAATACCTTTTAAGCTGATCCCCGAGAGCTTCTGGCCTGTTTGAACCTGCTTCAAAGATGATCCTTTCGACAGTGCATTCAGCTTCATAAGCGACTCCAATGATTTGTTCAACCCATCTTTGGAGTAGTTTATTTCCGTATTGGTTGGCATCGGCATCTCTCAAGAAGCACAACATCAAATCAAGTGCATCCTGCAGTTCCCCTATTTTATCTTCAATTCCTTGCAGATGGCCTGCTTCTTCAACCAGCAGTTTCCCTAGGTTCTCTGAAGCTGATTGGACAAAAGGCTCCGCCATGTGACTCACAAGACCAGCTCTTTTGCTCTCTTGCAGTGCTAAATCTTCATTTTTGGTCTTGCATAAAATATGACATAGTTGTAACCAAAGAATAATGTCACAAACGAGATTAACTGTGTTTCAACAAATGATTTAATCAAAACACTTTGCAAACTTAATTAAATTTCTCTATTTAAACTTTTAATCCACCCCCGTGACTTCCTCTAAGATTTGACTTCTTATGCAGGGATAGACTTAGTATATGTCAACTTCATTACATAATGCATTTCACCTGTATACTTGGATTTTCTTGCAAGAAAAATAATACAACATTGACTTACTCAAACTTGGATTTTGCTAATAAACTAATGCTAAACACTACTCAGTAATCATTTAAGAAAATTTCAAGCAGTCATCATCACACAACTGTCAACAATTAGGCGGTGATAGTAACAACTAGGAATATGTATGATCATTAATATCATATGGTTATACACTTATACTTTCATATTGCCTTTAGTATAATAATAAACTGACATTCAGTAAATCAAATTGATTATAGAACAAACTAACAACCAAAACACTATCAATGACACCATTACTTCATAGGTTGCAATGATCAATTTGCTCACCATCTAACATAGAGACAAGAGATGTCCTGTCAGAATCTGGAATTTCATCGAACAGCTTACCTGCATCAACAAGAAGTGGCATGAAGCATAAAAATGCTAAAAAATAACGCAGCGGACAAATTGGCCACAAAACCTCCAAGGTAGATGAAAGATAACCGCCAAGGATTGGAAAAAAAAACGCTTAACAAGAGGTTGAAGGGCAATGAACCTTTGGGAATTGGGATCAATGAAATGAAAGATGCAAGGAATTGCACAGCCCAAACCCGATCGATGAAATGCGTCGGATTCTCCCCTTTACAAGCCCGGAGGGCCCAAACAGAAAGTGATTCATAAGCCCACGCCCACACTGCCCCAACAGTTACAAATGTTTTCTCCAATATTATAATTTTAATTGTACATAATGCATTTTTAGAAATAAGATATGTTATAAGGTGAAATTACGTGGATAAAGTTAAAGATGACATAATTATTTAGATGAAGAATTAAAGAGATGAAATTGTTTGAGGAGATGAGTATAAAAATAAATAAAATAATTATTTGGTAAAATTGTGAAAAAATATACATTAAATTTTTTTGGAGATGAAAGAGACGAGAAAAAAAAGGCTAAAAATGAGACTTTAACCTTCATCATCCTTATAATCCAAGCTTAATAGGATTATACAATTTTCATAATCTCCAAAATTTAATTATTTCATCTCTTCATTTCCTTATCAAACAACATTAACAAATTTATTTCAACCCTTTTAATACTCATAATCTTCATCCCCTTATTTTACTACTAAACAAACGGAACCTATGATGTTTCTCAATAATACTAACTTATATTATTTTTGTTCACAATAAAACGATTCACTTATCTATATCTATATTTACTATACTAAATGAAAAGTAGTAAAGCTTAGGTGCCGCATCCACATTCGTTTTATCTACGGTCGCGTTGAGAATTAAAGTCATCGAATTCCTTATTTTTAATAAAAGTTAATAAATTTATATTGATATTATATCTTACTTCCATCAGTACTTTCTATTTAAATCATATACAACTTTTATAAAGGGGTTGATAGACGTACCGGTGATTGTCTTTATTCATCAACGTTACTACACACTTCGCGTGCGTGCGTAGTTGATTTTCTACTCAATTACGTATATGGGTGCGTAGTAGTAGTCCAAAATTTTTGTTTTTAAAATTATTTTTTTGGACTACTACGCACCCCATATGCGTAGTTGTGGTGATTAATATATATTTTCGTTGATACGTTTAGAAACCATGTTTATAATTACACAAATTTTATTTAAAAAGTATCTTATTTTCATTTCGATCGTAATTTCTATTTAAATTATATTTTAATTGTGATCTCATTTCTTTTTTTAAACAAATTTTTTTAAACAACTTATTTTAAATTAGATTAAATTTTAATTTTGTTGTAACTATAACTTTTATTTAAATCAAATATTTTGTCCACAATCTATGTCTGTGTACTCCGACATATATACACAAACCTTGATTTCAAAACTTTTGAAAAATAAAGTAAATTATTTATATTAAGTTAATCCGTTTATTAAGATTGATAAATTACTTGATTGATTAAGTATTTGTATTGCTCTCAAAAAAAGATTAAGTATTCGTATTATGTCCAAGTAGTACAGTAGTAAAATAGTGCCGAGTTAAAAATTTTAAATGACTTTGAGTCTTATATATATATATATATATATATATATAAAGAACTATTTACTTATATTTGTAACTCAAAATTACTAATACACATTCAAAATAATGTACTTCAGTAAAACTATTATACTACGATAAATTATTTATTAGAGATCTTTGGAGAATAATTTTAATTCGATAATTTTATTTTTCTAAAAATATTGGTGTTTAAGGGCCGTTGATTTAATTTTACAAAGTATTAATCTTGTAAAGATAAAAAAAAATTTAATCGTACGATGAAAAAGGATTTCATAAGAGGTTGATGATTATTTTCTTAGTAAAAAAAACAAAAACAAATGTAACTTAATGTTGTCTTAGTGTAAAAGGAAAACGTGTTACATGTTCATCTTCACGCATACATGGAGTGATGTGTCATCGTCAAATAGGTGCCATCTAAATTTCTTGTCTTCTCATTCAATACGTTAATAGGTTATAATCATAAAAAGTAATTGCTTACATATGAAACTACAAAATCTTTAAAGACCGACCAATTAGAAAGGAGCAAAAGAGTTAAAAATAATAAAGAAAGAAATTGATAGTAAAGGAATGATATACATCAAAGAAAGACATTGTACAATGCAAGTTCAATTAATGAGTCGGGTAAGTGAGCTTTTTTGTTTATCGCACTATCAACTAGCTCTTTTAATTCATATGTAATGAACTAGATGTCTAAATAATTTTTTATTTATTTTATTGTATGTCCATGGAAGTTATGATAATATTAGAATTGTTACTTCTACGTCCCATAAAAAAAATCGATTCAGTTCCCGTTTTTTTCCGGTGCACTCGATTTATATCTTCGACACACAAGGAAGGATGCGGTAAGAAGGAAGCAGCCCTAACCTCTGTCCGGCGATCATTCCACTGGCATCTCGCATTCACGTCCTCGTTTGACTGCCGCTCGGGGATGTAGTTGTAAATACCTTAGTCTTAGTGGGTCGTTGGCTCCACCTGTTATCTCCTTCTACGAGAGCTGAGTTTGAATTATTATTTTTTGTTATATGTTTTTTAAGGTGTTGATGAAAAAAATGTAAAAACCGAGTTACTCTATCTCTATATTTCGTTCGATGTGATGAATAAACATCGTCCTGAGTACTGACAATCCACAAGGGTGATAACTGAACGAAGTTGTCAAACAATCTAGACCCTATAAAATACGAGAATTAGCTACACATACGTGAATGGTTACTCAAATCTATATTAATTGACGGAAAAAGGACAGGTCAATTGGCATCCAAGGGAGTGGTCTATCGGCCGACGTTACAACTTATTGTGCTTTGGGAACTCGGTAAACGTAGAAGAATGATGATTTAAGATAGCCTTTACCACCTTTCGATGTATAAATGCCCAACTCAACCAAAAACATTCTCGCAATTGTAGAAGATAAAAGTCAAACCATTTAAGTACGTAGAAAACAAAAATAGGTAACGCTCTCAAAAAAAAAGCTGAAAAGGTATAGAAACTTGTAAATCTATGACAATCAAGAACCCTCAAAGTAAAGGTAAACGTCTCTCTCCAAACTAAGTTTAATCTTAGCATGTCTAATAGAATCACTAAGGAAAAATACAACTAGTTGATATTCGTTCAACAATTCATATACATAATTATAAATCAATCCAGCATAGGGTTCAACCAATCCTTAGACCATAAGAAACTAACCAAAAATGCTAAATATTGCAAAACAAATGTAGAAAAAGGCAAATAGCACGCATAAATTTCAAAAAAACTTGAACAAAAGAGAAAACTTGCATAAATCAGTCTAATACCTCGAGCAAAGCCCAACATGCAAGTATCAATGAGCAAAACTTGGCAAATTTGTCAACCAAAGCGTTCTTGGTGAAGTAGAGTAGAAAAGGAAAAACTAGCGTCACAACTAAGGTTACGAATATCCAGTGCGAACCCTTCTAACATTTGAAAATAAGCTACTAATAACTACATAAATATGTTCCAAACAAGATCGGGAAAACCTCAAATAGAATAGAAGATCTTAATTTTAATTTTGGCGTTTGTTGTAGAAATTACACGGGCAAAGACAGGATAAATACATGCAAAGACCACTTAGAAACTGTGTGTTCAAATCGTTTCAACCTGTGACACAAGTTCAGCAAGTTGACAACTTTTCGACACTTCAGAAAAATGACTTCCCCGATGCTTTGGTTGGAACTACAAGACCCACGAATACTACTTTAGAAGCTCCTTTGATGATCTACAACTTTATAGTTGTCACAAATGTCAAACTCTATAGGGAAGATGGTCAAAATTGGGAATATCTTAGACATAGTTATAATTCTTGATCCAACACCAATGATCTTCACTTGTCTCTTCATTCTTCAGTTGATCTTGATGTTTTCACATAGTTTCCGATTTCAGGGAAGATTGAATCCTTGTGTTTTGGTATTTCATTAAACTATGCTCTATAAATGACATCGAACGCATGGAACACAAAATAAACACCATAATACGCAATGTGAATGATTCCTACACTATATAAATGCAAAATAAGTCAAAAGAAACGTGAAATGCATTAATGTACTATCTAAAATGGTGAATGCATAGATGATATTTATGTGTGTGTGGACTTTATGTTCCATTTCCTCTGTCATTTTGATGATATTGTGTTTTGACTTCAAGGATGATGAAATCCGATGTGTTTAGCATCTAAAATGCCTGAAAAATAGAAAAGTCAGGGTAGATGCCAAAATATAGAAAGTGGGTCTTTTCCATATAAAAATGTATATATGATCTGTAAGAGAGGATGCAAAATACATCGAAACGTAAAGAGAAATATGATACTTTTGACAATTATCAATTTCACCCTTCTCAATCCTTGTAAGCTTTTCATTCAAATATTGTTGAATATTGTGTACTCGGTAATGTTAACAACTAGTTCAGTGTTCGCACCTTGTGCGGGATTTACCTAAATAAAAAATATCATATTATAATTTTTACGCATTATGTATCAATATTAATCTAAATAAAATTTAATTATAGTTTGATTGGACTTTTAAAAATAAATTTGATATTATAATATCCTCTAGAAAAATAGACCATATAAAAATACCTATATTTTAGAAGAACCCAATAATTTTTATATTAAAAACACATTATGTTAGAAAATTTATTTCAAATTTGTTATTTGTAGCAATCGAAAATCCTTTTATGTTTTGATAATAATCTATTTTAGATTAATAATTAAGATGACGTCTCATTAATATATATCTAATGAAAACTGATTTGACACGTTGACGGTTTAATTAGTAATTTTAATTTATATGTTTTTTATAAAAGAATCAATGGCAAATCTGTAAATATAGTGTGGCAAATCTGTACATAACTCGAAAAATTTTTACGTGGCATGCCTTATGATGCGAAACGTAAGAAAAATGCATCTGGTATTAGTAATACATATAGATTGTTATAGGATACCTAATAGTTAATTAACCAATTGGGAATCTTCTATGCAAGGCCATCCAATGAGTTTCGGATGCCTTGTGTCAACATAATTTTTTTATTATTAATTTTAAAAATTATGTGAGGAGCAAAAAGGACTAAAAAGATTTTTGTAAAAAAGTATATGAAATATAAAATAAAATGCCAATCAATCATAATAATGAAGAAATAAGATGGATAGAGGAATTAAACCCTTGACCATTTGCACATAAGCATTCGTAATTTAAAACGCTATTAATGACCCTATTTCTATTTAAAAATATTTTTCATTTAGTGTATTTATAATTGTTTCCATTTAGAGACTTTGTCTGGTGATTTCAAGTCTCTCTTTCCATTACTTTTTTCACCTTTCTTTTTTAATCGTCTTCTTTTATTTCTCATTCTTTTGACTTCCTTGTTGACTATTTGCCTTTTGCTTTTCATAGAGAGCAACATTTGGACTATTTGTTGTTCAACCGCTTGCAAAGAGTTTGAAGGTTTGGTTACCGTCATCGTCGAGATATCACGATTATCTTCCATGAAAAAAATTGTTGACTCAAAATAAACTTCTCCGGTAAGCTCACCATCACCATCACCATCTGTGCTACCCTTTTCATAATTTTTTCTCACCCAAAAATTGGATATGATTCACTACTTTCATCGTTTTGTCAGTATATTATTTGACGAATTCAAAATATTTCATTCTCAATAATCCAAAAGCTTTTTGGAGATGAATAATTGTGTTTGTTTGATCCTCTCATTTCCTTCGGTTCCTCTTTTAGCTTGTCCAAAATCTTCCTCGCCTTTTACAAGTCATTATTCTTATGAAAATGGACTCGCTTAAAAAAGAGTGCAATACATTCATAACTCTAAACTTTCGAGCCACTTGATTTTCATACCTCTTTATTCGAGTCATTGTGGAATTTTTCAGGGAATCTCAAAACATGCTTCAATTGTATATCAAAGTAATTGACTTTTAAGGTAATCCTCATTTTCACATCTCAAACATGATAGTTTTCTCCGAAAAATGACGGAGTACAACTAATATTTGCGTGGTTGTTAGAATACATATATAAAAAAAAGGCAGGGTTTTTCCCTTCTTTTGTGCATGGTGCTTCTTACTTGTTTTCTCTCAAATTTACATATTTAAAAAGATCAATAGAACTCTAATACCGTATAAATAAATCAAGAGCAACCAAAATAAAAAGAAAGTAACTTTAAACTTTCTCTTTATATATTGTGTATAAAAAACTTGATACAATCTCTTTCTCACAACTATACACATAGTACTTATACACAGCATAGCACCATATTAAATGGTTTTATATCATAACAAAACTTTCAACTTTTAAAACCTTTATCAAACGATGAATTAAACAAAGGAAAAACTTTAAGAATATAACTTACAGTAAAGTAAAAACGGTTGAATTTAGGTTTGCAATGGTTAAATCTCAATTCAATATAATAACACCTCTATCCTGAAAAAACTGTTGGAGTTTAATTTGAGTAAACTCAGTCCCATTAGCTGAACGAAAGTTTTTAATAGTCTTCCCAACTGGTTTACAAAAAGAGCAAATAAGTTAATTAACTATAAATCGATATGCTTGTGTCTTGCCACGCAAGAGAAATATCCAAGTACATATTGAGTGATTATCAAATAAAATTAGACAATAATGAGCACCACAAAAAGTTGTCTAATTAGAAGACCCAAATATCTGCATGAACAAGATCAAAGCAATTAACAACTTAGCAATAGAAATACTAGTACGTTTAAAAGGGCAGCTCACACTGAAAACCGTCTAAATGTTGACGATGACAGAAATTCAAGTGCCTCAATTTAGACAGAAATGTATGCCCTAATTATCTGGATAGGAACATATTAATGTAAAGTATCAAAAGAAGAACAACTTTGTCCAGACAGTCGACTTGCTATCTTGTTATTATGCATAGAACATAAGTGTGAAGCAAAAGAAGAAGAACTAAATTGCTGAACTTGAGAAGCAAAAAGGACCAATCTGTAAAGACCATGTTTCTTGTTGACAGAAATACTCCATCTTTATTTCATTTCATGTCAAATAAAAATTTACTTTAATTTACTGGTGTAGATAGAACATATAGTACTCTTTATCTTGATTGATGCATGTTTGATCTTGTTATATGGTGGGCGACTTGAAATGATGTTGGGAGATTAGATTTGAATTATACAGATGTGCGCGTACACATAACATAAACATGTAATCAATCAATTTATGCTCAAATAGTTCATATATTAAAATTATTTGATTCATACGTAATCTCCGGCGAGAATATTTGCAGCGATGGCCGCGCGAGGAGAACTGCCGGTGGCAATCTGCTCATGAAAATGACTTCGGATAGGGAAAGTTTAAAACACCCATCAAGATTTTTTTTTAATTTTTTGTACCAATCTTCTTTTTTAGGGAATTTAAATAAAAGTCTAAAAGAAAAAGAAAAAAAAAAAAAACATGCGATATTTTTACTTGTAGGAAGAAAAAACATGGGGTGTTGGAGTAAGGACCGACCGGGATAAAGCGTAGGGTTAAAACGAGGAAGTAAACCGGATATTGACAAAAAAAGAAGCAATCAAACCAGTTGGTACTACTGCATCAATCACTTGTAAATTTATCGTCTTCTTCCTATATGAATAAGCCTGCATGCCATGCATTAATGGCGACAGTACGTCTCGAGCCTTTGTTAATGGATGAACTACATACTTACACGTCGATATCGGTTACAGCAAATCGATAATTGGGCTAGTTAGGTCTCAACCATGACAAGTACAACGAGGAAACTCGATCTGGTTACTATATGGATAAAATCCGGATATCCGAATTATACATAAGCCGAGAATAGTATAAAGCGTACGTCCAGTGGGGGAGAAGAACATGGCACCCCCACTATAACATGGCTTTTGTAAATACACACTGCAGATAACTAAGCAACAACCAACACTACTCTTGTTTTCTTTCTTTTCCGTATACATTATTTTGCTCAACTTGTTACAAAACCACTCATAAACCGACAAATTTTACAAAATCACCTATAAAGTAAGTTTTACTTTCCAATAGCCACCTAACTAGGGATTTGAAAATAGATCGAGTAACGGGTGAATGTACTTCGTCGCTATCCGATCCATCACTCAAAGTTGTCCACTCACTTAACCCATTACCCGACAAAGGTCTTATCTGCTTCTAATCTATCCACATCGAATGAATGAAGCGGGTGAAATTTCGAGTATTCTGAACTATCTATAAATGTGTATAAAAAATAAACATTCTACCAAAAATTAAGAACATCCATACTTAAACCTGTACAAAAAAGTAAGAAGATTGACTTATCCTTGATGCTGGCGTGTACGCATAATGATAGGATATGCCTAGCTAGCTGGTGAAATAATTAAAAAACAAGGATGCCCAAAAGTGTACGTGTAGAACAATAGAGCATGCAAGAGTAATGAGTGTGTCTAGCCATGTGCAATAAAGTGCAAATAATTTGGTCCCGAAGATTGATATAAAGCCAGATGTTTGTGCCCTCTCTTTACTACAAACCCTTCCCCTACTCCTCAACTATCATCAATTCTCAAAATCATTATACAGTTTACGAAATTGACTTAACATCATAATTCAGCTCTTCACCTTTTTTTCTTAATACGCAAACTCTGAAATATATATATATATTATGATTAGAAACTCATATTTTCTCACCATAACTGCACAGTCTGCAGAACTGGTCCATACCGGATGTTACGGGTTCGGTCCAGAGGATCGAAAATTTCAAATTATGGACCTTGAACCGGGCCGACATTTCGGTCAAACTTGGGTCCGTCTAACCTATTTCTCTTAGGTGTTATTTAATTTATTAATTTTCGGTTTGATTCGGATTACCCGTTTTTCTGGCCTTGGACCCGGACCGGATCAAGTCTCGTACGGTTTTACAGTCCGTGGAAAAAAGAAACGGTGGTGAACAATATTGAAATGGGTGGACCGGACCGTTCTAGATACCGTTTCTTGGCCTTGGCTGAGAAAGAATGGGTGGTGAGCATTCTTCGTTACCGTTCCTCGTGGTCGTTCTTTTGTGCCTCTTTGCCGAGAATAGACGGGACCTATTCCACTGACCATCCTTCATCTAAGAGAAGAAAGACCGACCGGTATTCATTCTAGTGACCGTTCTTTCACTTTGCACTTGACCGTTCTTTTTGGAGCATGTTCTTGTTGCACTTGACTTTGCCTTCGTCATTCTAGTACAAACTTGAGATTTTCTTATTGGCCGTTCTTCGTCAAAGAGAAGAAAGATTGTTCGATGTATGTCCTAAAGACCATTCTTTCATTTTGCACTTAACCATTTATTTGGAGAACTTTCTTCTTGCACTTGGCTTTGCCTTGGTTGTTCTAGTATAAGCTTGGGCATTTTTTGTTGGTTGTTCTTGGTTGGTTTTTCCTTCTCTGTCTTTTTTTTAATTACTTGGTTCCTTTTGTTTGTCTTGATCATTTCCTTCTTATGTTTTCTTCACACTTTGACTTTGTCTTATCTTTTCCGTAAGACCATGTTTGGACCATTTTGATATCTTCTAAGCTCTTAAATTCTATATAATCACTTACAAAGAAACACCAAAGAAAGTCGGTGATGTGGTGTGGATGTAGCATACAAGTCACATAGAACCGCAAGTGCACGTCTGTGTCAATGTAAGTATATGACGTTTCACATCAAGGTTGAGATCCCAAAGGATTATGTATATCCCGACTTCATCTCTATTTCAACTAGTAAAATGAAAGAAAAAGGTTTTGATCCAGTGATCAATTTACTTGAGGGTTTGGGTATCAAGTAGCAAGTAACAAGTGTCAATAATCAAATATTCAATAGAGAAACAACTAGGAATTGAGGATATTCCTTCAAATCTTTACTAGGCACATGTATAAGATCATGTTATGCTTCAATAAAACATGGAGAGTTTAAATCACAAATATTAGTGTAACATAGTTTAGGTATGCTTTGTCAAGGCATTTAGCTTCAATCAATGAGTGTCACATGGTGTTTGTTATTCACTCATCGATTGATGAGCTTCTCTTCTACTAGTGACTAATTCGAACCATGTAGACATCACAAAGTGTTTTCTATTTGCCTACTCAATTGAACTTAGCCATAGTATGGACATTTACATGACATAAGGGGAGTCGACATAGATTGATCCTTTTTGCTCCATTTTGGACCTAAATCACAAAACACAGGGGGAGTAGACACTTTTTTGATGTTTTAAGCACTAACAAATATGTGAATGTCTTTTCCCATGCAAAACTAAGAAAAACACAAAAAAAAAAAAAAACGTCTATAAAGATAGCATAAAAACATGTTATTAAAATGCCTCATACTTAGCTCTTACTTGTCCCCAAGTAAGAACCAAATGCAAAGTATGAAAAGAAAGAAAGAAAATAAAAAAGAAAAATTAATGAAAATAATTTTGGAGTATACTTTGTTAGATCACTTTTCAGAATATTCTAGCCATAATAAGGCATTATGATATAGTTGAAGCTAATAAGCATGAAAGTAAACAAGTAAGAATATATGTTAAATCTTCATACACAAAACCTATAGTCTAGAATCCTAAATTAATATAACTCATGTTTGCTACTTAGAGGTTTTTATCGATGCTTGCATATGACTTGTATTGTTCATACAAATGTTTAAAACATAGCTAAGATCTCACATGCTTAAGTACAATCAAATATGACTGAGTCCTTTATAATTCATTTCTTCTTGAACTCGGCCTAACAAATAAAATATTCATGCTCTTTTCTGGCATGATTTACATTCACTTGTGCATTCATATTTTGGTGTGCATATACTTGACCTCATTGACATAAAAAATAAATAAAATGAAAAATAAGCATTTATCACATTAGTCAAGTGGCTTGCCAAGTGGACATTTTGAACTTTGATGTGCTTTCTATGGCTTTTACTTAAATTTTTTATTTTATTATTTTATGATATATGCATTTTGCCTTTCAGGTTAGTATTTTTCACTCAAGTGAGTGTCAACTAATGTAAGCTTCCATAGACCGGGCATTAAGAGATCATATCCAATACATATTATCATGAATTTATATAAGCAAGTTTACTTTAGCACAAATTTCATAGCATAGGATTTACTTAGTCATGCATCAACCAATAGAAATCATAAGTGCATAATCTCATCATTGTTGTTGAGGAGGTGACAATTATTGCACCCCCTAAACTTTATAAACCTCCACTTCCTTTTCCTCAGGCCCATAATAGGAAGAAGATGGAAGAGGACTATGGAAACTTACTGGAGAAGATGAACAAGCTATACTTGGAGATCCCACTCGTGGAGTCATTGAAACAAATGCCAAAGTAATTCAAGTTTATGAAGGACTTGCTCTCCAAGAAGTCGTTGAGGAATTTTGAATGACCACTTGAAGTAAACAAGGATTGCGGTGCTTTATTCAACAAAAAAATGCTGCCCAAGAAAGGTGATCCTAGAAGTTTTTGCATTCTTTTGACTTTTGGAGGGAAGGAACACTCATGTCTTTGTAAAATAACACATATTTCTAGCAGTTAATAGAGAATAAAGTATTTTTCTCTACTTTTTTTTTTAATTTTTTTTTATCTAGAGTCGGCAATTTCACAATGAACCAAGTTTGTTTGTATCAAAGATTAATAAAAGAGTTTTAGGATCAAAGTCACTACGACATACATATTAAATCTTAATCGATGATAACCAATCCAAATATAATATACGTCATGTTATAAGGGAGACAATTTAGCTTGACTTTTGCATTTTTTTGAATATGAAAAACATGATTGACTCGGCTCTCACATTTTATCATCAACACCTGAAAGTTGATTCCATGTGTAGGCTCTCACATTTCGCATACAAACCCTAAACTATCATAACAATCGATATGTCCATATTTACCATAACAATCGATATTTGGCATTTGTTATTATCACCACATGTGTCGGCTCTCACATGTGTTGGCGTTTCGCCACCACCGCCACCGGTGATGGTGGCGGCAGCTATTCTCTTCGTTCAAACCTATATCGGCGTGTTATTATTGCCAACAAATCAAGAAGCAAAGAAGGAAGGGGTGTCCATCAAGTCATCATAGCATCCTTTCGCTCACACCTACCTTAGAACGCTAATCAACATGCGTCATAGGACCCAAAACTTACCCTATAACGCTAATCAAACTGCGTTCTAGGTCTCAAACTTAACCTAGGACGCTAATCAACCTGCGTTTCAAGTCCCAAAACTTACCCTACGACGCTAATCAATTGACGTCCTAGGACCCAAAACATACTCTTTGACATTAATCAACCTGCGTCCAATGGCCCAAAACTTACCCTAGGAAGCTAATCAACCTGCATCATAGGGCTCAAATCTTACTCTACGATGCTAATCTACCTATATCAGAGGGTCCAACCTACCCGCACCATATCAACGCCAACTGAATAAAGACCAATGAAGGTAGGGTCCATCAAGTACTCATTTTTATCTTTTCAAATTTCTATTGATTAAGTTGGAGTTTCTATTGTTCAAGCTTGAGTTGTTAAACTATACTTCCAGCTTGAGGGATAGTGTTAGATTGTTGGATTTTATATTAAGCCGTATATTTGGACTTATACATTTAATTGTTAGTGTATCTTTGTGTTATATATATTATTAATAATTTATCTTCTACTCTTATTATAACTACTTCGTCCAACTAATAAATAAAGCAAGTCTTCGATTTATAAATCTTCGTATAAGCAGCGAACCAAAAAACCGGATTAATGGAAGTATGGAACATATTGTGAACGAGCGAAATGTTGATGAGTTGAGAAGAAGCTAGAATTGAAACCTTGGGAAATGAAAACAAGATAACCACGTGAGAGTTCACGTGTTTTATTAAAAAAATTTAAAATATTTATGTATTTGTTAAATTTATTTTTATTTAGTGAGATTATTTGAGTTAATTCTTTTAAAACTCAATTCCTTATTGCTATTGCTATAATGATAATTGTAGGTAATGAACAATTAAATGGGTTATTTGTCAAAAAAATGACTTCATAACTATCAAATTGTATTAAAAAAAAAGACATTGTAAATGTAAATAAATAATGACATTAAAAACTTGTTGTTACATAATTCTTTCATTATTATGTAAATAAAATTTGTTTTCTGTTTTGTCAAAACCGTCAAAGTTTATATTTATCAAAATATATTAGTACATTTTGTTAACTACTTATTTCAACTACTCAATAAACTTCAACCTCAATCGTCAATAAACTTCTAACTTCATTTCTTATAAATTTAACGTACCAGGCCATATATTTCACATTGGGATGAATTTCTCAATAAACTAAATACACCTTTAAATTTGTGACTTTTTAGCATATTATTTTATATTTTCTAAAAACATTATCACCTTATACAATATAATATATATATATATATATATTCATTTTCTGGTAAAAAAAAAAAAGTTATTGATCAAAATATCTCCATCCCATCTCCACGAAAAAGACCCTTATAAACATATGTATAAACACATGACACATTGCCTGATTTTTGTGGATTGAGTATTAACATCTGAATCCCCTTAATTATTAAATTGTCATTTAGCTAAATTTTAATTTTGTCTAACAAAATTACTTTAACCGATTCTTTTACTTTATTATATCTTTTCAATTACTTCAATCTAACAAATTCGATTTTACTTAAATTATAGTTTTTTAATCTCCAATTAGAAAATTTGATTCTTTCTATTTTTATTCAATTAATTATATTATTTTAAATACAATAGCACTACTTAGTAAATTGGATATTTATTTTAGATATAAATAAAAAGAGTCACTTCAATTTTTAATTAATTATTAGTATTTCAAAAACAACTTAAAAATTATTTATATAATAGTTGATACCTTCGATAATATAAGAAATTATCTATTTTAATAATATATAATAGAATTAATTAGTTATTTGTTTTTCAAAATTACTAAAACATAGTTTTGTTTAAACTTTAATTATTTATATTTTTTTAAATATCAATTTAATCTTTTTTGATGATATAATTGAATGAAAAGTATATAATCGTCACATGTGTGCAGTTAGAGTCTCTATCGAGGGCTTGACAAATGTATTGATGGGACTTAAGAAGAGATCCAATCAATAGTAGTCATGTTGAGATCGACCCCCACCATATATATCATGAGATGGCAAGGAGAGTGATGGATCATAAGGTTGATTGGGTGCAATTGAAGAAGCCTAGCTAATTAGCTATTGCTACCTTGCTCGCTCCAATATTATCCAACTTCATTATCTATATTGTGCACTTCACTTTATTTAGGCTGGGAATCAAACACGTAGACCATTATAGGTTTTTTGGTTTTCTTTTTTTTTATTTTTACGAAAGATGGGAGATTCGTAGCGGAACCATGTTTTATTAGAAAGAACTAAACATGATTAACGACAATAGATAAGTCTTTGACTCGTCACAAGTGTGACATCATTGTTTAAAAGAGAACCTATCCCCAATTGGGGATCTTTAAGTAGATGATCGATACCCTATGTGTAAATCACAAGCGAAAGAAGCAATGAAGTTTGTAGCAACATTAGCATCACGGTAAATATGAAAAAGTTGGATGTCCTATTCTCTGCTAAGGAAGCCTTGTACCTTGGTACCAGACTGAAGAGCGGATGTGGACGAGAAATATTGCGTTTGACAAGTTTCAACACTAGCTCCGAATCGATCTTTTGGACGCCCATATGCCACGCCATGTAAAGAACCATACATAGACCCCATAGCTCAGTTATTTGAACCGAGCATAAACCATTGTTGAAGTCGAGACCTTTAACCCATTGTCCATGAGAATCACGAACAAGGCCACTTGTTGAAGCACGACTCAAATTCCAGTACCGTTATAGGTTGTTTAGCGCATGCATACGTGTACACATATTTACTTACACCTTATAAAAACGGTAATCTACTCGACGGTACATTAACTTATGAAATTTGCCATGATATCAAATCAGATTTCGATCTAGCCGTATCCTAGTATATATCCCGAATATATGAACCTCCTTTATCTTAGTCACCTACAAATTTCAAGTAAAAATCTTTTCAAGTTGATTGATTCGGTGATTTTCAATCAAAGATCTTTTAGCTAGATTTGTTTTCTAGGTTTTGATAGGTCGAAACCAAGTGTGATGCAATGGCATGTGCCAAATTTCAACCCAAAAAAAATGGCATGTGCCAATGAATATAACTCTACAAAGTTACTATATATATCAGGAAAATAATGCACTCCTCGTGGGTCCTTGCAATAGAGAAAGTGTAAAGATATTTAATTTCATCTCAATTCTAAGCTTAACCTATATTATATAAACAACCATGGATGCACATATTCTTATCACAATCACCAACTCTTTTTTTTCTCTCACACTCCAACTCTTTGAGCCTTTTTGTAGTACATTACTATATATTGGCTTTCAAATTCAAACTTTGCTCTCTAGAAGAAACAATATGTATCTTCCTGTTCCAAAGATCCTACTTCAAGCCAAGGGAGCCAAGAAGCAAGGCTCCAACCAAGTTTCTCGAGATCTCCGTCTCCAAAGACGCCGGTCGACTGATGAGCCCGTGTCCATGACGAATGACGTCCCAAAGGGTCATTTGGCGGTGTACGTTGGCAATGGCCGCAAAATGAATCGATTTGTTATCCCTATAGCGTACTTGAAACAACCTTTGTTTCAAGATTTGTTGCAGAAAGCCGAAGAGGAATTCGGGTTTGAGCATCCCATGGGAGGACTCACTCTTCCTTGCAGTGAAGACGATTTCCTTTCTCTCATTTCTCATTTAAGTGGACACTAATTTTGGACCGTAAATATATTTACGTTGGAAGTAAATTGGGTTTTTACTACTCCCTCTCTATATTTATATGTTTGGAGTAGGTTATATGTTTCCAACTTTCTTCACCCCGTGTATGTTACTGTTTCACAAAATTCCGCCTTATATATATCTCCATGTTCTATCAGACCCAACTTAATTACTTATTAAAAATCTTAATTAGTTTGGAATGATGTTTGTGGATTTATCTATTTCGCAGGTTATGGAGTTGGAGCATAAGTTAGACTTATCAATTTTTGTTTGATTTGACAAGTCGGTCAAAGCTAAAATTTACTATACCACAATAGTATCTAAGATCATGACCATTCTTGTTCATCAATAATGTTGTCTGGTATTTTTCTTAAAAATGTTGTGATGGTCCGGATTACATTTTATTATATATATCAAAACAGTGTCAGGTGAAAACTTTTTCTTACGTACTATGAAAAATGGGTTCATTCATCGTTCATAGGTGCATAGTAATGTGCTCTTAACGTGCGATCGTGCAATTTGTATTGTTTGTCGGTGCACGATTGTTCGCTTTATATTCACATGTGTACGTTCGCGCACTTTGAATTCACTCATACTTTGTTAAACCCGTATTTTATGTTAACCTTTAGTACTAGTAATTCTTGCAAATTTGTAGAAAATAACCTTTTGTAAACCTAAATTTCCTTAACCACGCTAGATATCGAATTTCCGTAAGTGAGGTGTCTCCCGACGTATTTTGTTTAATTTTGGATTGATTGGAATCAAACTGGTAAAAAATCAATATTTACCATTTTATCCGTAATTTTATTATTCGTAGGCGTGAAAACGATAAGGATTACCCTTTGAGCTGTTATTAGGAGTGTTTACTTTTTACAAGTACGCCAATGCTTGCCTATTGGCTATTCCTTCCTTAAAAAAAGGTAGTGCCATTCTTCATCTTCATTCAACTCCAATTATTCGAAACAATATAAATTTGCAAAAAAGGTAAGATGCAAGCACCCGAGCACTTTGATCCTTGGACCAAACTCCAGGAGCCGCACGTTGCCCTTGTTCCGAAACAGATCAGATTTGTGGAGCAGCAAGTGAAGGGGTACGGTGAGTTCTCTCTCTTGTCAACCTTGGCTTTGGAAGAGTTTCGTTTCTGATTCACCTTCTCACCTATCAAGTAATCGATAGAGGGCATAGCATATTAATTACCTTTGAAAAAAATGGGTAAATTTTACGACATGGGTAAGATGAAAATGAATGGTCAAAGTGGGGTCATTTTGGCTAATTTTGCATTTTGATGAAACGGGCATCTTAGGTATTTTTGAATGTCCGGAAGACTTTCTAACATTTATAATAGTTTGATCAACGATTATATTGTGTCAAAGTAATATATTATGAGGTTTAAAAATTTTATAGGCCACTTTCATAATTTTGAGAAAAATGAGGACCGTATCCGTAATTTATCTAAAAGTTTGGTTTGGTCTTAAAAAATTTTAGACTAGTCTATTCCTAACCTATAAGTCTTTTTTTTTGAGAACCTATAAGCATTATTAGGACCTTCTGAAACGTAAAAACGTATTAATGAGATATGTTTACTGAATTGACCAAGTACTTGAGATCATATATGTGGTGATCGTGACACAGTGATAATCGAGTTTCGGCCCTAAATTTTCATCAATTCAACAAAATTTTAACCCATCTAGATCTTTCATCCCAACCTCGACATATTTGCTCCATTTCACTCAAGAGGTGGAACTATTCGATTTCCCTCGGGAGGGTTGGGGACATGGTTGTGGTGGACCAAAGCGTCGATTGTTCAAGTAGTATAAACAACAACGTGACGTCGTCTTTCGGGAGGAAAGTTGCCACATCTAAATCTTTAATGTGGGGGTAGGATACTACACCCTCCTCCGTAGATTTGTTTTCCGCAAGATTATTGCACCGGACATTTTTTTCACATCGGCTTCGAAGTCTTCACCCTCCACCGGGTAGAGTGTTTCAACACCATTCTTCCAGTGATGTCAGCAAGGAAAATGATACGATGTGTAGTTTCAATTTGGAGTTGGTTTTTGGAAGAGGTTGTAAATTAAAAAGCGGTATTTGTAGTTGTTGTTTTTTTTAACAATTCGGTTTAATTTTGAATTATTGATAGGTTAATGGTTTAGAGAGAAAAGTATTAAAATTATCAAAAATAGACCCTTTGACGGAAAATTGGATGGAAACTGGGAGGAGGTGGTCTTTTCCTAACTTAAGCATTGTTAAGGGTGATTTTCGACAATAATTGAAATAACAGGTATTTAGTTGTAAATGACCTTATTTAACGGGTAGTTTCCGGCAATTTATCCTTATCTTTATATCCTTTTTCTTTATATTTTTGAGTTTGAATATATCATATGAAACTAGTTTAGTGTGGATTTTATCCAAAATAAAACTATGTCAATGATCCACGTAAGGCCAAAAGAACCAAAAATGTATTATTTGTTTAATCTCCAAAATATTTATTTATACAAATTTTCAAATTATCATCCTTGATAACTCACATCAACTTACCTCAGGTGCACAATTGTATAAAAAATAATATATTTTACGAAAAGTAATTATTTGATTTTCTTAAACAAAATTAAAATAAACTAAGAATTTGTTGTAACTAAAAAATGATCATAAAATCAATATTGATTAAATTTTTTTTATAATAACGTTAATTGTGAGACGTTCATTTCAATATATTGTTTTCACAACGTTACATCAACGCGTCAATCTATAGTACTTCAATAGATTATATAGATATAGATTTCAAGACTTCACTTCCTCTTTAACTTAAGGATCAATGTAGTCTAAATGAGAAATTGCGTGGTCCATTTTTTATTTATTGTGCGTGCAAAATGTTGGCGTTTATTCTCTATTAGCTATTTGTGTGAGCCCAAATTATTGGTAGAAAAACAAAACAAAGGTTGAACATCAATCTGTTTACAAAAATGGATTTGACATAAAAATAATAATGTATTTAAAAAAAACTGTACATGTTGCTAAAACTAAAAGAGAAGGAAAAGACCTTGGTACCTTTTTAATACACAATCAAAGAAGAAAGAAGTTGACGGTGAGCTTCTGTCGGACCAACCTTGGGATAGTGCTAACAAAAAACCTAAAAGAAGTGTTAAAATTAAGAAGAAACTTCTTAGAACGATGAGAGACGCATGCCTTGATGTCGATCAAAAGGTTTAAAAGATCAAAATATATATAAAAATATTAAAAATATTATTTTATAGGCACAAAGTTGAACATAACTTGAAGTAGTAGAATTAAAAATGTTGTTGACCAAAAATATACAAGCAATCTAGTTTCTTTCATATAGTAACAATTAGGTACGTACCCAATAACACAACAATATCAAATATGCAATGAATCCAATTACAAAAGGAATTGAAGCATGCCCACTTTTAGCAAAAATGATGGGTTGATAATGAAAGTTATGCAGCAAAGTAACCAAATTTATATTGGTAGAAACATACAAAAGAAGGGGGGCAAATAATTGCTTAAGATCACGCTTTGTTTTTTTTTTTCGGTAGAAGAGACGAGGAGAACGAATTCTCACTCGTAATTTATTAGAAAAATAAAAGAACAGCTAAACAGGGATACATCTAGGGGTCGCAACGCCCCAGACATCATTCTTAAGGATTGAAATTAAACTAACGGAGTACATGAACCAAATGATAACCAATCGGGACATTAAAAGAAAGAGCAGCAAGATGATCCGCAACGGCGTTTGCTTCTCTAAAAACATGACGGAATCGGATGATCCAATCCCTACGAAGGAAGCCTTGACAACGAGAAACCAGACTAAAAAGAGGATGAGTGTTGGAGACCTCTTGATTCACCAGGTTGAAAGCCGTGAGCGAGTCAACCTCCACTTCAATGTGTCGAATACCTTTATTCCATGCAAGATGTAAGCCCATGCATAGACCCCATAATTCGGTAGCCAAAACCGAACCCGCGTCAATATTAAACATAAACCCAACAACAAATTGACCCGAATCGTCCCTAACTAAACCGGCCGCAGCACAAAAAATTTGATGTCGAAGAAACCATCTAAAGTCATTAGCATTTAAGGAAGTATTAGTTGAATAGCTCAGATTTGGTCAACAAGAATAGTATAAAGATACAAATATATATATATATATATATATATATATATATATATATATATATATATATATATATATATATATATAAAATATTTCAGAGCTAAAAACTTTAACGTCGTTCTTGGGATGAATGTAAGAGCGACTGACATTATTAAATGATGACATTGTGAATTCTTTAACCATTTAAATTGAAAAAGATTCATATACTATGTATCTCTGGTTGAGATAATGATATAGATGAGAAATCACCGTTAGTAATTATCCCTGTTTTACAAAATAAATAAATAAAAAAGTATGCGGGTGAAAAACAAATTTACAAGTCAACCTTAAAACTAAGATAACTGACGAAAAACTCATGTCTGACTGATATTTTTATGCCGGTTTTGTAAAACCAGTATTTAAACTAAACATGAAAATGAAAAGATTGTAATAGATGAAGAATGTAAAATTGTGAATTTGACTCAAGTACATGATGATCTTGTTTATCCATGAGAGATTGAGGGCTTGTTTGGTATTCCTAGGAATCATTTCCGGTAACATAATGATTTCGAATCAATCAAAAACTATGTTTGTTTAGAGGTATTTTTACACATGAAAGTAATCTAATTTTTTCTATTTCTATTTATTTCCCTTAACCGATTTCATTCCGTTTTCATTTCACCACTCCAACTAAACTCACATTAAATCTTTAAAACCGTAGAGCTCTTCATTTGTTGTATCTGTAATTTCTTGTTTGTTGTTCGTCCATAAGAATATTTTGATGGAGCATCATATTAGACAAAAGAAGATGTGCAGTGGAAGCAAGTAGCGGTGGGCGGTAAGTAATGGCTACTTGATACGATCTGCACAAACTCCGAAGCAAGAAAATATTATTTTACATTTTCATGAATCCTGACCAAATCTAGGTAGCTAATACTTGCATCACTCTGCATTCATGCATTCATCCTTTGTAGAGATGGAGTTGGATCGTCGATGATCACATGCAGATACGATTTCTACAGATTTTGTTAGTTATGAGTTTCCAATAGCACTAGCTTAAGCTTTCAAAGGAATAATAATAGATGTTTTCATAAAACATTTATTTATTGAGATACAGTCAATATAACCTCCCGTTTGGTTGTAACTCCGAAAACGGAAACGGAATGGAAACGAATTTAGTTCACATATGTACTTTGTTCATGAAATCATTCCGGTTGTTAAATGCACTTGCTTCCCCCTACTTTGTTACCCTATAGGGTATTAAAACTAATCAAAGTCTACTACAATTAGTTCAAACCACAAGGAGTGATTTCCAACAACTTCATAAACAAGGGTGTACGTATGGACTAGATTCGTTTCTATACCGTTTCCTTTTCCGGAGTTTAAACCAAACGGGCCCAAGTGTCTTTCAGTATATACTATACTGACAACCGCCCCATACGGAAGAGCACCTTCGCGCGCCATTTTTTTAATAAAATAACGTCGATGCCTAAGTTTTTAATCATTTTTGTATCCACCTTTTCTCATATTTATATATTCAAACATATCCTTGATGCATATATCTGTGTATCCACTGCAACCGTACACTACTTATTGTACTATCATCAAATTACTTACTTTACCTAATGCACAACTGTATGTGTAACATTCATCCTACTTTATAATGCTATCTACCATAAAATCAACTTATATTCCTAATAATGGATGGATTGTGTATAATCTGAATTTGGATCAAACCACCAACCATAATTACGTCTCTCGACATACTTATTTCAACGGTTATAGATTTGGGAATCAATTTCATAGTTGTCTCTATTTCAATCATCTGTCTCTAATTATGCAGTTGAAATCTCTTGTAACCTCCTGTAATAGTGATACATATATCCCTAACATGTAATTGGTTGAGGCTAAATAAATAGAAATTAAAATTTTACTGCTTTACAAGAAAAATAATAAACAATATAAATTTAACCATTCACATAATATGAATACAAGGATACACAAGGGGAGAAATACAGAAAATCTTCACCGCTAATTTTGAGATTTTTCTTGCTTTTCCTGACATCCTCCTAAAACCGTCGGGCAGTGTTAACCTCCAATCTTCTAGAAGTATACTCAACAGTAGGCGTGAATCCAAAACCGTGGGCGGTATCCGTTTTCCCTAATAGTTAATTTAATGATGAGGTCAAGTTGCAGATTCACAACAATAATAATAATGATTAATCAACATACATACTCAAGTTTTGGATAACATTATTTACCATTATAAATCCCCAACTTGCCATAAACTTGTATCATTTTGTGTTTACAGCCTGCATGCAAAAATCACATGCATCACTCAGACACATCACTTTAACTGGGTCCCTCACGCCTATATAAATACATCAAAACTTAACTTGGCTACTCAAATCACAACTTCTCTGAATTAATATCAATACCAATTTTCTATAACAAAAAAAAAATGCATATTCGAGTTCCGAAAATAGTCCTTCAAGCCTCCGGAATCATTCGACGTATGGAGAGAGACCACCACCGTACTCACAACATGTCACCGGCAATGGCCAACCGAGATGTTCCTAAGGGACACGTTCCGGTTTACGTGGGCGAGGATGAGGAGAAGAAGAACCGGTTCGTGGTTCCGATTGGTTACTTGAAACACCCGCTTTTTCAGGATTTGTTGAGGAAAGCTGAAGAGGAGTTTGGGTTTAATCATCCAATGGGAGCTCTTACTCTTCCTTGTAATGAAGATGATTTTCTTCACCTTACTTCTCACTTGAATTCGAGCTCAACATAGATTTAGAGAGGATCGATCGAATTTAATTAGTGCTCAGCATTGGAAATTTTGTCTACTCAAGCAATGATTTTGTGATTATTGTAAGACTTGTATATAAATGAATGAAATATGAATTTTGAAGTAATAAAATTAGATTACTTGTGATAAGTGATCTTATATTTTGTTATTTCATATCATGATTGGGCTCGGTTAATGGACATAAAATGGGCTGATTAAAACATAATGAGACAAGCCCAAAATCAAGTGAATACTAAAGAAGTGGAGGCCCATTCAACTAGTATTAATAAGTTGTCCACAAAGTCCGAGAAAGTACTGCAAAAAGTTGATTTTATAATATTTAGCAAATTTTCGTTTGATGTCCTCGAGATTTCGTTTTTTTCGATTGGTGACCACATATCAATATTGAACCGGTGAATATAAATATTATACATAATCTGAGGGAAAATGTCAAAATGCTGAAAAAGTCTAGCCCTCTGTCCTTCTATTTATATAAACTCTCATAACATCAACTTTACTTCTAAATGATGTGGATAGTTGCTTTGTAGATTTTATCTGTATATGTGAGAAAATTTTGATATTATTTATAATTAATTTTTCAGGGATGTTTATTTTTAAATAAGTTTTCATTTTTTTGTTAAACTAGTCTACCAGTATCAAAGGATTATTTTTTTTCAAATTTGAGTAGTTTTAGTAAAAAATAAATATATGGATTAATTAGGTATTTTAAAAAAATTATTGTAAGATTAATTGTAAGGTCACCATGTCAACAAAGTATAGTCTACTAATTAATAAACTTAGGTTCATCATCTAAGCATGGATGTCAAAGACCTGAAAAGGACTTCTTCACAAGGGACGGTAAGGCCTTTATCACGGTAAAATTCGAAATCCTCCTCGGCTCGCCGAAGAAGACGATGAAACTCCGGGTGGCTGAGGAAGGAGATCGGAACAATGTACCTTGTTTTGTTCTCTCCTACGTAGACAACAAAATGGCCCTTGGGAACGTCCACTGGGAGGTCGTTGTTGTCGTCTTCATCTTCGTACCTCTTTCCGATGCTCGAGCATCTCTTCAAGATCTACTTCAAGACTGTTGTTTGCGGCGTCTTTGTTGATTTTCCGATTGCCATTTCTTTCTTTTTTTGGGTTCTTTTGTTTTCTGTTAGTTAAGTAAAAAGGAGAATAAAGAAATCAAAGAGATGAAGATGCTCAAAACCCTTTTATAGAGAAATAAAATACTTATATATTTATTTTAATTTTATTTATTTATTTATTTTAATTTAAAGATATCAAAGAGATGAAGATGCTCAAAAAAAATCTTATTAGTTTAGGTTTAAGTTTGTTTAAAAATAAACTAAACCAATTTAGGTTGATTTTTATTTTATTTTCTGATTTAAAAATGGACCCGTTGTGTTGCCCGTCAACAACTATTTTAAATAGCCGTTTGATGGGCCCCACTGTGCAACAACTATATAGCCGTTGCAAAATGGATTTTTATTTTTATATTTTTTAAAAAGAGGTTGTTTTTAATATAAATAATACTCCAACCCTTTCATATAAATACCCGACCCCTCTTCCATTTTATCCCCCGCCAACTCTCAACTCTCTAATTCATCTTTCCAATTCATCTCTCGTCTTTGTTGAATTCATCTCTCATCTTTCTCGAATTTTTCGACTCTCGTAATGGAAAACCCGAGTGAGAACATTTCTTCTCAATTCTTCCCTAACACCCAAGAAACTAAAACTCAAATGCCCAACAATTCCGAAAATACCGAAATGTTGCCACACCGACAACTACCCCGCCAAAAATACTTACATATAAGATTTTTACGAAGCATTACAAGAAGGGGTGCTGGTGAACGATTATTGTCAAGTTTCATGCAATTATTGTTCAAAGGTGTACAAGTGGAGCCAAAGGGAGGCTATGAGACTTTGCAAACGCACATGCAATATATCAATCCCAAGAAGCTATGGATATCACGGGGACAATCACATTTGTCCCACGGGTTTGCATCTTCTTCCTCTCAATCTCCTCTATTTATGTATAATCATAGTGAAGAAAGTTTAGTATTAGCCGATGTTATATGTTTTCATGCATTTCCATTTTCTTATTGTGAAAACGAAGAAGTTCGAGCATATAACACTAAATATATTCAACCTTCTTTTTAGTCAACGGGTATGCATCTTCTTCCTCTCACTTTTTTGAATTTGATCTTCCTATGTTCTTTGTTAGCTTACAAGAAACATCATATGATGTATTTGATTATTTAATCTTAAGGTGCTTAAACTTGTTAAGCATCTTTTGAATGTAATGAGACTAGGTTAATACAAGATCCCCACTACTTCAAAGTATTTTAATATTTAGAATAGTATCAATCTTACCTAAATCTTTCATTTGAAATTGAGATTTCATATATTATTTAGTCTCATTTACACCTATCATATCAGTACTAATAACTAACATATCATCCACATAAAGTCAAATAATCACTATATTTGTCAATAGTTTTTGTGTAAATACATCTATCCGCACCATTATGCGTAAAACCATATGATAGAACCACATAATCAAACTTCCCGTGCCATTGTTTATGGGCCTATTTGAGCTCATTTAATGACTTAACCAATTTGCACACCTTTCTTTTCCAGATGTGACAAACCCTCAAGTTGCTCCATGCATGTAGACATCTTCATCTAATTCCCCATTCAAAAACGCAGTTTTAACATCCATCTGGTGCACTTCTAGTTTGTATAGCAAAACTAATGCCAAAATTACCCTTATAAACGTTATTATTGCTACTGAAGCATACGTGTCAAAATAGTTTATACCTTTCTTTTGTCTAAATCCTTTAGCCCCTAGCTTGACTTTAAAGGTTTGAATTGTTCCATCGGTGTTGTATTTTTTTCTAAATACCCATTTACAAGCAATTGGTTTAGATCCTTTAGGCAAATCTACAAGAACCCAAGTATTATTAGATAATATTAAGGCCATTTTATCATGTATAGCCTCTTTCCAAAATGCAACATATCTTGAAGACATGACTTCTTTAAATATCTTTGGATCTCCGTCTACTTGAAAAATCATTGGTACTTTTATCAATATTTCTTCTCTAGTCCCTTCGACTAAATATATTATGTCATCAGATGACACAAAATTGGGTCCTAAAGATTTCTAATACCCTAAACCTTAATTCAAAGTTTTTATTGATAAAAGACCTATCAAAACTGAACATTTTATCAATACTTCTTCTCTATTCCCTTCAACTAAATATATTATGTCATCAAACATTTATTGATAAAAGATCTCAAAATCTATAAAAAAAAAAAACTGAACATTTATGATACCCTTAAACCTTAATTGCAAAGTTTTAAAATTCACAAAACAACATTTATTTATTTTTTGTAAAAAGTTTAATTTCAAACATGTAGCTCGGTAAATATAGATGTTGGTTGAAACCTTAATCGTTAAATTGGCCAAGACATAAACCGAAAAATACAAATTAAAGATTTCAAAATATTTTGGAGAAAAGAAAGAATTGAGGGGAAAAAATCCGCAAATGACCTATTGCACTCCTATTTCACAAGTTTGAGCAAAATTAGTTGTAATGTTGATTGAATATTCGATCCTACAAGTATTGAATAAATCCAGTTTTTCATAATATCTTAAATCAATTCAAATATAAAAAAAACTAAAATCGACATACCCCGTGTTCTTTGAAAAATCGCAAATATCTCTATTTTTTGTATAGGCCACGTAGCGAAGAGGGAGACAAATAAGCAATTATGTTAGACTCATCTTCTTGAGACTTTTCAACCTAAGGCATCCTTTCGGATGAGCTCGTTCACTTGAGGAGTGGTCGATGACGAAAACTGCGGGTAGCCATGGCCTAATTCTGCAAGCTTATCGGTGACACGATTGACTTTCCTGAAGACGTGGTGGATCTTTACATGATGAAAATTAGAAAATATGTCAAAAATATCCAAAATAATTAGATCAAGTTTCAAAGAGATTTCCAAAATAAGTTGTCATTTATTCACGTAGCGTTCTAAACCCGGTTTTTAATTTTTGAAAAGTGTAGAAAATAAAATTTTTGGAGATTAAACTGAATTTGAGGACAAATAAACACAAAATATAAAATGTTGGGGGATTTAGTTGAATACGAAAAAAACCCCTTGCAAACCCGGTTCATATGTATGCCACTAGGCAGTAGCTCACTACGCCATGCCTATTGCCTGACATAAGGCGCTTCTCGAAATCGAACTCCAAGCAAGTGCATTGGTGCATTGAGGACGAACACAGAAGCCCTAACCTTCGCTACTGTAAACCCTCATCTGTTTGAGTCAATCATCAGATATGCCCAACAGTTCTTCTGGTAAAAAGAACGTCCCTGACCAGCCAGAGATCTCTGGCTCTGCTCCAAAATCTCAACGCACTAAACCGGTAAAAATTCGTCTCTATGCAACCAATTCAAGCATCTTTCGGATTTCTTTTTCCACGATTTGTTGCAATGATTGGAATCAATTCAAAATTTAAAGTTACGGGTGCACGCTTGTGTTCCATTATTGCTCGATTAATTAGATCGGAAACTTTGAACGAAGATCGAATTGATTGTTGATTTTATCTTCATATTTATGTGGAGCAGACCGCGAACAAGAGAGGGAAAGATTTTGAAATCAGCCTTCCTATAGTCTACGGGAACATAGCGTTTTGGCTGGGAAAGAAGGCAAGCGAGTGAGTAATTTATTATGGCATAGTTGTTTCAGTATCATGGAGTTTGTGCTATTTGAACGAATGTCTGTGATGAATTTTGCTGATTAGGTATCTATCTCATAAGTGGACTATATATGTTCGTGGAGCTAGCAATGAGGATTTGGGTGTAGTGGTGAAGCGTGCTGTTTTTCAGTTGCACTCAAGTTTCAATAATCCCACGAGGGTCATTGAAGCCCCACCATTTGAGTTGTCAGAGTCTGGATGGGGTGAATTTGAGATTGCAATAACGCTTTACTTCCACAGCGATGTTTGTGATAAGCCTCTAAGTTTGTGAGTGGATTTACCTTGTTTATTAATTCTCGATAACTAAATATTTCTTGCACACTACTCATAGTGTATACGTTTGCTGCAGATATCACCATTTAAGGCTGTATCCAGAGGATGATTCTGGCCCCTTGTCCACTAAGAAACCTGTGGTTGTAGAATCATATGATGAGGTTGTCTTTCCAGACCCATCAGATGCTTTTCTTTCTAGGGTACAAAATCATCCTGCAATTAACATACCAAGATTACCTCCTGGTTACACATTACCTGCTCCCGGTCTGTTGCTTTATTGTCTTCCTCCCAGTTCCATTTCTCTGATTGTTCTTTTGTTGAAACATGAAAGTAATGTTTGTTTTAGTTTATTGCAGTCCCAGTTGAAGACATTGAGAAGAGAAAGAGGGGTGATACAAAGGATAGTCCTCATGTTCAGTGGTTTACAAATTTTTCCGAGGCTGATGAGCTGTTAAAGCTTGCTGCTGCAAGACAGCAGGTCAGCATCTTAACCCTTGATCTCATTCTTGGTTTTGTTGTGATAATATGTTACTTCATGGGTGTTAAGTTACAATTTACATGACCTGTGGATTTCTTCTCCATCCTGAAAAATCTTGATTGACTTCCCTTAACTTTCCCCTTGATTCTTTGATGCAGTATCCTGATTTCCATGCTCCCAATTGTTGTTTCTGTTTAGTTGTTATTTTGTTATTGCTGCTACCTTATTATTGTACGAACATTGTCATTTATATATAGGAATTTCAAATGTGATGCTGTAGGCTGGTTGAAGCTATCTCTATCTAATAGGTGGTTTCCGTGGCCACAATGACTCTTCATACCAATTTTTGATAGTCTTAGTGAAGGGCTGTAGTTCTGTGGATTAGACATGGTTTAACAAATGGTAATGGGGAATAAACATCGGTACTTGGAACAGCTAGCCTGACAGAGGAACTCCCTCCTCATAAAATAAAATGGAGTAATTTAGTTGAAGTAAGCCATTGATCAGTGCATGAATAAGAAGATATGCACTGGAAAAACTCAAAAAAAAAAAAAGCGAACAACAAAATACTAGGTACATAGACTTGCACCGGGATGCCTTAATTTCTGTTATCCAATGTTTTGTCTAGGCGCATTTCACCTAGGCATGCCACTTTGAAATTTCAAACAGAGGCCTGGGGAAGGTCATCCAGGATTTAGGGGAAGCGGGAGGGACATGTAAGATTCCAGGACGGGGAGAAGAATAGACGTCTTATGATTCAGAAAGTTAATGAATTTGAATAATTTTATATGCTAAAGAAGATGTAATTTTATACTACAGAAAATATAATCTTACTGATTTTCTAAGAACAGAAAGGGCGCGCCTTCCTGCACCTTGACACCTTCCTGCGCCTAGGGTGCACCTCATTGATGATGCTTCACTGTTATTTATGAAGGCGCAGGGGGTCTGCGTCTGGCGTCTTAGAACACTTAAAAGAAGACAACATATTGTTCCTGTTTGAAGAATACCATTAATGAACCTAAATTTCTGGAATCTTCTGTGTTGTAATACAAATTGTATTTTAATTATTAAGAGATGGCATAATTATTGCAAATATGTCTGACAAGTAGCAGGACTCGAGATTGTTCACTTGCTCAATAATTCAAAGGGTGGTTCATATTAGGGCTAGGAATTCAGAAAAAGGTTTGCTAGTTCTGCTTTTTAACACTAGGCAAGATGGGTACATAACCCTCAAATCAACTTTTTGGTTTTACTATTTGGTGGGAGAGAAATGTTCTTTTTGGTTATGTTAAATTTGAAATTTATTTACTCTGTTCTAAACTTTCACTATCCTTTGTTTGACAATTGTTAGTGGCGTTTGTCTAATCTTCCATCTAACATCATTGATTTTTTCTTTATCAATTTCACTTTATTCTCTTACATTATTGTGTAATGTACTTTAACTCAAATTTGTAAATCTACTAAATTTAGTCGTACATATTTCTGCAAAGTTAAACAATCATTTTGTTTAATGTGTCCCTTGTGTCTTCAAGGTATGTATCATGACCTCTTGCTTTGGCAAGGGACCCTTGTTTATGTTTATCTATCTTGTTCCCTTTTTTTATCCTCAGGAAAAAATAACTAGAAGTAATTACCAACTACCAACAATTAGGAATAGACTTCGATAGTATGAACTACGAACTTTATAAACTAGGAAGAACAAAAGAAGATATGAACTTATATACCAAAAACAATGTGTCATTTTTTCAATTGAATGTTTAGGGTGTGTCTGTTTTGCAATCTGTAAACAACTTTTTGTCCAGAAAAATCAGGAATAATTTTTTCCACTCAATATTTACTTAACGGGCCCATTACTATCAGATTAAAAGCATACGCCAAACTAAACCAGATTTGAAATCTAGTTGAGAAAGGACATGTTTTCATTTAGCCCAATTTTTGTTATTTGATGTTACAATCAGTCATTTTCGCAGCTTCCACAGTATCTGTGTAGCAAAATATGAAATGAATTGTGCATATAGTTTGTACTATTCTTAGTAGTTTCTTAAGTTTAGATTATTTTTGGTCAATGGCTAAAATTGGGTTTTATATTTGGTTATTTTTTCTTATTACTTATCTAATACGGTGGCCTAAATGATGTTTCTGATGGAATCATATGCTAAACAATAATTAGTTGTTGCTAGGGTCAATTCTCCTTTTATAGATACCAGAGAGGCTGATTGATTACATTGAGTCCTGACTTTCTCTGGGTCCATCTTGGATGAGTGCTGAATTACGAGTTTTTTGCTTAACAACCTGTATCACTGACACAGTATAGCCTTGAAACAGATTTTTCCCCCCTCTTTACATAAATAATAATCTTTATTTTTCTCTTGGTTCTCATTCATAATTCACTGCTTCAGGTCCAAGCTCACATTGCCAAGCTTAGGAGGCAACTGAGTCTGGTGGATGGGCAGCCTCAGCAATTGAAAACCACAATGGATTAAATCTTAATCATTTTCAACTTTGAGATGTTGACGGAGTTTCCCTTTTGCCCGAAAGGATTGCGACTGGAAATGTTACGAAAAAAGGTTAACGGTGTGGAGTGGGAAGTTTTGTTCTTCCTCCCCCAAAAAGAGGGACAAAAGGAGGAGCGTAGATGAAAGTTTTACTGCTGTTTTATTCATTTGTTCTTGAAAAACTTGTAAGAACTGAAGAAAGAATTTGTAATTTGTTACATTGAATGAATATAGTCATGGGACTTAGGAAGATTTGTAGCTTCCTTTTCACCCCTGCTGCATTTATTTAATACATGTTCAGTTGATTCAGTCCGCCTGACCTCTATTTTTATTGCTTTTATGAAGATAATAGAATTGTATAACTTGTTTTAGGGTTTCTTCATCTGCTTTACATGTCTAACTACTTTGTTCAATTGCGGTGTAATAACTGACCATTGCTACTTCAATCTCTTTCAATATCTAATCAAGGAAACAAAACTGACAACCTGGATTTGGCGCCGAGGTTAAAGACTGGGCCAGTGTGAAATTTGAAGGAAGATGAAGGTCATAATCGTAATAAAGTCTGATGGAAGTATGCAATGCCATTGGAGGAGGGCTGTGGTACCTCCTCCGTAGTCCTCTTGAGGCATGAGATGACCGCAATCCGGTGTTGACAAGCACGAGTTCTGGTTCCCACAGCATGCCATGTGCAAGCACCTTTCTGGATGTTGATTTTGGGTCTATTCATCAATCAGGTATGGTTTCTCTTACTCTTATGTACCTCCTAATCTATTGTTTTTGTTTGGTGGGTCCACTTACCAATGTGATTCAGTCAATTCAGGATTTGTAGCTAACTCTGGGCATCTTATTCTAAAGGCACTGTTATTAATGGCTGATTTCTATGTTGCCCTCATATTCAAGCTGTCAAAATTGGTCAGTTTTCCTGAATTTTGCATTAAAGCCTTTTAAAGTCCACTGTGTTCTTAATTCATGAAACTACTGTTTTTTTTTCATTTTCTGGGATTGTTTCGTTAATTTTACAACGGTTAGTATGTCCGTAGATTTATTTATTTATTTATTTTGATACACCAAGAAATTGAAATTTGGAGAAAGAATATCATGAAAGTACTGCCTGTGTGGGTACAGACTTGGGCAGTTTCCATTTTTATCAATTCTGCATTTCTGGTGTTATGCATTCTTGGTTTTCTGCGCCTTTTGCATCAGCTATCCCGAAATGGATTCTTTTAATATAATAAACTGATGTCACTGCCCATTTTTTCCCCAATAATATAAAATATATACCTATTGCATCATCTTTCCCTTTATAGAATATTTGAATGAAATTAAGTCCTGTGTCTGCTGAGCAGTGTTCCAAGGTCATTCATTGTAACAGCCATTTTAGGACCAGAAACAAGATAATCTAGGAACTCACTAAGATTCCTTTTCAGTTGTAACAGTTCATTGGAATTAGGAAATCACTCAGTCCCCTCGAAAATATTTGGATAAGGGCCGTTTTTAGTAGTTACGGTTGTTTTTTCTTTTTTTCTTTTTTTCTTTTTTTAAGGTCCAGGGGATTATTGTTCCATGTTATTACAGTAATGTGTTTGTGGGGCAAGAGTAACATGTCGTTCCATGTGCTGCAAGAGATGTATTGTCACCATCAAAATATCAACATAGATGGATAGATGCCTTCTATTCTAGATTGGCTTTACAGGTCACTACGGAAGTTTGGTTAAGTTTTTTTTTATGAACATGGAGACCATACTGACGATTGAGAATGACCAAAAAAAACCATCTTTGTATAATATTAAACAAGAAGAAATCATAGAAAAATGTCGCAAAATTATGCTCTTCATCAACCTTTTCATTTCATTCCACTTGTCTCATCATTTATTTTTGAATGCAATATCTCCTAAAGTGACACTACCGTGTTAACTATCCATGAATCAACATAGAATCAACTTAGAACCAATACTCAGTTGGTCTAGTGGTAAAGCCGATCGAATCGAACGTAAAACCAAAAAAAAAGAAAAAAGAATCAACTTAGGCCCTGTTTGGTATCAGATTGTGATTTTTGGGATTCTTTTTTTTAGATTCTTGGGGATAGAGATTGTTGGGATTGTTGGGGATTCTTGTAAATGGAGATTATTAGGGATTGATAAATTTTGTTGCTTTTGGGTGTTTGGTATAAGTTTATTGAGATAGATTGTTAGGGTATTAAAGGCATGGAGAGTAAACAATCCCCTACAATCTTCATTTTTCAAGATTGTTTTTTTGAGATTTTGTTGCAAAAAAAATCTAAATGAAAAATACAATCTCCTATCTTCATCCCATACCAAACAACATAAAAAAAAGTATCTCCTACAATCTCGTGAAAAACAATCTAAAAAAATCCTCTACAATCCGATATCAAACAGGCCCTTAGTCTTAGTGTCTTGTGCTCTGCACAAAATGTATAAAATTAATATAATAGAAAATACGTGTTTAGAATAATTTCTTTATTATATTACGATCTTACCTTTACTTATCTTCTAATTGAAGTAGATTATAATTCTCTTGTATTTAAACATAACAATAATTGAGTTCCTTTCAATTTATCAATCCCTACATGATATTAGAGTGATTTCTCAAACCAAACTCGCTTCCGTCCTAACCCCTTTGATAACAGTCGTCGAATGGCTCAACCGACTGCCCCGACTCTGACATCACCGTATCAACTGCATGCTTCATGTCAATTTTTATTTTATTTTTTTCAGCCGAAAGTTTGATCCTATCAATGGAAAAATAATGGAACCATCGTCAACATTAGAATATCACCCTTACTAGGGTTGTGGTATGGTCTGGACCGGATTTTCCCAAGCCTTGGACCGGGTCCCGACCAATTTTGGTCCAGAATATAAAAAAAAAATTTTTTTTATGAAAACTAAAGTGAAAACCCTAGGTTAGAATTATATAAATGGAGAACTACATTGCTCGATGTTGACGTCAGCAACAAAACAAAGGTTAAAGAAGAGGAGATCACTTAACATTATCAGTCAAAATCCGTTAACTCAGATGATTAAGGTATATTCAGTGTCAAGTCAAGAGAAGTGTGTGAAAACCATTGCTTGTGACTTGCGAGACGGTATCTACTGGCCGGTTACCTTGGTCATCCTTCTATCTCTAAACACTTTGAGATTTACTCGTTCCTCGGATATACTAGCTGGCATAATGACTAAGGCTCTTGAATATTGATCCTTTCCATATCGGTTTTAATCTCCACCTCTGTCTCGAGGGGGAGTAATAAGATTATTCTTTATTAGAACAATATATTTTCTATCATCTTCTAATTCATCATTAGTGAGTGAATAAACTCAAGAACTTGAGCTTATCAATCTCTACTGATATTGATTAATCTTTGTAATGAGTGCATGGGATGTATTGGAGGCAGTAGAAGTTTTGGTCTGGCATTGCTGTCGAGTAAAAGCAGTGGGCCGTATATTCATTTATTAATTCCTTTATTTTCTTCCTGAAAATTGTTTATTTTGCTGTTCGCATCGTTTCCAAATTCCAATATATAAATGGGGTAACTACATTGTCCACAGAACATGGGAAGTACTACACATGGTAGACCACAATCATTTATCTGCTACTCGTCTCTTCTCTCCATAGTTACTCAAAATTCTTTGTAACACAAATACTAATAATGTGTAACCTTCCTACACCATAGAACCATAGAAGTAAGTGAATGCTACAATTCCAAACTGTAACATATAATTATGCATGTAAATCGAGTAACATTGATATGAGACAACAAACCGGACAGCTTAGCCGTACCAAAGCCATTATTCAAATCCAGCTATCTTTGGCCCCATAGATACTACCTTGTGGTTCTCATTCAAACTAGCAACTTCATTTATGAATATCTTTAGATTCAGCAAACAAGGACCACACTTGCATGACCTTTCATTTTTTAGGTTGCCCAAAAAACAGTAGCTCAGACTTAGTCGATTTGTGGTTCACATCTTATGGACCCATGTGAACCCTAAGATCTTACTCACCATGTACATTACTCCTCGGTTCGTTACCAAAGGTGGTCCTGTAACTGTTTAGGATTCGATATTCGGTTATTCGGGTTGGCTACAAAATTGGCTTCGGTCTATCAGATCAAATAACACAGAGTTTACATATTCGTTTGAATGCGTATGCACTTGAGGTATGACAATAGGAATTAGGAAGTAGTCACTCACCTTATATAATATGTTTTTATATCTATATATTATCCAAAAGATGAAACTAAAGAATATGGACAATTCGAGTAAAATACCACTATAAAATTTGGGTTTCTTAATAGGGCATGTTAGATAAACTCGTTTATCTTATTTAAATAAAATTTAAAAAAATTACACAGACGATACGTGATTATAAACTATGCAAATGACTCTCAAAGTGGAAATTGAGTCTAACAACAAGGGAAATGACTACGTGGTAGAATCCAATCAAGCATTTTGGCTATTGCATAGTACAACTTAATTACTCTTAATCCTACTTAAAAACCAAATTATGCAAGCAACCTGCTTAATTTGGGTTATGAATACATAAAACAAAATGGGTTATTTTAGAATCAAAGGGTTTAAAAATGAATCAGCTGAGAGGGTGGGAGAAAAGTCGGTGGATAGACAATTTTGAAGCTCATAGTGTGTTTTGCCTATTGGCCTTCAAGATTTGGAGCATCAATCTTGAAATGATAAAGACCCGAGCTTTGAATACTTTACGGTGACAGCTTCGATGGATTTAATCAGAAGCGTTGTATTATGATGATGAATTTAGATCTTTAGATGTCGTTGAGAATTTGTAAGAAAATGTTGATATTTGGTTCTTAGTTGTATTTTTTGGTGGAATGATAAATATTTTGTTTGTCAACAATTTGAATGTTGTATCGTGTGGATGAGATAGAAGCAACAATAGGATCGATTTGAAGTGTAATAATGATGAAGGGACATAGGAGTAACAGTAAGCAGTGTGCATTGCGGGACAGTGGTTTGGGGCCAAGCTGTGTATTATGAGTTTGGTGGAGAAAGAAGATCCTTACTTATGTCATCGTCTAAATACCTAATATAGTGATCTCAATTACATGTACCAATATTCCTTAAATTCCCACCAATACAAAACCTATAACTTTACTTCAAACGTAAATGTCACCAAAATTTAAGTTACTTAACTACAAAATCTAGAACGACCGGGTTTTATTGATTTTACTAGTTCATGGTTCGTGTCGGCGTGCTTTGGACGGGTATTTGTTAACAAAAGGTTTTGAAACTTGCGTAACATTTCTATTGAGGCAACCGCACTTGGTCAGTAGAACATAGTCTCGGCTGGACCTACATACCTTATGTTCTTATTGAGCAGGTCTCGCAACTAAGGGAGAAGGGGACCTCTTTCGGAGCAAGCTAAAGAGCCCTTCCTTTAGATTTAGATCGTCGCTTTCCGGTAAGGCACTCGATGAAACCTATCCATCTCCTTTGAGGGAATTTAGCTCCAAACCAAAGAAGGAGTTCAGACAATTCCGTCAGATGCGAGATTGAAAGATATGGTTTGTCCCGGCCGTTAGCGTGTTAAGCCACTCATTTTCTTTAGGCCTAACGGCTGGTGTAGCTTCCAAGTCGAAGCGAGTTTAAAGGCCAAAGAGTGATCTTTGAACGCTATTACACATCCTTACGAAAGAAAAGAGTGGTTTTTGTTTGGGTATAGCAGGACTTGAACCTGCGACCATTAGGTTAAAAGCCCAATGCTCTAGCAACTGAGCTATACACCCCCGATGTAGTAGTAAATTGGTACGGAAAAGAGGGCGACCCCTCCCTCTTTCTTCTTCTCATCATAAAGGGCGTGGCTCTGTATGAGGCTCGTACTGCAATGGTGAGGAAGAGGATCGGTGATGTCGTGGCTCTCTTCTATATAGAATGTTCTACTCTATTGGAGTACATCTCTAGCTAAACTGATGGTTCGATATAAAAATATACGAAATAATTATTTTTTTATTTGCAATTACATAGATATCAATAAAATTGTATATGACATAATGAACCGATAACATAAAACTATTAACCTATGAAATCGAATGATTACGAGAACATGGGACATTAACTAAAAAATTATTTTTCAAGATGAAACGATTGAATACCTAGACTAACGAAAATGATTCTTGCTTATAAGAACCTGAGAGAATGATAGAATCCACCAAGTTTTACAATAGAGTTTCTCCCGCAAATTTCATGTTAAAAATTAGCTTGTCTTAAAAGTTTAATTTTTGTGATTATCTCACAAGTTTTACAATTTTTTTTGATTAAAATTTTAAGTTAAAACAGAGCTTCTCATCAAGATTGTCATTGATCAAATCTTTACGTTACGTTACAAGAATAATCAACACGATTATTTTGTAGGATATGGTTTTAGTAAAAAAAAAATTATTGGCTTATAGTAATGTAATAAAAAAATTATTTCGAGAGACATCGTGAGGCCGTCACATCAACATCTATGTCACCTACTATGAGATCGTAAGCGGTAGATTTCAACAACTTTATTCGTCACATCTATCTATTTATAACTAAAGGAGCCCGTGAATTTACACTTGCCACAGTTTAGTGCAGTCATCTGATCAAATTTATACAAAGTATAAACTATAATAATATAAAGTGTTTAAACTAATGAAACACTTCACATTAACTAATAATATAAAATTTTGAACTAACAGTTATTATAACATAAATGTATTGTGTTCTATAATATTACTCGAGAATAGTACAAAAAAATATATGAATTGATAATGTAAAATACGTGAACTCAATAAACAAAATTTTTGAATTATTGGTAATAAAATTTGAACTAAAATTATAATAACTATGATTTTTTTTCAAGAAAAACTATCGTAAAAATTATAAAAGATTTATAAGAAAATAATTTTTTTAATTACATTATCATCTTAGTTTTTTTGTTATGGAGTAACTGTTCATTTTAGATTAATTTTCAAAAAAGTTAAATGTTTAGCTCATATTTATTAACTAACCATTCAATATTGTTTATCGACCTACAATTCATGCTTGACCAACCTAAAGTTCATGTGTCCCTAATTTTGTACCAAAAGGAACAATTTTACTTCAGCCTTTTTGAACCTATTTTCATTAATTTATGATATTTTTTTTATATCTTTCTTCTACCCCATCGAAATCTCAAATCTCTAGTTTAAATAAAATTTTAATCGTCAAAACTTTTAAATACACACCTTGTTAGTAATCAAGAGAGGAAAACGCAATAAAAATCCTCTCTAATCAAAACAATACATCAATCAAATACATACCTTGTTAGTAATCCAGAGAGGAAAACTCAATAAAAATTCTCTCTAATCAAAACAATACATCAATCCGATATTTTTACAACATATTTTTACTAAGGATGAACATACTATAAAACTTAAATTTATGGACACCAAGAGAAGTATAGATTGATTCAAACCCGGTGGATAAGATCGATATCGGATCTTATCCTTCCTTGTAGGAAAGGTTTAAGTGGATTCGTTACGGTTTTTCAGAATGGTTATGGGCTAGGTCAAAGATCTACAAACGGATTTTGGTGGACATAGGAAGGCTTTCAAAACGGCTTATAGATCTTGCAGTCCGAGTTTTGGTGGATAATATCATCCAACATTGTCATTCTTTATAGAAAACTGAACATATTAAGGTTTTCAAAACATATATAAAGATGACCAAGTACTCCCGCCCCAAAAAGCGGAGACCGAACAACCGCCAGGTTGTTGAGGATTGCAATCCGAATTTTGATGGAATTTTGATGGCCTACCTTGTTTTAAAATGCCCACCATTACATAAAAATATGTGATGAATGTCAATATAAAAGGAACATAAAAATAAAAAAAAGAAGAAGATAAGATGTCTCATACATGTATTTTAGCAATTGATTTCTTAGACATTTGGGGCATTGACTTCACGAGACCTTTTCAAATTCGGGAACTTATAAACACATTTTTTGTTGCCGTTTGTGAATGGGTCGAAGTTATTGCCACTAAATCTAATGATGCTAAAATTGTTGCAAAATTTATCAAAACTGAAATCTTGCTAGATTTAGGGTCACTAGAATTTTAATTAAGAGAATGTGGATCACATTTTATCGAGTGAAGATTCAAAAGATTTTTTTATAAAATATGGAGTTAACCACCGCATTTCCACTCTGTATCATCTCCAAACCAACAAACAAGTCGAAGTTTTTAACAGACAATTCACAAGCATCTTTGAGAAAACCTCATCTTGATATCACAAGGACTAAGCCCTGAAACTGGATGATGCACTATGAGCATACCGAATTGCATACACAACTTCTCTTGGTAGCACCCCGTATTGCTTAGTCTACGGAAAAGCGTGTCATTGCCATTATAAATGGAACACAAAGCTTTTTAGGCAATTAAATGTCTAAATTGGGATTTAAGGTTGTCGGTGAAAAATGCCCCTAGACCTACAAGAGCTCGAAGAACTACGACTCTCAACATACGGGAAAGCTCAAATCTACAAAGATCGGGCAAAGAAATGGCTTGACAAAAATCTCATGCCTAAAAACATAAATGTCGGGTGATAAGGTTATATTTTTGACTCACGATTACGTCTTTTTTCAAGAAAGCTAAAGTCTCGGTGGAGCGGCCATATCAGGGTATATTTATCCCCATGTAACAATCACAATAAAATACGAACATGGAGAAGAAATCAAGGTGAATGGACAAAGATTGAAGCGATATTACGAGGTTTCAACACAAAAAGATCTATACAACACTTTTCCAAGAAAAAACGTGCAGACTTAATTACGGGTCTAAAACAATAATGCTAATCAAGAGGTTATTAGAGTTTGATTTTATTATTTTATCTAACTATTAAAATATTTTTTCAATTCGGTTTTCACCAACTAGTTGGTCGACCGTGGTTAATTTTTCACCTAGGCCTCACTTATCCCCATATATATATTATCACTTGTGAGAAATCCTAGATGATATCTAGTCTGCCGGCATCTTCTTTCATCTCCTTCATCTTCCTTCTTCTATCTTCTCTTTCGCTCATGCACATAAAGATATCTTCGGAACTTACTTAAGTCCAAGTAAGGTTCAAGTATGCGATATTTTATAAAATCCATGTTAGCGTCTTTTTCCATCATCATTCTTATCAATCCCTCAAACGTTTGGGCATATTTGCATTGCTTATTGGCAAATATCCTTCTCTTTTTTGTTTTGGAGATCTACCAGTGTATTAATGACATTGTAAGCATTCTAAGTGTTTACGGAGCTAAAATGAAGGTATTTACCAAAGAATGACCTCAACACACTAAGGTTCTTCCTACGGTCAAGGAAGTTGAGGTCGGGACAAATTGATTGAGATCTGAGAGTAAAGATCGAGATATTGCTCGAGGATTTGGAGCCGGTCGTTCGACCTTCAATATAATTGCCGAGCACGTAACCATTTTTAAGAGCGAATTCATCCGGTCATTCCCAATATATCGGCCGACTAGGCCCCACCAATTGGCCGACCGATTCCACAGCTATTCGCTCTTCGACAATTATTTCACTTTTCTAGCTTTCTATCTCTTCATTAATAAAGCTTTGAATTTCAGTTAAGATATGTATAGATAAATTCATTCGTTATAGGGTCTAGAGATCCCGACTGCATGAATCTATGATGTTGATGATGATCTATACCCTTTGAATGTTTATCTATAAGAGTTATTGTAGTTTTGGCTTGTCCTTTGCAAAATCTGAGAGCCGAGCAAGGATCACTTTACTATTATTTGTTCTTCTAGGTGTTGATAGCAAAATGAGAAATTTGAGTCACTCAACGGTCATACCTTTCATATTTTGCAAAATACAAGATCCGAGCATAATTATCCCCCGTAACACATGATTTACATTTTATTATGGATATTTTATTATCAATTGAGATTATATATGTATTTTGTGTTGATCTTGCTCTTGTAACTCTTTTATTCATTTTTAATACTCCTAAACATGATTATATGTGAAGTTATTGATTCTGGATCGAGCAACGAACAATTATTCCCTTTCTCTTATTGCTACGTTATTTGTCTCGACTTTTCTAAACTAGAAGGTCATCCACTCTTGACCAATCGGCCGACCAGATAGTTTTTCCCTCCTTCGTAATTCCGGATTCCGTCTTTCACTTTCATGTTTCGATTGGTCGACTAGTCACCACCGATCTTCCTGTTTTATATTTTGTTTTTGTTTTCGTTTTATTTACTAGTTTCATTATTAATTTGTCAAATTATTTCATTATTTCCTCTAAGTTTGATCTTCACCCTATAACTACAATCGGGTCTTGTAAGTATTTGCAAGATTTTAGGCTCACGCTTTAGCTCTCATCAACATACTTACAAAAATCTCATCCTTTATTAAATCAATAAAACAAGACATATCGAACCAACCTCAAACAGATTACCCAATCCCTATAAAGATAAGACCGTTCAATCTAATCTTTTATATTCTAATTGTGACACACTTAAATTGAACTGTAAATCGGATATGTAGTTCCATGATTAAACTAAAGTTTGAATTGCTTTTTTCTTATAGGGAGGAAACCTAACTTAATTCTTCTAGGGTTAGAGAGTAATCCTACTAAACCCTAACATAAGAATAAAAGATTAAAAAAAATGTCCAAACGGAGGGGCTAAAAGATAACCCAATCAAGGGAACACAAAGAGAAAGAAAAGACAAGATATATCATCCAAGGCGAAAGAGGAACATGAACAAATTTTCCGATCTCCAATAGTCAGTCGGCTTATCCTTCATGAACTAGTCGATTTGTACAAAACAAATCATTTCAGAGAGGAGGTCAGTATATAGTTAAAAACTTGGGGTAGGTCGGCCGATTTGTTGGTCCATTAGGCCGATTTGCTCATGAAGACAATATATGAATTCATTTTAACACTTCAATAAAACTAGATTTCCTACCGTTGTAGTTGAAACTAGAAAACCCATGAGTACTACTTCAAAAATACTTGGAAGCTCTACAATCTATAGTTCACATGAAAGTCCAAAATTGATGTGGAGATGGTCAAAGAAATGATATTACTTCAAAAATTCTTGACTTGACTTGACTTATTTGATCGTATAATAATCCTTAGTGTGTGGCAAATGTTCTTCCGAGAATAACTTCATTTTGAATTCCGGGGAACTATAATGCCTGCATTATAATAAAAAAAGCACGAAATAACTTTAGTTCAGATTTTACTTATGAATATTAGTTGAATAATCCGTACCAAAATCACGCCTACAGTCTAGTAGATCCTAATTGCAAACAACGTAACTTACTAATATTACTTTCTATAGATATAGATACATTTGTTCACATTTTACTTACGGAAACTAATTAGTCCGGAACATTTGTACTTAATTGTCCATAAATAAAGTTCTGATACTAATAAGTAAGCGTTTGTAAAATAACATTCTAATAATCACACATTGAGAAGATAAGATACATTCTGATACTAATAAATAATCATTCATATAAATAATTGTTCGTTAAATTACTTTATAATTATAATAACAAATCATTCACGAAATAAATAAATAAATGATAGATCCACAAGTAATTGTCTATAAGATAACATTCTAATAATAACAACGTTCATATTATAAAATTATGATAATAACAACTAACTTTTCATAAAATAGTCGCTTGTAAAATAAAACCATAATTATAATAACTAGTATATATAATATAATTGTCCATGAAACAACTAACAATTCAAGTATATTACAAATTTTCTTGGATATGAGGAACAAAATTCATCAAGAATACTATAAATGAAATCATCGAATGAAAATGTAACTTTGACTTCACTTTTTGACATATTCACTAAATTGAATAAATTTTAGATGAAAAATTAAACATATATGATATTCACAAATTTTGGATCACTATCATATTTATGGTGTTACTTGAACTCAAACTTTCAAAATCAACAAATATATTTATAGTCGTTGAACAACGTTTAAACCCAACTATTATAATTAAGTTGGACTTGAATATCTTCTGTTATATTTATAGTGTTACTTGACCTTGTAGATCGTTGTTGCCGGTAACCTTAATATAACCCTCTTTAAATTACAATATAGGTAGAGGAACTTAAAAGTACATAAACACCCTTCAGTTTTTGTGAATGATATAACAAGAATCTAGTTTATCGGGGAAGGGTGAATGTGAAGGCATACGAATTGTTAAAGAAATAAATAAGTTGTAAGGTCATGTTTATCAATGAAAAAAAGTAAGGATCTTGAGCATCTTTGGACCACTTTTGTAATTTTGTTAAATTTAAGGCCTAAGATCTTTTTATAGAGATGCTCCATCAAGAACCTTAAAAGTGAGGATTTTGAGGGATATTCATATATTATTTTGCTTATAATCATTATTTATAGATTTGTATGTTAAATAAATATTAAAGAGTTACACTACAATTCTTGTTTTATTTTTTATCTATCCATAGATATTTATATTGAATATATATTTACTTAATTTTTAAAAAAAATTATGGATAAAAAGCTATAAAAGTAAAACTTATTGATAAAAAAAAGTAAAATTTAGTATCCGTTGATGTGACTACAAACTAAATTATAAAAGTAGTCCAAGATCTCATATTTGAGATGTTTGGGTAAAGATGCCGTTAGGAGTTGTGTTGTTTTCGAGACCGTTACGGATGTTAAAAGATGGATATACATACATCATACATCATACATCATACATGGGTTACCCTCAAAGGGTAAACATAGATTAACAAGGGTGGGCCCATGAAGACTTACACATGGTTTTTAACTGCTTAAACCTGGCAGTTGCATTTAGGTGGCATGTGGAATTCTCTGCTTCAGAGAATCTTGCAGCAAACCTTTTCGTTTTTCTTCTTCTTTTTAATCTCACTTTTGTACTGTTGAGTACACAAAACCCACTTTCATGTCCGTGATATCACAAAGTTCCTCCAGACAATAGATAGGACAAGATCTGATTTCTTTGGAAAGTAATGCAGAATAGCAAAGGACACTTATTACTTCAACGACAACCAAAAACTACCTTCTCTAACTGTGGTAAACTTTTTGAGATGCTAAATTATTACCATTGATTTTCAAAAAAATAATAAAATCGAACCGAACCCAAAACCAGAAATTGATAGTTAGAGTTGGGGTCCAAAGAGTGACAATGTTATATTGCGGTCATGGCACCCACTTTGTCCTTTCGTCTCTCTCACGTCCCCGTACACACCCCGTGGCCTGTTCTCCGGTCCCCCACACCCCACATGAATCCTCTTCTTCCCCAAAACAACTCCGCTCCAACCATACACATAATGTACGTATTCCTACATCACTGTTAATGCTATAATTATAAAACTAATAGATATATTTAGATTCGTTAATATATTATCTATATTATTTATTTAGGTTACATGGCTTGTCTATCTTACTCATGATTCCATCTAGTTTGATTCACGTGAGTACCCCAATCCAATGATCAAATATAGGGCCCGCCAAGTTTCCCTTCTCGTTTCGAACCCGAGTCTCCCAAAATACCCAATTAAACTAATAAGATTTTTTTTGAACATCCTCATCTCTATAATTTTTCTATATTAAAATAAAATAAAAATTATGCCAAAAAATCGAAAGAACTAAGAAAATACTAAGTATTTTTTATTTTAGTTTTTATAGTTCACTTGTGGGTTGTATAAGGTTGGAGATGTTATGAGTTGGGTTAGTTTTCTCTATAAAAGGGCTTTCACACTCTGACCTCAAAGCCCTCCCCAACACTACTTTATTTCTCCTTTTTACTCAACCAACAGAAAACAGAACCCCAAAAGAAGAAAAAAGAAATGGCAATCGGAAAATCAACAAAGACACCGCAAACAGCAGTTCTGAAGCAGATCCTGAAGAGATGCTCGAGCATCGGAAGGAGGTACGAGGATGAAGACGACAACAATGACCTCCCAGTGGACGTTCCCAAGGGCCATTTTGCAGTCTACGTAGGAGAGAATAGAACAAGGTACATTGTTCCGATCTCCTTTCTCAGTCACCCAGAGTTTCAACGTCTTCTCCGGCGAGCCGAGGAGGAGTTCGGATTCTACCATGATAAAGGCCTTACCATCCCTTGTGAAGAAGTCGTTTTCAGGTCTCTCACATCCATGCTTAGATGATCGATGAACCTAAGTTTATTATATTAATTAGGAGATTTTGAAGAAAGATTGGGTTACAAGATGAAGCACTTGAAGAAGAAGAAAAAACAGAGTTTGTTTCTTCATTTTGCTTCTCTTTTTTTAGGATCTTTCTTCTTGATTCTTGGTGGAGGGTTAGAAGGGTCATTTTTATTTTATTAAAATTTTTATATCAAAGTTTTTTTTTTCTTTTTTTTTTTTTTGCTGGGTTAGCTGTGCATAAAAGGGGAGAAGCTAGTTTGGAGTGATTGAGGATTTTCCTCACAGAGGCAGTTAGTATTAAAGCCATGTGAGAGAAGTCTGTATCCATTTCCTGTTCATCTCTTCTTCTTCTTCTTCTTAATGTTGCCGCTGGCCGCCAACGACCACTTCTGCCTGAATTCTTACATTATGTTGCCTTTTCTTAACTATATTGTTTAGTACTAATCTTTGCTTTATCAACAAAGACTCGTATTCTAATTATAATCATTAAAATCTATAACTTTTGCTCATTCGACATCGCCTGTGGCTATATTTGTAAACATGAAATTTCCGAACCTTAAACCTGTCAAAATCTTAATTGATTGAAGCCGTCGGTTTGAGACAGTGACGGACGAAGAACATTTTTTCGACCGGAGGGTGAATTTCTTTTAAGTTTTAAAGGCAAATCCAATTTTATGGTAAATAGGATAAATCTGTCATATATATAAATGTTTATTCTAAAGTTTTTTTTCAATGTACGAGCTTATGCACACCTATTTTATAAATCTGTCATATAAATGTTTATACAAAAGTGTTTTTTTTATATGTACGAGCTTATGCACACCTATTTTTATGATGCAACTAGTTTACGTCCGTAAATATAAATAAAATACTATTTACAAATATATTTGGTTGAATTAGAGTTTATAATTGAACTAAAAATCATTTACAATCACACCTATATAATATTAAAAAATAATTTGTAACACAATTCATCAAATAAATGAAAATATGATTGTTTTATTGATCCTTAAAATTGGATAACCCTAGACGGATATTTGTTCTAACTGTGAGGATTAACTTAGCAAATCTCAATTATTTTTTTTTAATATATAAATAGCATTAATTGAAAAAAAATAGGACATACACCTAACTGTTATAAATTAAGTAAATAGGCTTGGTAAACATATTAATCTAATCTAACATTAAAAATTTTCATGGCTAAGAATCAAATCTATGACTTTTAAAAAAAATACTCTATTGTAAAAGTATTGAAGATATATATATATATATATAAAAAAAGGTAATTTCTGTTTTTATTTTTAAAAAATAGGTTAGGTGGGTGGTAATTATAGTAATTAAATTATTAGTCAAAAAAATCATTTTTTTTACTAATATTTTATTTATTTTTAAAAAATAAACTATTCATAACAAGTTTTGGATTATAATGAACACCAATTGTAATAAATCAAAATCCTAAGAGCACGGAAAAATGAAACTTGGTGGACACCAACCGAAAAAGCAAAATTTCGAGGGGCACCAAATTGAATTTCTCTTTATAAAATTAACCAATTTTTTATATTGTTTTTTTAAAACTAAAGTACACCAAGAAAAATACATGTGAAAATACAAGGATACCAAGAGACAAAAAAAAAACTCATTAATATCAAGAAAAAGCCAAAGACCAAAGGATACTAGGTGCAAATCCTCATATGATTAAATATCTCAACTTCTTTTTCATTCATTTGGGTTAACAACTTCGTATCCTACTTATTTAATTGATGGACTAACTTTTGATTTAAAATTCAACTACATTAAAATTTTGATAAGTTTAGGATGGAGTTAAATCAAATCAATGAGACATGAAGTTAGATAATTTTTTTTAAAAAAAGTAACGTCTCATGACTCTCATGATCTCATCTACGTGAAATGGCCTTGATGGACACGGATTGGAAACTTTCAAAAATGTTAGGCAAGAAAATGAAAAGTTTGTTGGCACCATTCGAGGATGACAAAAACTTGAGGACGATAAGCGAAATTGTTCCCAAATCTTTTTGACCAAATACAAAACGCTAACCTCAGTTCATCCCTTGTTTTTTCACCCGCTGTGACTTCATCTTCTCTCTCAAGTTCTCTACTCAGCCGCCGTGCTCCGCCGTCACCCCTATAAGCCCTCCATTTCTCGCTCTTTAAGATTTTGGGCTTGCAACCTTTAATCATCGGGGGTAAGGTCCAGTGTCTCTCATTTCTCCATCCCCTCAAACCTTGTCGACGACGTTTTTATCCTTTCCAATCTAGGGTTATTTTCTAAACTCGCTGTTTATTGTGTTTTTACTAGTGAGGAATTTCAAGGTGGGAATGGACATCAAGCTGCTATTCGCAGCGGATAATCCTCCATTGCCAGTGATCGTTGCCGCTGCGGTAGCTGGAATTTCTCTATCAACCGATTCGACTTTGCCGTCTGGTTCCATCCCCGTTTTTGTGTTCCCCGATGGGTAATTCACTCTTAAGCATTGGTCCTCCTCTAATTCCTTGTTTGACCTGGTCCTTTTATTCTTACGGGTTCAAATTGGTTGTATGACAATATGGAATTTCATTACTGGTTTTGTACCAATTTATGTGAGGAAATGCATTTGAAACAGCACAGGTGCATATTTGCACTTCGTAACTTATTGTTTAGTACCCTCAAGCCTGCTTGTGTCTCCTAATGCTTATTTCATTACTGGTGTTGTACCAAATTTATGTGAGTGATACCTGCTGAATACAGGTCAAAATTGCAAGGAACATTTGTCCTGTTGCGCCATATTGGCCGGATTGCTGGTTTGAACCTTTATGAGAGGAAGAATGCATTTGAAACAGCACAGGTGCATATTTGCACTTCTAACTTATTGCTCAGTAGTCTGCTTATTGTCTCCTAATAAACAATGAGGAATTGTTTTTGTTTCCTAATGCTCTTGTTCACTTCCATTGCTTTTTGTTTCTTTTCAGATTGATCAGTGGGTGGATTATTGCCCTATATTTTCATCCGGATCTGAGTTTGAAAATGGCTGCAGCTATGTTGACAGTTACCTATTGAGCAATACGTTTTTGGTCGGTCATGAATTGTCGATTGCGGATATAGCTGTATGGTCAAGTCTTGCAGGTTATGATTTCATCTTGTCTTCTTATAGTTTCCATCAGGTTATCCTAAAGCTGTACCATGTATGCATATACCATGATAGCCTGTCAATTAAACCTTTATCTGCTTTTATGCTATGGCAACAACCGTGAATTTTCCTACTGTGTTTGACATAAGCATGTGACACGTGTTGCATCTTGCAGGGATTGGACATAGATGGGAAAGCTTGAGAAAATCAAAGAAGTACCAAAATCTTGTCCGTTGGTACAACGGTATAGATTCTGAATATAGTTCGATCTTGTGCAAAGTGTTGGATGGATTTGTTGGGAAAAAAGGCTCAGGGAAACCTCCATCGAAGAAAGAACAGGACTTGCAAATCCAATCCAAGGGTGTAAACGGACAGTCAAATGAAACAGGCAAAACAGGGGGCAGGCCAAGCAATGAAGTTGATCTACCTTATGCCGAGATTGGGAAAGTTTGCTTACGGTTTGCCCCTGAGCCAAGTGGCTATCTCCATATAGGGCATTCAAAAGCAGCACTCTTGAACAAGTATTTTGCTGAAAGGTATAAAGGCAAGCTGATTTTGCGTTTTGATGATACAAACCCTGCAAAGGAAAGTAATGAGTTTGTTGATAACATCATCAAAGATGCTGATACTTTGGGCTTAAAGTATGACGTGATTACATACACATCAGATTACTTTCCTCAGCTAATGGAGATGGCTGAGAGCTTAATACGCCAAGGTAAAGCTTACATTGATGATACTCCTCGTGAGCAAATGCAGAAAGAACGAATGGATGGGATTGAATCAAAGTGCCGCAGTCATACCATAGAGAAGAATCTGGAATTGTGGAAAGAGATGATTGCTGGATCTGAGCGGGGTTTAGTGTGTTGCCTTAGAGGAAAGTTGGATATGCAGGACCCAAACAAGTCCATGCGAGACCCAGTATATTACAGAAGTCATCCTATGCCTCACCACCGGATTGGGGCCAAGTATAAGTTATATCCTACATATGACTTTGCCTGCCCCTTTGTTGATTCATTTGAAGGTGTAACCCATGCACTTCGTTCTAGTGAATATCATGACCGTAATGCTCAATATGACAAAATTCAACAGGACATGGGATTGAGAAAGGTTCACATCTATGAGTTCAGTAGATTGAACATGGTCTACACACTTCTCAGCAAACGTAAGCTTCTCTGGTTCGTCCAAAATGGGAAGGTTGATGGATGGGATGATCCTAGGTTCCCAACTGTGCAAGGAATTGTCCGGCGTGGGCTAAAGATTGATGCCTTAATTCAGTTCATACTTGAACAGGCAAGATGTCTTCTTTTTCTTTCTTTTTTTCTCTAACTAATCTTTATGATATTTACTAGGAATTTGTAAGAGTTAGGTTGAATTTAGATGTCAGTGTTATGACACAATTATGCCGATCGTGCTATAACATTAAACTATGCTGTATTGCTGTATGGGGGTAAAATGTAGTATAAATAATTAAAAATATAGTAGATCACTAAAGTGAAAGAAGCATTGCCAATGATACATTATATTAGTTTACATCCAACATCACTTATACTGTGCATTTCAGACCATGACAGTTGCATTATAAAACAAGCATTTGCAAACAAACAAGTTCCCAGTATGTTATCACCACTGTAGCTCAATGGACAAATATTCGGGTTTTAATAAATTTTTTGTTTCTACTGCAGGGGGCTTCAAAAAATCTGAATCTGATGGAGTGGGACAAACTTTGGACAATCAACAAGAAGATTATTGATCCTGTATGTGCCCGACATACCGCAGTTGTTGCTGAGTGCCGAGTTCTGGTAACTCTCACTGATGGTCCTGAAAAGCCATTTGTACGCATCATACCCCGACATAAGAAGTATGAAGGTGCGGGTATGAAGGCTACAACTTACACGAAGAGGGTATGGATCGAATATGTGGATGCCGAGGCGATATCTGCTAATGAGGAGGTGACACTGATGGACTGGGGAAATGCAATCATTAAAGAGATCAAGAAGGATGAGGTGGGAACAATCACAGAGCTGGTTGGGGTTTTGAATCTTCAAGGATCAGTGAAGACCACAAAGCTGAAGTTAACCTGGCTGCCTGAAATTGATGAACTGGTCAACCTTTCACTCGTGGAATTTGACTATCTGATTGCAAAGAAGAAGGTATGGTTACCTGATCTTTATTTAACCCCAGAGCAATTTCCTCAACAAAAAATGGCTGGTTAACTGATGGGGGAAACCTTGATCATGAATTATGAGTTTTTCATGACATGTAGTTTAAATGGACTTCCCCAAAGTCCTTTTGTTCTTCAAGATCTAGAGCTATGCTATCAATCTGAACTAATTACTTGAACAGTTAGTTTCCTTAGGGCTTGAAGCTGAGTCTTAAATTGATCTTGAATTATGGTGGTAGGTGTTTGTAGCTGTGATGAGTCATGTATAGCTAATTTTCATACATCATTCTAGTAGTTTGTTACTCCACATAGTGTATATCAAAACAAAACGAGATAGTGTGCCTCAGGCAGATAATTTTAAAGCTGATAAAGAACGCGTGTAGGTCCTGTTCAGTATAGTTTGGTAGTTGTTTCGAGTTATCAGTGTGGTAAGTGGAGTTGTTTGGAGCCAATTTCGAAACCTTTGAAAGATAAGTATGTGTTTGGTAAGTGGAGTGATTTTGTCATGTTTATGTATATTTTCAGGTAGAGGAGGATGAAGACTTTATTGATGTCTTGACTCCTTGTACACGCAAGGAGACAGTTGCAGTCGGGGATTCGAACATGAGAAATCTGAAAGCTGGAGAAGTGATCCAACTGGAGAGGAAAGGCTACTTCCGGTGTGACGTACCTTACTTGAGACAATCAAAGCCCATTGTTCTGTTTGCTATCCCAGACGGAAGACAACAAAGTGGTACTAAGTAAAGAAGCAAGTGTTGTTTCGACAATGTAACATGACATATGAGATGTTCTGATGCAGTCCTGACTGTTGTTTCTTTCAGTTCCAAATGAACTAGTGAATTTTAAAGGTTAGTCTAGGAAAGGGTGGTGTTACTTGTTGCTTATGTTGTGTTTTGACATTGGGAATTTAGATTCTCCAAGGTTTCTTTTCTGGAGTACTTTCAAAGGTTTGCAGTCATATGAATCACCATGTTTCTTATTTCATGTCTGATTTTATGTTGTGTTTTTTGTGACTCTATTTAAGTAGGGCTTTTTCATCCACCGCACAAAATCAATCTTCACGTGAAATCGTCCTTTCAGCTGTTTATTGCAAACAAAAATGCTTCCGAGCGTAATATGTAAGTTCACTACAGAACACAGGAAACAACTCCACCTAAATTCTCTAAGAAAAGAACAAGCACAAAAGCCATTGTACTTCTAAGAGTCAGCGGGCATCGGGGTGTTTCATTAATATGTAGGCATTCTGATGATTTAGATGGCGTCTGTTTAGTATCCGGAAATAGGATCAGAAAGGTAACGGTTATGGGTATGGGGAAAAAATATAATGGTTTTACTTTCTTTATGTTTATAATGAGCTCTAATGTACCATTCTTGTGACCAAATAAACATTTGTGATCGACTAATCCGATAACATTATGTTTCTTGGAATGCTTTGGAGCAAAACAAACAACTCCTTAATGTATAACAAAATTTGTTATATAAAAACAAGATTGGGTAATAATAATGAACGTTGGAGAACAGAAAACTCTATAAATACAGAAAAATAAAGTTTAATTAAAAGTAACAAAATCTCACTTTCAATTTAGTCCAAAATTTGTTCAACTTTGTGAAAATGTCACCATACAAAGACGGAGATAATCTTTCATTACACGATCGCAAATAAAGTGCCCTAAATGAATTATGTTATCATAATCTTATCACTTCTCCTCAAGCCGTTGGTGGGTGATGCACAACATTGAGCTTGAACATGAGAAACTGAAAACGACTCGGACCTAAAGCTTTTGTAAGCAAATCCGCCAGCTGGTCAGTGGAACGTGCAAAGCAGGTGTGAGAAGTTATGTAGTTTTTCGACGCTCATATATCTTGACTTACATTTGAATATATTTGACTCATTTGAGCAATGAGTCTTGAGCAAAAGTTGTTGGATTGCCCTTTGTTTTGTTTGAGAACAATATGCCGCCGGTTTGTGTGGTGACAATAGGATGTCGGTTCGTGTGGTGACAATAGGATGCTAGTTTGATTAGTGTTCCAAGGACGACTCCGGTTGGCGGCCTTAGGGTGCCGGTAGGCTTAGGATCTATGCTCTGTGTTAAGTTTTTTGTATTTCTAATATGCAAGTGATGATGTATTAAAATAGAGTGGTTTTGTTTTTTTGGTCGTCTTTCAAATGCTGGCACGCATATGGGCTCAGCTCATGTTGAAGCCCATTTGACTGGTTGAGGCCCAATGCTTCTCCTGTGCTGATATCTCTTTGACTGGACTTGAAAGTTGGCTTAAACCTAGATATAAAATTGTTGTTCTCCTTTGCTGAGCCGCACAATCTCTCATTCTTGACATCTCCTCATGTGCTGAGCATAAAACGCTCTCAAAATTCGTTGCTTAGAAACCTTGGCTCTTCAAGTTGGTGATTACGACAAAGGTTCCTCTTCCTCTGACGACGGTGTTCATCCGAGAAGCAAGAGTCATTGCAAGTTCCCGATCTTGCAGATCTCAGTCGTCACCCTTCAAGGTTATCTGTGAGTCGATACATGAGTTACTGTCTTTATCTTTCTGAGCTTGTATAATTGTTGAATCTTGCGATTTGCCTGAAACTTTTGTAAACTGGTTCCATCTTTAGTGACGGATCTTTTGAGATCCCGTGGAGTAGGTTTTATACCGAACCACGTAAAACTTCTGGTGTTGTTCTCTGTTTTTCTTTTCGTTTTCTATACTCGGGCATGTTTTCTCCTCGTTTAAATCTTCGATCTAGAAGTATAACTCTAACAAAGTGGTATCAGAGCATCTTTTAGGGTTCTTTCTTTCTAGATCTGGTTTTTGTTTGCTGAGTTCATGTTGTTGTTTGTTGTAGATCTTCTGTTTTATGGCTTGTTGTTAGTCTCGCATGATAGATCTATGAGTTCTCAGTGTAGATCTCGTTTATTAGCTTTAGTTGGCCTATGCATCTTTATAGACTACTTCTGCTGATTTTTTTGTGTAAAAATCTGTCAGTCTACGGTTTTCTTGAACGTTTGCTGAGTTTTGTGTGAAGATCGAGTCTTACGGTTGAAAATCTGTTCTTTTGCTGCGGAAAAGAATTTTTTTGTTGTGGCTTTACACATGCTCTCTGTTTTTGGTTTCTTTAATACTTCCGTTGCACTATTAACTCTTCTTAACTATATCTTGTTGATAACTGTTTTGCTGAGGTTATTTCTGACTGTTATAACATCCTGCATAAAAGAAGAAGAGTATAGTTACACTGCTGAGTGCCTGGCCTTCCTGCACAAAATTTTGTGTAATTTTTGTTGCTGTTTTTTGGTTTTTTGTTTATAAGGCTCTGGTCCTTATCCAGAAGCCATTGGTTATAATAAGGCCTCTTTAAACCTCTACGCTCTTTTTTGGTTGCTTGTATTGTTTTTTCTTATAGTCCATTAAGGAAAAAAGATCTAAATCTCAGACACTTGTTCTATAAAAGTGTTTGAGTCTTGGATCTCGAAAGGTTGCATATTTATTGAAGTTATTTTGGCACAAACCAAAGCAACTTTAGTAAGAACCGACAATCTTTCTGAAGCTGGGGTTTCCGTTAGTCTCTACGGACAGCTTCTGTGGGTCATTGGTTGATTTGATTGTATAAGTTGTTTGATAAATCAAAGGACTTATATCAAATAGAACCACATAGCTTAGTCTCAATTGCCACCTAGGTTTCCTTTAGCTAAATTGAGACTAGTGCCCTGCTCGTTCACCATGGGTGAGACGGCTAAAATTAGGCTATATGATGGCCGTTCTGACTTTGCCATGTGGCAAGTCAAAATGAGAGCTATCCTCATTAAGGAGAAGGTTTGGGCAGTTGTGTCCAAAGTTTATGAAGTAGGCATAACTGACCCTGCTAAAAACCAAATGGACTTACTTGCTCACTCTGAAATTATGCTTCGGCTAACAGATGAAGTGGGTAGGCAAGTCCTCTCCAATACCACAGCAAAAGAGATGTGGGATGCTCTAGAAGCTTTGTTTCTAGTGAAGTCTTTGCCCTCTAGGATAAATCTCCTGTGTAGGTTGTTCACCTTTAAGATGGATGTAAATGTCTCCTTAGATGAAAACCTAGATGTCTTTCTTACGATGACCCAGGACCTAGAAAGGTGTAAAGACACCATTACTGACCTTCTATGAACATGCCATTAAGTGTAAACACTCTGAGAATTGAATTGTTGCTACGAGAGAAGAAATAGATTCCCTACATACAAATCAAACCTGGACTTTAGTGCCCAAGCCTAAGACTGCTAGGTTGATTAGATGTAAATGGATATACAAACTAAAAGAAGGAGTAAGCTCTACAGACCCACCTAGATACAAAGCCAGGTTGGTAGCTAAGGACTTTACCCAAAGAGAGGGTGAGGACTATAATGAAATCTTTGCGCCTGTTGTAAAATATGCATTTCATCAAGCAGTTATTCTCTTGAATTCCCTTCCCATTCAGTTTAACACCTTTAAGGATGTCATTCAGTATGGCCATGATGACATGACTGAGACTAAAATCCTAGAGTCTGTAGTTCAAAAAAATGAGGAGCTAAAAGTATTTAGGACCAAAGGGGGAGCTAATAGTAAGGACAGTAAGAACAATGATGTGATGTATGTAAAGGGTAAAAATAAGAAAAAGAACACTCGGAATAAGAATAGTGGTGAGAAAGGCAGTTCTAGTAATAGTCAAGGGTTTGGAAAGTCAAACAAAGACACTAAGTCTGATAAAAGGAACGTTAAGTGTTTTTATCGTGGCATTAGAAGCCACATTGTCCTTGAGTGTAAGAAAAAGAAGAAAGATGAGTCTGAAAGGGTTGTTAATGGTAACTCTAATCTAGTGGAGTCTTCTTCTGCTTCTTTCTATGATAATGAATTGCTCATGGTTTCTCATATCTCTAACCCTGATGCTTGGATTCTAGATTCTGGTTGTACTATGCATGCTACTCCCCATGAACATTACTTTGATTATCTGCATAAATCTGATGAGGGGGAGGTCCGTCTAGGGGACCACTCTTCTCTCCCCATTAGAGGGATAGGAATTATTCCCTTTAGAATGCATGATGATAAGGTTAGAGTCCTCCAACAAGTTTGGTGGGTTCCTGACCTTAGGAGAAACCTATTATCTGAGTCTGCTTTTGATGACCTTAGCTGTCACATACACACCCATGATGGCATTAGAAATGTCACTCTAGATGGTAAGATTATCCTTAAAAGTGTAAAGAAAAATGGCTTATACCATGTCATAGGTTCTCCTGAAGTCAATGTCCTAGATACTGCTCCTAAGATGGACCTAGGAATGACTAGAACTTGGCATGCTAGGTTGGGTCATATTGGCAACAAAGGCTTACACTATCTTTTTAAAAATGGTTACCTTAAGGATAAACCTAAGGATCTTAGTTTTTGTGAAAACTGTGTCTTTGGTAAAGCAATTAGATCCAGTTTCAATAAGTCTGCCTATGTAGCCAAAGCCCCCTTGAGTATGTACACTCAGACCTATAGGGACCTGTCCAGGTTGACACCATAGGAGGTAGAAAATATTTTTTGTCTCTTATTGATCATTTCTCCAGAAAGGTTTGGATATATATGCTCAAGACTAAGGATGAAGCCTTCCCTATGTTTAAGACATGAAAAATCTTAGTAGAAAGCTAAACAGATCATAGGTTAAAATGCCTTAGAACTGGCAATAGCCTTGAATTCTGTAACAAACCTTTTGATACTTTCTGTCTAGAACACGGCATTAAACGCCACTTGACCGTACCTGGCACTCCTCAACAGAATGGTACTGCTGAGCGAATGAATAGAACGTTATTGGAAAAGGCCAGATGCATGCTGTTTTCATCTGGAATGAAACAATCTATGTGGGGAGAGGCTGTGACTACTGCAGCCTACCTCATTAATAGATCACCCTCTTCAGCCATTGGATTCAGAACCCCACAAGAAATGTGGACAGGTTCTAAACCTAACATCACACACTTGAGGCCTTTTGGATGTGTAGCTTATGCTAAACATTCAAATGGCAAACTCAATCCTAAAGCACTCAAGTGTGTAATGATAGGATATCCAGAAGGGGTTAAAGGTTATAAGTTGTTACTTATCCAACCTGGGGGATATAAAGTAATAAACAACCGAGATGTCACTTTTGTAGAGTCTGAGTTTTATTTTAAAAATCGAGCTAATCTCCTTGTACAAGAAGTTAACAAGGACACAACAACAACTCAATTCTACAATTCTGATGACATCACCGAGTCTTCTGAGGAAGAATTTGACATTGGAACAACTCCACAGTCAAACTCCCATGACTCTGCTTCCCATAGCAGTAATTCCTCCCTTCAGCAATCAGAGAGGGAGGTAAGTAGATCTAACAACTAGTACTTCCTCTAGCACTAACATTCCTGCTAATATTGAGCATGATGAAAATGGTGTACAAAACTCTCTTCCTGCTTTACCCACTCTGCATGAATACCAGTTAACCAGGGATAGATCCTCTAGAGAGATAATCCCAAATCCTAAGTACCCAGATTATAAAATTCCTGGTGTGCATCTAGCAGAATCTGAGTATGTCTACTATGACCCTGATACTCAGAAACTTAATCATATGATAGATTATGCCTTTCTTGTTGTTGACACTTATACACCTGCTTTCTATGAACATGCCATTAAGTGTAAACACTCTGAGAATTGGATTGTTGCTATGAGAGAAGAAATAGATTCCCTACATACAAATCAAACCTGGACTTTAGTGCCCAAGCCTAAGATTGCTAGGTTGATTAGATGTAAATGGATATACAAACTAAAAGAAGGAGTAAGCTCTACAGACCCACCTAGATACAAAGCCAGGTTGGTAGTTAAGGGCTTTACCCAAAGAGAGGGTGAGGACTATAATGAAATCTTTGCGCCTGTTGTAAAATACAAAACCATGCGTTTACTTCTTGCTATTTCTGCTGTTTTCAACTATGAGATTGAGCAAATGGATGTTAAAACTGCTTTCTTGCATGGTGAATTAGATGAAACTATTTACATGTAACAACCTCAAGGCTTTGAGGATAAAAATAAACCTCAGCATGCTTGTTTGTTAAAGAAATCCATATATGGCTTAAAATAGTCTCCTAGGCAGTGGAACATTAATTTTGACAGCTGCATGAAAAAAATATAGGTTTTGCTAGAAGTGAGTATGATGCATGCTTGTACTTGAAATATATTGGGTCGGATAGTCCCATTTATGTGCTTCTTTATGTTGATGATATTCTACTCATATGCATTTCAAAACATAAGATATCTGAAGTAAAAGGGGCTCTTAAATCCCATTTCGATATGAAAGACCTAGGTCCTGCTCAAAGGATCTTAGGCGTGAAAATAACTAGAAACAGGTCTAAACGAAAAATCTGGTTGTCTCAAGGTGATTATATGCTTAAGGTTCTTGATAGATTTAATTCTTCTAAGGTTAAACCCTCTAGCATACCCTTAGGAGGGCACCTAGATTTAACCAAAGCTGTTGCTATGTCTTATGCTGAAAAAACCCGCATGAAATCTATATCATACGATGCTGCAGTAGGTTCGTTGATGTATGCCATGATTTGTACTCGTCCTGACCTTGCCTGTGCTATAAGTGTGTTGAGCAGATACATGTCAGACCCAGTTGAAAAACACTGGTCTGCCATGAAATCTGTACTAAAATATCTCGCAGGAACTTCACAGCTGGCTCTCGAGTATGGTCCTCATGAACAGAGTAACAACTTGTTCGGATATGTCGATTCTGATTATGCCAGTAACAAGGATAACAGAAAATCGACTACAGCTTTTGTGTACACTTGGTGCGGAAACTGCATCTCGTGGAAGTCCCAGCAACAGTCAATTGTTGCTTTGTCTTCAATTGAAGCTGAGTACGTTGCTGCCACGGAGGCTTCGAAAGAAGCCATCTGGTTGCAAGGTATCTTGACTGAAGTCGAAAACAAGCAGTATTTGGCAACACTGCATATGGACAGTCAAAGCGCACTTTACTTGTGCAAGGATCCCGTATATCACGAGAGAACAAAACATATCGATGTAAGGTATCACTACATTCGAATGTTGATAGAAAAAAAGAAATTACGCGTCCAGAAAATCAAAGGTGAAGTAAATCCTGCAGATTTCGGTACTAAAATTGTTACACCTAACAAATTTCTGTTTTGCAGAAACTTTCTTCATTTGCAGGTACCAAGTTAGCATTGGATTGGATCGATGACGAATTTTCGTTCACTTAATGTTTGATGAATCGGTTTAGAAATAGGAGGGCAAATTGTTAAGTTTTTTTGTATTTCTAATATGCAAGTGATGATGTATTAAAATAGAGTGGTTTTATTTTTTGGTCGTCTTTCAAATGCTGGCACGCATATGGGCTCAGCTCATGTTGAAGCCCATTTGACTAGTTGAGGCCCAATGCTTCTCCTGTGCTGATATCTCTTTGACTGGACTTGAAAGTTGGCTTAAACCTAGATATAAAATTGTTGTTCTCCTTTGCTGAGCCGCACAATCTCTCATTCTTGACATCTGTTCATGTGATGAGCATAAAACGCTCTCAAAATTCGTTGCTTAGAAACCTTGGCTCTTCAAGTTGGTGATTACGACAAAGGTTCCTCTTCCTCTGACGACGGTGTTCATCCGAGAAGCAAGAGTCATTGCAAGTTCCCGATCTTGCAGATCTCAGTCGTCACCCTTCAAGGTTATCTGTGAGTCGATACATGAGTTACTGTCTTTATCTTTCTGAGCTTGTATAATTGTTGAATCTTGCGATTTGCCTGAAACTTTTGTAAACTGGTTCCATCTTTAGTGACGGATCTTTTGAGATCCCGTGGAGTAGGTTTTATACCGAGCCACGTAAAACTTCTGGTGTTGTTCTCTGTTTTTCTTTTCGTTTTCTATACTCGGGCATGTTTTCTCCTCATTTAAATCTTCGATCTAGAAGTATAACTCTAACACTCTGATATCATGAAGGATTTTGGTGGAGAAGACGACCATTATATTGGTATTATTATCGCCCTATGGATAGATAATTACAAGAGAATAATAATTAAGACTAAATAAGAAAATAAATAACAAAGAGACATTATATAATTAATAAGATCTCGATCTCGATTTTATCACAATCTTATCAACATGGTATTATTAAGGCATTGTTATTTTTGCAAGCCTAAAATACACGAGTTGATTACTAACGATCGAGAGTTGAGTGTTACAAAGCCTCGAGTGTAGTATTTTCCGAAAGGTAAGCATGTGTTGTGCATAATTTCATAACAAGGATAAAAACGTTGTCCACATCGTATTATCATGCTACGTTTGTTTCAAGATCTACTGCCTAGCTAAAATTGGTGTCCCATGCGTACACGCCCGTCTTCTCATGATCACACACTCGATCTATCGTCTATGGTCCATCATTTGCGTATACTTGTCGACCGTCAAAGTCTGTCCAAAAAAGGCTATATTTAGGCCAAGTTGGTTAGGGGTACATGGATCGAGCAATATTAAAATGATAGCCCTCTTCAAAGGCTGAACGAAAAAGGGTAGCATGAACCTCAGATAAGAGAAACATTTTACATAGCCTTGAAATGAAATCGAAAAATGATATTATCGTTGCAAACCTCAAATGCGACCTTTTTCGGGCTAACTTGATAGAACTTATTATTTCACATTTTCTTTTAGAACCAAACTTTTTATTTATGTATATATATCGCGTATATCGATAATATCGTTGCAAGTCCCGTGTGATGATGATGTTTTCGGGCTAACTTATAGAACTTATAGTTTGATCCCAAACCTCAAATGCAACGTTGTAAATCTAGGCGTTTAAAAAATAGATAATGAATATAAGGTACACTGATGAGACTAATTTTACGTAGTCTATTTGATATCCCTAGGAAAATCAAAGCTGGTACATAATATGAACGGTTTGTTTAGGTTACAACCTTAATAGAGAACAACTTTGAGGTTAGTTTAGAAGTGATTCATGTAACATAGTTTCTTCCCATACCTAGGTACAAAGTGATAAATTGTATGTCGGTAGAATATGTACTGTTAGCTAATAGAATATTCCTATACGTTTTAGTTTTTATGAGGATGAACCTAAAATAATCTATTAGTGCACATAATATAAACAAAGATGATACTCTAATAAAAATAAATTTTTAGGAAAAATAACTCAAAATAATATAACATTGAACCCCAAAATAATACCAACTTTGAAAATTAGGAGCGATACAAATTATCAACTTATTTACCAAAAATAATATGCCTTACTTTAATAATAAAAATCCGACATCTAATGATGTGACAACCGGAATCTTAAATGTCATTAAAATGGGATTTATTGTGTTACTTGGATTTTAACCTTTTTTAAAAATCAAATTAATATTATATAATATGGAAAAAAAATTAGGTTTTTTTAAAAATATATCTTTTTAAAGAAAAATAATCCAAAATAATACCAACTATCAACATTGAACCAAAAATAATACCAACTTTGAAAATTACTATGAGCGATACAAGCTATCAACTTATTTACCAAAAATATTACATTTTATTTTTCCATAAAAAAAATCCTAGTTCCGGCGATGATATGGCAACCGAATTCTTTCATGTCATAAAAAATTAAAAAAATGAGATTAATTGTGTGATTTGGATCTTAACTTTTTTTTTAAAAAAATCAAATTAATATCATTTAATTTATCAAAAAATTAAACTATTTTGTTTAAAAACAATAAATTTTATAAGAAATATTTAATAATACTTTTTGTGGTTTTTTTTAAAATTATATTTTCTGTAAAAAAAAAACATTTTCTTTAAAAAAAACTAAAAAAAATCGATTTTTTCATATAATTTTAATAATTTGTTTTAAACATAATCAGGAAAACAAATTCTTTAGGGATTAAGATAAAAGATGAATTTTTAAAAAAAATCAATTATTTTTTAAATTTATAAAAATCATTTTATGTAAAATTCTGAAAATTAAATATGAAAAAAATTCACGAAAAAATATTTTAAAGACGGCCTTTCGGACTTGGTATGGTCACTACGAGTTTGTAGCGATGTCATTCGGCCTTACGAATGCACCGACCGTATGCATGGAGTTGATGAATGAGATATTCATCGACTACTTGGACCAGTTTGTATTGGTGTTCATTGATAACATCCTATGTATTCGCTGAGTAGGGACGAGCATACAGGACAATTGAGGATTGTGCTACGAGTTCTCCAGGACAATGAGTTATACATCAAAGTGTTTAAGTACGAGTTTTGTACGTTAGAGGTGACCTTTTTTTACAATGTACGTCAATATAAAAAATCGTGTACCCTAATTCTGTATAGAAATAACAACTCTTTACATAACCATTTCCACTAATATAATCATAAATATGCGTTTATAAAGCTGATTTGATTACTTGAATATTATTTTATCAAGTAAAGAAAAATTAAAAATTTCTATGCTTTAAAATACTGAAGAACTGTTATGAAGATGGAGAATATTAGAACCTTCGTAGTTATTATATTGTTTTATGGAATGGATTTTTATTGATATCTTTCGGTTGTTGAGATTAAAAAAAAGAAGATATCCTTTACGATAAAATTATTAATACAAGTTTGCGTGGTAAAATAACTTTGTGCCCCCTCAAATACTTCACTGCTCCATTTTTTTAAGTTCAGTTTATATATGTTTTGTGCATTTTCATTTTTTTCCTTCTTATTCCCCTTATGAAAATGTTTGTACAAAACTACCCTTTTACTACAAAAGTACAAAACTTCATCTTATCAGAAAGTTACGTACAAACGCTCTTATGTATCATTTATTTAAGAACAACCATCCATTAAAACTCTAAACTCTCGAATAAAAAAACAACGACACTAACATATTACAAGTATCAAATTTGATCCAAACTCAAATATCTTTATCACAAAAAGGAAATTCTGAACATAAAACAAACTATTTCCTTTTGGATATGCTTTGGCACATAAAATATGTGTTTATGTTAGTGAGTTGATCATTAATTTTTACGAAAAAAAATATTGGCACACCACAGATGATTCGTGTTGGTATGATTTTTAAATCTGATTCCTCAAAGGTAATTATTTGCACTTCCTCAAAAGTAAACCTTTAAACCATAATTAGCCTAACACGTACTACAATTTGGCTTAAATATCAAGTAAACAAATGCCAAATAAAGTATACAAACATTGTACCTCAATTTCATAAAGATGCATGCCCCAATTTTAAATTAATTGGACATCCAAAAAGAAGAGAAGTGCATTACCATAATCATCCCTTAATTCGAGTTATTTACATTAATGTCACCCTAATTCATAAAAAAAGGGGGAAAAAACCCACAAGAGAAGGGTGACTCAGACGACTCTCTACGGCCATCTCCCACGAGTCACGACCCTTTTCCGAATTATACGGCGACTGGGACGGTTTCGGAAGATTAAAAAAAAAGATATATAAATACATAATATTTGATGCCCTGGCTTAGGAAACGCTGAGGCCAAAGAGAAGCGGCTGAGAGTCGAAATCTGGTTCACATATTCCCGGGCGGCTGCAGCAGCGTAGCCGAACCGGGTTGAGTGAGGTAGACCGGGTTGTGGAGGAGCTGAGCCGGAGGGCTTGGAGGAAGAGAGACTCATCGCAAGGGATTTCGATGGGGCCGTCTGAGTAACCGAAGTTGTACGCTTCGGCGGCTTCCACGAGAAGCCTTTGGAAAGCGGGGTGGTTCAGGTGCGTCGCGCGTACAACAAATCTCCTGCGTTCGATCCCAACGATGATCGCCACGTGTCCTGGGGGAACATCGCAGGGTGCTGATGGCTTTCCGCGCCACCTCCTCAGGAGCTCGCTCAGCTTCACAATGCGCCTGATTCTGCTGCCTGCTTTGCCCATTTTCTGATTTTTTTTTTGAGATGAAAGGGAAAGGGAGAGAGGTGTGTTGCTTGCTTATACTTTATAGGGAGTTATTCTCTTTTCTGGTACTTTGTTTTCGAACTCCAGGTGAGAGACATCAACTTTGTTGGTTTACAAGATTTTGATTGATACGTTACCCCTTTAATTGGATTTATTAACGATTTTGCCATTATCTCATACTAAATATTATCATCATTATTATAAGGTCCCGTTTGATTGATACGTTGCCCCTTTAATTGGATTTATTAACGATTTTGCCACTATCATATACTAAATATTATCATAATTATTCTAAGGGTACTAAATATTATCATGATTATTCTAAGGGCCGTTTAGTATCCATATATGATATTAGCTATGAAATCAACATACAAAAAAAATTAAAATCATACCTATTTTTTTTAGTATAAGAGTATATGGATATTAAACTGATACAAAAAAGTTATATACACGAACTTTATTTTACTAACGTAAAATTCAAGCGCAATCCGCTAGCGTTAAGCGGGTGCCGGCACTTCTTTTTTTCTCTTGAATTTTTTTTTTAAAAAGGCGCCACCTGACGAAGCCGGCTAGGTATTGGCCCGGTTTGGTTGAAACCGCCCCAAACCGGCGGTTTAGGTTTGGCCGGTTTAGATTTCCGCCGGTTCAAGGTTTAGGTTTCGGTTTGGCTTTTCCGAAAACCTAAATCAGCGGTTTGAACCGGCCCAAACCCTCGGCTTGGGCCCAACAACCTTTTTTTTAAAAAAAAAAAAAAAGCCCAACGGCTACTAGCCGTTGGTTTAAGAAGCCCTCAACGGCTCATTTTTGAGCCGTTGGGGGTTTAATATTTTAAAAAAAAATTAAAAAAATAAATAAATCCCCCCCCCCCCACACACATTTAATCCTAATTTTCTATAAATACCCATACTCTCTTCTTCCACAAATCACACCATCTACAACTCATCTTCTCTACTCTCCTAATCTCTTATTCTCGAATTCTCGATTCCTCGTATTCTCGATATCTCGATTTCTCGTAATGGAAAACCCAAGTGATCAAATTCCTTCTTCCCAATACTTTCCTAGCACCCAAGAGAGCGAAACACAAATGCCCGACAATCCCGACGTTACCGAAGTTCCACGAAGAAGTCTCCCCCCTCCGAAAATGCTTACATCCGAAATATTTACGAAGCATTACACTAGGGGGGAGCCGGTGAACAAGTATTGTCAAGTGGCATGCAACTATTGTCCGAAGGTGTACAAGTGGAAGGTGAAGGGCGGCTACGGGACATTGCAAACTCACATGGCAAACGTCCATCCGGAGAAGCTCGGGATTTCACGGGGACAAACACAATTGTCCCACGGGTTTGCATCTTCTACCTCTCATTCTCCTTTATTTACATATAACCATAGTGAAGAAAGTTTAGGATTAACCGATGTTATTTGTTCACATTCATTACCGTTTTCTTATGCCGAATATGAAGAAGTTAGGGAATATAACACTAGATATCTTCAACCTTCCTTTAAACCAACTTATAGGAAAACCGTTTCAAAATTAGTTAATAAATCTTACTTAAAAAAGAAAGAAATTTTTTTATCGAATTTGGCTAGTTTTGAACATCAAGTTTCAATTTGTAGTGATATTTGGAGTACACAATCACAACAACATTTTTACATGGGCATTACTTTATATTTTATTGATAACGCTATGTTTTTGCATAAATATGTTATTGGTTTTCGGCATTTTAATCAAAGACATAATGCAGTAGGCTTTGCAAGCATGATTAAAACGGTTTTACAAGAATATAATTTACAACATCGAATTTTTTCATATTCTTTTGATAATGCATCCGCAAATACCGCCGCCGTAAACTATTTGGTTGAGGATGCGGGACAATATATAAAAACTCCTTATACTCATCAAAGATGTGCATGTCATATTTTAAACTTATGTGTTCAAGATGGACTTAAGGTTTTAGGAGATATGCTAACCCCAATCAAACTTGTTATTGATCATATTTGGCATGACTCCGATTTAAGAAGAAAATGGAGAAATTTATGTTTAAACAAAAATGTTCATCCTATTGCTTTTTCAAAAGATGTTGGAACTCGACTTACAAACTACTTTGTGAAGCCGTACGTTATAAAGTTTTGTTACAAGAATTTGCTTCAATTCATGTTCCTTGGTCAATTTTAGATGATGAAAATGTTTGGGAAACTTGTGCCCATATTTGTAATGTTTTAAAAACTTTTAATGATGCAACTAATACCATGAGTTGTGTTTACACTCCAACATCTCATAGATTTTTAGAAATTGCCGTTAATGTTTCCGAAGCTTTTGTAAAATGTTTTAACATACCTTGCCTTTTAGAATGTATGCTTGATATGAAAGACAAATGGCTTAAATATTATAAAAACATTCCCATGATTTATCCTGTAACCGCTGTTTTTGATCCTAGACTTAAACTAAATGGTCTTTCCGATTTATTGACTATTTATTATGATTGTTTGTGTGTAAACTTAACACAAGAAGACTATAATGTTCCTAACATTGTGCAAGAAGTTAATACCGAAATTTTAAAATTACTTAGTACATTTCAATCTAGTGCTAGCTCTTCTTCTACCGCACCTAGTCCATCTCCCTCTTCTACTAGTTCATCTTCTTCTCTTTCAATTGCACAACAAGTTTTTGCTAGAAGAACAAAAACACCTAGACATTCATCTTCAAATGCGGAATATCAAGATTATCTTAACACTTGTTTTAGTTTTGATGATAATGTTGAATTTGATATTTTGGATTGGTGGAAGAGATTAGCTCCCAAATATCCAACCTTAGTTAAAATTGTACAACAAATCATGGTCGTGCCCGCATCAACGGTTGCGGTGGAGCAAGCATTTAGCCGAGGCGGGAACATTCTCGGTCACAACGAACTCAATTGAAGCCCGAGAAGTTGGAGATGCAAGTTTGTATTCAAGATTGGATAAGGGCAGCTAAGCGGAAACAAAGGAATGCACCGATGTACGACTCCAAATCGGATTCCAACTCCGAAGACGCCGGCACTACTTCCGAGTCCGACATCGAAAGGTAAGCGGGATTAAAAAAAACTCGGAAGTCCGAAAAAAGGTAAGTCAAGGTAAGAGAACTACGTGGGCTTTGATTCCTCTTAATCCCGAGAGGATACGTAGGCAACCGGGAAACCGGTTCAAGCCCTTTAATTTTTCCGAGTTTTTTTTTTCAATTGGTATACTTTTTAATTAATAGTTTTTATATACTATTTTTTTTATAATAATTTTTTTATTTTTACGTAATATTAATTTTATTTTTTTTAACATAATACTTTCTCTTTAATGTTTTTTTTTAAAAAAAAAACCGTGCTAAACCGGCAAACCGGCGGTTTAGGTTTGCAGCCCATACATAGCCGGCACCCATATTGAGTTTTTTTTTTCAATATTTATTTATTAAAGTCTTTTGTAAATCTCATCCAATAATAATCTTCAACCATATAAATTTTCTCTATTGAATGAATCCAAAGCGACTTACATTATTTTGTACAAAAAAACGAGAAATATATAAAAATATATGAATTGGATGAATCCAAAGTTACTTACATTATTTTGTATAGCCGGCACCTTTTTTTTATTTTAAAAAAATTTAGAAAAAAAATAAAATAATTGGGCGCGGCACCCGGATGGGGAAAAAATGTTTGGCCACGGCGCCATAATCTATTTTAATTCGATTTAATTTTTTTTATAAAGCTCAATGTTCGTCCACATTCATCGTTTACAACCCCATAAACTCCCTCTATCACGGTATAAGCCGTACTGTACAAAATAAGAGAAATTTATAAAAAGTCATTTATGTAATTTTTTTCGTGACCAAAACATTTGCTAATAAACTTCGGACGTCATCAACCGACGCCCTTTTTTTTTGACAACAAGTAATTTGAAGTCCGTGTACATAACATGTCCCAACTGATATCTTATATACTTTTAATGCACATTATCTCTTTTTTGATATACTCCAAAAAATGGTGGTATAAAATATCTAAATTGTTCCTCTTTTTTTTTTTTTATTCCTCTTTTAAACAAATATATCACATATCAATCTCCTACTCATATCATGATACCTCGTACACATATCTTATATCTAGATACCAAACATGCCCTTAATTTCTTATCCATATTTCAATTGTTAAAATACACGGATAAATTACCACCATAGTGGACAAAACAAATCCGATCCGATGACCTTAAACGAAAAATTTATTGATTCGGTCTAAAAACCCCGAATTTTTTGTATCCGTTTTAATCCGAATCCGATCTTGGAGATTTTTCGGGCTACAAGAGCGAATAGGGATCAAGATTTTAGGCCTCCGGATATTTGTGGATATCCGGGTATCCACGGATCCCCGAATATCACTGGATATTCCTAGATATTTGATAATTAAATAAAATTTATACAATATTAGATGTATTTGTTTTTAAAATGAGAAAAACAATTATATATTGTAATTTTATACTAATATTTATATTTGATAATAAGTTACATAATAAAAAAATCTTTGATTTACGTAAATTTATTAATTAATAATGTTCATTTAAATTTACAAATTATTCATAGTAAGTACTATGTAGTATAAAATACACAAATTGAAAGAATGAAAGATATTTGTTTAACGTCCTCAGACTAATTTTAATATTATTTTTTTATAAAGTAACCCTTTATTATAATATTACAAATACATCAGTATACTTTAGCATCCTCCGATTAATAGAATATATTTTTTGAACGATGAAATAAATTTTCTTAGAAAAGTGGGGGAAAATCTATATCGTAATTTGACAATATATTACGTGTTAAAAGCACTGAATTTAGATAAAGTAATGAATTAATAATCGTCACATTCCAGAAAATTGTCATCCCGCATCATTTGAATGGGGATTTGTGATTGACTTGTAAGGATGAATTGTTACTCATGTCAACAAGAATTCTTTTTTTTCCAGTGGTAGAGTAATGACAAATAACTCTGGAGTTAAGCGTGCTCGTACGGGAGCAATTTCAGGATGGATGACATCTTGAAAAGTTTTCGCGCCAAGACACGTGGCAATCATCGCTGGAGTTAAGCGTGCTCGTACTCGACCACCCCGCGATTATGTATATATATATATATATATATATATATATATATATATATATATATATATATATATATATATATATATATATATATATATATATATATATATTTATATATTACAAGCAAGTGTACGTGCGACGCACCTGAACCACCCCGCGATATTGTTCTACTTTCTTTTACTTATAGTTGATATCGGAACTTGATCGAGTTGTAGCTTGATTGAATGATTGAATGATTACAGTTTAAACAAAAATTGTTCATCTTGGTGTCAATATTTGATGCATCGGGGAAGAGTTCTTGTTTCAAAGGCTTTTCAAGCTACTTTTTGTATTATAATATGAAAGAGAGTCGGTGATATAGAATGAGGAAGATTTTTTTTCCCTTTCTATTTGATACGTTGATTATACTAGGAAGATGTTAGATATGAAAAAGATGTTTGCCCGTTCTTATACGAGTGTTGATTTGCACATGATTTCCTTTCATTCATGATAAATCACTACATGATTGATAATTTTGGTGTTTTGCCCTTTTAAAATTTGAAAATTTTCCCTCGAAAATGTTTGGATTTTGGTGGTAACCGGTAGTCATTGTTGTTTGTATAGAACAAAATATTGTGGGTGAATTCAAGCTTTTGAAAGATAAAGAACAAGAAGCAAACTCTGAAGACCAGGGAGAAGCGGATGGAGGAGAACTTGCCGGAGAAAACGACAATATGAGACACTCAACACCGGTCTAAAAAGTGTAAACCGGCCCTTATTTCCACCAATCGGAGACGGAGGGCGAGACAGACCACTGAGCAGACTTTCTGGCGGACGCCGCTGTAGGTGGGAGGAAGGAGAAGGGAAAGAAAGCTTTTGAAGTGTGAGGCGATGATAATCGGACCCAAACAAAAAAGGTCCATGAGTTCACTAAGAACTCGCCTGTGTTAGTTTATAGAGTTTGGGAAGTGGTTGTAGTGGAAGAGTTTGTGGTTGCCACTAAAGGAGGAGAGGGATGAGTAATAGGGTTTGACATTTTTGTTTATCTTGAGACCATTTGGATTAATTGGGTTATGAATACGATAGCTTATTAAATGATATATTATAAATATAACCTTAAAATAATTATATTTAAATAACAAAGTAAACTTTTTTTCCTTACGTAATCTTACACTTACACCAACTTGAATAAACATAGTTATCTCAAACATCTCATCAAGCTTATTAAAAACAAAAACACATTTAATCCACAATTATATAAGTTATCCAATAAACTTTGGTTCCGGTCAGCATAGGGGCCTTCCGGACCGTAAATCCTAGGACGGATATTTCCGGACTTTCGATCCGATAATTTATAAAAAGTCCCATCCGAGAATACCCGGATATCCGACACTTGTACTGGATTTGATATTCAATCTCAAGTCCGATCCGGATATCCAAATTGAATATTTGTCACTAGATCAGTTGGATACATCCGATCAAAATTTTCTCAAAACCCCAATCCCTATCCGATGATCCAAAAACTATTTCCGGATCAGATTGGACTCGGATCACCAACACCGAATATTTTCGAATTCGGACTTTTTACGGATCGAATATTCAGTTCAGTGGATCGGATATTTGTGAACCTACTAAATCCTTTTTAAAAAAAAAAAATGAAAAATGAAAATGAACTTTCGAAACACTTTGCTTTTGAGCCCCTCACGGCTCACGCCATCTGCACTGATACCTAGCGAAAGCTGCTCAACCATGGCGAATGTTCTCCTCCACCGTTTCCCTACGATCGTTTCTTCCCCTTCCTCTCACTCTTTCAATATATTCGCGTCTTTTCCCTCGTTAAAACCTTCACAATTTCTACTTTACCCTCTCAGAACCTCCGGTTCAAGCTCTATCAAGTGTATGGCAACCCCGAGGAGAGTGGCTATGGTGGCGAAGCAAATCAGGAGAGAGCTCTCTGATATGCTTATCACTGACAAAAACCTTCAGTACGCTGTCCTGCCAGAGGCTGCCCTAGGAGCTGACCGTTATCTCTCCTCTCTCACCACCATTAGCGATGTTGAGGTCTCCGCTGACTTGCAGGTGCTAATTTTCCTTTATAATTACAACCTATGTTCTTTGATGTCTTATGTCATTTAACTTCACTTATGTAGTTATGTATGTTAATTTCGAAAATTTTGAACCAGTTGGCTTTGATGTTGAAATTGTGTGGTGAAATGAATGCTTATTACGTATCTTTGTTAAGAGAGAAATGGTAGAAGAACCACATTCAGTGGCATTCAGATTCCTTCGATAGCCTAAGAGTTTTTTTGCCATTTATCAATTGGAATAAGGAAAAGCTAAAGAAGAAAGCGAATCAAAAATTCCATTCGAACTCAATAATTTGAGTTGGACTGTTAAGTATTTTCTTTCATTCACCTGATAATAATACTCTAAAGTACGTAAAAGCTCATATTCTCAGTAAATCAGGGCAACTGAGTACATGGGTCTAGAATCATGAAACATGAAGATTAAACCATGGAAAGAAGGATAAAGGTGGTTGTCAGGTCAGGTGTCAAATGGGTGAAGGAGAAGAGAACGCTAATTATAATACAATGAAAGGGAGGTGTGGATTCGGGAATAGCATGTGCTCACATTGATGATTTTAATGGTGAATGCATCTTATGTAGCTTCTTTCTGTTGTATTTGAGGATGGGAATTGTCAAGTACCTAATAGAAAGTGCGAGTTAACTCTGACCAATATGTTATGAGGAGAATTGTCAAGTAATCGGCGAGTTGAACTCGGATCAATTGGGTATAAACTATAAATTCTAGTTATTCCTTCTGCTTATTGATTTCTGGAGAACTTTTACTTTTGTTATTGGAAGAAGTTATTTGATAACCATCAGATGAAGGATGTGATAGATTCTTTTGAATTATTAGCCCTATACTGATTCTTTTTGTGTGGACATTCACTGTTTTTGACTGAATAAATTCTTGAACATCAAGAATGACCTATAGTAGGCATTCAAAAGAAAGGCTATTAGTTATATGAACATATCATACTTTTGTTATCTTGTATACGTGCGAGGAAGCCGGTCTCTTGCTGATTCACTCTCTTATATTCTTTCAATTACACGGTCCTATAGCTGTTGCCAGGCCAACTTTTCTCTGTCTTGCTGAGTTCTCATCTTTATGGATGTGCTGTTGACAATGGATGTATATTGTTTCTATAGACAATTGAATTTTGCAGCTGTAAAGGATGATTTTTCTACGCTCTGTCAATTTGACTTGCCCCTAGCAGAAAGACAAGCTTTTTAATTTGACAGGAGAGTGTGCATGGAACATATGCTCACATATAATTGTTTTTATCTGCAGGTAGTTAAAGTATATGTATCAATCTTTGGCGATGAAAGGGGGCGTGATGTGGCTCTTTCTGGTCTTAAAGCAAAGGCCAAATACGTGAGAAGTCAGTTGGGTAAGCGTATGAAACTGCGATTGACACCTGAAATACGCTTTATAGAAGACGAATCCTTTGAACGTGGAAGCAGGGTAAGGAAGTTGCCTTGTGTTATTTTGCTTATTTACTCTCACATTGGCGGCTTTTGTACTAAAATTTTCCGCCTTTAGGTCTCAATGGATAGGGTTATTCAGATGCAACTCTTATGGTTTTATTTTAGAGATATTCAGTGTGATATTATGAACTTTGCTGATAGAAAACGTGGGAGATATAAATATACTCTATCATAAACTTTCAATTGATGCAGCTGCATGAAGCTAACTGTTAATTTTGAAACATTTAGGTCATTGCAATATTGGATAAGATAAAGGGTGAAAATGAGAAAAAGACTGGGCAAGTTCAAGGAAAGAAACAGGAAACATCAGACTTTGCACCTGAAGATGACGATGGCTGGGAGGAGGAGGATGACGATGAAGATATTATCTATGTGGAGTAGTTACTTCTCCCATCTTTTCAGCAAGCTGTTCCCGACTTTTGTATATGCAGCTATCTCAGGTTAGTTTTTATTTTACTAGAAAGCATTCTAGCTGTATCATTGGGACTTAATATAGTGGTATTGAAATTCAACATCTGAAGCCATAAACATCTCCAAAACTTCCATTAATACTATGTGGTAGATAATTAAATTATGCAGGGCCTAATTTTTTATGACAGCTATGTGTTATCCCCTTTTCAATATGTTAGTAACTTAGTACCAACATTATTTCTGTAGGAGCAACCAAGTTTCCATAATGTTAAATGTGCTATCTATAGGGTTAAAGGGACCATTCATTGACATCAAGAGCATCTGTCTGTGACAGAGGATCCTCAACCAAGTTTCCATATTATAGAGGTCGAGATTCAAACAACAAATGTTCGCTTCCCATGTACCATGTCGAGTTTTTGTTTTATCACAGTCCATTGTAACTTTGACTAGATGTATAATGTTTCTTACATCTGGAAGCAAAATAGGTTTTTTGTTTTGTTTTTGTAAGCAGTTGATTCCTTGTACAAAAGCTGCAGACTGTTGTAAGATCACGAGATCAAATTTACCAGTAGTAAATCCTGTTATCCAAATCAACAAAGTAAACAGGAAGGCAATTGGCCGGGGATTCTTGATGAACGTCGTTTTTATGTTGATTTAAGTTAGACTAGACCCATGGATGATGACTTTCTTATTCTTAAACGGGAACACAGTTCGGTTTTGTGCATGTTGACAACCGTATTGCACACGCATATTAAATCTCACTGTTTTCAGCCTTAGTTTTCAGTTGTGTTCTGCAGCTTAGACTTGGGGCCGGTTTAACCTAAACCGCCAAACCGGTCCAAACCGCCGATTTATCCAAACTGGCGGTTTAGGTTTGACGGTTTAGGATTCCGCCGGCTTAGGTTTAGGGGGGAAAAACCTAAAAACCGGCGGTTTGGTTCCACAAAGAGCCGTTTCAAACGGTTCTTTGCTGTCCGCTAATGGCTATTGTCCGTTGCACAATGGTTTTTATTATTTGTTTGATTTTTTATAAATAAAATAAATGCTGTTTTTTTTAGTAAAAAAAAACACCCTCTCCTGTAAATCTATAATTCTATAAATACAACCTCTCTTCCACTTTATCCCACACCCTCTCGTCTTTTTCAAATTCATCTTTTGACTTTCAATGGCAAACCCTAGTAACAACAAATCTCGTCAATTATTTTCTAACACCCAAGAAAGTGATACTCAAATGCCCAACAATCCCGAAAATACCGAAATGTCACACCGACAACTATCCCACCGAAAATGCTTACATTTGAGATTTTTACGAAACATACAAGAAAGGAGTGCTGTTGAACGATTATTGTCAAGTTTCATGCAACTATTGTTCAAAGGTGTACAAGTGAAAGGCGAAGAGCGGCTATGAGACTTTGCAAACGCACATGCAAAATATCTATGCTGAAAAGCTAGGATATCACGGGGACAATCACAATTGTTCCACGAATTTGCATTTTTTTCCTCTTAATCTCCTCTATTTATGTATAACCATAATGAAGAAAGTTTAAGATTAACCGATGTTATATGTTTTGCATGCATTTCCATTTTCTTATTGTGAATACGAAGAAGTTCGAACATATAACACTAAATATCTTCAATCTTCTTTTCAACCAACTTCTCGCAAAACCGTTTCCAAATCTTACCTACAAAAGAAAGAAAAAATTCTTTCGTTTTTAGCATCTTTTTCGCATCAAGTATCTATTTGTAGTGATATTTGGAGTACACAATCGCAAAAACATTTTTACATTGGCGTTACTTTACATTTTATTGATAACGATATGTTTTTGCATAAATATGTTATTGTCTTTCTTAATTTCAACCAAAGACATGGCACACCAAGCATTGCAAACTTGATAAAAACGGTTTTACAATAATTTAATATACAAGGTCGAGTTTTTTCATATTCTTTTGATCATGCATCCGCCAACACCGCCGCCATAAAACCATTTGGTCGAGGGCGGGACAAATTTGCGAACCTCTTTTACTCATCAAAGATGCGCATGTCATATTTTAAACTTAAGTGTTTAAAATGGACTTAAGATTTTAGCGATTATGTTAACCCATCACCAAAGTTATTGATCATATTTGGCACTATTCTGAATTGAGAAAAAAATGGAGAACATTATGTTTAACTAATAATGTTCATCCAAGTGCATTTTCAAAAGACATTGGAATTCGTTGAAACTCTAAATACAAATTACTTGGTCAAGCCCTTCGTTACAAAGATCTTTTACAAGCGTTTTTCGTACAAAACATTTCTTGGTCAATTCTTGATGATGAAAATGTTTGGCAAACTTGCATTGATATTTGCAATATTTTAAAGATTTTTAGTAATGCAACATTCCTTCGTTACATTTACATTTATGAGGCTTTTCAAAACGGTACAACTTCTTCTAGATTTTTAGAGATAGCTGTAAACGTTTCTGAGACTTTTCAAAACGCTACAATTTTTCCAACCCTTATAAATGCTATGAATGACATGAAATCGAAATGACTAATATATTACAACGAAATTCCAATGGTTTATCTTGTAACCACCGTTTTTCATACTAAACTTAAATTTGATGGTGTTTTCGATTTGTTGGTTGTTTATTATGATTGTTTGGGTTAAGATGTCATTGTTCCTAACATTATGCACGATGTTCGTATCGAAATTGATTTCTTCATTTGAAACAGATAGCAAGTGTTAGATCTTCTTCTACCGAACCTACTCCTACACCCTCTTCTTCTTCATATTCTTTTCTTCTAAAAGCACAACAAACTTTAGCCAAAAAAAAAAAAAACACCAAAGCATTCATTCTCAAGTGTGGAATTTCAAGATTGTCCAACATGTTTTAGTTTTAATAGTGAAAATTTTTCAATATTTTGGATTGGTGCAAGAAATTAGCCCCGAAATATCCAACATTAGTGAAAATTGTACTACTCATGGCCGTGCCCGCATCAACAGTTGTCGTGGAACAAGCAATTAGCCGAGGAAAGAACATGCTCAATTACGAGAGAACCCAATTGAAGCCCGAAAAATTTGATGCACAAGTTTATATTCAAGAGGATAAGGGCGGAGAAACGGAAACAATGGAATGCCCCGGTGTATGGACTCAAAATCGGATTTCAACACCGATGACGGCGCCACTACCTCCGAGTCCAAGGCCAAAAGGTAAGCGGGATAACGAAAACAACTCAGAAGTCCGATGACGGCGCCATAACGCCGGTTATTTTCTAAACCGGCGGTTTCGGCTTTTAGCTGATCCTTCCCAATTTTACCTCAATGAAGCTCAAGTGTAAGAGATAATTATTTATTAATCACAAAGTGATAAATAAAAATAAAAAAAAGATGGGAAAGAAGTTGTGAATTGTTATCCCATAATTCCAGTTATGGTTGCCTAAACAATCAGAACAAGAAATGTAATCTAGATGACGGACAGGCACATGAGAAACTAAACCATTCACACGCTATTCAAGTATGATGATCTCAACAGATTTGTTTCACAGCTGCCAAAACTCAAGCAAGATCCACCTTTATGCATCCTTTATAACAACACCATAAAAACTAAACCAACCGTGGCTCCCAAATCAATGGTGAGATTTAGCTTGAGCCTTCTGTTGAGACTTTGCTTTAATCTGTAAGAAAAAAGAAAGAAACTGATGGTAAGAATAAGGCAATAACATCTGCACAAACCAGCAGAAAGGGGAGGAAAAGATGTAAAAAAAACAGGACAGCTCTAAAATCTTAATGCCATCCTTGATCAACAAGCTTTACCCATGAGTTTTTAATCACCGCCACCTATTATTGAAGTCTTTTAAGCAAGATAAATATGTAGTCCGATGGAAACAGCTATTTAATCAGAACCAGGAGGAGAAATTTAACATATATTTCACAGCCTTCAGTCATCCACATATTTGAAAAACACTCGGTGCCTGTTTGCTAAACTAGAAAACTTCTAAGGAAATGGATTGTTGCTGACTAACATATCAATATATCAAATGTTTTTGTTATGTCAGATGTCTATTTTAAGATGAAAGTATATAACCATATCATTTCCTTCTCTTTAACATTACCTTTTCGATCCTAAACTCTAACGAGGGGTCCCATTTACAGGTAGAGTGTTGGTTTTCAGAGTTTAATAATACAACTCACAAAAACATCAAGAAAACATTGCAATCTAGATACAATTATGTGGTTAAGGAAGCTACAAAACCTTATAATTATACTCATCCATTAAGTAAACATCTAATGTAAGTTATGTAACCATGAGAAAGTTCATTTTTTTGTCAATTTTAAGTTAACAAGCAAACATGCGCAGCCTTTTAAGAGCAAGCATTACAGTAGAATCTTTAGAACTATAGACAAACATCGCAAATTCAATTCCAAGTTCTCACTAATTCTCGCAGACTCAAAAAAGGTCCTATTCTCAATCATCCGAGATGAAGATCTAGGAATGAAGCATCAAGATCCGTAGAACCAACGTTTAATTGAAAGTCTATTTTATTCTAGACGTCGAACTGATCAAATGAAGGAAAAAAAAACATTAATCCAGAAACAAGTAGCCCAAGTTTGAACACATTTCAATTGCAGGACTAACGATAAATACTAGTACCAAAATTAGAACCCTAGAGGAAAGCGAACGATGGGAGTAAGAACCTTGAGATACTTGAGTTTCATGTTTCCATAGACAACACCGAAAGCGAACGCCGAAGCACGCGCAACCTGCGATCCACGAAATCAAAACAACTCAAAAAAAAACTAAATTCATGAAATAGCAGGTCTGGAGCAATATGAAATTAGAAAATATTCCAATCGATGGAAGTAGAGATTATAAGACGAAAATACCAAAGCGAGTTGACTGCCTCCCGAGTAAGGACCTGGTGGTGGCGCCATTAGGATTGTGTGTGTCTGATCTTGCAAGAAATGGAAAATTAGAGAAGGTGAAGCAGCAAATGAGAGGGGAAGAAGAAGGGAAAGGTTAAAAACCCTGACGCAAATATTGGAATGTGAGAGTGAGAGAGATTTGGGCTGAAAATGTTGGACTATGTATTTTCAAAAAAATTGGGCTTTACGATGGGCCTTCTCTCTCCTTTTTCTGCTTCCTTGAAAAACTTGAAAATATTACATCGTGGAAATTCGATTTTTAGATTCGACACAAATCACACTATCCTATTTGTTATATATTTCCATCTGTGTTCACAGGGAAAAAGGCCAGGCGAATCAAAAAGGCCAACCGAACAGGGTCTCATAATTTTCAGAGTCCCATAAATTTATAATCGATATAATAGTTTATAATTTATTTGCTTGTCACAATGGTAATTTTAGAGTGTTCAATTTGTGTCACTCTCTTGGAATGCAGGTTCGAACCTCATCCTTTTTTCACTTATATTTTACGTTTTTTTTACCTTACTACATATTTTTTATTTAATTTTACTTCAACTATATTGATTTAAAAAAAACACTTCTATTTTGAATAAGTACTTTTTATATATCACTATCTATGTATGTTTTAAAATGCAAAACATGAGCGAGTAGCCTATACTAGAAATTGGGGTGAAAATCTCAATCTAAAGCTATGTAATGTTTATATCGTTATAATGCCAAGAATTTATGTGATTATCAAAGCATGATAGTGAGCATATAGGAGGATAAAAACCGATTAAAACACTAGGATTCATGTTTAAGCTAATATAAAAGTCGGATGTTAAGCTTAGTTTAGATTGTTCATTTATGCACTTTGTTTAATTCTTAAGCATGATCTTATGTGATGATAATTGGCCGGCTAGTATGAATGAGACTCATAAGTAATTTCATATTCTAGTGATGCATTTGTAGATGCCTATGATGTTACGATTAGTACTTCAATTATTCCAATAGCAAACACCATGTGATGAATAATTGATTTCTAATTTGTAAAGTGTAAATCCACTATAGATTTTTATGATTAATGAAAGTCAATAGCAAACATCATGTGAGACTTTAATATCTTGTATTAATCATTAGTTTGAGACCGTAATTGACTAGCATTTTACAAATAGCAAACACCATGTGAGGTACTATGTTGGATTGACTAGCATGCTTAGATTTTCATTTACCTATTCATGCATATATACAACCGTTTAGTCATCATTAATTTGAATACTTGGGCAAATAGTTCTCACTCTATGGCATTATAATGTGTATAAACATTGCATTAGCGAGAATTGGGAGAACTAATCTCAACCCCTAGTCATTTCTCATACTTGTTACACTTTTGCATTCCTCTATTTCTGACTTGATAAAAGTCAGAAGTTACAGGAATTTGACTCGGTTAAAGTTGTCAGGGTAACTCGATTGAATTACCAGGGGAACTCGACTGAGCTCACTTAACCAATCACTCTTGAAGTGTCTCCAAGACGATCACTTGATCGTGTCTTTTGGTTTCGTTTACAATACTTGCTTCTTTCTTAGAAAGCTTCTTATCACCAGCCACACAACACGTAATCTTTCCTCTACCCTAAATTTGAGCATTTTAAAAAATCACTATAAATCATTTACAAAACAAGAGTTCAACATTTTAAAAAAAGGGCTCATGGGTTGGTTGAGTCCAAGAATCCGACGGGTTTGGACAAGCCAGAAGGCCCGAGTTTCGGACTCAGTCCGAGTCCGGCCCGGATAAACGGGTAGAATTTTGATAAATGTTCGGACCGAATCCAAGTATGCCCAGATCTAATTATGGGGATCTTAAAACCGCCCGAGAAAGCTGAGATCATGATCGGGGACATTATATTCCTTTCGAAAGTATTTCAAGATGTTCGTATCAAGCATGACTTCCGAGAAGTCAACTTAGTCACCGGTGCTTTTGCTTCCGTTGGCTAGTTGTCTCTTAATGTTCATGCTAACATCCCTCAAAACATCGAACAATTATTATAAATGATGCTCTTTGTCGACCAGTTTAGAGAAGTTTTGCGGCTTGACAATACTCTCGTAAGCCACCAAGTGCTCCCTCAGGATATTAGGCTTTTCTACTACCCAAGCCCTTTTTCTTTAAAAAAAAAAAAGGAACAAACTTAAATTGGTAATTTACAAAATTTAGCCGATATATATCGATAATTTAAGATAGAATTTAAAATGAGGTCAAGCAAAAAGGCCCACATTCTGTGAATCTAGGCCCATTAATCATTATTGTAGGGCACATATGGTCCCTGCACATGAATGCTACTCTCAAAATATAGGCCCAAGACGACTTTGTTAAACCATCAACATTGACATATTTAACGAAATATTTTTAAAATATAGTATTTCAGTATGATTTTCATACATATTAATGCTTTTGTAATTTTATTTCATTAATTTGGGATAAAAAATTTTGATTTTATGTAAAAATATTATTTATATAAATGAGTTCATAAATACGAACCATGTGAATTTAAAAAAAAAAAATTCACGGTAGTCAAGAATGAGAGTTCTCGACATGAATGAATATAACCTTTAATCTTTGAACGGATATGGGATATCATGAACATTATGTTAAACAGAAATGGATACGTCACGTCACCCTTTATGCGTGATGTTCTTGTATTATGCTTTTTAAGTAAGGTAGATCATATAATAGGGAGAACATCACAATTCACAAGTAGAGATGATTCCAAAATTGGTATTCCTACTTGGTAAGAAGATGGTTTTCCTTTTAGAAAAGAAGGTGGACCCTTTGAAAACAACTATCCTTTTGTAGATAGTTTTCTTCATCCAACCACCCTTATCCAAAATCTCTATTTATCCTCTTTTGACATCCTTTGTATGGCACAATATGTAAGATTTGGCAGAAGCGAACTTAATGTTGAGTTGCAGATATTGTCCATCACTGCTCATTACTTCGTATGCACTGAACATTATATAGCAAGTATAGTGCACCATTGATTCATCTTACACTGCCGGGCAAGGAACCCTACATTTTCACAATAGTTTGTGAAAATAACGATAAAGGTTTAAAGGTCGAATTTCGTAACATAGTTTTTTTTTTTTTTAAACGGAGGCTACTATGCCTGTTTTATTTATAAAAAAATGGAAAGAAATTACTGGAGATCATATCTGCCTGAATGATGATAGCTAGGGCTTCAGGGGTTGGTCAATGATCAAGTAGTTGTCGGTAATCTCCCAGCTTGCTTTGGCCAGCCAATTTGCCGCCCTGTTTGCCGAGCGTGGGATGTGTTTTAGTTCGATTGCTCCATTAAACCCTTTAAAGAGTTTTCTACATTTTTCCAGCATTGCGTGATAGACATTGGTAGCATGTTCCTCTCCTAAAATCGCTCTGATTGTTTCTGCTGCATCCCCTTCTATTTTGATGCTTCGCATACCAAGTTCTTGTGCCAATAAGAGACCTTGTATCAAACTAATAAGGAGGCGGGTGAACATGTCGATATGAACAAAAATGAACTATAATATAAAAGTAATATACCCGACTTACATCGAAGTTGTAGGGTTAGAAAATAACACTTATGCCTTATTTATCTTGTTAACATATCATCATGTGAGGGTGAACCATTTGTTTATAAATGAATATTTTTAATGATCTATAGATTTTCTCGAAACTAATCTTATGGAAACATCAAGACTTTCCATTTTATGATCAATCTCATACGTCTTTAAAGTTTCCTAAGACTTTCTATCTTAGAAAACTTCAAGACTCTCCATCTTATGAATCATACAAAAAATATGACATTATGTAGCAGGTTGACGTACGATTCAAGATGGAAAGTCTTGAAAGTTATGGTCTGGATATATGTTTTAAGGTCTAACACAATTGTGCTAACATTAAACAACCACTTATTTTCTTAAGTGACATACACAAAAATTTGTGTAAGACCTTTCATAAACACGTATAGTGCAACCTTAAATCATATATCCAGACCATAAATTTTGTATGCAAATTCTGGACCAATTTAAAGACCAGAAACTAATTTCATGATAAATATATTATGTTAATTACTCTCTTGGAATTCATCAAAGTGTTTGAGCACAGCCTCGATCAAACAGCAGGTAAGTGTACCGTAACAAGGTTGCATATATCCTGATTAAATTGTAATTTTGAAATGTTTAATATGATTAACATGGACATGCACTATTCAATTTGCAAAACTCTCCCTTTTTACATAAGAAGAAGATAAAAGATTTTGCTTATCACAAATCTACAACAACTTTCTACTATCCATGAAACTTATCCATGGCAACTGTTTGACTCAGAGATACTTGCCTCCGGTGCCTCAACCATTTCACTACTGAATCCAAAGACCTCTGTGCTCCTGCTTCCACGCTCACTTATCTCCCCGGCCTCAATCCTCAACCGTTGGATCTCCTTCGTTAGAGCATCATTCAAAGCTGTCAAGACCGAGATCATCATATATACATATATTTAGTATCAGAAGCAAAATTACAAGAGTAAAAATACAAGTAGACTAGAGTTTATTTATACCGTCACGAAGCTGGGCTTGTTGTTCCATGGCTTGAAGACGAAACTTCAACTCATTGTTTAGGGAAGCAAGTCCCTCTGAATCTTTCTGCATATTAGTAAACTAAAACCATAAGAAACCAAATAAAGGGCAAAAAATCAATGTATTTTTGCTATACCTGTAACATTGTAAGCTGAGCAGACAACATTGTTGCTTCATTTTGAAGAGTCTGAACTTTGTGCTCTAACTCAGATATATATCTCATCTTTCTTTCCTTTGAACGAGCAGCTGATTGACGGTTCGCCAAGATCCTGAAAACCAAATGTCAATAATCATTCAAGAAATTTTTTTTTTATCACTAAACCATGCTTTATAACTACCTCTTAGCGCGTTTTGGGTCAGCCATTGCTAATTCAGCAAGCTTTTCATTAGCCATGATCTTTTTCAGTTCTGGGCCACTAAACTCGCCATGCCCAAACTCCAAGCCAAGAGCTTTCGAGTTCTCAATATCCGGAGAATCATCAGTTAGTTGGAGTTTTCCCATAAAACTATCCATAGATATGCTTCTTTGATGCCTTATAGTAGGTGCAATATCAGTTACAGCACTCCTCTTGAGACTCTCCTTCCTCTCAATAGAAGAATTACTGTTCTCTGCGTCGTTATCACTGTTATCGCATCCTTTCGTCTTTGAATTGCTAGCTTCACTGTCCATCTCATCCTGGATTTCATTATCACTCTTCTTATTAGCTCCCCACGAATTCAAAGCATCAACGCTGTCCAAATTCATATAAGCAGCAAGCAAATCATCCATGATTTCACCACCTCTTTCCTTCTTAATCAACTGAGCTGGCTTTTCATTTCCAGCACCCTCTCCACCGGACGAAGTCCTCCGCAAACCACCAACGCCAGGTGGCAGTGGAGGTGGGGACTGAAACAGACCATTACCATTACCATACCCAAAGGGGACGTCACTCAACGATCGCCTATGAAACTTCCGAGGTGGAAGACCTTCTTTGTTAGCCATAACAGGACTACTTCCAACACTAGCTACACATGGTGGCTCAACCGAAACCGGTCCAGATCTTGGGGAAGTAACAGAATCCTTATAAGGTAAAGGGGCTAAAGGGGGCAATGAATCGGAATTGAAGATGGGTGGTTGTGACAAAGATCTTGAATGACAAGACCCAGGCATAAATCCCTGACCAGATGATCTATTGAAGGGCGATTGAGATGAATAAGGAGAAATGGGTGGCATTTGGGGGTGAGATGGAGGAAACCCACCCACCCTTGTAAAATTGTTGTTGTTATTGTTGGGTAGCAGCTGGTAATTAGGGCTATACGGAGGGGTTTGAAATCTTCTAATCAAATCAATGTTGCCTTTTTCAGTGTCACCCATCTCAAAATCCTACGAATTTCAAGCTTACAAGCTTCCACTCACTGTTTCGAGTTCAATGTCAGTTCCACACCAAACCCTAAATATCAAATCACCCAAAAACAAGGCCCTCAAATCATAATCAGGTAAAAAGAGAGAAAATCGACACCAATTCCAAATAGGAAAACCTTAAGAAAGGATATATATTTATGAGTTAAACACGGAGAAGACCAACTAGTACCTTCAGAGAGTTGTGGTAGCTGGAAACGGAGGAGAATGAGCGGTGAAAATGCCGGAAACCGTCGCCGGAGTGTCTTTAAACGCCTCGTCCCTCTTCCCTCTCTCTCTGAAAAAATAAGACAATGCTCTGACGCCCAATTTCTAAACTTTCTGACTCCAGAAGCGAATTATTGATATTTATATTTAATGTTGTTTTTTTTGGAAAAATAGATATATCAAAAGATATTGAAATGTGAATTTAGGATGCATTTGCATTTCATTCCGAATACATTTGGCTTTAATTTTCACTCGTTCGTTTTCTAATCAGGGTTCCTCTATCCCCGCAGTGAATATAGGGAATCACAAAAATAAAATAAAATTGGATTCAGCTACTCAATTTGGAAAAAAAATCGTCAAAGAGTTTGTTCACTTTTTAATTGAATGTCAGTGTATATTAAAGCTTCCTATATAAAAAAAAAATATTTAAGGTTTACCTACTCAGATTTGACTCGTCTTGATCGGAAAATTTTTTGCTCAAATTCATTCCTTCTTAAACGAATTAAATGTACATTTTAAATTCAGTTAAAATTTAAACTACCCTCATATTCAACTCGTTTGTAAACAAGTGTATACATAACATTTTGAAAGAAAATCAAAACCGTGAGATATTATTGTAATAATCTTTTGGAGCAAGCTGTTTTTTTCTAAAAAAATTACATTATTGGACTCCTAAACTCTTTACTCATACATGCTCGCCACCACATGCCTATTGAGTATTTCTCGGTGAAATTTCTCCGGTTATTTTCTAGCCAAATTTGTCTATTGACTTCCTCAACTTCATTATCCACTTGGCACTAGTTTACACTTTAAGACTAACATACCCAAATATTGAATAAGTTAGTCTTAAAGTGTCAATTAGTGCAAATTGGATAATGAAGTTGAGGAAGGTAATAGACGAGTTTGACTAGAAAATGACTGGAGAGATTTCACCGAGAAATACTCAATCCCCAGGTAATGGCTAGCGCCTCCGTCGTGAGTAGTCCGGGAGTCCAATGGCCTGTGATGAATGGAGATGTGAGTTTGGGTATTTATAGCCGATCGGGCGGCCCAAGGGCTATAATCCAACTAATAGAATTATAGTCGTTGGGTAACGTTCGAAACCAATGGCTATCTTTTTAATTTCAACGCAGTCGACCTTCGTTAAATTTTTTAAAACTTCAACCCAAGCCGATTGCATTGAATTTAAAAATCATCTACAACTATAATCCAACACGTTTTCCTATAGTTTTTGCGTTTTTATTGAGTTTTTCGCATTTTTTTCTCGGCTTTTTATTCGGAGTTTGTTCAGTTATAAAGCGGAGTTGAAATGTAGTATTGAGTTTAGGTTAATGGAACACCTCCTTGCATGACTATATAGAACTTGTGAGCACAAGGAAGACCAAAATAGTCCCTCCAATAGAAATCCCGACACGTGGTGTTATTCTTCAGCTTCTTCGCCTTCTTATAGATCTCAAACAACAACTCGAAGCACTCATGGCTAACATTTATCGCGAAGCTTGTCAAATATAGGTATTCGATCAAAAAACAAGATCCTTTCCTGTGAAATCTCGAATGAAGCTTGTATCTTTGAAATCTGATTGTTTACCATCATGTCCATGTTATCAACCAAATATTGGAATCTACCAACAACCGTACCCAAGGTCTTCTTCAAAAGATGGTGTGCCGACTCAACCCTACCAAAACACAAACCATAAATCAATAGGACATAATATTTTATAACAAAGATCCTTGAAATGAAGAATCAAGTCTTACATATTTGTTGTCCTTGTGTCCAAGTATAAACAAGGGTCTTGTACGTTGAATCCATGCAAATGACGTACGGAAATAGGTTCAACAGATGTCTAGAACCTGGATGATAGATGAACAAACCGGCTATTTCATATGTGTCAGGACATTTTTTAACGTGGACATAGTTATCTCTTTGCTAAAGAAAATGGAGCGCTTGTTGAATTGAACCCGACCTTCTGTAATCTCCTTCCTCATTTTTAGTCCGATATCCTAAAACTGTCGGATAAATGTGATATTGTGTGGGTCATCCAACTTTATGGTTTCCAATACATCTTTTGGTTTTAAACCCGGTCCAAGTTCACGACACACTTCCCGATATTGTGCGGGTGTCAATTAACCGACTGTCGAATGAATGACCCTTCAATCGTCCAAAGAGGCCATGTATGTGTACTCCACAAATTACCCTCAAATTTCATTTACCATGATCACTCTGAGTGCCCTCTAACTCAAAATGACACCCGATCTTCCTCGACTACTAGATGCCTCATCCTTCGGATCAACACCTTTCTTTCTCCTACGGTGCCCATAACATTTGCATGTCAAGCAAAACGTGCACATACGTTTAGGCCACTTATCGACAAACTCACTTCTCGTGTCTCTTCTTGGGCCTCCAAGAACCGCACCTATGTTGACATAATGGAGATCATTCGTTCCATTCTCTACGGTATCGAAACCTTCTGGTGTAGTAGCATCCCGTTCCCCAAGCTCGTCTCTCCCAGATTGAATATATCATGTGCTCCTACCTATGGTCGAGCCACTCCTCTCTTCCAAGGCCTACATCGCTTGGGAAAAGACTTGCAAACCTCATTGTGAGGGAGGGTTGAACTTCAAAAAGCTCTTAAGTTGGAACCAAGCTTGCATGGTCAACATCATCTACGACCTCCATCTAAACTCCCCTTGCATTTGGTGCACTTAATTGGGTTCATGCCAACTTACTACGGTCAGATTTAATTAACAACACCTCCACTAGAGTAAGTCGGGGACAGTTGGACTTGAAAGCAACTTCTTCTCGTTCGTGACCGCTTCCTCCAGTTTGGCTTCTCAACATCTATCTCCTCGTTTCTCATGCGCTCCGGTAGCTTTTGCACCTCTCTAGCCTATGACATCTTCCGATCTCACAACCCTCCCGTCCACTAGGATAATGTTATCTGGAACAAGCACAACATCCCTAAATGTGTGCCCTTCAACCTTCCTCCTCTAGGTAAAACCTCTCAACCAACCTCGGGGCAAAACTCACCACATCCATCTATTTCATATGGCTCTCAAGTAACACGGCTATCTCCACAAACGAATCTCCTTCAGTGCTCTCCTACATCCATCTCATCGTCACTTCCCTCCATTTTCAAGCACATGTTAACATCACACTCTTACTCTTCTTCTATGTCTTGTTGTTCCATGTTACCCTTTGTGGCTCTCCTAACTTATGTCATCCTTTTTCATTGTAATATATTTACCTTTTTTCTAAAAAAATTCAAATTTAGAATTTTAAAATTGAAGCCCAAATTCTTATTCGAAAAATGCAACATTTTGAGGAATATTTATGACAAAAGATGGGAGGAAAAAAAGAAGTTATGTTATTTTAATTTATAGTTTTGATAAACTTTAATAATACTACTCTCGTTTTTAGTAGTATGTTATTTTATAACCGATTTTGAACACAAGGAAAATTTATTTTTGGCCTCTATATCACGAAAAGAAAAAAAAATGACGCACGAAACTTTTGAATATGTATGAACGGAGATTGATGAAATGTTGTAATAAAAGTTAAATTTAAACATATATTCATATTATTGTAAGTTTGTGACTCATTTTTAACCAAACTTTTGCAATCTATTTCTTAAGAACGGAGATTGATCATTTGATGAAAGTAAGAATATAGACATGTAGTGCTTGAATGTCCACATACAAACTTGCAATCTCCTTCTTTTTTATTATGTAAAAAAAAGAGTAGATTAGTTGTATATATTATTTAAATAAGTTTCTTATGGGACACTCTTTTCATTATCCAGGAAAGGGTTGATTTGCATGGCTCACTCATTTAATATTTTATACCCTTTGGTCAATGAATTTGTTGGGAAAATCTTACCACTATAATCACTTCCAAGAAAAGTGAAATGGGAAGCAAGATCTTAGAAAGTTCTAAAAATATGTGTATAATTTAACGGGATAAATGTAATCATTGTACTTAATCTTTTGATATTTTTTAATTTTAACTTTTTTTTACGGTTCAAGTAAGGAATGTTTTTATATAAGACATTACGGAGTACTCTAAACCGTTGATTCACTTAATCCAATGATCTATAATCATCCACATTATTTAATGATTTAAGAGAGATGCGGTAATAATTTTCAATTTTAATAAGGTACGGGGGCAATTTTGTTCCTTTAAAAAGAATATGTTTTTTAAAAAAGGGACACGGTGCCATTTTTGTATTTTTCATGAGAAAAGGTAACAATTATTATCTAAATTCATAGTTTTAGTTCAATTTGTTCAAAATTAAACACTATTAGTTTCGACATTTTATGTAAATTTCATGAGAAAGTTGTAACAATTATTATCTTAGTTCACAGTTTTAGTTCACGTAATATTTTGTTAATTTAGTAGTTATGTTTTTGATGAACTACAATACACAATGTTCGAACTAATGATATTCAAAATTTGAATTTATATTATAAAAGTTCATAGATTTATAGTTATGGTTATTAGATACGAGTATTCGATTAGTTCAAACATTTTACATTATTAGTTCATGCATTATTTTGAACTTATGATTTTTTTAAAGAAAGTGTATGAATTATTGTACAATATAATCTGAACTAAAAGAACAAATAATCTGAATGAAGTCTACAAAAAAATTGAACGAAAAAAGTGTCCGCTAGAAAAAGAAGTAAGTAAAAGAAATGGAATAGAAAATTTCAAATTTATATACTATTAATTCAAAAATGTTTGAACGAAAATGTATAATTTTTTTTGGAAAATGTTAAAAATAAGAACTATTAGAACAAACAGTTTGAACTAATTGAAAAAAATATAAATTATTAGAACAAACAGTTTGAACTTGAAGAAAGAAAGAAAAAAAATGGAAGAAAAAAACTCATAGTTTTATATTGTTAATTCAAAAAGGTTTGAACAAAAATGTATAAATATTTTATAAAAAATGTGTTAAAAATAAGAGTTGTTAGAACAAACAATTAAACTAATTGAATTTTCTAGCATTTTATATCTTTTGTCCTAAACATAAAAAATAGTCTCCAATCTACTAAGATTAACCTCAAAAGCATTTTGAAAGCTCTTGATTTCTCTAATAACATTGCTCATAGGCTACTGAGACTTCACAATATTCTCTTAAAGTTTCTCTTAGGTAGGCTTTTGTGGAGAAGATGCAGATTGCCTTGGAGGAAAGTTTTCTCGTGGCCGATACGGTTGTTGTGGCGAAAAACTTTGTTGTTGCTGGTAGGGACGATGAGGAGGTATGTTGTAATTACCACCTTAATTGTTGTTGTTGTTGCTACTGTTGTTGTTGTAGTAGTAATAGGTGCACTCGTTTTGATTTCCAATGTAGTTGACTTGCTCCATGACATCATGATGTGCCATTGGCTCATTGAATGCAACACAATCCTCGCTCCCGCGTGTGGATCCCCTGCAATATTGGCATTTAATATTAGTTTCCATATTTGCAACCATAGAAGAAGGTTTACCTTGATTTCCTTCAACCATATTCATTAGGGCTCAAACATTTTCAACAAGATTATCAATTAAATCACCGTCCCTATTTTTATAGACACCTCGTGTCTTATTTCTCTTCTTGGAATACGTCTCTAGATGCTCATCATTTATTACTAGATAATCTCATGCCACATCTTCATCCATTCTAGTAAATCTACGAGAGTTAGCAATATCAACTAGATTTCTTATGGTATCATCCGACCACTATAAAAATACTCAAGCAATGCACCTTTTTTAAACCCATGATGAAAACATGAATACAATAACTCATTAAAACTTTCCCAAGGAGAATGCATATTTTCACCATCTTCCATATCAAAATAAGAAATCTTTTTCCTAATTTCAGCAGTCTCATAAGGAGGAAAACTCTTACTAAGAAAGACAATAGGCAATTCCTCCCAAGTACTAAACGTATTTACATGCTTGTTTTGAAGCCAAGTAGCAGCCTTACTAGACAAAGAAAAGAAGAACGTCTTCGTCCTTAAAGAATCAATAGAAACTAGCTTAATTCCCGTGCCAAGCACGGAATTGTTTTAAATTAATACATTGAAGTTGTGATTATATTTAGAGATATATTACTGTAAAAAAAAACTATAAATATTAAAAAAATAAAATTAAGTGAGTAATATGATTGTGCATCCAACTATACGTAACAATATTAAAAAAATTTATAAGAAAATAGTACATTCATGAATATTTTTGTATTTTTGTATAAATATCACTTATAATTATTATTAGTGGTAAATATGTATAAATGTGGCATAAAAAATACATTGGACAATATTTATTGTCTATTATATTTTTTAATTTCATTAATTGTATATTGTCTTTCTAAATATATAAGACACAACATCTTAAATTAGGATATATTATCTTCATTAATATCAACATAATATTTTTAGAATAAAAATAGAATAATTAGGTGGTACAACGTGAAGACGACATGTGGGAAAATATGACATGGCTTAATATAAAGATGACATGTGGCGAAATTTAATGTGGTGATGACATGTGACATTAGACACTTCTGTTTTAGTATTATATAGTAGATATTTTCATAATTGAGGGTGTTCATATTAATTATTCTTAAATTTCTCAAGTGTTGGTGTGGACTCTCATTCGATAGGCCATAGAATTTATCTTTTTGAATAGGTCTAATAGTGTATGTCCTGAGATTAAAATCTTTAGCTCCTAGTGCATGAAGAGTCGAGGCATTGTTTGGTTACAATTTGTCTTGGATCCATCCTAACATCCAAAGTTTGTGGATGACGAGCTCGTTCAACAATGAGTATATCGGTGAGTCTAGCAATTTATGCATCTTGATCTGAACTAGAAGGGGGTTCAATGGTGGTGGGTCGATGTCTTCTTTTCAGTTTTTTCTAGCCATCTCTTGTCTTTAGAAGCTCTTCAGTTAGCCTTTTTCCTACGGAGTCTAGGTTCAACCTCGTTGTTGAAAGGGACTAGTTTACTTGGGTCACCCACTCTTCGCATTCCACAACAATCTAAGATGTGAGACAAAGGAAAAAAGAAAACAAAGATCAATACTATAAGAAACTTAGAATAACGAAAAATTAGAAACAACCAAAATTATCGACAAAAGGGAAAAAAAACTTAATGGCTCACAATCTACCCCACAAGTATGACGAGATATGTCGTAGTATATCGAGTGTCAAATTCACAAGGATCACGCTTGCATTGGAAATTGTTGTAAATTATTATTCTAAGTAAAGAGAAGAGGAAAAGAAGGGAGAAAAAAAAAAGTTTTTGGAATTGTTTTGTGAATATTAAAAAGATAAAAGAAAGCAATAATTGTGTTGTAAGAATATAAAATGGAAGCGATCTAAAAAACACAAGAACCAACACTATAATGAATTAAAGTAAAACCATGTATATGAACATCATGATCATTGATCAATGAACATTCTAGGTTACTATCAAGTATCGTCTCTGTCACAAACAAACAAAGAAAATGTTTAACACATCTTGAAGATGGCGTCGCAATTGCAACAAGCATAAGAAAAAACTCATTAAGCATTTAGAAAAAGACTTTGTATAAAAATGCATGATTCTAACAACTGTATGAAGGAACAACTAGATGCCATCAATATCCTCGGAAGGCTTCATTTGGCCCTCTTCTGGCATAACTCACATTTTCTTTAACTTGTTGTTTATAATTCCGTAGTAGATACAAATCACATGTGGAGATAAAATGTCCCAAACTTGAGAAAAATTTGCATGGAATGATAGCCTTTACATTTGTTTCATTTGACTCTTTCTTGGCTCCTTTACCTTCCTCAATGAGCTTCATTAACTTGTTGACTTGGGTATGAGGGCAAAAATCTCGACATCTTTGACATGGCCATCATCTAACTGGAACAAACCTCCTTCTCATGAGAAAAAGTACATCTCACAATGCTTGGCTTGTTTATCTATAAATAATCAATCTTCATCAATTTTCTTCTCTTAGATTGTTCCTCCCAAAAAGGAGTCAACTTTGTTTCGGTTGGCATTATCAAGCCCCTTGTAGAAGATCTCCAATAGCACATCTTTGGGTTAGCCTAGCCATGGTGAGAACAATCAAGCAAGTGATCTTTGAATTTTTCTCATGCTTGGTGGATGTTGTCCATATAATCCATCTTGAATGAATTGATCTTCCTTCTTTTCTCGGTGGTTTTGCTTGGGGAAAGAATTTTATTAAGAACTCAGTGCACAATCCTTCTCATGAACTAATAGATCCAGCGGGAATTAAGTTGTACCATTGTTTGGCTTGGTCTTTCAAAGAGAAAGAAAATCTCAAATTTTGCTCACTTGACTCAACTTCTCTCATCTTGAAAGTCTTCAAAAGTTCATAGGTGAAGGTGAGGGCTCTCCAATGGTGATCCTCTAAATTGGTTTTGTCTTATCATTTGATTGAGGGAGGGATTGATCTCGAACTTATGTGGTATTCAATCTCCAAAAACCACTCTCGGTTGTGCTATGTGAAAGGATGGATCTTGGTCATTTTCAGGGTTAAATCGGGTTGGTTCCGAATATTTTATTTTTTCAAAAAAATGGGTATAAGCCTATTTTGGGTTCGTCGAGACAATTTTACGGATCGGGTCAAGTTTTGACAACTCTAGCCTTGCTCACTCATGTGCAAATATCAAGTAATAATCCTCCTAATTTGCGCTAGAACGTAGTGTCTCGCTTGCCCTAGGGATCACATTGTTCCACGATCCGTCCATCTCGAGCTCCTTTACCTACTTCAACCCGATCCAACTCGTTTTGCCCGGCCCAAGTTGGTTAGCCGCAAGTTTTTTCACGTGACCCGAGCCCCTAAACATGAGTTAGGTTTTGTGAATGTGCTAATCTCAACATGTTCGCCCCGCTCTTGGGTCCGGTCCGGTAATTAGTCTACAACGACACACTCCTCTCAAATTCTCGAGTCGGCTCCTAACGCCACAAGAGCATCGTTTTACCTATCTTGGTCATGTGCAATCTCCGTCACTTTGTATGTCTTATACGAGGCCAAGCCTTATACCTTTTACAAATAGGCCAATGTATGAGCCGACACAGTCCAACATTCACCCCTGATCCGATTCACAATCTATTAGAACCGTAGAGCACCTCTAACTCATTGCTCCTAGCATGTACACTTCCAATTCCAAGATCAAAGCCTCGTAGTCAGTTATCCATGTTTTTTTTAAGAAGGTAAGTTGTCCGGTTCGATCGGCTTTGCCGCTCTACGTCCGGACCGGGTATATAGTCATGACCCATTATTGGGGATACCCTTTCAATATCAGTTTTTCCATACATGTTGCCATGAGGATTCGAACTTGAATCTTCAGGCCAACCACTTAAGGTGTCTAGCACCACATCCTACTAGACCAACTGAGCATTGGTGTTGTCCATGTTGTTCCAGTCACTTCCATCACTACTTAGGAGGTGCTATCTTCGGAATTACTCAACATATTCTTTCTTACAAACCGCACCACCGAGTTTAGGAAGAAGATCATTTCAGTCAAGATAGATTATGGAAAGAACATTCAACAAGCTTGGGAGAAGTTCTAAGACTTATTGTTAGATTGTCCCCGTCATAAGGAGCCAAAGATTATGTTGTTTGAGATCTTCTAAAGGGGTTGGAGGGGAAAAAATAGCGATCAAATAAACTTCTTGTCTGGTGGCACATTTTTGAAATGAGAGTTGATGAAGCTCGAGCTTTTATCTAGAAGCAAATAAAGCATTGTAAGAGGTACTCTTCTGCAAGATATGAAAAATATTCAAGCTTAGTAAAGACCAAACAAGAGTTGCAAAAAGTTGAGGAGAATATAAAGAAGCTAGGATGAAAATGTCGCTAGTTCCAAGCCGATTGTGCCTTGTCAATTTTGTTCAAACTTGAACCACACCATCTCATATTGTGAATTGTACAAACATCTAAGTGAAGACCAAGGACCAAGTGGTAAAGGAGCAAGTGCAATACCTGTGGAGGAAGCAAAATGAGATATATAGAGGTCTTAACAACAACTTTAACAAGCTTAGAACCTAGACATGATCAAACATAGATCCATATGCAATTTGACTAAGAAAACACCCATTTATATGTTCAAGCTCGTTCGACAGTCCGAGCCAAATAATCATCCGGATAACCCTTTTAGTTTAAAAAAAATTATATTACAAATTATACTTGATAAACATTTATTAAAAAACTATAATATATTTAACATATGTTATATTATACATATACATAATATATTGTAACTATGTTGAACATTTTATAATTACACTTAATATTAGGGGTGATCATAGGTCCAAAACCGAACCGAACCGAACCGCAATAAAGCGAACCGAACCTAAAACCGATTTCCCTGAAACCTTGGACCGAAAACCAAACCTAAAAAATTAGGTTTAGTTTCGGTTTGGACCTAAAACCGAAATTTTGAAATATTAGAACCTAAAACCGAACCTATTAGGTCGGTTTCGGTTCGGTTTAGGTTTTGGACCTAAATGGACCTAAAAAGTAAACACTACAAGTATAGATAGATAAATATAAGAAATAGGAATTATCTAAATCCAATAACGTAAAATTCGTATTCGCGAATACGTACAATAAAACAATAAAGTTTAAATTTCGAACAATTTTAAAGCCTAGAAAAATAACAATCCCATTTAAGCATCAAATAGGCAAATCCACCAATCCACCACTTTATTCAACGTCGACGCTTCACATCTATTGATCTACATGATAAAAATATTATAGAAAAAAAATTAGATAATATAAACCCATTTACTCATTGATAATACTTAACACAAATTCAGAATACATATTATTTTTATGACTAAACTCATTCATATTCTCCTAGTTTTTTTTTAAAAAAAAAAGGTTTCCGGTTTTAATATCGGTTTTCCGGTTTTTAACCGAACCGAACCGCACCGATTTCTTAAAATAACACGGACCGAAGACCGAATCTAAATTTTCGGTTTCGGGTTCGGTCTGGACCGACATTGTCGGTTTCGGTTCGGTTCCGTAAACCGAACTGAACTTGCCCACCCCTACTTAATATTATATATAATCATCTGCAGGGGCGGAGACAAGGGGGTAAGGGAGGGAAATGTGCCCCCCTTGTTCCGGGATAATTACTACGTAGAAGGATATAGTTTGTACTTCTTTACTAGCTCAATTGGTAGATGGTGGGAAGGAGGGGCCTGGAGACTGGAGCGCAGGGTTCGAGTCCTTAAAACAGCAAAAAATGAACTTTTTGTTTTTATTATTGCTTAACTCTTAATAAATACAATCAAGTATCAACTCAATATAATTTTTAAGGTACTATTTTATCAACTATTAATTAATTTTATTTATTATTTATTAAACACAACTTTAAAATTAATTTATAAAACAAACCTTATTTTTGAATTGTATATTTTCTTAAATTAACTTTTAATTAATCTAATGTAATCAATACAATAATTAATCAACCACTATCAAATTTATTTGACAATTTATTTATAAAAACATACGAAATATATAAATTAATTTAACTATCATTTAAATAAAAAAATATATATTTAACGAAAAACTCTAATTTATAGTAAGAAAACTTTAATATAATATTTTATTTAAATTATAGATTTTAGTATTTATTTTTTAACATAATATGTGAATTAATATGCAAAATGTTTCATGCGAAAATAAATAAATTTGTATCCCCCTCGAAATTTTTTTGGCTCCGCCACTGACATCTAGATAGCCTTTTTTTCTTTTTCTTTTTTAAAATTGTAGTTACTTGTACAAACAATACTATAACCTAACATATGTAGGACGGACTTGACATGTCTGTTAATTCCTTAAAGATTATTCTTGAATGTGTTGCTTAGGTGAGTCAACGAAACATAAAGTGTGTTTTATCTTCTAATGATATATACAAGATTTCTTTTTAGGTCCCTCGTAGATAAAGAAACTATCAAGTAAATATCAGATGTGAGTTGATCATGACACATGAGTCCCTTTCTAATTTGATCGATTTTATTTGGACATTGATGTGTGTTGTGGTTCAAGTGTAATGTTTCCGCAATTTGCATATATAAGCTTTGTAACGTGTCAATTATATATTATTATACATGTTTTGCGAAAATATTATGGGCTTGTTTGATATCGTTAGGAATCAATCGCGGTAACAGTATGATTCCGAATCAATTAAAAACTATGTCTATTTAGAGGTTTTTCTTACACATGAAAGTAATCTAACCATTTTTATTTTTCTTTCTTCCCCTTAACCGATTTCATTCCGTTTTCATCTCATCGCTTCAACCAAACGGGCACTATATCTCCGCAGTAAACAAATGCATTACAATGTGTGGTGAAGGTAATTGATGCTTTGACTCGTGTTGGTGTATCCATGCCCCGCCCGTAGATCGAGAAATACCTTTGCAAGCTATATGACAAGATCGTTACCGGACAAGAACAACGTTATGTGTTTTTCTGATATTCCACAGGGCATCCGTGGTGTACATATTAGTATATTACTATTTCTCAAAAAAAAAATAAAAAAATCACAAGTTAGAAGAGATAAGATTGTAGTGATTAAATAATAAGATTGGGATATGTAGCGAGTGATAATATAAAAAAGCAAGTTGATCGTGTGTGTTTATGGTAACGTGTGTCCCGATGAGTTGGTCAATTGAAGGCGTACGTGTCCCCAATTGTACTTTATTAAACTATGTCTTGGTCCACTACTTGCCACATCAAATCATATGCTGCGTTATTTATAAACTACATAGTCACACACTTTGTGCCTATCACGTACATACTTACTTCAACCTAAAGCAATCAAACTAATTTTAGCATTTTGTTCATATTTTTTTTTTTTTAAACTTTGCTTATATTATGTTCAGATTTTCTAGGGTCCAGCATAGGTTTAAAATTGAATCAAACTTAAAAAAAATAGGATCAAATCGAAATTTATTTTTTGCGAAAACAAGAAACGAATTTGAAAATAGTTGGTTTGGTTTCAATTTGGACCTAAAATCGATAATGATGATATATGACCCAAAAACCAAACATATTAGTGTCAGTTTAGGTTTTGAACCTAAACAAAGATTTTGACTTTAGAATAAAAACTAGCACATAGATGAACATTTAGATCTGAGATGGGTTACAAATCACCAAGTGATTAAAAATTAAAAATTAAATTATGTAAAACAATAAATTAGTCCAATGATATAAGACATATTACCGATCATTGAATTTCGATCGATCATTGAATTTCGATCCAGTTAAGAGGGTTGTGTGGAGTAAGAGCGACGTTGATGGCGAAGAGAATTGTGATTATGAGTAGCGCCGACAATGACCTAAGTTTGAGGACTTGAGTGATAGCATACCAACAATGATGGGGGATCGACTAGTGGATGAACAGTAGGTAGAGCCTACTAGTGAATATGTAAAACTGTAGCGTAAAAGGAGAATATTTATATTATAGGATTCAGGCCCACTATACATATATAATGTAGTTGGGCCGTTTTATGAACAAGGCCCACGTGTTCATTATATTGTACCTAGGGTGATTTGGGTTAACAAAAATGTTTTATATATGTTTTTAGTACAAGAACTAAATTTTGTGAGAGATAAAAAAAAAAAAACCAGCTACTGAAATCAAACAACTATAATCGTTATTTTGTCAACAGATGCATATTGACATTCCAAACAGTAAAAAAGTCTTTGAATTGATGCTAACTAGACAAGTAATCATATGTGTTCGAGCCATAGGTCTAGTTGAATGTACAATGCATATGATGGACCTACTTCTTGCCACGGGATATTAGTAGACATAAGGAATGATTGCGTAGCGTTCACTCGAGTAGTTGTCAAACTTGCGATGATACCATCTATGTGTTTCTGCAGCTGCAACTACAAGGTTCGCCACCTGCAACATACCAAAAGGACAAATATTAACCTTCATTTGCTTCAACAATGCTCTCATTGGCAGTAAATGATAGACGTACCACAAATCCATACATCAGCCACAGGGTGAGGTCCGTTCCTCCGCTTGCAATCAAAACACCCGCATATATAACCTTCGTAACAAGTGCTTTGTTAGGCATAGTACATTGCTAAATACATAACCTTCCCTCCAATTTCTTAAGTTCAAAGATCACTTTTATCTAGAAATCAATATTATTTGACAAAGAATCAGGGTTACACCAGTCAACATCACAGTTGGAACAACTCCAAGTTTATAAGATAGGAAGAATAGTTGCCAACTTACCAATTCGGCTAGATAGTGTGGGGAGGACACGAGTTCAAACCAATCACCACGAGGAATGATATAATCATCGTCTTTCTCTTTCCCTTCTCGCAGCTGACCCTGATTAGAGTTTGTCATTTCTAGATTAGCTCTCATTACCAAATGCCAGAATAAAAACAAACTAGAGTGATCAAGTAATCATGGAGCAAATGAATTCAAAATTGAACTTAGGAGGACTTACAAGGATGGAATGACATCGATGTTGATGAATTGATCCCCACAAGAAGATGACTGCACCAACCCACTGGTGCAATCTGAGTTTAGTAAGAGGAATTACATACTCCAACAGCCGAAATTCTACATCAGGCATTTGATGTTTGCTTTTCACAATAGCCTTGATAGCTTGGTTCACAACGTATTTGAATGCATCTGGTGCAAAGTCAGCGCAGAGTGATAATGGTTCTGCCGTATAGAAGCTAACCTTGTAAAATTCAAGTTGTAAGTGACTGAGTGGAACCAAAGCAAAACAAAAGATGTGCATACGGTGAATCTAGCACAAAAAAGATGACCATTATACCAAGAAGCAATAAAACTAGGATTCAATTCCATCAAAAGCAGAACTAAAGAGCTTAAGTGACAGGAGAGTCTTACAAGAGTCCAGTTAAATATCCCAAAACATGCATTCGAGCATTAGCACTATAGTTGAATACATATAGTGACTCGTATAAGCGTCGCAATGCTTGGACTTCCATCAACAAGAGAAGAAACAATGAATTCCAAGGCTTGAATCTTTCCTTGGTAGAATTTGAGTGTGTTTTGTGGATGGAGAAAATATTTGATCCACGAGTAAAGTAGCTGCCAACATTGGAAAGGAATGTAGATTCTGATAATAAGGGTGTTGTTTCATGTGCATAGATCCAAGTTGTAAGAAGCAAGATTGACGTTGACAAGACGGCCACCAGATAGAAGTGAGTGAAAAACTTCTGAGGTACGGTGAATTTCTACAGTTGATCAAAACTATAGTGTAAGTCAAACTAAAAGGAAAAGGTTCAGGGAAGAAATGTCAAAATAGAAACGCCATAGTTGCAATGTAGGCATTGATGAACATGCAGTCAGATTTAAATGACAAAACCAGACATAACTGATAAGACAATGTCAAAGAGCACCATGGGTTTCAAATGCTTAATCTAACTAGAAGCAATCAGGACGAGAGTCCATTGTTTGATTTCTATTCAATTTCTTAGCTTTCTCTTCATATCAAGCAATTCTATTGGGAAAAAATAAAGCAAAAACCCAATTACATCAGAGAAGTGCAAACTTATAAATCCTCACTCTCAGTGTTTCTCTAAATTGCTGTGCTTCTTATTTCACTGAATAATTCAACCAGTACTCCAGCAGAAATGCAAAATACATCCCAATCATATCCATAATGTAATACTGCCATATTTGTAGGATTTGGAAACGTAGAAATAGGTTGCGATCATCGAAACCAGTACCAAATTTTCTTTGAATAGGAAAAGGTAACTGAGCAAAGACAAACATCAAGCATACACCCAAACAAACCACATTTCCCCGTTGCAAAAAAAATAAATCATATGACAGTCCTGCATAATTGAATAGAGAATAGAGAAGCACAAAAAGAGAGGAGACTCACACGAGAAGAGGTCTTCAATGTCTTGCCTCTCCCAGAGAACAAAAGAAGGGTTTCATGGAAGGGTTGAAGGCGAGGAGATGGAATAGAAGCCACGAGAATGGGGAAAATAGCAGCCACCCAAGCGGCTCTCAACAAACCCACAAACCAAATCTCCATCTGTTTCTCTTCTGCAGAACAACTGTTCTTCCACTTAACCCTAAATTATTTCTTAGAAATAGGAAGATACCCAAGTTGAATTTGGAGTTATCAATTACAAAAAATTAAGAATAAAACTAATCACAAATGAAGATCTTCGGATTCAAACTCGTCTTGAGATTTCGATCAACCGCGACAGCGGTGAAACGTCAGTCTTACACTTCGAAGTCTACAAATTGAGGGCGTCGAACCCGAAACTTAAGCCCAAATTTAGATGTTTGGAGTACGAAGAGGTGAAATATGGAAAGGCCGCGAACCTAAACCGAAACCGGGGTCCTTGAAACCGGTAAACCGTCGGTTTGTTAAACCGGGAAAAAAATTAAAGCCCACGTATTATGTTTAAAAAAAAATTAAAGAGAAAGTATTATGTTAAATTTTTTTTTTAATATTACATAAAAATAAAAAAAAATTATTATAAAAAAAATTAGTATATAAAAACTAGTAATTAAAATTTATAGCAATTGGAAAAAAAAAACTCGAAAAAATTAAAGGGCTTGAACCGGTTTCCCGGTTGCCTACGTATCCTCTCGGGATTAAGAGGAATCAAAGCCCACGTAGTTCTCTTACATTGACTTACCTTTTTTCGGACTTCCGAGTTTTTTTTAATCCCGCTTACCTTTCGATGTCGGACTCGGAAGTAGTGCCGGCGTCTTCGGAGTTGGAATCCGATTTGGAGTCGTACACCGGTGCATTTCTTTGTTTCCGCTTAGCCGCCCTTATCCAATCTTGAATACAAACTTGCATCTCCAACTTCTCGGGCTTCAATTGAGTTCGGTTGTGACCGAGAATGTTCCCGCCTCGACTAAATGCTTGCTCCACCGCAACCGTTGATGCGGGCACGGCCATGATTTGTTGTACAATTTTAACTAAGGTTGGATATTTGGGAGCTAATCTCTTCCACCAATCCAAAATATCAAATTCAACATTATCATCAAAACTAAAACAAGTGTTAAGATAATCTTGATATTCCGCATTTGAAGATGAATGTCTAGGTGTTTTTGTTCTTCTAGCAAAAACTTGTTGTGCAAGTGAAAGAGAAGAAGATGAAGTAGTAGAAGAGGGAGATGGACTAGGTGCGGTAGAAGAAGAGCTAGCACTAGATTGAAATGTACTAAGTAATTTTAAAATTTCGGTATTAACTTCTTGCACAATGTTAGGAACATTATAGTCTTCTTGTGTTAAGTTTATATACAAACAATCATAATAAATAGTCAATAAATCGGAAAGACCATCTAGTTTAAGTCTAGGATCAAAAACGGCGGTTACAAGATAAATCATGGGAATGTTTTTATAATATTTAAGCCATTTTTCTTTCATATCAAGCATACATTCTAGAAGGCAAGGTATGTTAAAACATTTTACAAAAGCTTCGGAAACATTAACGGCAATTTCTAAAAATCTATGAGATGTTGGAGTGTAAACACAACTCATGGTATTAGTTGCATCATTAAAAGTTTTTAAAACATTACAAATATGGGCACAAGTTTCCTAAACATTTTCATCATCTAAAATTGACCAAGGAACATGAATTGAAGCAAATTCTTGTAACAAAACTTTATAACGTACGGCTTCACAAAGTAGTTTGTAAGTCGAGTTCCAACGAGTTCCAACATCTTTTGAAAAAGCAATAGGATGGACAGTTTTGTTTAAACATAAATTTTTCCATTTTCTTCTTAAATCGGAGTCATGCCAAATATGATCAATAACAAGTTTGATTGGGGTTAGCATATCTCCTAAAACCTTAAGTCCATCTTGAACACATAAGTTTAAAATATGACATGCACATCTTTGATGAGTATAAGGAGTTTTTATACATTGTCCCGCATCCTCAACCAAATGGTTTACGGCGGCGGTATTTGCGGATGCATTATCAAAAGAATATGAAAAAATTCGATGTTGTAAATTATATTCTTGTAAAACCGTTTTAATCATGCTTGCAATGCCTAGTGCATTATGTCTTTGATTAAAATGCCGAAAACCAATAACATATTTATGCAAAAACATAGCGTTATCAATAAAATGTAAAGTAATGCCCATGTAAAAATGTTTTTGTGATTGTGTACTCCAAATATCACTACAAATTGAAACTTGATGTTCAAAACTAGCCAAATTCGAGAAAATTTTTTCTTTCTTTTTTAAGTAAGATTTATTAACTAATTTTGAAACGGTTTTCCTAGAAGTTGGTTTAAAAGAAGGTTGAAGATATCTAGTGTTATATTCCCTAACTTCTTCATATTCGGCATAAGAAAACGGTAATGAATGTGAACAAATAACATCGGTTAATCCTAGACTTTCTTCACTATGATTATATGTAAATAAAGGAGAATGAGAGGTAGAAGATGCAAACCCGTGGGACAATTGTGTTTGTCCCCGTGAAATCCCGAGCTTCTCCGGATCGACGTTTGCCATGTGAGTTTGCAATGTCCCGTAGCCGCCCTTCACCTTCCACTTGTACACCTTCGGGCAATAGTTGCATGCCACTTGACAATACTCGTTCACCGGCTCCCCCCTAGTGTAATGATTCGTAAATATTTCGGATGTAAGCATTTTCGGAGGGGGGAGACTTCTTCGTGGAACTTCGGTAACATCGGGATTGTCGGGCATTTGTGTTTCGCTTTCTTGGGTGCTAGGAAAGTATTGGGAAGAGGGAATTTGATCACTTGGGTTTGCCATTACGAGAAATCGAGAATACGAGGAATCGAGAATTCGAGAATAAGAGATTAGGAGAGTAGAGAAGATGAGTTGTAGATGGTGTGATTTGTGGAGGAAGAGAGTATGGGTATTTATAGGAAATTAGGATTAAATGTGGGGGGGGGGATTTGTTAATTTTTTTATTTATTTTTTTAATATTAAACCCCAACGGCTCAAAAATGAGCCGTTGAGGGCTTCTTAAACCAACGGCTCTTTTAAAAGAGCCGTTGGGTTTAAAAAAAAAGGCTGTTAGGCCCAAACCGCCGGTTTAGGTTTTCGGAAAAGCCAAACCGAAACCTAAACCTTGAACCGGCGAAAACCTAAACCGGCCAAACCTAAACCGCCGATTTGCCAAACCGCCAGGGCTGGTTTGAAAACCGCCGGTTCGGCGGTTTGAACCAAACCGGGCCCATACCTAGTTGAAGCAACTGATTTGCGGAAGTACCACCACGCCACGTCCAAAGGTGACGTGTAATTCCTAAACAAGTAAGGACAACGAAGATAATGATGTTTTACAAAACTTCATCTACTAAATTAACGTTTAAGTAATTTGAGGAAGTACCACAACGCCACGTTGTTTTTTTTTATACAAATGTAAAATGTAAGAAAGGGTGTTCAAACTTCGAGAAATCAGGTAGCATGTAATCAAGACATTTCAAGGTTTGTAAGTAGAATGAGAAAAATTCGATCGGTTTCGAAACCGATAATTTCGTGTCCAACCGAACCGTAAACCGATAATTTCGGTTCGACTAACGGTTCGCTGTATTAGATTTTCAGTTCGATTGATGAATCGAACCGAAAACCGACGGTTTAAACTGTATATATAAAAAAATCGCTTCCACATTATAAAAGTAAGAAACGTTAGGGTTAGTAGTCCATTCTTTTAACGCTCAGCACAACTACGCAGTAAAGGAGGGTGAGAATTGAGAAGCAGCAATGGGGACACCTTCCTCTTCCACGCTACCTCTCCCCTACGGCACTTCCTCTTCCGCAGTCTACTCCAACAACAGGTTTGTTCTTAAACCCTCTTCTCTTATCTCGATTCTTCTCGACTCTGTTTTCTACTTTTCTTCTCATCTTCTTCTCGACCCGATCTTCTTCTCAAATATGAGCAACAACAAGTCGCAACCCTTGTTCTCTTCTCTAGCGTCGATCCGGTATGCGGCGCCTAGTAGGTGTATTTTCTTCTCTTTTTCTTTGGTTCATAAGAATATGTCTTGTTCCAATTGTTCGATTTGGGATTTTTGTACTTTATCGAATCCACATCTACGCTAGCTTGTGACTGGATTTCAAGGCAATAATTTATTCAGGACTCTACTTCGTTTCAAGGTTGTGTTCGTATCCTTTCAAGGTCGTGTTCGTTTCGTTTCAAGACTTGATTTGTGGGTTTTCTATAATTTCTCACTTATGTTCTCAGTCTCGTATTCAGTACTAACTTGTAATGTTGATTTATCTATGTTCTCTCTTTTGTAATGAATGATTGTAAAATGTGAACCGACAAATGCAAACTAGTTAAATCTGAAAACCGCTCATCTCTCTTTTCTTTTTTATCTCTGCAATTTTTTTAGGTTTAATCTAAACCTAATTGAACCTACATCATCGGTTCATTTTCGGTTTTAACCTAAACTGAACCGTGATTTTCGGTTTTCAACCGAACCGACTGAATCGGTTGCGGTTTAGGTTTTATAAGTTTTTGGTTTTTGGTTCGGTTTCGGTCGGTTCGGTTTTATAATTTTTTGGTTTTTGGTTCGGTTTCGGTCGGTTCGGTTTTTAAGCGATGATCAGCCTTATTTGTGAGTTGTCCGTGAGAGGCCGAGATGATTATATCCTACTTCAAACTGTATCTTCGTTTCCTTGATGAGGTCTATATTAGACATATTTTCAGAGAAATCAATTGTGTTGCTGACCGATTGATCCACATGAAAATCTCGACTCCAAACACCAATTTTTTTAAAGATCTTGAACTTCGTGTTCTCATCCGCAATAATGCTTTAGGTTGGACAATCTTTAGTAGGCAGACCAATCTAACCGCTTTCCATTTAAAAAAAAAACTTCGAGAAGTCAGTCGCCCTAAAGTATCCTTTAGGGTGAGTTCTTTAGTTCTTGAGGTTCCCGACATTTGTGTCTGATTCATGGTCTAGAGATGCGAGCTTGTGTGCAACAATGTTGATTTCCCTAAAAATGTGTTGAACTCTCATTTGAATGAAACTCGAGATAAAGTAGGAGATATCGAAAATGATCATATATGCTTCCCAGGGTGGTTTCCAAACCTGATAAACTGAATTAATGACCATTAAATTATCACTTTTGATATCAGTTGTCGTGAATTCAACACTTGTAGTCTTTTGGAGGCCCTCTCTAAGTACATAAGTTTCTGCTTCACACCTTCCCTTGCTCGAAGCAAGAGGGATGGCGTTATGGTTGCGTATGATGTAGCCAAAAGCATATTGGTCCATCGAGTTTTTAGATGCATCAAAGTTAATTTTAACAAAGCCTTCAGAAGGTCTTTTTCATTTGATATTATTTGTTTTCTTTTTTGTTTTAATGGTTGGTTGTTGATGTTGAAGATTTTTTTTTTCATTAGTCTCATCCCACTCTTTGATTTGATTTGTTTTTGAATCACCTTAGTCAGATCTGGTTGTCCTTTTTTTTTTGTTATAGATTTTTTTGATTTCTTATTAGCCAGATGTTCCACTATGTAACCACTATTTGTCTTAGTTTTGTTTGATTAGTTTTTTTATTTTTTATTTCTATGATAATGTCCATTGTTTTATGTGATAAATCAAGGTTTTGTAGGTGAGTTGTTACTTTGTTGTTTTTATATTGTGTATTGTATATGGACATTTGAAAAAGAGGCTCTTATCACTCTCTATTGGGCGTTGTTAACTCGAAGTGCATTAGGACCACACTTTTTGTTTATCTAGGTTCTCTTTGATTGGGATGTCATCTATGGATAGTTTCCATGCCACGTTGGGATCATAGGTTGAATGGAGAAGAACACCAATTTTTTATTCTATTAATATTTGACAAGCGGATATTTAGTTTTAATATGGAAATATTTCTTTGGTATATTATGTGTTTTTATGTATTTTTTTAGAAATTTAAATAATATGTTTTCTTCTTTTCCCCCTTTTTTTCTTCTGCCTCCTGCATCCCCGACTTCCTTGAGGTTTGTAATTAGAGAAATTCCGTTTGGTGACCTCAAGGTATTGTCTTTTCCGGTTGGTGACCACTAAGTTTGATTATTCCGTTTGGTAACCTCAGGGTTTAATATTATTCCTCTCCGTGCCGAATTTGAGTTTTTCCGTTAGTTAAACCATTTTCCGTCAATTTATATTAATAATATAATAAAGAGAAATTCCGTTGGGTACCCTCAAGGTATTGTCTTTTCCGGTTGGTGACCACTAAGTTTGATTATTCCGTTCGGTGCCCTCAGGGTTTAATTTTATTCCCCTCCGTGCCCAATTTGAGTTTTGACGTTAGTTAAATGATTTTCCGTCAATTTATAATAATAATATTAGAAAAAAGGAAAAGAAAGAAAAATGGGGAAAACGCAATGCCTGTTGGTAGAGAGTACGATCTTCGCAACTCTTTCACAATCGAACGAAACTTGGATATTGATCTTCATTGTTGGAATCCGACGCCGGTGAAGCTTTTCCTATTCCTAATCAGGTTTCACTTTCTTCTCATTTCACAAATTTCGCTTCATTCATAACCCTAACTTTTTATTTCTTGTTTGCTCGAAAATTTGTACACTTGATTTGTTGTTTCATATATATTACTAAGGAAATTCAAAGAATATGATTCGAATTAATCATATTGGTTGGTTAAACTTCTTTTTTTTTTCTGGTTGATTTGTCACCTTTTGATTCTATAGCTTGCTAGTAAATTCCCCTTTCTATATATTTGACAACATCGAAAGGTTCTGATTATTGTGGTTTCTAGATTAATCTTTCCAATAACGGCTTAAAATATTTTTTTCACCAAGTAGACATATCCAGAAATTGCTATGGACTTCAAAAACATGTTAGGGCTTTAAGACTAATGATTTACAGGTTATGATAAATGGAGTGGCTATCTGATAAAGTATTGTTTTTCTTTGATTTTGAGCAGGATAGTTTCTTATGAAATAGTTGAGATGCCGGACGTAGAGCCGAGCCACTGTACCGGCTTGACAAACATGTTGGTAAATGAGACGGAACCAACTAACATGGGTGATGCAAAATGGATCGTGGAGTAAGATGACTTTTAATATGATGAATGATGTAGTGAAAGTCTTTTGTGTGTTTGAAGATTTGCTTCATTTTGTATGTGTACCTCTCGGCATCAACATGCAGTAAGAAGTTCAAGAGGTATTGGAGGTCATTTTGCAAAGAGAAACGAGACCGATTCTTTAAACAATACTTCTGTAGAAAAATGGAGAACCTCAGGTATAAAGCTCTTGCTCTCAGTTTCATGCTAGTTATCATATTATAAATCCCTTCTCTTTATGACCTAAATCCATTTTAGTCTCCTTACACCATTAAACTGAATTTACACAGGATCTGCAGCCAATGAATCATACAAAGGCCAGCCACATGTGAGCTACGCGATGAAAGCTACACCGCACGGTCCACACCATTTGATCAGTCCAAGCACTACGAGAACTTCGTAGATAAACCATTTACAACACTGAACCTCATACACTTAACTCGAATGCGTATTGATTGTGGATATGATTTAGCAGTTTAATTGTCTTGTTTGGCCTAGATAAAGACGTCAAACATGGTTGTTAAGAATGGCTTGTTAGAGGATTACTGTCACTTTACTTTTAAAGTTGCAGCACAATAAAAGCTTTTATCTCTTAACCTTTTTGTTAATGGAAAACATTATGCTTAACTTTGATAAATTATACTCTTTGTACAAATCGTAATCTGTTTATGGTCACAAATACAATTACCTTCACTAAGGGTATGTTTGGCCAATGTAAGCTTGCCTTTCTTTCCAAACACACTGAAAAATATGATTGCTAGTATAACAACAAATATACCTAAGTGAATCGGTTACTTAGTTTAAACATATGAACATCTTATTTATCTGTATAATGTACATCGAACGTACTCTCTTGAAAGTGAACCGAATGTCCTAAATTTAATTATTACATAATATAATATGACCTAAGTTTATAACTATAGAAAATGTCCCAACAATTATAACTATCCTTAATGGCCCAATTGTTAACATATAGAGTTAAACTTGTGTGGTTAACAATTGAGATTGTGTATTAATAGTGTGTTTTAAAATTGAATTTTACATTGAAAAATTGAAATTTTAAATATTAATATTGTGTATTATCTTTTGTACTACCATCTTTTAAACAAAATGTTAATATTGTCGTCAATCACTTGAGACAAATACAGTTTATCCTACTCATCACACACTTCACAAGAACCTTAACACGACAACATTATCCTAAATTAGGTCGAAGAACTTCATCGTCTTCTGGGTTAAGTAATCACCAAATCTGGGAAGAGCATCGCTATGGTACTGCAATTGTTACAGCCTATTGGGTACATTATTGCATGAACATTGAAATATAGGCAAGGACACAATCATTACTGGTTACTACTTAGTAGTGTGTTGGAGTCAGATAATTCCACTATTGAGTGTTCCCTTATCACTTGCCATCCATCATTTTTTGTTTCGTCTTCTGGGTTTCTATGGAAAGTTCCAAACACATAAAAAAAGAATAGTGGCATTATAGAGTTTGTAACTGACATAGTTTTTCTCATTTTTCATGATGAAAAATTCAGCCTTTTCTGCTGTTTTCTTCCAATTCTCATGTTTCTGGTCACATGACTCCTTACGATCAACCTTTTCTTCGGTACTCCCTCGATTTTATGGCCCCCTTCTATTTACTTTTCTCAATCCCCCTAACTTCAACGCTCGGTTTGGTAATATCCGAAAATGGAATCGGAATGAAAAGAATGTATTTTATATATGTACTATTATTTATGAAATTTTTTACAATAATTATTTGTGATTTCAAACAATTAGAGTATATTGATTAATTTTATTATCTCAAGAAAACATAACTATAATACATGGCTTTCAAAATAAAGACGAACAATTAAAAAAAAAAAGGTAAAGACCAATTTTAAACTCTTGTTAAAGTTAATTATGATGTTTCCAAAAACTCTAATAATTAATGTGTTTTTGGCTTTAACGCTTACTACATGAATGAGTCGATGTGGAACAGAAACTATCTGTCAAGCGGAAGCTTATACTCTAAGAGAGGGCCTTCAAAAGTTCATAAGTTTTGAACTCAACACCATTGAAATCGAAGGGGATAACCTTCAACTCATTAACACAATCAATCAGATCTGGAATCCGTCATGATAAGCATATCTGATCATTTCTGACATCTCCATTTAAAATTTCAAGGTGTACACAAGTTAGAACTTAACATGTCTTTAGGGAAAATAACGTTGTCGTAGATAAGCTCGCATCTTTTGACGCCCATCGTTCGGAGTCAGGTGACGAAAACCTTTCGCGGGACGTTGTCAACCTCATCCGAAATGATGCTCTAGGTCAACTTTATTTACTTACTTTTGTATAAAAAAAAGAGAAGAAAACCTTCATCCTAAAGATTAGTTTTATAAATGAACTAGGATTAATTCTTGAATTTGTTTTCTGAATTCCAACAAACGGCTCCTTAGTTTTTATTGGTACTTAAATCATTCGTCATTCGTTAAGATGTACGTTAGGCTAAGTTATCTTTGTTTCTCAACTCGCACCTAACATTTAAACATGTAAAATTGCATGTTATATAAACCCAACCGAATTTGAAGATGAGACATTCATAAGAAAGATTGTGCAAACGGTTCGGACTGGACCGAAGCATAATATAGTGGACCAGACCGGACCATTTGCATTCCTACAAGCAAACAATCACTGGACTAGATCATAACAATCCGGCGCACCATACTCTGGACCGTATTGGCGAAGTTTCATTTTTTATTTCCAAAAAAATACATATGGGTTTAATATGGTCCTACCCTATACCATGCATTTCAAAATAAAATAAAAAAAAGAAGAAAAAATAGTTTGTACCGGACCTTAATATCATGGTCCAACACCATACTGACTCGGCCAATTTATTCACAATCCTATAAATAAGATATGCTTAGAAGTTGTGCAAAGGCTAAATGATATATATTTAATTTTTTTTTTATAAATAAATTGTCAAAATAAATTAGACATTGGTTGATGAATTATTGTATTGATTACATTATATTAACTAAAATTTAATTTGAAAAAAAATATACAATTCAAAATAAGGTTTGTTTTATATATTAAATTTAAAGTTGTGTTTTATAAATAAACTGTCAAATAAAATTAATTAATGGTTGATAAAATAGTATGATAAAAATTATATTGAGTTAATTGTATTAATTAAGAGTTAAGGAATAATAAAACAAAAAGAACATTTTTTTCTATTTCAGGACTCGAACTCTGCACTCCAGAGCCCTCCTCAATGAACTAGCAGAGGAGTATGAATAATCCCGATGGAAGCACGGGTACAACCACCCCCAAATCTCCCTCCGTCTCCGGCATGCATGTTGCGAGGGATAACCTCGTGGAGGGTATAGCTAAGTATGGTATGATGGTTTAGTTTGAGGAGATAAGTAGATCACTCGTCATGGCAACTTTTATAACAAGAATAAATTCCCATGAAAAGAATAAAGTATAGACAAGTAAAAATAATTTAAAGTAGAAGACCAAAAACGAGACATTTCTATAGCATCTTAACCAAAACCTTTAGTCATCCCAAGGCATATATGCTGTTGATGAAAAGAAAAGATATTCCAATTATTTATAACATAAGTGGCTTTGCTTTGTGGGATGTATAGTAGCCATCCAAAGACCAAACTGTCCATTTTCCATTCATCGTCAACTATCAGAATCCGATTCGAACTCATCCCATAAAAGTACCTTCATTATTATACTTATTATTTTTATTACAGAATGAGTAATTAGTCAAATTTAAGTTGCCAAAGGGGCCTCCATTTTCCTCCAAGTGTATCTAGTTAGTGTTATTTCACTTAATCTTGTGTGTGAACAGTGGAGAGGATTGGTTGTCATATATTTTTGAATTGCCTTTGATTTTTGCTAAATTTGCAACTACAATTTATAAGTAGGATGTGTTTGGTTGTCATATATTATAAATATAATTATTTATCAACGAGATTTAAAAATAAACTACATAATTATAGTATACATAACAGGTTTTGGTTCATTTTCCGGTACGGAAATGCGGAGAACTATCGGACTAATGATGTGCCATTTTTTATTTTTTTTTATGAACACTTTTCGGTTCAAAACTTTCATTCTAATAGATGGTAATCTATTTTTAGAAGAAAAGTTATAATTGTTACTTAATTGCAAACCTATTGTTAGATTCTTTTTAAAATTTATATATATCTCTAATATTTTCTACTTTCTATTAAATTTTTTTTTAAAATAACGAAACATAATGTTCAAACAAACTAATAATACACAGTTTTGAACTAATATTATCAAAGTTCAAAATACATAATCTTATAATTTTTAAAACATAACTATTAAATAATATAATAAAATATGAACTAATAATAGATATTTGAGCTAATAGAACACTCTATGTGAACTAAAAATATATAAGTTTTGAAGTTGACCATTGCGAACAGCCTGATGCACTATCTCCCTTCAATCTTTGGGCGAGTGCGGCAAAAGTAAGGAAAATTCATGGACCGACCCATCGTCTCCACCCGTAGGAACTACGAGATCACCCCAAGGAACCTTTGGCATCCAGGGATCACGGGCCGATCGTAAAAGCCTGTTCAAGTTCAATAAGTAAAACGCATAAACTAATAAAATTTGTATTTCTTTAAAATTACTTGAAAATGGTTGATAAAGATATGAATCATAATGTCTATAAAATATGTGGACTAAATTTTTTAAAAAACTTTCAAATATCAGTATAAAAACTTTTAACTAAAGTTGTAAAGTTTATGATGATTTTTTCGAGAAAAAAATATTGTAAAATATATAAATTTTTTAATAAAAAATATTTTTAATAGAATATTATACTGGTTCATTTTTTTCTTTTTTTACAATAATGGATTATTTAGGTTTACTTTAAAATTTGGTATTTAATTCTTATTTTATCAACTAACAGTTTATAAATTATCAACATACCATTCTATCTCTTTGTAATTTCTTATCCAAAATTTCTTTTTATACCCGAACCAACCTAAATAATATGTATATATACATATAAATAAATGATATTTATGTAATATAACACTATATATAAAAAAATTTAAACACAACTTATGCTAAAGTATAGCATAAACTATTATATTTATATTATAAAATGTAGTATAAACCATACATTTATACATAAAATTCATGTACGTTTTTCCCCTTTCGAGAAAAAACTGATGTTGCAAATTTAGTTTTGTAGCCGTTGGCGTTGCTACACTTAATTTCAGCCATGTGAAGTTTTCTACTACTCGTACGACTGTATTATTGCTTGAAGCTCTTAAATTTGGACCCAGATGATTTAATAAATAATAAGAGACATTAAACCTGTCTTTTTCATCATTTAATCTCACCACTGCTACACCCAACAAGGATTAAATTATTTCTCAATACCATCCAACATAAATTATAGTTTATGGGCTTTATAATATATTTAACACAATTTTAATTGGTAATAACAATATCTTATATCCAAGAGGCGATTCATAATTAAGTTGATTATGTAAACTAAAACATTAACAAATAATTTAGAATAATAATAATGTATGATAATAATTGTAGATTTGACAAGTATATTAATCTTGAATCTCAACCTAAACAACAGCAGACATAAATCACTTCATCTTTTGTATAATAGACAGATTAAATTTTGAAATATCTACCTTCTACCCCTCATTTAAGTTACAAGTTTTGTTTAATATGTAGATTTAAGATGAGTAGTGCAAATGGACATTTTGTGATTATAGAGAGTTAAGAATAATTCATTTGAACATAGAAAAATAAATATATCTTATGTTTCTTACAAAATTTTTATCCAAATAATAGTACTAGAAACCTAATATCTAATTCTTCAAACCAAATCAAATATAAAAAAATCTCAACCTATATATTATTATTAAAGGGTTCTAATTTTCAACTAAACATTTTTACTTTAAAATTATAAACTAACCCATAAACTTTTCTCTTTCGATTTGTATTACCAACCTTCGAATCTTAAAATATCGATCTCTATGTACATTTATTTTTATATGCATTTACTAAATGAGTGAGTTGATGTTAAGTGTTAACGTGAAGACCTTACGATTTTCATCGGAATAAAATTTTTACTAAATCACTAATTAAGTAAATAAATATTTTATTTTACTAAAACTAGATTCTACAAAATAATTATACCGATTATTCTTGTAACATAACATAAAATTTTGATAAATAACAATTTTATTAGAGAAGCTTAATTTTAACCTAAAGTTTAATAAAACTATAGTAAAATTTGGGGATAATAACATAAATCATGGTGTCATGTTATATTGTTCTTGATTGTATTGACATAAACTATATTTATTTTTGAAAATTTTTCATGAAATAATATTAAAAATTAGTCTCGTATTTTCATAATTTAGTTTCATTACCCTACAAACATTTCTCCTTTAAATAATATCAAGCATAAATAAAAGCTAGGCCAAAGAAATGCATGTCAGCTTCAATTAGAAGCAAAACACTGAGACTCAACACTCTCTTCTTCTCAAAAGAGAAAAAAAAGAAAGAATGAAAGGAGTCAATATATCCTCCTGTGCTTCCCATGTTTCCACAGCAGCTTACTCACCCATCTCCACATCCATGGATGACCCTTCTTCTTCTTCCTCCTCCTCCTTATCCTCAGTCACCGTACTAGACGGCTCAACCGGCGGCGGCGGCGGAACCCGAGCAATCGACCGCCATAATCCCATCATCGCCGACGAAAGAAGAATCAGCACCAGTACTCCTTCCACCACCACCTCATCAAATTCAACACCCTATTTCACACCCAAATTTTCCCCTTTCAATCAACAAAACAAAACCCAAAAGACTTCAAAGAAGAAACGAAATCCAATCGTTTCTTCTACTACTAATGCTAAGAAACTCATTGGTTTATCTCCCAAGATTAAAACCATTAATCACGCTCATCAACAACTCGACGCTTTCCCTTTACAGCACACTCCTTCTAAGCCGTCTGATCTTATCACTGTCTCTAAAGATCAAATTAGCCCACCCGAATCATCCCGCTACTTGCTTGACGACCCGGATCAGGAATTCGGGTCTGGTTTTCTTGACCGCGTTTTTTCTGATTTAGATCCCCCTAAAATATCATCACCTACTCACGATGATTCAAATTCTTCTACAAAACCACCAACTACTCCTAAATCCTCTTCCGCTGATCACCAGGTATATAACACTCACTGCTATTTTTCCTTTTTTTTTTCTTCTTAAAATTGTTAATTATGTAGCTTAATTATGAATTCATGGAATTTCAGGTGGTGGTTCTAAGGGTATCATTGCACTGTAGAGGATGTGAAGGCAAAGTTAGAAAGCATATTTCTAGAATGCAAGGTATTCAAAAAAAACTTCAATCTTTTTTTTTCTAAGATATGAACTGATGAATAATATGGTACGTACAATTTTACATGATGATCGAGTACAATTCAATCTGTTAGCAGTGGACCCAAATATTAATAACTTTCCAGTACAATTAGATGTAGCTACTACTCTAAAGTGACAATTAATCATAGATAAATTTCCATAAATGAAACCTTGTTTTCAAATCAAGAGTTTGTGCTTATATTATATGACTGTATATATCTGTATTTATAAAACAGGAGTAAAGTCTTTCAACATAGACTTTGCTGCAAAGAAGGTTACAGTAGTTGGAGATGTGACGCCATTGCAGGTGCTAGCAAGCATCTCTAAGGTCAAGAATGCTCAGATATGGACTCAGCCCACCAAAGCTATGCCATAATATTTTTAGCAGCTCTTAAAATTAACTTTTCTTTTTCTTTTCTTGTGTTTGCTTTCTCTACTTGTCTTGAACTTGTAATTATATGACATGCTTCTGCTATAATGCCAATGTCCAAGCTAAACAATCTTTTTTGGTTTTTGGTTTGCAGCTTTGTATTCGTATTAGAAATTTGAATTACCTAAGATTATCATAATATTTGTCAGACTATGATATATTATCACCATGTTTAAGAAATCAGTTTTTTTTAACCTGTTCTTAATTATAAATTTGATGTTAACGAGTTGGCCAGTTATGGTTTTTGTCTGCCACGAGTTTTGTTAAATCATGATTAATGAGCACCACGCTTAATTACAAGTTGTTTGCTCTGCCCCAAAAGGTGCTGCTTGGTGTGTATATTCGTCACTTGTTAATAAAAATGTGCATTATATGTGGGAAGTGAGAGGAATGAATATTCTAAGTTGTATGTGTTTTTTTTTTGACATATGTTAGCATGTGATTATATATTATGTAAAACGCGCTCTTTCGAGCTTAAATCTATTACAAGGGCAAATGATGTAATATTCGAGCTTTTATAAGAAGGGTGTGAATAATCTTATATTTAGAACATGCTAATATATCAAGACACACGTAATAAGAAATATTTTTATATCATAATTATGATCCGCAAGGCGGATGCATATACAAAACACCTTCATGAAAGTTCCAAATTCCGCTTTAGTGATTTCAACCAACACACCTTAGAAACATTTTCAACATCAAATTCAAACAAAATTCAACCTAGATCTAACTATTATTTGCATAAAATGTGTTAGGGTTTTTAGTTTAAAACAAAGGGTCTTAATCTCAATTAAGTGAATAAATATAGAAGTCATGTCATATTCTTAATTATGAGTTTGCAATCTCTTATAAAGAGGCGATAAAACTCTAATATAAATTAAGTTTAATTGCAAAGTACTCTTATAATCAATTATAACTTGTACTTGACTTAAATTATGTAACGAGTCATTGAAATATGATTTTTTTTTTCTAAGTGTATTTTTCCCTACACTAAAAAAATACAAATATCTTAGTGAAACAATTACAAATACTAAGTAGCCTAGTCGTACTTTGTAAAGAATGGTTTCCAAACCTCATCATTATTAGTCTTTTTAGGATGTATGTAAAGGTTTATTAGATACTTTAAGCGGAATTTCAGATCATATCTAAGCATCTAATCGTAGGATCTACAAGCACAATTGATAGGCAACAATTGATTGTTCATAGGAAATACCTGTTGATGCGTGAACCGGATCTGATCGGGAAGGTACGAAAGAGATGAGAGCCCCACGTGTTGCTCCTCTAGTTGGTCCACACGAGCCCGGTCAAGATCGCCTTTGGTTTCGACTGCTAGGACGAAGATCGCAAAGCGTGCAATCGAATTGCTTCGGATCAAGATGGTAGTCAACCCTCTTAAAAACAAAACAAAAATAAAACCAACTATTGGTTTCTTTTATTTTTCTTTTGCTCTCTCTTTTTCTCTCTCGTTAGTCAACAAGTGAGGAGAACTTAATCTTCCTAATTAGGAGGAGGGAGTTACAACCCATTACAATTCTAACGTACATAATGTGTAACTCCCCTAATTAACCTCCCTAATTAATATCCACTAATTAATTATTTCACAAATAAATAATATGGATATATTAATAATATACAATATATATATTAATACTCAACCATCATTCCCGTTGATCTAGTCCGTCAACTCAAAGTGTGTGACCGCATAGGACCCGTTTATAATAGTTATGAGTTTAACTTGTTTAAGCCCATTAATCGTAGTTGGCTTCTAGCAAAGCACTACGACTCCTAAAATAATCGGATTGAATTATCTCCGTTAATTGTCCTATTCCAAGTTTAGTCATTGCACATTAAATTAAAGGACACAATTCCTTCAATATGACTATCAAATGTCAATATCAGTGACTTATTATAGTCTTTTAAATTGCACAAACAATCTTATAAGAGAAGACATATCCCTTTTCAATACTCTAAAACTAAATACACTTGTCATACAAATGAATGTGAGAATCGAGTACAAATGACTCTCTTATTGATCATCTCATTGTGGTTTAAGTTCTCGTATTTTGATACTTTTTCTATTTTTGTTTCTTATTTTATACCCCCCCCCCCCTCGAGAGTCTATATGTTTGTCGATTTTATGGTCTTTTGATATAATAGACATGTGTAGTGTATTGAACTCATTTCCGTTATATAACGGAAACCTAGATATCTTGATTTTTATTGAAAAAACTAATATGTTTTAGCAACAATTATAAGTGAAGACGATATATCCCGGTAGCAAGATCATAGTTATTTCAGATATTAGAAACTTGAACAAGATACATAAGATGTTTGATAGATGTTGTGTCGTTTAATCAACTAAGAAGCAATTTGCTAGCTCGCTTGACAAATTCTAAGGATAAGGAGGATAAGATGGCTTGACTATAGTTACATGTGAAGTTTGACCCTAATATGTCTTTCCTCTTACTTAAGAGACTAAGATGTTGTTTGTAGCTCAATCAAACGTCAACACAAAGCCCTTGAATATGACCCAATGGAATGATGATAACATGTTTTCATGTTATGTTTTAGATGTGTTTTTGTGTGTGTTTTTTTTACCTTAGTTTTGTATGGTTTGAACATTCATATCTTAGCTATAGCTTAAATTATCAAAAAAGATGTCTAATCTCCCTTGTTTTATGTCTTTGTAGGTATTTTGGTAAAAAAATGGAGCTCAAATAAAGATATTCACTCAAGTCGTCCAATCATCATACATCAACTCACCATCCACCTCATAAGCAAAGGAGGGAGGAAAGGCAAGTAAAGATGCAAACAATAAGCCAATAAATCTAGAAAAACTCCAACGAAGGACCCTCGAGTGGTCTTAAACAAGGACTAAGAATACCGCAACACTCGGAGTAAGAAGGCACATAAAGGAAAGTGTTAACCTATCTCTAGTGAACCCACAACTTAGGCAAATAAGCTAGGAAAACTCGAGAGAAGAAGATTTTCCACTCGAGCAAGGAAGACTCTGGTGTGCAGAAAGTTCAACGTCTTCTGATCGAGTTGACATTGAGTGACACTCCACTCAAACAACGAAAACATCTTCACTCGAACAAAGAAGACAAAAATGCAGATTTGTCAACGTCTCTCGAGTTATCCACTTTACTCGAGCTAAGAAGACAAGCAAACTTGAGAGAAGAAGACAAGTCACTCGGGAGAAGAAGAAAATCACTAAGCCGGTGGAGGAACTCGGGGTTGAGGATAAGAAACCCAATCAAAGTGTATTTCTCACTCGAGGATGGCTCTACCGAGTTTCTGCATCAGTTCTTATAGGATGTTCATCCTAACTAACTTTTTCACTTGACCCACTTGCTTCTTAGGGGAGACCACAATTTTTAAGCCTATATAAGAGGCATTTGTTGAATGCTATCTTAATTACTCTTCTAGACTTAGAAACTTCTGTTGGACCTAAATTGGACGGAATTTTGGATAAATTAAGAGGAAAGTTTGGTGTTTATCATTGTTCTTTCTAGTTCTTCATTGTTTTGGTCATAACTTTTGATCGGTAAGGCCAAATCCGTCCATTCTTCTCCTAATTCTATATTTTGTTGTCTAATTTCTTACCATGATATATTTTTTTATCTTGTGATTATGTCTAATTTTACGAATAATGAGTAGTTTTCTATCTAGGTTTTGGGGTAAAAATCCCCAAATCATGCTAGATTATATTGTTTTTGTGTTTATTCATGATATGAAGAGACCTCAATCATGATTAGTAGCACATAGGAGATAGTAAATCTAGATTTAATATTCATTCATGTTGGTTTTATCTCAATATTAGTGGTTTAGACTTTCACTAGCTTAAATCTATATTTTTAAAGCATTGTATTCTTCCATGCACGAATAATTGATGTCTAGTTTAATCATCCAAGTTGAGATTTACAAGGTAATATGAGGATGATTATGCAATGTTTAGGTGCCTATCATACTAGAGTAGGATTTATTGGGGCCAAAGGGATAATTGAGCCTACTAGTGATGTTTTATCCAAATTGTGATTATATCATATAATGCATGCAAATAGAAAACATCATGTGATGCTTATGTTGTCTAATATGATCATGCATGGTTGTGACTAAGCTTAATCAATTAGGTTGTAGCTTGACCATAGGATAACTTGATTGACATAAAGCTATCATTTGAGCTTCAAAAGAATATTAGGATGCTTAGATAAAACTCACCTAATTACATGCACATTACCCCTTCATTGATTGAATATTACTTCTCAAGCATGCTAACTAGTTATGTTTTGGAAAGATTAGCCCCAAACCTAGTGTTTTGTCATACATTTAATACTTGTTTGTTAGCTTCCTGTTACTCATTTCACCCAAAGATTTGATCCATTAATCACCCATTTTTCCTTTTCTTTTACACACTCGGACTTGATCTCTATAAAGCTATATAACTTTTTTATGATTTTGTCCTTGATGAAAACATCATGTGCTTACATTGACAATGATGTGCGCTTGTGAAAATATTTGATTTTTGAGTGTTCACCCATCTCACATCAAATGACAAAAATTAATAAGATTTGATGTCAATTTTTACAACTCCAAGACATGTTTGGCTTCATTCGCCTAAAAACACTCACTTTAAGAAGACCTTCCATATCTCATTGTTAAATTTTTCTTTGACGACTTGAACCTACAAAAATGTTGTTTGATGCATACCGTTGTTGAATGCAACATAATGCCTCTTCGTTTCTAAGTATGACACTGTAAGAGCCTTAGTCTTTGGAGCCGTTTTGGCCTTAGCGGCCCCCGCGGGTTTAGGGAGCCGCCCCTGCGGCTCCTGTAGTTTTTCGCCCCTGCGGCTCAGGGAACCGCCCCTGTGGTTTCTTGCGGCTGCATCCGGTTTTGTTGACCGGTTGGACTCGTACTTTACCCTTTCTTTTCTTTCTCCTTAAGTCTCTTCCTTGGCTGATGAGTAAGGGTTTCATCTTCTTTCTCCAGCCATTTCACGTTCTTCTTCTCTCTCCTCCTTCTCCTTGGTCTTGAGCTTGGAATCTTCTTGGTTTGTTAGAGTTTGTGTGTGGTTGATGATGTTGATGAGCTTGATGTGTGTTGCTGAGCTTGGAAGCCAGTGAGGTTGGTTGTGATCTTTCCTTGGTTATTCCAGTAGTAGGTAAACTCCATTCTTCTTCTTCTCTTCTTTCTTTCTTTGATTCCATCTTCCTTAGCTTAGGATTAGATGTATTGGATGTATATTGATGTTAGAATGTGTATGTATATGTATGTGTTTGGATATGGAATGGAGAAGACGTGATTTGATCACGTGAAGAATAGAAGAGAAGTCGAAACTCTATGTTCTGCAGAGTCGCCGCCCCCGCGCCTGTGAACTGCCGCTCCTGCGGAAGTGTGTCACCGCACCCGGGCCTGGAAGCCGCCGCCCCGCGGCCACGGTCACCGCGCCTGCGTCCTTGTGCCGCCGCGCCTGCGGTTTGCCTTGCTTCGCCCCTGCGTCCCTCTTGTCACGCAGGTGCATCTTGTCCCGGATCTACCTAGAGTACTGTAGATCCTTTCTAGTATGAGCGGTAGTAGCATGCTAGGTATGTGTATGAGGATATAATGATGATGAGTATGATATCGTTATATGCCGGTTAGGGCTTTGAGGTTTATAAGTTGGATACGATCCTACTGGATCCCTTGGGTGTAGGTGTGACCTCTTTGATGGATAGGAGTTTGATATCTTTTTATGCCTTGTTACTAGGCAGTGTTGTTCTCCAAAGTTGGAGCTGATCGGGTTTGAGACTACTTCTGAGTGGTGTGTGTTATATGCTTGATAGCATGTGAGATTATTATTACCAACCTATGGTCTAGTGATTGCCCATTATAGGGTCGTGATAACTTGCCCTTTCATCCCGCTGAGAGTCTGGGAGGTTCTCTGTAGGCAAGCCAGACCTGATAAACGGTTCGGGCACTCTCCATTCCCATAGGGTACACGGGGAGGTATTCCATGCACCACTCCAGCTGGATATTGGACCTAGAGACGAGGATTATATGACATATGTTCATATTGATATATATATGAGTTGAGTGTTGGACTGTTTCTATAAAGATAATGAACTGGGTAAATGTGTGATACCATGATGAGATGTTTATGATTTTATGATGTGTGTATGTGCTTATGCTTATCTTCTATATATATGTGTATGGTTAGCTAACGGTTTTATACCGTGTTGTAGATCCTTTGCAGGTTAGGAGAGCTGCAGAGTGATCCAGAGTGGGTGATCCGTTGAGGGCTCCATACACTGGGTTTATACGTGGGATATGGAATATTTATGATGTACGGATATATGTTTTGATTTGTACTCAGCGGTTCTTCTGTATTACCTTTTGATATGTATATATACAGTTTGATGTTTTGTTTTAATATATTTGTTCTTTGTTGTAAGATCCAGTGAACTTGTTGTCAGGCTAGGGTCAGGATCCATTGTGAGATCCTAGCCCAGTAGCGCCTCGAGTCCCGTGAATTCGGGGTGTTACAGAGACTTTGTAGGGAGATTCGAGGGTATTGGAATTATAACAAAAATATTGCAAGAATAACGTTATAAAATTTGCAAAAGGGAACATCATTAAGAAACAATACACATTCATCACAACTACAGAAAGTATTTAAGTCATAACATGCAACATTATGTGAGTCGATCAATAAGGTTCAACGATAAATAACTAAAAAAGAAGACAAATAAAAATAAGATCAATAAAACATGCATCCAGCTGTGAAGTTGTTCACGAGATTTATTTCAAGCTTCAAAGTTTTTCCCTGCAACTGGAAATGAAATTCGATATAAAGCAAGATTTTGTTCCTAGGAGGCATAGACAATCTCAGCAAGCGCGCATCCACAAATCGAGCTTAAAGAAGGCAGACATCCCTTATTTTATATGGTAACAAAATCTATAGCTTCTGAACCTGCAAAAAATTAGGCCTTTGTTACAAGTTCAGCAACGATGGCTTGATGTGGACAAAGTAAATGACATAGTAGTTTACAAACAAATGAGAAATTTTAAAGGAGATGAAAAAGCTTAATTTCCATATGAAGTTTTCAAGTCACAAGAATATACAACCATCCTTACTATACAACATTAAAGTATTTTTTCCCCTCTGTCATACAATTGTGTATAGACTAATCTTATATACTACCCTAAAAATAAGTTTAATATCGTTAATATGGACAATTATAAGAATATATAAACATAGTCATTTTATCTTGTTATGCGATTTCCCTCATTTAATTGCCTTCACTTAAGTGAAGTATGCTTAGTGAATATCCATAAAAAGAATGTAAGAAATAGATGTTAATTGTACAAGTAGCATCAACTTACATGCAGATGCAATAAACTAAGAGAGTATCAAGCAAAAATAGTATAATAACCTTCCTCTAGAATCAAGTTAAAAATGGAAAAGAAAATTGCATTGATCAAACAACATCGATATCGTCATATGAAATTATATACCTTTGCATTGGTTAGAGCTTTGCATCAGATTTGAACTATCTCCTTCTCTGTATAAGACTTGGCTTCCGGATTGTCTATAAGAAACAAACTTTCCTCAAAAACATGTTGACTCAATATCTCATAATATCTCCAAGTAACACTATGAAACTTGGCCCACTGCTTGGGACCATATGGAGCCAACTTCTCAAACGAAGGGTCGAACATATCAATCTCATTCAAGTTCAATTCAAGATTATATTGGATTTTATAAAGCTTCTTCCAAGAGGTAGTCACACCGTGTTTCTCCATCACCCATAACTCTAATGGTTGCTCTAAGTTGGACATATATGAGTCTAACAATACTGATAGCATGCCAGCATATTCCAAAATCTCAGCCATCAACAATGCATGTGCAGGTTGGGAGAACATTTCTTCTGGGAGCCTCATTGTTGTGAATTTTTCATTTTCACAATCGAACATCAATACAGACTTCACACGACGATCATCATTTGGTGGATACACGAGCCAATGAATAATTCCATTTATGAAGCAACTTCTTTGAAACAATTCATATGATTTTAAGCTATCAATAGTTCCCGTCCTCCAATAACCTTCTTGAGACGAGTATACTGCATAAGTTGGTAGGAGTGTTTTTTCGTAGGATTCGACAGAATCGTCAAGGATCCAAACTCTCACAACCTTGAATTCTTCCTTAGATTTATTATAACCAAAGCCAATAGCACTAGAGTCAAACCGAATCATTTGATTGAATTCATCTATATCAACATCATCAGGGACAACAATCTCAACATCCAAGGGAAAAGGAATCCAAGGAAGGGTAACATACTTATGGATTGCTGGATTCCAAAGAACTGTAGTGTCAAAGGATGAATCCAAGGAGTAGGAAATACATACTACCCCATGAATGACACCAACACATACAACCCCATGAGTCACACTAACACAAGCAAATTGATCATTTTTATCACACACACACCGAAATTGAAAAGGAAAATATAGTTCTTGCCTGAGATGTTCAACAAGATCATTCTCTTGAGGACGATAGATAACGTAAGATTTCTCACACTCCAGGATGTAGGGTTTCATATTAGCTGGTGTGATTGAGGAAGTGAAGGAATAACGAAGTTTGAGGAAGAAATTAGAGGAGATGAGGGATTTCCAAGATTTGCAAACACATTGGAATCGGCACAAACATTTTGTCGGCAATCTCTTGAAGATCTCCTTCACCCATAAATCTTCGGGTATCACATTCGAACGAATCGAGATAGAAGGGGACCTAGGGGGATTGATCAAGCGCAACCATTTGCGATCAGACTCCATAAAGAAATTATGGATGGAAAGGAGAGATTTTGAGGTAGATCTTCGGAAAGAATTAACAGGCTCGACGAAGTTGAGTGGCGGCGCTAGACCTACAAGGTGATGCCCTAAGGTATTTATATATCTATAAAAGAAGAGACCGGTTGGGCATAAAAGTGTATCCTATAAAATAATTCATTTCTTAATCTATCTAAATCAACAAACCCACATACATATCTATCAAACAACTAAGAGATTTGTATCAAGATTAGGAGACATTTGAGAGTGTGTAATCAATACATGTTTATTTTAATCAAATATAAAATGAATAGTTTAATAAGGAGGAACTTATGAATTTCCTTATAGTTGTCTCTTTGATGATATACACATCAAAATTGCTGACATTCCGTAATTGGAGTTGAGGTAAGACACTAAATTTATAACAATATGGTGGAGAATGTCTTGAAAAAGAAGTATTGAAAGAATAAGGTTACAAAGAACTTATAAATTGAATATGTTCATAAAACAAGCAAATTCCATTCCAATTTCAGCAAAATAACTAAGTATCATCATACGGTAATATAAGGAATAATAACGTGTAATGACAAAATCAAGATAAATGGAATTGACAATGACTACATGTACGTCAAGTTCCAAACATTCAACATACATAACTTTTATGTTTCTAATTTATGTTTCCATTGGATTCTTAATCATTTTCATTGACTAGCTAGTACTCTATCTTGAGGCTTGTTTGGTAGGTTGTAACTTTGACATTCACCGATTTTTATTATTTAATCTTATATGTTGTGGTAGTTAACAATTGATGAGGGCTGAAGTGTGAGCCTCATATCTCGCAAATAGTTACAAGACCAGCTGTAATAAAGGAAGTCAGGATCTAACACATGGAAGTCGATGTTTTGGTTTGATTAATTACTTTAAAAAATAAAATAAATAATAATTCAATATATACGGAAAGTAAACAACGTAAATCGAAAACATGAAACAAGTAAGGCCGATCGGCCTTAATAGAGTCGACCTGCCAAAGTTACAAACTTTGATTCAAAAAATATAAGTAAAGAACAAACCAGAAACGAAATCAAAGCGAAAAGGGCAAAATGCCTCATGAAGGCCAATCGGCTTTACAGAGCAATACAGATTGATCTCCTTGAGAAACGCAGTGTAATAGTAAGGGGAAAGAAAAATGAAAGTTTGTATCTTTATAGGAATCAAAACCAAGCAATTCGAAAGTAAAAGAATAGAGAATAATGAAGTAATCAATAAAACAATTTTCAAAGTCCAAATCACCATGACATGCATATAAGATAGATCTGAATTAACAATTCCACAATTGAATGTAAGTCTAGTTATACGGGAAACAATTTCATCCGATTGTCATGTGGTTATGACGTTGCATGTCGTACATCAATGGTTGTCACCCTATTTGATTGTCACGTACCCAAGATGGTACCTATTTTTTACATCAAACTCAACATGGAGGCACGAGTGACTCAACTCTTGCATTTTTTCATCAACACCTTCAAGAACATATCTCAAAGGAAGATTTCAAACTTGGCTCTTGCATTTTGTATGGAATAATCCAATAACTACCGTAACTCATACAAACATGCATACATCAAATACTATATAATCAATTCAACATCACAAATCAATGTAGTTAGGCTCTCCAGACCCTAGAAAAGATGTGATTTAGCAAACATACTGGAATAAAACCTAATGGCTGAAAGACTTATGCGTAAGAAGAAAAATTAACCTAACACACTAGATGTATCTTTGGAGTAGAAGGGCCAACCGACCATAGATGTATCTTTGTAGAGAAGAAGATAAATAATACCTAATGGCTGAAAGACTTATTCATAAGGAGAAAAATCAACATAACTCATTAGATATAACTTTTGATAAGATATGATCAAGTTATAAGACAAAAACGTCCAAGTAGACGGGCTGAAAGTTGAACCCAAAATAAAAGGAAATAAAGGAGGAAGAAAAACGTTCAAGATCATCAAAGTGGGTCCAGGCCGATCGGCCTTATGGGTCTGACCCATGAAAACAACATACTGTCAGCATTGTAACGCTTTAGTAAAAATGGAGTTTCCGTTGTTGTGGTTGGCACTAGAAATCACGAGCACTGCTTTTGAAGGCAATTTGAAGATCTACAATTTTGTAGTTGATATGAAGTCCATGTTGATTGGCTTCTAGGGGTAAATCGACCAATTTCATATGTCTTTCTTGAGATACTTTTATTTCTACACTATTTGACAAGTGGTCGCGTACTCATGTGCAAGTCATATTCCAGATAAAAGATCATTGGGCCGATCAACCGAAACACTTACCGAGGTGATCTTCGTATTCACTCTCGGAACTTATTCATTTTGTCTTGACCTTGACTTCTTTAACCACATAGAGATCCTTAGTGTGTATGAGGTCATTCCATCATAGATAAATCACATTAAGCTCCACAAATGTGGGTATACTTGCAATCACGTAAACTAACCGGTAGAAATCCGGAACACTAATAGGAAGAAAATACATTGACAAGTTAGTTATGCTCAAAAGAGTAAAAGGAATGAAATATAATGAGGGTGAAAAACATGCTAATTTGAATACTATCAAATAGCCCACATTTGAACCTTATTTGTCCTCAAATAAGATCTGTAGATATCGCTCAAAAGAAATGAAATACTTATCTTAAATGCAAAAATATCCAACACCAAAACATTGTCATCATAGCACAAGGCATAAGTCAAAGCTCAAAGTTTTCATGACCATTAAAGAGAATATGAATAACTCTCCCACATGTGTTTATAGATATATAATAATGTTCAAATTCAACACATATGTAATGATAATTAATCACAATGTTACCAAGACGTTCTCAAGCACCACTGCTCGCTTACCTACAAATATACTATGAAACAAGAGGTATTTTCATAGGTTGTATGATACACCCTTGGATACCGATGTCATTTGAGTGTCCACCCATCTCGACACCATGGGTTTACCGACGGATAATCGAGGCTTGCCACGGTGCCGACGGAAGGCGTTTGCCTCATATTATTTCCGTCATCGTTTCTATCTTTTATTTATTTAGATATTTAAATAATTAAAGGATATTCTTTTGAATATCTCTTTAAGGAAGACATAGACCTAGAAATATTTTTCCAAAATATTCCTTGGAATAATTCTTAGAATATTCTGTGGAATGAGAATAACTCTTAGAATATTCATAACATCTTTCCTTTTAAGTTTTGTACTTTGTCACAATTTTTCCTTATATAAAGGATGGTTGACCTCATTGTAATATATGTTCAATATTAATCATGTATATTTGAGAAGCATCTCCTCATCCTTGGTTATTTGACATCACAATCTCTCTCTCAAAATTATTCTTTGGATATATGATCCAAGTTTCCACTTTCGATGATTCTTCAAAGAATCACTAAGTCGCTCCACTTCACGGATTGCTCGATCTATCTAGATCGATACAACCATTCTCTTTCACCACCATCTCAAAGCTTCCGTCAACTCATTGCCTTCGACGCCGTGACAGACCCAAATTATCCGTCGGTAAACCCATGGTATCGAGATGGGTGGACACACACAAGACATCGGTATCCAAGGGCGTATCATTGTAACTTGGCCAAGGTTATAAGTAAGGGTAATGAGATATTTTGGCTTTGTGGTGGAATACGATCCGGGAACTAAGAAGTCTCAAAACTCACAGTTGACTTGATTGTCGTGTTCAATTGTTCCAGTCATCTTCTTCCAACAACCGATTTCTTCACATTGGACTCAACACTAATTACATTCTTCGTTTTAACACTTTGTACTTTGTAAAACTCAATTCCCTCTTTTCTTCTCTTTTTCAACTAGGTCCAGGTGGTGAATAATGTATCTTTTGAGATAAAATTTTCTTTTCGTCACTTTTTGCGCCACACCATAAGGAACCATGCTCATAGTAATATGAGAATAATAAGCTTACAAAAGACATGTCTCAAGCATTTTCATAAGTGTAAAAGCAAGAACATGTATGCAATCTCGAAAGAGAGTCGATTGTAAACTTTAGATAATCAAAACAAATACGAGAACACTCATGAAATATAATATGTCCATAAGGCTAAAAGAAAGCTCACAAGGAAATATCATGAAACAAATTTGCTTATCATTATAATCAATACTCAATGGCATAGACAAGATTAAAGTGCTAGATTTCGAGCATCATCAACCAATATAAAGTCAAAAAAAGAAATTGAATTTCAGCAAAATATAATATCACAAAACATATAATGCATGTTGACAATATGAGAAGGTCGATTAGTGTCGATCAAAAGGATTGATCGACCTTAAGGACCTCAATCGATCGACGGATCTTGATTTGGAAAAAGGAAGAGAGATTTTGAAAAAGAAGGAAAAATTTTAAAAATGTTAGAAAATCATATTTTATAAACATTTGAAAATAATTTTGTATGCATAACCCAATTTAAATATTGCATTGCTTTCAATGTAAGCAAATTAAAAAGATCAAAGTATAAAGAAACATACAAAATGGTTTAAGGTTGTCTCCCTATTAAGGCTTATTTTAGGTCTTTTAGCTGGACCTGGTTCGTCAATAAACGTTTTCGGGTTCATACTACAAGTGTGTTGAATCGATCTTTTTTGGTGATAAATCTTCAACGTATCGTTTCACCCTTTGTCCGTTCAGCTAGAATTTGTATCCTTCTCATTCTTTAAAATGATCGCTTCATGGGAATAACCTTGCTCGACTACGTAGCTTCCACTCAATCGGGATTTGATTTTATTTGGAAAAACTCAAAGCCGGGAGTTAAATAGTAATACCTTGTCAGCTACCTTGAAATCTTTTGATTTAATCTTTGTGTCGTTTCATTTCTTGGCACGTTCCTTGTAGATTTTACCTTTCTCATAGGATGAGAGTCTGATCTCTTCAAATTCTCGTATGTCTAAAATTCTCTTTCTGCATACAACTTCAAAGTCCTAATTGATCTTGTTTAATGCCCATAAAGCGCGGTCCTCCATCTTAACATGCACGTGACAAGCTTCCCATATACTAATCTGTAAGAAGTAGTCCCTACAAATGTTTTGTAGACGGTGTGGTATGCCTAGAGTTGTCATTCAGTTCTAATGCTCAATCCTTATAGGAACGATAAATTGTCTTTTCAAGGATGTTTTTTTTTTAATATATATATGTTCAACATTCAGTCTTATAGACGGTTTTTAAGTTTTAATGATCAATCCTTACATCAACAAGAAATGCCTGGAGTATGTCATTCATTCTTATAGACGGTGTTTTCAAGGATGTTTTTTTATATTGGTTTATCTTTGAGATCGAAATGGAAAGGTTTATCATCAAGCACATTAAGGAACCTATAGCAATGGTCGGTTTTGAATAATCTTTGAGGTCTTCTCTATAGGGATAATTATGATATCCAAAGTTGTACTTCTATCAATCTAGATCCTTGTGAAATCATCAACTCCAAAGTAAAAGATTTGGAACAAGTATGTTGTTGATAATTGGTGCAAAGGGAACAATCGCAACAACCCGTTAAACCGCTCCCAAGCTTCGTTAATAGGTTTGTTAGGGACTTGTCACAAAATCCGTATCTTGTTTGTCAGTTCCGTAGTTTTTCTTGGCGGGAAAAACTTGTATATGAAAGTGTTATGGAGCTGATCCAAGTAGAATTAGATGCCGGAAGAAGAGTCTTATACCATTCTAAAGCACGTACAAAGAATGACGACTTAAAAACAAGTAATAGAACGATGGATGATTGTACCTTTTCGTGATAGATAGTCCAAATGATATCTAAGAATGAATCAACATGTTGGATGAGATTTTGAGTTGTTAATCTAGAAAATGGAATGACTTAATATAATTTATCATACTTACTTTTAGCTCCAAATGGCAGTCACTGAAATCAGATTTTATTACTCCAGAGGTTGTTGTTGGAATTTAGGCATCATCTGTTCCCCAGCTTCTGTGGTGAACTATATGAACTTGCAGTCTTGACTTCATAACGTGTGATATCTTCAGCTAGTGATGCCTTGAGTGAGGTAGTATTAACTTCAATTTCAACAATTAGTATAGAATAACATAGGATGCATTCGACATACCACACCATAGCTGCCACATCAAAAGGGCTTTGCAGAGCATAGTACTTTCGTCCTCAAGCTGCGTCCCCGGGAAGAATCAAACTCTGCTGGTAAGATTTTTAACGAATATCTGCGTTGGCATCTGCAAAAATCAAACATAGAGCCTATCATCCGATTAGGTTGAGATTTATGTAGAAACAAAGTCTACCGATTTTTATGGATTTTATTTTGACTGGATGTTTTTTTTTTTTTCTTGTTAAGATTTTACTTTGAGTTCTGAATTTTTGTTGTGGAATCGGTCGTTGTACACATTTACCGTCGTAATATTAGGCGTCACAATATCTGGGTATGGAAATCGTCCAACGCGGACCCGTTGATGATGGTAGAGATATGCAGGCCCACGAGTCTCCAGGCCTGTGAAGCTTCGTCGGATAAAAGAGCTGGGCTAAATGAAAGTTGGGCTGGGCTGAGTCCGGCCCAAAACTCTTCGCTGAGAAACTTCTCGCTACGCTCCAAGAAACAATTATTCAGAAGAAGCCACATCTAATCGCACTACAAAACCAATCAATTTGCTTGTCTTGTTCGTCTTTCTTCTGCTCCCCTAATCCCGATCCACGATACCCTCAATCGATTTGCAGATCCAAAATATCCACCTCTCCGATCCACCACAATGCCGACCTTCAACGGTGATGAAACAGCGCCATTCTTCGGCTTCCTTGGGGCCGCTGCCGCACTTGTTTTCTCATGTAACCACTCTACCTCAGTTTCTTCGTCAATCTTCTTTAATTTTAGCAATGTTATTCTTGAATTGATTGATAAGTGATAATAATCAGGTTTGATCGGATTGTTAAAATGAATTTTTTTTGTTTTTGTTTTGGAACTTCGATTTGTCAGGTATGGGAGCGGCATACGGGACGGCGAAGAGTGGGGTTGGAGTGGCGTCGATGGGAGTGATGAGGCCGGAGCTGGTGATGAAGTCGATCGTCCCCGTGGTTATGGCTGGTGTGTTAGGTATTTATGGTTTGATCATTGCTGTAATCATCAGTACCGGTATTAATCCTAAGGCCAAAGGTTACTACCTTTTTGATGGATACGCTCATCTTTCCTCCGGATTGGCTTGTGGTTTGGCTGGTTTGTCCGCTGGTATGGCCATTGGTATCGTTGGTGATGCTGGTGTCAGGTAATCCTTTGCATTTCGATTTTTCAATCTTTCCTTCGGTCTTTCTTATGATAATTGAATGAATTGATGATGCAATCTTTTTTGGATACAGTCTTTGAAAATTCCTTGGATGTAGGCTTTAATATGTAGCTATGTATCACATTTTTGTGCTGACAATTTCTTGCATATATTAGATTCGACTATAGTGTATCATTTTGGTCACATACATTAACCTTCAACTTATTGATCAGTTTGAGTTGCAAATTAGCAAGTTGAAGGTATATTCTTGTGTTTTGTTTGCTTAATGAAGGCTTGATTATCTGTGAAAAAGACTGATTATTTTGTTGCTACTAGGGAGACTCTTAGATTTAAAACTCCAACAATTGACATCAAAGTTGTTCCTTACCTCAATCTAGTAAAACAAATCCAATTGAGGAATTAACTTCTTTGTACCTCCTGCTGCTGTTAAATGTAATAAAACATTGTTTAATTCATATAGTTATTTTGGGAACTGAGAATTTTTTTTAAAAAGGGATGCAATATTGGGTTCTCATAGATGATTATACTTGTAGATGTAAAGTGGAAACTGTTTCGTAAATTTACATAGTATCACTTTGAGGTTTCAATTACATTGGTTCACTTTTAGGTATTCAGCTTTTAGTTTAAACAATCTTGTATGATTTTATAATTTTATAATTTTGAACAATTTTTATGATATTATAATCTTGAACAATTTCTGTGATATCATAAGTTTGAACAATTTTATGATACATTTTTCTTGGAAATTTATACCAAATTTGGCTATGTCTCCATCACTCAACAGAATTATCAAGTAGTTATTTTGGGAACATTTTTGCCTCCTGCTGCTGTTAAATGTAATAAAACATTGTTTATTTCATATAGTCATTTTGGAAACTATTTGTGAAAAAGAGATGCAATCATTTCCCTGTTGGGTTCTCATAGAAGATTATAGTTGTAGATGGAAACTGTTCCGTAAATTTACATGGTATCACTTTGAGGTTACAATGACATTGGTATCACTTTGAGGTTACAATGAACCCCCATTTGGTTGTTACTCCGGAAACTGATTGGAAATTAATCTAATCCACATGTTTACCTGGTTCATGGAATCATTCCGTGTGGTTTCATGCAAAATACACTTGCTTCCCCCATTTTGTTACCCTATAGGTATCAAAACTAATCAAATTTTACTACGATTACTTCAAACAATAATGAATGATTACCAAAAACTTCATGAACAAGGGTATACGTATGGACTAGATTCATTTTCATTCCGTTTCCGGAGTTAAAACCAAAATGGCCCTAAATTGGTATCACTTTTGAGGTTTTCAGCTTTTAGTTTTGAGGTTGTACAGTAGAAGCGGAATGCACAATATTTGTGAGGATCCATTGGTATCACTTTCAAGTTTTCATCTTTTAGTTTTAAACAATTTTTTTATGATACTATAAAATTGAACAATTTTTATGATATTATAATCTTGAACAATTTCTATGATATAATAAGTTTGAACAATTTTATGATCTTACATTTTTAGTGGAATGATCCCAAATTTGGCTATGTCTCTATCACCCAACATAATTATCAAATAGTTATTTTGGGAACCAACTTCTTCATGCCTCCTGTTGCTGATAAATGTAATAAAGCATTGTTTATTTGATATAGTTATTTTGGGAACTCACGAAATTTGTTAAAAAGGGATGCAATCATTTCCCTATTGTGTTCTCATAGAAGATTATACTTGTAGATGGAAACTGTTCCGTAAATTTAGATGGTATCGCTTTGATGTTACAATGACATTGGTATCACTTTGATGTTACAACTACATTGGTATCACTTTGAGGTTTTCAGCTTTTAGTTTTGAACAATTTTTTTATGATATATTGATATTAATTTTGAACAATTTTATGATATTATAATCTTGAACAATTTCTATGATATTATAAGTTTGAACAATACTATGATCTTACATTTGTAGTGGATATTTCCAAATTTGGGTATCACTGAACATGATTAACAAAAAGTGTCCACCCAAAACTTCAATAGTAAATAGGTGTTTAAAAAAATCCCTATTAGTTTTCTGAAAAAAATCAAGCATGGAAACTCATCTTTGTTGTGCTTGTACATTTGGTATGAGACCAGATGATGGGTTTAAGTTTTTAGAAATATTTTGGTTGGTACTTTGCAACTACAGCTTATGAGGACAAGATTAATACTTATCCTTTGGGAACCCCTTGTATGTAAGGAGTGCTGAACTGAATCTGAATATCATGTACTTCTTATTGGTAAACAACGTAAACATGATTTGTCTCTAGTTCTGGCTGTATATGGAGGCAAGTTGGTTGTTTCCTGGTCCTTCAATAGCATATGTTGCAACCCTTGAATTAATAAACTGGACCTTTAAAGTTAATGTTTATTTTCGTAATTTCAAATGGGCTATAGGGATAAATGCTTATTGCTGATAAAAGTTATTAATCAAGATTCACAGGCGAATGTTACTTTTGTACAATATCTTGATATCTTGGTCTCATTCACGTATGACGCTTGTGTTGTATTTTATGTCCCCTAAAGTTGTTATCTCCTCACTAATTGATTCTCTTGGTATGGACAGAGCCAATGCACAGCAACCCAAGCTTTTTGTTGGAATGATTCTGATTCTCATCTTCGCAGAAGCACTCGCTCTCTATGGTCTAATTGTCGGAATTATCTTGTCTTCAAGAGCTGGCCAATCAAGAGCAGAATAAGGCAAGCATCATTTCCGCCTTGTGATTTTTGTATTAATCAATGCTGGTTATCCGGCTGAACATCTTGGTTTGGTTCTCGTCCTCCAACTACATGAAAGAACCAAAAAGTTGTCTTATTTCATCTTAGATTAGGATCATTAGTTTTATTGGAACTGCAGTGAAACGGGTACTCATTCTCTGGCTGGTGGATGGATCTATCTGCCATATTCAACCTACCATTCGTAGTCGGACTGGAATATTGCAAACCAATAAAGCTCCCCTGGAGCATTCACTTGTTTGTTTCGGTAATGGCGTTAGGCATATCTGTGGTATTCTGTTGATAAGAACTGGTAAAGACTACAGCACCCTCGTGCTTTAGGTGTATGGTGTTGTCTGCTCATGTGTGGTTGCATCTTTGTCAATCTTGATGCAAATCTCTAAGTGCCATGTATGGCTTAGTGGGCTATCCCTTTTTGTAAAGGGCTTGGTGCTTTTTTATTCAAAATAAGCTTCCAAAGATTTGCTTTGGTGTTTTCATATCAGCATTTTACCCGTTATTTTATGCCCAATTTTATGATGCCCAAATTAAACACGGCGCGAAAGTTGCGTTAGATACGCTTTAAAAAGGTAGCACTCTGGCCCAGATGCAATATTCCGGGAGAAGCATATGCATGTGATAATGTAATTTAGGCTTTGCTTGAAGATGCAGAAGTTGCATATGCAAGTGTCGTGTTCCATTTTCGTTTCCGTTTCTGTATTCGCATGTTGGAAAGGGGGTAATATAGTTCACCAAACTATGAAAGGGCCATTGCAGTCTTTTTTAAGTAACCTATTATTTTCTCTGGCCATTAGCATCAGTTTGACTGATTCTTAATAGACCAGAGACGCCTGCTTAATTTGGCTTTTCAACTTTAATATATATAGACGGGTTAGCATCAAAGGAGTTTGTGTATTACTTTATGACCAGAGAAGTGTGTTTAATTTGACTGATCTTTAACTATATTTAATCAACGCTTTTGTTCGGGTTATATCATGTGTTTTGGCCCTTTTTTTGTAATATCTCAAAGGAAAATGTTTGAATGAGAATTGAAAGTTTCATGAGCGTATAACAAACATTTTTGCTGAGATTTTGAAATCTGAAAATCATTTGAACACCGATAAGTAGGACTGTGTAAAATTGAACACCCATGGACCGGTTTGTACTGTTTTTTTCTGCTCTCAGTCTATTGCTTTTGGAAATTTTGGTCCCGGTCCAAGACCGGAAAAAATCAGGTCGGACCGCGGGGGAGCACCGACCAACATGTAGAACAAGGAGATAAGGTGAAAGTGTGAAGCTAATGTTCTTGTTGATCACATATAAGGACATGTGTGAAGGTCACATGATTGATGATTAAGCACGAGCAAAGAAGGTTTCAAGGATCAAGAATTGAGCAATAACAACATTGGGCGAGAATGGGAAATGAAGGTCATGATGAAGTAACACATAGCTAGAAGTTGATAAATTAACGAAGAACGAAAGGAAGAAACTGTAAAAATAGAATTATATCCTTTAAGGTTAGGGTATTTTTGGTTAGAAAAATATCATTTTATGTAATAATTATAATTTTAGGCTTTAATAGTTTATTTAGGGTTACAAGAGTTATAAGTAAACTCTTGTAAGCAACCTTAATCATAATATAGAGTATCATATGAAAACTTGGTTAATCATTAGTTCTAACTTCTAACATATGTCAATCTTAGATCAATTTGATAATTTGTTTCTTTGTATATTTTAATTTCTCATATTACGCCAACAAACTAGTATTGGAGCTTGATTTTTTGATTTTGCCGTTTGTAATCCGGGAGAAAGATGTCTACTTTCAACATGAAGATCAATAAGTTCACTAGGAGATTTTTTTTCTCTTTAGTTTCTGAAAATTCAAGATTCAAGCATTGCTCAAACAATAAGACTTATTCCTTAAGTATATTATGTCTTGAAGATGGTGTCATCATGGAAATATCAAATTAGGAGATTGCAACAAAATTATGGTTGAAGTTTGAGAGTCTCTACATGACGAAGTCTATGACGAATAAGTTGCTTTTGAAGCAACTTCTTTTTAGTGTGAATGTAGGAAGGCATGCAACTCAAAGAATGTTAGATCAATTGAACGCTAATATTGATGTAAATATTGATGACGAAGATATTATTTCAATCTTGTTAATATATATTTTCCTTTGTTATATGCAAATTTTGTTCCATTATTTGTTAGTGAGAAAGATTAGGTTACCTTGGAAAACTATGGTGTGTCCTCCGTACTAAAGAATTTCTTCATAGGGCGAATAATGCAAGTTCTTTTAAGTTTAGTTGCATGCATCTCAAATTAGCGTCTTTCTCATCATCATTCTATTCCATTCACTTCATCTTTTGGGCTTAATAACATATCTTATCAGTCTATTTCCTTCTTGTTAGTGTTTCGGAGATCCACTGGTTGGTTTATGTAATTACAAGCATTTACGGAGTACAAATGATATATATAGCGGAATGACATCATAGCCACTAAGGATCTCTATGCGTCAAAGAAGTCAAGGCCAAGACGAAAATGACCGCGGTTCGAGGGTGAAATGAAGAACATCGGGATACGCACAAAGGTGGTTCATAAGTAGTAAGGTCGACCGACCTTTATATGCTCCATTTTGCACGTGACCTTCAAATGACCTCTTGTCGAAGTTTTAAAGTCATGGATCAAGTTTAGGGTCAGACCCATCAATCTAGCCCAATAAGGTCAACCGACCCTATGGACCGACTATCCCACTTCGACGTCAATTATTCTTATCCTTTTATCCCTTTTGCTTAGGCTGGACTTCTAGCTTGTCCACTTGGGATCTTTTCCATATTTATGATTATCCACCAGGGATATTTCAGGCTTTCTAGATTTTATATTATCTTATTAGAAAATAGATCTTGGGTTTAGATTAAATCCTCACTCTATAAATAAGGATTGTAGCCATTAGGTTTAGATATATTCTTCTTCTACAATTTACAAGTTTTCGCCGTCTATTTTTCCATTAAGGTCAATCAACTCTACTATGTGGGGGTGATCGACTAGTTTGTTTACTAGTCACTAATAAAACATTGTAGTTTTATTCAAGGTGTTGATGAAAAAATGTGATAGTCAAGTCACTCATACCTCCAAGTTGAGTTCGATGTAAAGAATAAGCACCATCTTGGGTATATGAAAATAAATTGGATGAAAGCAGTTGATGTATGCCAAGCAATGATCTAACTACGTGACAATCGGACAAGTTTGTCTCTCGTATAACTAGACTTACATTCAATTGAGGAATTGTCAATTGAGATCCATTATATGTGCATGTTATGGTGATCTATACTTTGTAATTTCTTTATCTAATGACACTTTTTCTCTACTTTTTCTCCTTCGAATTACTTGGTTTCAAATCATATAAAGATTCAAACTTTCATCTTTCTTCCTTCCTCGCTATTTTACATTGTTTTCCAAGGTGGTCATTTGTAACCCTCCAATAAGATCGACCGACCTTATTGAGACTTTTCACAACTCTCGCTTCGTTTTCTTTTGTGGTTATTAATTTATTTCTTTATTTTTGGTTTAGTCTTGCATTTTAGACTAGTCAATCGTACAGGGATCAATCGACTCTATTGATTTTTAGTTTCGCTTTTTGGTTTTAATTTACGTTGTTTAAAAAAATTTTATATATTTTTTTTTTGAGCACCACCGACCCGGAGGAGAGCTCCACCCAGTGCGGTTCCGCGGTGGAAGTGGAAGACATATCTATGGACTTTGTCACGGAATTGAGACATAGCAGAAGCATTGATGCCATACGGGACGCGGTGGGTGAATTCACCAAGACCGCCCACTTCCCTCCCCATCAAGGAAACATGACCGGTGTGTCGGTTAGCAGAATAGTTCAAGAGAGATCGTGCGGATGCATGGAGTGCTTAGAACCGTCATCTGAGATCGAGATAGACGGTTCACATCGAAATTTCTGGAACATATACAAGACGACATGGCTCGGGTAGCCTTGATACGGGAACGGATGCTAGCAGCTCAAAGTCGCCAAAAGTCTTATGCTGATAAGAGGCGTAGACCACTAGAATTCCGAGTCAGTTCACACGTGTGGTTGAGAGTATCACTGACTCGAGGCGTCAAGCGTTTTGGCATTAATGGGAAGCTAAACCCACGATATGTGGTTCACCCTAATGATTTGACTGTTGAGCCGGACCCCTTTTTTCCGATTACTTGGTAGATAATTATCCTGCAAAAACCTAACAACACGGTAAAACCATTAGCTACAATTCTAATAATAAGGTCACTACAACACACACACATAGAAGGAAGTACTGTAAATCAATCAACATGCAACACACAATGTCCCGGTTTATTATCTTTTCTTTGGTGGAATTGGTCATTCTATTTTCCAACTTTTCAAGGTAGCACAAGAGTCCCATTGACTCTTGCCCCCGTCCCCTATCACTAGTAGGATAGGTGTAATTGCATCCTCCTTTATACGCTACTGGACTGGTCGCGGGGAAATCTTCCGGTACCCCCTTGAACATGACAGAAAGCCACGGAACGTTATAATACACTAGCTTGTGCCTCTCTTTAGAAATTTAAAAGCAATGATCTAGTTCATTCTTTTTATTTCACAATCATAACACACACTACCCTAGTGCGTACTGAGTATTAAAAGGTAGCTAAGTGATTTTTATCAACTCTTAATAGTATTCGACCCATCATTCTAAATAATCAAGGTATGATATCTAGCATCGATACCCTAACTTTCTTTAAACAACTTAGGTTCGTGGACCTAGACGTCCCTTTGAAGTTCTCTTATCGTCAGCATGGCCGTTTCACTAAAATAATACTATCTCAGAAGCGCATAATTATTCTTAACGTTATTAAACCACTTAATGTTCTCATTCCCGTTCCTATTAACTTACCATCGTTATATCCTTTCACTAATGTCCCGCTAACTCGGACGTCTCATAATCCGTCTATCGTTATTTATCCACTTAATTACTCGTTGTTCTCGTTCCGATTCTTCTAACATTGATTCAAAATTTGTTGTTTCAACATTCCGGTCGTTCTAAACTTATTCCAAAATCATAATTCATCTTGGATTTCAACTTGCTAACCTCAGCTCATATATAACTAAATTATCATTATTAATTAATTAAGGAAGTAATTATCCAATTTAATAATTAATTATCTTGCAATTAATTAATTAAATTTATTATATATCATGATTACATTTTATCGGGAATATTATTTTAACTGAAAGGGATCGGGTTCGGATCTAATCGGAACGGATCGGAAGCAAGATTAAAGACGTCGGATGACACCGGGTGACAACTCAACATATTCGGGTTCGAGTCTTGGGGATGGCAAAACGGCTGAATTGAACATGGCAAATGATCATGGGTTCAATTCCTACAGCCAACACAAATTATATTAAATTAACCCAAAGGTCACAGGTACGAACCTTGGAAAAGGCATGGGACAACAATATTCAAACAACACATAAGGTCTCAGTTTCGAACCTCATTGGCTACAAAGGAAATGTTGGCACGGATTTTTGGCAGGTTGGGCGTCCCGGCTTCGAGTCCTGTCAGCCACAAGATGAGCAACGAATTACTCCCACAGATTCTTGGTGGTCTCAGGTTCGAAACTCCTTCCAAGTATAAAAATCAGGCAAGGCGTGGGTCATGTGCAAGGAGTCTCTAGTTCGATATTCACTCGGCGCACATAAGACAACAACTTGTAGAAGATTTCCGGGCATCCTGGTTTTGAGACTTGCTTCGTGCAACAGAGGGCGGCCGATGGTTCCTTGGTATCGAGAAGACTTCCGATCTGTGATTCCGCCGACGAAGCCCCGTTTAGGTAGACGGTTAGGAATTTGGCCGGAAGGAAGAAGGAGTAAAGGGTGGAGGAAAGGGGGTTTCACCTTGCTTGCTCAAAGTCGGAGTGGTTGACGGAGATAAGCTCCGGCGGCTTGGAGATGGAAAGGTGCGAGGTGTAGTGTGCAAGGAGCGGCGAGAGGTTTGGGGTGGTCGTAGACTGGGAGTGAGGGAAGGCCTAGTTCCACGTTTGTCTTCAAAGCTCATTCAACGGGCGTCGTTACAAAGTCTTCAATTCCCGGACGTCGCCTCATTTATTTGGCCGTTATACATGCCGGTCACATTGCTGGAGAAGATGATGTGATGCCATTTGGGCGGGATGTGTGCCTTGGGCCCGAGGATCCGTTGGCAAGGGAAACGGGCCGAGAGGAGAGAGCCTCTAAGGTGGGTTGAGACTGGTAAGAGGAAAGAAAGGACTGGGTTGGGCCAGGAGTGGATCCAGCCACAAATAATCATCACACTTACACAATGAAGCCAAGTCATTGGGTTAGTCCGTCCGGTTCAAAGAAAGTAAAACTAGGGATTCGGTTTGGTTTTGAACCATTTGATCGGTTACGATCTGATTGTTATTTCTTCGTTTTCGATTTGGTTTCTCGGGTTAAATAAGAATAAAAATAAATTAAATTAAATTTTAAAATAACAAGGAAAAGTAGTAAAATTTTCCGGTTAAATTCTTAAAATTTCTGGTTATTACATAGAGTGCATCCCTCTCCCTCTCCTCCGTTAGGGTTATGAACCGCTGCGTGGATTACTTATCCTCCCTCTTGTGACCTCAGTCGAACCTAGATCTTGCTGGCATGACAAGACTCGGCCATCCCTTCATCGAGTGAACCCAACTGGTGATTGGTAAGGCTCGTCGTTGTTTCTCATGTTTCCTTTCCAGTCATGTATGGAAGCAAGATGATGTTTAGGTTTGGTCTTCCAAGTCTCGAACCCCATACTTGAATCTTGGAGGGCTTACAAGTTTTGTGTCTAATGAGTGTCGAACTCTTGACGTAGTGCCTTGTGCAGGTTTTGCAAACTCTGCTTCCCGCAAGGATCGAAGGTGAGACCTATTGCTGGTCCAGTTTTCCTAAAAGTTTTGTGTCGAGCAGTCAACTTAGAGACAACCTTTAGATGGTATTAAGTAGTTTATGGTATCAAAAATTGGGAAAGATACAACGGTTGAATCTAAAGTTATAAGCTTGCAAAGTTGGTGTAGAACTCAGTTTTTAAGATCTTTAAGATTTTGGCTAAGTGTTAGAACTTTGACTTATGTAGGCTACTTGAGATTTTTGTATAGAGTTTATGAAACTTTGTTTGAGGATTTTGATCGTTATATTTAGGGTTTTTTTTCCAAAATTTTTAGAGTTAGTAAGTTTGAGCAAACCCTATGGATATTTTAGGATTACAATATGTAATTGGGATATAGTGAAAGACTTAAAAACTCTTTGGGAACTTTTAGGAAAACAGTTAGGGGCATTTTGGTAATATTCTCAAAACTTGGGATTTAGCATTCTTCCTTTTTGAGATCTTCCTTTCTAAGTCTAGGAACCTTCTAGAAGTTGTCTAGATGATATAATATGATTTTAAGACGTTCTTCTATTTGATTAAGTTTTGGATATCGTATGCAAGTATAGATAATAACGGGTAATGGTCAATCGTCTAGATGATAACGGGTAATGGCCGACCGTCGATCAGTTCAAGTAAGTTCTATGGACTTACTTAGCTAGTTTTTCGTAATGTTGGTGTGCGCTATTTTAGTGGTGTGTTGGATAGTTATTAATTATAACTTGAGTAGGATGACCTTTTTACATTATAGACCCAAGTGTATAAAAACGGGTCGTGGCATCACTGCTCAACGTTGACAGGTGATTGAAGAAGTTCTCTGTGACTAGTCCACTTGTTACACGGGGTATGCATGGCCCAGTTTGCGTGGTAAGGGATAGAGGCGAGGGGCGGAGATCCCTCGTACCGCACAATAAGTTGCACACTTAGATTGAATCACCGAAATCAAGATAATAATTGGGATGTGTGTGAAATCATGCTTGTTTGTTTATCCACTGCTTTGATGTGTATTTGTGCTAGAGTAGCATTAACTAATATTAGAATTGCTAGCTAACGGTTTTCACCGTCATGTTGTAGATGCTTTGTAGGGTAGGACCGTTGTGGAGTGATCCAGAGGGAGTGGCCAACCGAGTTTCCATACAAGTGTTTTGGAAATTTGATATTCTTTTAATAACGAGACTCATTTCGTTTTCCTTTGAATTCTGTTACGTTTCTTTTGAGGGATGATTTCCGTTCTCTTCTTCATGACATTTTACTTTTAAAACGTTTTATTTGGTTTTCTTTATTTGTGCCTTGTTGTAAGATCCGGTAAAGTTGTTTTCAAACTAGGGTTGGGACCCATTGTGAGGTCCTAACCCTAGTTTGTTGTGGAACGGTGAAGTAACGAGTGCCAAGATGCATTTGTTGTGGAACGGTGAAGTAACGAGTCAATTTATTCCGGAAAGAGGAATCAGACAAGGAGACCCTATATCCCCCTTTCTGTTTGTGCTAGCAGTTGAGAGGCTAAGTCATATTATTCTCAGTGGAGAGGAATGAGTGGAAACCCATCCAGCTATCACGAGGCGGACCAAAATTCTCTCATATGTTTTTTTGCGGATGATAGCACTTTGTTCGCTGAAGCTTCGGAAGTCCAAATGAGAGTGGTTATGAAGTGTGTGGAACGTTTATGTCTAGCCTCTGGTCAAAAAGTAAGCCAAACTAAATCTAAGATTTTTGTTTCTCCTAATGTCTCTTTTGATTTGATTAGAAATCTTGAAAACATAAGTGGAGTAGAGGTTACAAAAAATATGGGCAACTATCTGGGTATGCCAATCATATAAGGTAGAATTTCCAAGGCTACTTGTGGGCCACTCCTAGACAAAATCAATGCTAAACTTAGCAGTTGGAGAGGAAAAACGCTCAGCTTTGCGGGAAGAGTAACCCTTACGAAATCTGTCTTAGCCTCTCTACCGGTGTATTGTATGGGGTCGATGATCATTCCACAAGGTGTTTGTGACCATATTGACAAAATATGTAGAAGTTTCATCTGGGGACATGAGGTAGGAACCCGAAGCATGCACACTGTCAATTGGGAGACCATTTGTCTCCCGAAAGCCAATGGTGGTTTAAGAATTAAGAAGATGGCGGTTTTGAATAAATCCATTATTGGAAAGCTTAGTTGGCGATTTATCAAAGATGACACTAGCCTTTGGTCGAGAGTTCTGCGTAGTAAATATGTTAGGAATACTGGCATTGCGCATTCGAATCCTTCACATATGTGGCGTGGTATTCAGGAAGGCTTTACAGAAGTAATCGGACATGGAGCTAGGGGGTGCTTGGAGATGGTAAAAGCATTAAGTTTTAGGATGATATTTGGCTAGGAGATCAACCTCTGTGCAACGATCTTACCACTCAAATTGATGAAAATTGTAGAAATCTCTCTGTAAGAGACCTTTGGATTGACAATTTAGGTTGAAACTGGGAAGTTTTAAGCCCTATCCTCCCACCGAGTTGGCTTATGAAACTAGCAGCTCTTAGTCCTTTTGTAGGAGATGATATCAGCGAACTTGCTCCAGGTTTTCAGCAGGGATCTAGAGATGAGTTAGGTTGGAGATTTATAGTGGATGGGGAATTTACTATTGCTTCAGCCTACTTTTATTTACAAGCCAGTAACCAAGTTGATGAAAGTTTGTTCAAAGTGCTGTGGAAATTACGGGTACATGAACGAGTAAAATTCTTTGCTTGGAAGCTACTACATGGGGAGTTCTATCTAATGAAGAGAGGGAAAGACGTCATTTATGCACCTCAAATAAGTGCAGCTTGTGTTCTGTCCATGTTGAGTCGACCATACACTTGCTCCGGGACTGCGCAGAGACCAAGCTAATGTGGAGGAAAGTGCATGCCCACCTGTTTGTTGATGATTTCTTCTCGACACCCATAGCGACTTGGATTCGAGGTAACATTCTATCTAAACGTTTATATAATAGTTCATATTTGTGGAGTGAACTGTTTGTAGTTGGCTTATGGTGGACGTGGAAATGGCGCAATGAGAGAGTGTTCCAGAATTCGACTACGAATATAGATAGAGCACAATTTACAAAGGAAAGAGTCTTAGAGTATATCACGGCGTGGAACAAGAGTTGCTCCAAGTTAGACAGTGCCCCGCCAATCCCGGTCACCATGCTTGTGAAGTGGGAGCCTCCGCCAGAGAATGTAGTGAAGATAAATACGGACGGCGCCCGTAGCATTTCGAGTTCCCCGAATTTAGGGTGTTACAAAAGAGACGATTATCCCGTAAAGGACATGCATATATGGAGATGAGTGTACGTGAAGGAGGACAAGAAATGACTGAGATCCTTACGTGCATGGGCGAGATTGCATGGCAGCCATAGTACATGAGGAAGGCCGAGATCCATACGTGCATGAGAGAGATTGCATGGGAGCCGAAGCACGTGAAGAGGGCCGAGATCGGCAGGAAGAAGGTCGATAGTTGCATGGTGGAGATCGATATGCATGAAAGAGACCGAGATTGGCGTGATGTTCTAGAAGCAAGCTTACGTTAGGAAGGATGGAAATGAGAAAGATATTGGGCCAATTTAAGTGGTTAAATTAGGCCCTATTTAGATCATTTACCGATCCTTGGGGAACAATCGTTTCCCTCTGTGTGATATTATAGCGGAAGGGGTCTTCAATCATTCTTGGTTGAGTGTTAGGTCCTTAGTCTCCCTAGAATGCTCCAGGTTGCTTCAAGAGTTCGACCAAATCTATCCAGCTACCGATCCTTCACCACCATCGGATCAATAACCTGCCATCTCCATCGTTCAACCCTACATTTTTCATCATCATTCCACTCGAGTCTTGGTGTCGAAAGATTAGGCAACCACACGGCTAATCACCGTATCAACATGGGCACCAACCAAAATTTGCCTAATATCTAATAATTTGTGAAAATCTCGCTTATTACAAATCTACTCGTAATTCTTTTACTTCATCTAGTTCACAGTATATAATATTATAAACGTTATGAAATTTTAAACCTCATTTCTATGGATATACTAAGGGACGGGATCGGGATGAGCAAGACATGAGATGAGACTGAATTGAGGTCATCCCAATCCTGTCTCGACTATTTTAAATGGGACGGGATCGAGACGGACCTCGGGTATTTTAAATTGATTCCCACCGGGTCGAATCCTGGCTGGGATCGGGACAGAACGAGCTCAATCTCGCTTGTCCATTAATTTAAACGCAAAAACATTAAAGTTTTCAGATATCCATAATAACATGTTATAGTTTATATTAAAGTTTTCAAATATCTACAATAAAACACATAAAAATAAATTTTGGTCATTTGGACCATTTGTCAATTTAACGGTTTGACCAACATGGTTTATTTTTTAAAAAATATATTAGCATAATTATATAATAAATATATAAGTATATCACTAATGCTTAGATATTTTATTTATATTTTTATTTTAAATTAAAAACTTTATTATATAAGGGAGGGGGCGTGCCTAGCGGGATGAAGTTAAGGCACATATCTGTCCCATACAATTTTTGACGGGAAGGAAATGAAATCCCGCTGGGATTGGTAGATGAACGTCCTAGATTCATTCAAGTAAATACTCTTATTATGGTAAGTAGTTATTAGGAAATAAGCAACATATATACAAGCTTCCTTCTATATTTTTTCAAATGAATGTAAGGTTCATGAGAATAATGTTCATCTTAAGCAGTGTTTTTGTTTTTTAATATAAATTCTATTTAATTTAATTTGTATAAGATTTTTTATCTACTAGCGTAAGTTTATCAACTAAACATAATTTCATTTTATTTAATTTGTATAAAACTTTGTTCTACTTAATTTTTATAATATTTTTTTATATTGTATTTACGAGTTCCCTTTTTTATTTGTTCAGAATTGAACATACCTCTCATGAACATAAAAGGTATAATATGCTCTCTCCGAAAAGGAAAAAAGAAACCCTATTAGCGAAAAGGATAGTGGTTGCTGAAATTCCGGTGACTAGCGTTAACTCGCCCCCTGGTGCTATGGAGGTGGATACACCACCGTCGCCCGTCGCCTTGGAAGGAGGGATCAAACCTCCCCAAGGCGGAAGCAATATGGAAATCTCGGTATCAACGGCCACCGCCATACCTAGTATGTAGTCTTCTTCTCCATCCACTGGGGTGATAGAGGCCACCTTTGGCTGGTACTAATATTCATGTTGAGAAAATTGCTCAAACTGCTGTTAACATAGAAGGCAACCCTCCATCGTCTATTGGAAAAACTACAATCCCATTCTGGAGTGACATTGCTAAGAATAACGGAGGAATTAAGATGCCAGTAGAAACATTGATATGCAGCATTGGAGGGAAAAGTCAAGGTCTCATTCCCTTATAGACCGGATGGTGATCCAATGTTCGAGTTTGTAGAAGAAATAACAACAAAGTTGTAGGATAAGTGGAGAAATTCAATAGTCTTCAAAGTGCTTGGATTCTCAATTGCTTTCCCGGTTATGGAGAGGAAGATTAAAGAATTGTGGAAGTGCGGGAATAAGGTTCAGATCATTGATTTGGATAATGGCTTCTTCCTCGCTCGATTTGAAAATGAAAGTGAACTTCTGATGGTGCTCACGGGAGGGCCATGGGCTGTTTTTGAAAGATGTCTTGTTATGAAACGTTCGATGCCGGAATTTGATACCACTGATCCAATCGTTTCAGCGCCTGTATGGGTTCGCATAACCGATGTTCCTATGCAATGGTATAACGAGGCTATTTTATGGACTATGGCAGGTGGTATAGGCTTACCAATATCCATTGACCCTAAAACACTACACTTCAACCGGGGTAGGTTCGCTAGAGTTTGCATCGAAGTTAACTTAAGCAAACCTTTAAAGAAGGCCATTTTTGTTAATGGGAAGAAATGTCCAATAGCGTATGAAGGTCTTGAATCCATTTGTTACAAATGTGGGAGATATGGTCATCTCGCTTCCCATTGTCAGTTTGAACAAGTGATCAAAAAAGGAGATGGTGCTTCGTCTTCAACAGTGGCAGCAACGAACCGAGAAAGTAGAGTCACGACAGGTGAAGGAAAGGAAGAAACAACCAAGTTCGAGGCGGTGGAGGACGGTCCGGGCTTTGGGCCGTGGATGCTTGTCACAAGGAAATTGAAAACCTATAAAGGGAAAGAAAGGATAGCAGATCAACATGGGAAGCAAATAAGGCAAACCAAGAGCTTGGGTAGTGATTATTATAGAAAGAACAATAATAAGAGAAGCAAGGAGAATGGAGGGAATATTACGGATAGTCCGACAGCTAAGGTAGTCAGTTATGCAGCCAATTTGGAAATAATAAATTATCTTAAACGAGGCCCACTAAGTGACAAAGGTAAAGCTAAAATCCAAGGAGTGAAAACCCATGTCATTCCAAGCCCAGTGATAGTGGGCCCAAAATTAGCGGTGGTTGAGACTAGTCAAGGTCATGGGAAAAATGACGAGAAGAAGAAAGAAGCATTCACGACGAGCCAAGAAGATAAAGACAAGGTTGAAAGGGAGGAACTAGTGAAGAAACAGAGAAGAAATCGATTAAGGAAAGAGAGCCGGAAAAACACGTGGAAAATTAAGATGACTAGTGGTGGGAACGAAGAAGGAGGGTCTTCCAAGAGACATCGATCGGAAGTGGATCTACCGGCTGATAAGGGAGGTTATGAAGAAATCAAAATCAGGAGAAAGACCGATCAGGAGCAAATCAGTGCACCGATACATGACAATGCTATCCTGACAGTTTTGGTAGGTAACAAGGCAGATGAGAGGGGAGTTGATATTAGCCAACCTCAATTCCTTTGAATGGCAATAGTGAAGGGCAAATGTCAGCTTCGGCGGCTGAAGAGTCCATTGCCAATGAGAAGTTAATGGACAGGATGGAAGATTGTACTGATTTAATGGCAAAGGTAGGAGAAGACCAGAAGATGGTGACGGTCATCCAGCCTAGTAATCCTTAAGCTGAAGGTTGGCCTGTTTTTCCCCCTTTTACCTTGTCAATGTTTATGATGAATTGTCTAATGTGGAACGTTTTCGGTGCCTGTAAAAATGGGTTCCGAAGAGCTACTAACATATTTGTAAGCAGAATAATATAGATGTGTTAGCAATTTTTGAGCCCCGTACCTCGGGTGAGCAGGCTCAGAAAATTTGTGAGCGTATGAATTTGAAAAGCTGCTATAGAGTTGAAGCAAATGGGTTTGAGGGAGGAATTTGGCTTATGTGGGATCCCGACAAAGTTTCACTGAATATTATTTCGGTTAATAACAATTTCATTCACGCGAAAATTGAGAATGGGACCAAACCGTATCACCTTATCACTATTTATGCTCCTCCTACGGCCAACAGAAGGGAAGAGTTTTGGATTGATTTAGACGGAGAGTTTAACCTTATCTCGGAGCCTTTCATCATCGGAGGCGATTTCAATTGTATTCTCTTTTCACATGAACGTATCCATTCAGACTCAGGTAAGTTCCATGATCTTATCTACAAGTTTGGTTTGATTGACCTGGTTTTACAGGATCTCAATTCACTTGGGACAATGGAAGGGAGAATCGTGCTAGAGTGCAAAAGAGACTTGATAGAATTCTCATGAGCCATAATGGCAGATTGGACTGGACAAACGCGCAAGTGAGACACCTTGCCCGGTTTTCTTCAGATCATTGCCCCCTCCTGCTCAATCTCAACCCGAGTGTAACTCATAAGAAGGAGAGAAGACCGTTCCGTATGGAAGTTGCCTGGTTAACACACGAGGATTTTCAACCTTTAGTAGAGACATGTTGGGCTAATAACAATGAGGTCAGTAAAGCTCTTCATAACCTTAAATTTTCTCTAATTAATTGGAATCGTTGTGTGTTTGGCAATGTTTATCGTAGGAAATTAAGCATCAACAATAAACTTGTGGCTATTCAAACGCATCCCAATTTGAATACTTCAAACCGGTAACAGAGGCGTGAGAAAGTGCTGAAAAAGGATCTAGATAAGGCTTTGGAGCAAGAAGAGCTCATTTGGTTCCAAAAATCCCATGAGCAGTGGCTGGTTGAAGGGGATCGTAATACAACTTACTACCACACCTCTACAATTATTAGAAGACGCAGAAGCCATGTCTTGGGTTTGAAAATGGAAAATGGAGAATGGTCAGACAATCCGACAGATCTAGAGCACCATGCAGTCAACTTCTATACCCGTCTGTATAGTCTGAATGATCTACTACCTCTGCACCCCTGCCAACTGGAAACTTTAGATTTCCCAAGGGTAGATGATAACCGCTGGACAGAAATGATAAAACCAATCTCAATGGGAGAAGTTTGGAAGACGACAAAAAGCATGGGAGCATACAAAGCTCCAGGGCTCGACAGTTTCCAACCTATATTTTACCAGAAGTGTTGGCACATTGTTGGTAATTCGATTCTGGATATGGTTAAGACCTTCTTCGCTGAGAAAGTGCTACCTAGAGAAAGTAATGATACGCTTATCACGATTATTGCTAAAGTAGGTAATCCGGAGTTGATCAGTCATTTCAGACCCATTGCGCTATGCAACGTCAACTACAAGATTATCTCAAAAGTTATGGTTCAGAGAATGCAAAATATTATCGGAGATTTGGTCGGACCAACTCAAGGGAGCTTTATACCGGGCGCAGATATCCAGGACAATATAGTGCTTATGCAAGAGATAGTACACTCGATGAGAAAGAAAAGGTCGGGAAAGAAATGGATGATCCTCAAGTTAGATCTGTAAATGGCTTATGATAGGCTTCGCTTCGACTTTGTTCTAGAAACCATTAAAGAAGCGGGATTTCCGTCTAGCTGGGGTGATATGATCAACTAATGTATTAGCTCTGCCAAGATGCATTTGTTGTGGAACGGTGAAGTAACGAGTCAGTTTATTCCGGAAAGAGGAATCAGACAAGGAGACCCTATATCCCCTTTTCTGTTTGTGCTAGCAGTTGAGAGGCTAAGTCATATTATTCTCAGTGGAGAGGAATGAGTGGAAACCCATCCAGCTATCACGAGGCGGACAAAAATTCTCTCATATGTTTTTTTGCGGATGATAGCACTTTGTTCGCTGAAGCTTCGGAAGTCCAAATGACAGTGGTTATGAAGTGTGTGGAACGTTTATGTCTAGCCTCTGGTCAAAAAGTAAGCTAAACTAAATCTAAGATTTTTGTTTCTCCTAATGTCTCTTTTGATTTGATTAGAAATCTTGAAAACATAAGTGGAGTAGAGGTTACAAAAAATATGGGCAACTATCTGGGTATGCCAATCAAATAAGGTAAAATTTCCAAGGCTACTTGTGGGCCACTCCTAGACAAAATCAATGCTAAACTTAGCAGTTGGAGAGGAAAAACGCTCAGCTTTGCGGGAAGAGCAACCCTTACGAAATCTGTCTTAGCCTCTCTACCGGTGTATTGTATGGGGTCGATGATCATTCCACAAGGTGTTTGTGACCATATTGACAAAATATGTAGAAGTTTCATCTGGGGACATGAGGTAGGAACCCGAAGCATGCACACTGTCAATTGGGAGACCATTTGTCTCCCGAAAGCCAATGGTGGTTTAAGAATTAAGAAGATGGCGGTTTTGAATAAATCCATTATTGGAAAGCTTAGTTGGCGATTTATCAAAGATGACACTAGCCTTTGGTCGAGAGTTCTGCGTAGTAAATATGTTAGGAATACTGGCATTGCGCATTCGAATCCTTCACATATGTGGCGTGGTATTCAGGAAGGCTTTACAGAAGTAATCGGACATGGAGCTAGGGGGGTGCTTGGAGATGGTAAAAGCATTAAGTTTTAGGATGATATTTGGCTAGGAGATCAACCTCTGTGCAACGATCTTACCACTCAAATTGATGAAAATTGTAGAAATCTCTCTGTAAGAGACCTTTGGATTGACAATTTAGGTTGGAACTGGGAAGTTTTAAGCCCTATCCTCCCACCGAGTTGGCTTATGAAACTAGCAGCTCTTAGTCCTTTTGTAGGAGATGATATCAGCGAACTTGCTCCAGGTTTTCAGCAGGGATCTAGAGATGAGTTAGGTTGGAGATTTACAGTGGATGGGGAATTTACTATTGCTTCAGCCTACTTTTATTTACAAGCCAGTAACCAAGTTGATGAAAGTTTGTTCAAAGTGCTGTGGAAATTACGGGTACATGAACGAGTAAAATTCTTTGCTTGGAAGCTACTACATGGGGAGTTCTATCTAATGAAGAGAGGGAAAGACGCCATTTATGCACCTCAAATAAGTGCAGCTTGTGTTCTGTCCATGTTGAGTCGACCATACACTTGCTCCGGGACTGCGCAGAGACCAAGCTAATGTGAAGGAAAGTGCATGCCCACCTGTTTGTTGATGATTTCTTCTCGACACCCATAGCGACTTGGATTCGAGGTAACATTCTATCTAAACGTTTATATAATAGTTCATATTTGTGGAGTGAACTGTTTGTAGTTGGCTTATGGTGGACGTGGAAATGGCGCAATGAGAGAGTGTTCCAAAATTCGACTACGAATATAGATAGAGCACAATTTACAAAGGAAAGAGTCTTAGAGTATATCACGGCGTGGAACAAGAGCTGCTCCAAGTTGGACAGTGCCCCGCCAATCCCGGTCACCATGCTTGTGAAGTGGGAGCCTCCGCCAGAGAATGTAGTGAAGATAAATACGGACGGCGCCCGACGCGATGATGGACACGCTGCTGGTGGTGGTGTGGTAAGAAATAAAGAGGGTGTTTGGTTATGTGGTTTTGCTGCGAATCTGGGCCTATGCACAGTCCTCATGGTGGAGTTGTGGGGAGTAGTGTATGGGTTAAGAATTGCTTGGGAGCGTGGTTACATATCAGTTATCCTTGAAACGGATTCGAAATTGGTAACCATGTTGCTGAATAAAAAACTAAATCGACATCACCCTCTTGCAAGTCTGGTACTTCGGTGCCAAGACTATCTCAGTAGAGACTGGAATATCCAGTTTCGTCATGCCTTTAGGGAGGCAAACAGAGTCGCAGACGCTATTGCTAGTGCTGCGTTTTATTTTCCGCTTGGTTTTAATGTATTGATTGACCCAATTGAGGGTGTTAAAGACATTATTGAGGATGATGTAAGGGGCCGGACTATCCCCCGTTTGCGGATCACTTAGTCCTTTTTTATTATATATGAAGCGCGGTTAGATGCGCCCGGAGACCACTGCCTCTCCTTCACCTAAAATAAAAAAATAAAAAAATAAAAGGTATAATATATTATGAGTAGGTAAGTGATATCATGGTTAATTAAATATTATGATTCAATCTTAATCGTTAATTTATTATAATCCAATGATTATTAGAGGTTCTCAATCCTCTCCATAAGATTGGTTTTATATATATATCGGATATGCCAACAATTTTCTTTAACTTAACGTGTGTTCTGGGTAGCTTTTTTGATAGATTTTGATGAAATTTTGCGTTTTTAAAAAGCTATGTAGTGTTTGACAAAATAACATTTCTTTAGGATTAGCTTTTTGAAAAGTTTTTTGAAGATATTTTTGAAAATCTACGACTAATAGCTTTCTATTGAGCATTCTAAAATATTAGACGATTTTTCCCTTATTTATATTAGGAGATATTTATTATATTAATATAATGAGCCCTTTTTGGTAAATTTATCCCTAAAATCTACATGTTAATCTTTTTTTATAAAACACTCAATTAGCTTGTTAAATAGCTTTACCTATTTTATAAAACTACAAAAATAATAATAAAAAAAACTACCCAACCAACTACTACCAGAAAACGCCTCCATAGCCACGGAAAAATAGCAACGAAATAATTTGAGGGTATATTCGAGGGTAATTGCCACGACTTTACCCTCGAAGTGATATTTCGAGGGTAAATAGCAACAAAAAAAATTTGAAGCTAAAATTCGTGACTATTTAGTCACGAAAACCAAATTCGAGGGCAAATTCTAGGCTATTTACCAACGAAAAATAATTGAGGCTAATTTTGAGGGCACATTCGAGGCTATTTACCCACGAGGGAAAAACGAGGCTAATATTCGTGGGAATTTTGCCACGAAAGACAAATTTGAGGGCAAATTCGAAGCAAATTACACTTGAGAAAATTTTGAGGCTAATAGAGAGGGTAAATTCGAGGCTAGTTTCGATGGTAAGTTTGAGGTTGTTTATCCTCGGGGGAAAACGAGGCTAATATTCGTGGCTATTTGCCACAAAAGACAAATTTGAGGGCAAGTTCGAAGCTAAAACTACATTCAAGCATAAAAGTGATTTAAGGGTTAAATCTTTTCATTTAAAAAAAAATTGAGTGTATATATTTCTATGATTTAAAGTGATTTATTAAATTTGGTACAAAACTTTAATCTTATTGCGGTGTTTTTAATTTTATAGAGTCTTGAGTCTCTTTTGATGAAATAATATCGAAAATTTTATATAGATTTATATAGTGACCTTATCTATTTAATCAATTAATTTATTTACCTTTTAAAAAGAAAAAATGAGGAAGGAGGAAGAAATCAAATCGAAGAAGAAATGAGGAAGGAGAAAGAAGAAAGGAGCGTGGATAGCAACGACGTTAACCTAACGTGATGTGTTAAGGGTAAGCGAAATAATCAAGGACATTAATTGTTTTGATCGGACGGTTGTTAGTCCTTATCACTTTTGACCCTAAGACCACTTCATATATGATCCAAATCCTATTCAACTTTGGAGACTTGTTCTTTAACTATTCGGTTTGGAGTTCTTGATTTATATTCAGCTTTGGAGACTTCTTCTTTTGCTTTTGTGGCCTCCACGGCTCAGTTTTGGACCCTTCAAGACCATATTTTGCGGGACAGTGGAGTTGTTGATCATATGAGCTTTGAGTTTTTTGGAGCGTTGGTCAATTTTCAAGCTTCTATTCCTAGTTTTGATATTTTTGGTTTTACCGTCAAGAACACCGTCCCCCTAAAGTCCAACATGCTTTGGCGAATGCTCTTTTCGTTAAGACAATGCAGGCGGTAAAAGTGACTTTTGATTTGACCCTTAGACCAAAAAACGGATTTTAAGTGTTTGCAATCAGCGCATAGTCAAATATTACTTTCTTGCCATACCTATTGATGTATTTGGATAGTGTATGTCTCTTGTTGAGTGTTGCACGATCCTCAAATATCACCTTATGATTCCTTTGTTCCCGTTTGATGCGATTTGTCGTATGCCTAATTGTCGGAGGTTTTTGGATGTTTTTGGGAGCATGTGGTTCATTATAAAGAACTACCGACTTCAAATATGGGCATGATATGATTCCTGATGTTTTATATGATGTGTTTAAGAGATCAGAGATTTCGGCCAAGAAGGAGGCGTTTGTGTCCCTCTTGATTAATCCACGTGAAGGAAGGTTTACGTTGAGGCCGACGGATGTGTTAGTTGCCCAATCATATATAAAATTGTATGTTATTGTCGATTAAGATATCGTATTAATTATAACATGTTAAATAAAAGGCTAGTGCATTGTGTTAAACTATGTTTGTGTTATGGGTATGATTTGTTATGGCTAAGTTAAACAAACGTCTTATTAAACCTATGTAAATTATATATTATACATATAGATATATGTATACTAAAATCTCTAAGGTTTAAATTAATAAGTAATTTTATCACAACTATAAAGTCACGATCTATTCGAAATTTCAAATTTAATTTAGATCTCATTTCAGTCATTTGGTGAGGGTGACAAACTGACAACATATCAAAAGGTTATGAATAATCCGATGATTTGAGTTAAATTGGATAAAAAAAACTATCATAATAATTCACAAATTTAATCTTTACACAATAATCTCGAAAATAAACCTTAATAATCTTCTTAGCTGTACGGCTTAGGATGAATATCATCAAATAAATTTATATATGAAATAATTTTATACATAATTCAAACCACTTGTAAACAAAATAAAATTATTTGTAATTTTTACACCTGTGTGAATTTAAAATCACATAGAAATTAAACTAGCATAATACCCGTGCCTCGCACGGAATGACACAAAATAGTATAATAACCGTATAGGTAAGTCAAAAACCAAATATTATTTTATGACAAAAATACATAATTTTGTTCTAAGAATATTTATATATTTTAATCATAATATATTACAATTGCTAAAATATATATTTCATGATTTTCTTATAGAAATAAATGACAAAGTTTTTGCCTAATATATATAGGGTTAGTCTATTGAAATATTTTACTTCTTATATCTTAATATGATATTGACATGTGGCAAAATCCTAAGTGGCTTAATGTGATTATGACATGTGACAAAATCCAGTGTGTCTTAACGTGACGATGACACGTGGCTTTATACACTTTTGTTTTAGTATTATGTGTTAAAATCTTGTAACGTGAAATAAAAATAATTTAAAATCAACGGAATTTCTCAATCATTAGAAACATATGACTCTAATAATTCTAATGTAGAATCGATACTTGTAATCCATATACACTTCATGTTTTATACTTTTTAGTTGTGTAGTTATTTAAATAAATATTAAAAAAACTATATAAAAATTTAAAATTTGTATTAATATAATAAAATATAAACATATATTAGGATTGGACAATATAATTTATCTATATATTATTTTATATAACAAAGTTAAAATCTTATATAGTTATTCAATTTAGTAGAAAATATTAAAATTATTTCTACTATGTAAATTAATAATACTTTATATTTTAATAATCTTAATTAAGTGAATAGAGGTTAAAATCATATTTCATAATATTAAGATTACATGTGATAAAATTGTAGTTTTAAAAAGGAAATTATTAAAACTAATAATTTATATATAGTTTTAATTGGTATAAAAATAGCATAAATACTTTATATTTTAATAATCTTAATTAAGTGAAAAAGGTTACAATTATATTCCATAATATTAAGATTACATGTGGTAAAATGGTAGTTTTTAAAAAAAAATTATTAAAACCAATAATTCATATATAGTTTTAATTGGTATAAAAATAGCATAAAATCAATCTCTTTTTATAAATGACAACTTTATCATCATCTTTATAAATAAAATAAGTCAAAGAATGATGTGGTACAACCTAAAGACGACACATAGCGAAATATGATGTGGCTTAACGTGAGGATGCCATGTGGCAAAATTCAAGGTAACTTAACGAGGGAACGACAACCGAACATAATTACTTCTGTTTTAGTATTATAAATAGATTAATAAAAGTAATTTTCTATAACGAAACCAAAATTTAAGTATGGCATTTAACCATTTCAAATTTAGGCTTGCCAATATTTCAAAATTGGGCTTACCGCCTTGGGCGGACAACAAAATTAATTAGGCGGGATTTTAAATTTACTGAAATTTTGATATAAACATAACTTGGTTGTTTGATGCCTCTCTAAACCCTAATTTACACCGCCGTTTCTCCAAACCCTTCTCCAAAGTCCAAACCCTTCAAAGCAAATCCAACGTCATTTTGCTTCATCTACTATTCACGCTCTATTCATCCAATCATCCATCATCTCTTCCTTTCTAGATGAAAGTCCTACTTCTTTATCGATTCTTTCTTCATGTGTTTGGCCTCTCCATCGACTCACTTTATCATACCGCAAACCCTTCTTTCCATATGTGATACCCTCAATCTCATCCGTTTTGTCACCTATACATACTCATATTTCCACGTTGTTACTGATGGTTTCCGAATCTACCAGCAACAAGTACATTTGCTTGAAAAGTCTTTAAACATGGTATGTGTTGTTTTATTTTCAAAATCTAGTGTGTTTTGGATCTAATTTATGGGTAAAATTCTATACCTTGCAATTATTGAAATATAGTTTGGTTAATTTGTAGATATTGTAGATTGTTTTTGATTTGTTGTGAATATAATGTTTTTTTCTGTCTAAATTATCAATATAGGTTGCAATTGCTTTTGAAAAAGTATCTGAAAGAAAATCAAGTTCTACACTACAGAGTCTGGTCAAGATGTTTATGGTGTCTCAGTATAAGGATGCTCTCCACTTCTACCTTGTCCAGCCCCTTCCAGTCAAGATATGACCGATGAGGCGATGACAAACTAGCTTATAAGTTGGTTGCTTAACATGTAATTGTTCTATCCTAAGAAGAGATGGCTTAAATTTTTGTAATGGTACTTTATGGATCGTTGATACAAAGTTTATGTATATGGTATTTTTTCCTTCTCATTTATAAATCACCCGATCTATAAAAAATTGTGAAAATGGGGTTATACTAGGTGTCCGCTGGGCATCCTTTTTTTTTTTTAAAAGAAGATTACACTTTATAACCCGGACTAACTCACTCTGAGGTATATCACATTGTCAAGTAAGTTCGAGGGTAAATCAAACGAAACTAGTATTGAATATTTCGTGGTTATTAGCCTCGAACTAAGCTTGAAAATTTTATCGTGACTAAGAAAAAGGCAACAACATTACCCTCGAACATTTTGGTGGCTAACAACCACGAATTTGCCCTTCAAAGTATTTTCGTAGTTAAAATACCCTCGAAAGTGTATTTCGTGGCTAAAAGTTGTGGGGAAATTTAGCCACGGCCTCTGTAACCACGAATGTTGTTTCGAGGGTAAATTCGAGGGTAACACCGAGGGTAAATCAATTCGTTGGTATTTTCATGGTTAATTACGAGGCTAAGCCCGTGGCTATGACTGCGTTTTCTGGTAGACTCAAACTACAAATTGTCCAAAAATCTCGTCAAATCAAACATGTTTAACCATTGGATTATCATTTAGGTGAAGTTTTCTTTTTAGAATTTCACCGTAACTAAACCCCTGTAATTCACTCTCACTAAAGAAAAAGAAAAAAAAAACTCACTTATTTGCTTAATTTTTACGGAATATGAGAATTACTAAGCTTATCAGAATAGGTAAAACTGGTAAGTGAAATGGGGTGTACAATCGCATATTCGCATTTATATGCTCAACATTATTCGTTTTACCAGGTGTGTATCTCATGCAAAAAACGTTTCTGTAGAACAAACAAAATGTCTAACCAAAATAAAACGAAGAAACAAAATTGTGATTAATAAGCGAAGAAACACGTACAAGTTTGGGCACAACTTAAATCAGAGAAGGGGACCGATTTCGTGATAGATGAATGACACCTACGTCTGATTCTATGCTGGATTTAATCAATGTTCTTCCCGATACATATTTTTGTGTTAAAACTAAATATATGTATAATTTAATTAATGTTGAAAAGAGTTTTTTTTCTCCCTAATTCGAGAAGAAAAAAAAAGGAAAAGAAGAATAATACCGTATAAATCATAATCTTCCATGCATATTGTGTTTACAAAAATAAAACTTAATTTCATGAAAATATATAACTGAAATTTTTTTAAAATTATTTTATGAAAAATAAAAGATTTTTTTTATTACTTTTTCATTCTAACACTTATTTTTATATCTACACTTTCGAACATAAAACTATATAAAATTGAATTGTCTCAGGTACGTCGGTTTCTACCGGTACGGCTGTACGGAGTAACACCAATCGTTGATTTGTTTGATCCAACTGTCCAGATTTGTCCACGTCATTTAATGAATTTCGGGGCGTGCGGTGACAATTTTGTAATTATAAGTTCAGACGACATTTTTGTCCTTTTTAAAATATGTTTTTAAAAGAGGGGCACACGGGTGACAAGTTTATAATTTTCATGAGAAAACTTTAACAGTTGTTATCTCAGTTCATGAGTTTAGCTCAAATCGTTCAAATTAGTTGTTCTAATAGTTCATATTTTTGTTAAACTAGTTCAAACTGTTTGTTCTTTTATTAACTCTTTTTTTCGTTCAAAATTTTATACATTTTCGTTCGAATATTTTTATATAATAGTATAATAATTTTGAACTTTTTTACTTCAGTTTTCCCCCTTATTCTCTTAGTTCATATTGTTTGTTTTAATGATTCATATTTTTGTGGTTTATTTTTTGTAAACATTTTTTTTCCCGGTAAAGGTAAATTCATTGAAAAAGAAAAAGAGTATAATATAGCCCGTTACGACCATGTTACACTAAAATAACATAGTGTATGTACATGCCTACGACATGAGGTATATGGCCAACACATCATACATAGTACTCCTAGGAGGCTTGCAATCCTCCTAGACATACTGATTATCCTGAAACTGAAACATATGAAAATACAACCACTGGCAGAGGCCCATGAAACTCATCCACCTTCGGCAAAACCATCAGCAGATAGAGACAATCACAGGCCACACGAGTGCTCAAATCTTAGGGTAATAGCCAGTCCACTTTTGGCAAAGCCATCAACATACACAAGCCAAACTCAGTACACAGATCATAAGCAAATACATCAAAGTATGGAGCTAAATACAACTCCGGTGTAAACCAACTACTAAGACGTAATCCTCCCTCTAACTCCTTCAGGAAAAGTTTTGTAAACATATTGTTCATATTTTGTCAACATGGGGTTTATTTTATACATGATAATAGTTCAATTTTACCTTGTTCAGTCACATTCAATTTAATTTTTTTCGCTCAAAGTTTTATCGTGTTTCTATTCTTGAATACAACAACAATGATTTCTTTACCCTTTTTTACTAGTTATCCTCCTTCTAACAACTCCATAAAAGTGCATACGAAGTTGTTATTTTGATGTTAAGTTATGCACAATATGTGTTCGATGAAATGCCCTAATGAAATTTTAGTATACAATATAATCACTTTTTTTGTGAACGTAGTTCCTTTTTTGTGAACGTGGTGTTCATTTTTTAAAAACACGAAGTTCATTTTTTATGATCGTAGAGTTGATTTTTTGTGGTCATTTGGTTTATTTTATGTAAACATCTAGTTTATTTTTGAACATATAATCAATTTTTTGCGAAGCGTTTAGTTCATTTTTCTTGAATGTGAGGTTCATTTATTAAGACCGTGAAGTTCATTTTTCATGAACGCGGGGCTCATTTTTCATGAACGTGGGGATCATTTTTTTTATGAACTCGGGGTTCATGTTTTATGAACTCGGGGTTCATGTTTTATGAACGTATAGTTCATTTATGTAAAAACGTGTTTCTTCGGGCTGAAAAAGTACCATTCCATGTCCTTGCTCATCAAATATGAATTCTCTGCAATTCAAACTCAATGAATACCAATTGACCAATTGATTGGTCAATTAAGCAAGGGGATAGAGTTTATTGATCGTTATTACAACACTCACTGCAAATCTCCACAATTTTCGAATAAAAAACCAATCTTTTCAGATCCAATCTTTTCGGATTTGTTTTAGATGCTCCTTGATTACTTCAAGTTGTGAAGCTCTAAACAATTTGTTCACATCTTTCGCCATCAAAATCAACTTCTCCGGTTTAGGGGATTTGGTCGGAGGTGGATTAGCCTTTTGAATTGTGTTTGATCTCTTGCGATATCGAGTCATCTGATTTTATGAATCAATAAAAAGAATAGACAGAAGAAAGAAGATAGAAGAGTGTAAGGGATAAAGAAGAGACGAGCGTCATATAATGTTAAAGATAGATTTTTAGGGAACACGGAAAAGCATGTTTTTATTTTTTATTTTTTTTTGGATAATGACAACCTTAGATCTAATATAATCTAACTATTCACATCTCTCCCCATTATATAAAGATTATGTTTTAAAGACATCTTAAAAAATTTGAATGAAAAAAGAACATTTTCTTAATAAACAGAGAATGCTAAGAATAAAAATGAAGTTAAATAAATATAATTAGGAAAATATAATTCAAACTAGTATCCTTAACTGAGAAGGAGAGGGGAAAAAAAAAGAAAAAGAAGAAGATTTGAAGTGCCAAATTACGAAATGGCTAGATGGCACTCTTATTTCAGTCAAGATCTTCTGTATCTCTATTCATGTGTATTCTTTTTTCTCTTTCGCGTGATCGGTAGAATTTATATAGTTTATTATTTTTCTCGTAAAGCAGTAAAACTTTAATTCTTAATTATTTAGCTTCAATCAATCACATCATACGAATACATGTATCAATTGTATGAAATGATACAGTAGATTTCAATGGCTCTTATTTGCGTGGGAAATTAGCTACTTCCCTGCTTGTCTTTGCATGACAACGCAAGACGATAAAATGTAGCAATCAAATGAATTATTGCGTTTCCGACTGACAACATCCTACAATCTCGTGTTCTTCTGCTCCAACTTTGTCGATATACTTCAAAAGACTCCATTGATTGAATATTACGTTAGGTCCATGCATGCATTGTACGTACACTCATTCAACATTATTGCTCATCGATCTTCACCATTCTAACTTCTACAAACCAAAATGATTTGGAAATTAGATACTCTAGTTTACAAAGGAATTCATATATGAATATTAACGACTCTTATTTCAAAACTCACGTATGAGAATTGAGTTGAGGGAATGCCGACCACTTTAAGTTGTATAAAAAAACCATACCAAATGAGTTAGTGATGTGATGCATGAGTGATAGATTTTATTGGGTTAGATATGACGTGGAATCCATCGCACATCCAAGCGCATATGCGTGTTGGGCTCAAGTCCAGCACATCCATCCTAAAACCAATTGACTATAGAAGGAGTAGTCCACCAACCTTATATACTAGACTTGTTATCCCAATATATTGTCGATGTGAAAACCATAATCCTCCACACACCCCCTCGATCAAGTGGAACCGTCTAGCTCAGTTGAGTCTTAAGGCCGACAAACCCAATAAGCCAGAACCTGCTCTTATATCATGATATAATTCATTGGGTCAGATATGATCGCACGTCCAGACGCATATGAAAATTTAAATAAAACTAAGAAGTTATATATATAATTATAATTAGAAATATATTCTTGAACTAGTCTTCTTAACTTATGCCCTTATAAGTTAGAAGCATAATTTAGAAAAATCGTATACATTGATTCTTAATTAAGGTCCTTAAGAATTATTTCTAAAAATACAGAATATTATCGAATTAAAAAAAAACATATTTCTTTAGCATATAATATAAAATGTTAGATGTTTTTTTAACACGTGAAAGGAGCGTAAATATAATTTCATTTCATTATTTCTTAATCATTCTCGTTCCGTTTTCATATTATCTTGTTAATTTTAACAGTTATGATATTGAAAGTTTGTATGATTTTAACTGAGAATAAGGACAAATGATGATTTGGATTCGAAGTGCCAAATTATGAAATGTCTAGCTGGCACTCAATTAACATGCCCGATGAGCTACTTCACACTCGTGTTTGCATGCGAACGCAAGACGATAAAATGTACCCCAATCAAATAAATTTATGGGGCAACTTTTGCGCTAGCTTCCGACTGATAACTTCGTACAATCTCGTCTTCTGCTCCAACTTTGGGTCCATGCATTATACGTACAATCATTCAACATTATTGCTCATCTTCTCCATTCTTACTTTTACAAACCCAAAATGATTTGGAAATTAGATAGTCTTGCTTGGAGAGGATCGAGTTCATATAGTCTGGAGCAAGAATCGTATGTATATGTTGATTTGAGTGTGTTTAATAATGTGTATATATGTTTACTTGGTTGTGTGAAATAAAGGAAAACCCCCAGTAGGTAGTGTAGGAAAAATATTATCATATCAAATATATGATACTGTTAGGGTTATTATATCTTCTTATTTGTATATTATGTCTTTAACAACCCTATCTATTAATATCAATGTAAACTTTTGTTTTTTCTTCTTATTATTTGTGCATATTTTCAAACTCTAATATCATCATCATATTAGAGTTTTTTTTTCCTAACATCACTTTATAATCTATTATACCTACTAAAATAAAATACACTTTGTCCACATATCATGTGTTAAAGTTAGTTATATCATTTTTTTTTTCCAATTTATTGACAATATTATCACATTTACAGATTTTTTTTTTCATATATAGAGAAAAGTTTTCATTAAAAACAAAATTTGTCATTTGTGCCACGTCAACTTTACATATCACATCAACATTACTTAAATTTAATTAGATTTTTTTATTTATACCAAAACAGAATTTAAAAAAATGTATATACTATAAAATTAAAATCTAAACCGATTTTTTGACAGTTAATCTTAATAATTGATAATTTTTAACAAAGTGGATTAGTATCTTAACCGATTTTTTCACAAAAATAAATATCACTTATCCTAATAACTAATAAATTTAGATATGAGATTTGTAAATACAATACCGTAATTTTGTTTAATAAACAAACTCGCACAAGGTGCGAACAATAAACTAGTTACATCTACTCCAACTATACACTTTTAGAATCGGTGTGTGTCTATCCAACCATGAAATTTATGCCGACATAATATCGAATTTTTCAATCCAAACAATTGTATAGTTGTCCTCCATTTCGGCTTGTCTGAAGCAACTAACAAAGATTGGCATTGTCCACCCACCAAAATTCGGGATTAATTTTTGCTTGACCACAACCTCGGTTTTAACCAACTATACAATGTGTGATCGCATCGCCATCGCCATCATCTGAGCACGTTACTATCTGAGCACATCACGGTTATAACCAACTATACAATGTGTGATGGCATCGACATCACCATCATCTGAATACGTCATCGGTTGTACGACCAACTTACTATCAACTTTTTTTCATTTGTGTTTCGGGCTTCACCTTCGGTACCCTACATTAATTTTAACTATGAGGATATGTTACGGAAGACTAACTATAATATCAAGTATATGACATTATCAAAGTTATTGAATCTTATATTTTGAATATTATGTCTCAATAATCCTAATAAAAAGGATACATTAATATCAATAAGTTGGTTGTACTTCGCCACCATTTGTGTAGATTCTCGAATACTAATATTAACAAATAGAATATTGTACATGACATTTTGTAGCTAGGCTATTAGGCATCTTGTTGAAGGAATATTTGAGTTTTTTAGTTGAGCTTTGTCGTGGTAACTCGTACAAACTTACTTAGTCGTTGTCGCATCCATATTTTCCTAGCATTATTGTATGCAATAATTTTTAATTTCTACGTTTTATTAGGTTTCAGGTACACATGTACATGGTTTAAACTACTTTACAACCGGTAACAACGATCCAATTATGAGTAAGAGGCATTGGTGAGAATAATATATATTGCATAATGTGAACCAAGAGTATAAACCACTCGCGCGTCTTGTCCCGATCTTTTTAATGAGATCTTTGATATTGCCTCTAAGGGACCCTAAAGCCATGATACTCAAATATTAAGGCCGGTATGTCCGAAACCCGATATGGCCTTTGGCAAGGCCATAAGTCATCATTTTAACGTATTGTTATCGGATCCGGTAATAAACGTATTGCTTATTAGTAGGAGGGAGGTTGAACCAGCTTGCTTTGATTTCGCAGAAGAATCCGGACAAGAAGTTATACAAGGTTTAATTGCAACACCGTGTTTTAGATAACATAAGAAACCACTAGGCTAAAGATCACACAGTAGGTCTCATTAGTTAGTATACTAACAACATCAATTATATAATCTTGCAACAAGAAGAATAGACAAATAATGAAAACATCAACCTAATATTTAAAAACACTCACAACAAAGAAGAATATACCATAACGAACATCATTTTGATTTATATGATCTTGAAACAACATCACTTACATGATCTTGCAACAAAAAGTTGAGTCGTGAACCTCTAATCTCAAAAATAATTTATAAGACCCAATTGTATAATAGGGTCACAATCAAACTTTGAGAGATTAATATAATAATTTGAATCATTAATCGCAAATCCAAATATAAAATGTACAAACAAAATAGTGTAGGTGATTGATAACAAAATATAGAAACGAAACACATAAAATTGATCGAACAACAAAGGGACAAGTTGGCCAACGAGAGAGGACAAATCGGCAAATTCTTGGAGGAGATTGACAAGGGTTTAAGGAGAATAATATATACTTTATAGGTTAATCCCTTCACATATAATCAAAAAACGTAACATTAACATAAGTAATTAATGAAGTAATTTCAAAACTTGAATTACCACAATAATACATAATAGAATCTCAATTCATGATTAAACATATCCAAAGTTATATAGTCATGCTATGATGGATCCATAATTGCACCAATCTAACATCTTATATGAAATTAAAGTATTAATTCACATTGTTCTCACACCTTGCAAACAAACACCCTAAAGCACAAAGAAACATTGGATCCATCATTGCACCAAAATATGAAATAAGACATATAATTATAGGATAAAGGATAACCATAAACATCATAAAGTCGTCATGCAAGGTGGGATCTTTAGATATTTTACATGTCATCTTGCCCCATCATGCCACAATTTATTATCGATATTTTTAACCAACAATAATATCGTTATTTAGGTTTTGTTTAGTTTTAAATATCACCGGATAACTTTTATATTTTCAAAATTGATTTTGTGTTTTTTATTTTACCGATATTCACTTTTTTAATATATAATAAATTCGAGGTAATATCTAACTATTATCTAGATTGCAGATGAGATAAAAATTTTAATCCCTAAAAATATTTAAAATAAGTTATTGAGATATGTTTACCAATTTCATCTTCGATTACTAATTAATTTCAAACAAATCTTTCACGACACACTTTCTTACATTAAATAGTTGTTGATTATTGAAAATTGTTTATCCCATATTGTATTTGTTTTGCTCTTCTTTACTTCATGCTTATCCTCTGTCCCTCACACTTGTTACCTGTCTTACATGGGTATTTACTACTATCGATGAATCATCTTTTAATAATACTGATGCGCCCTTGACAACCATGACCGTGGATAAAGAGGACGATGCTTTGCGGGTTCGCTCCGATGGACCGCTCACTCGCTCCCGAGCTAAAGCCATCGCCCAAGCTTTCGGCTCAATCATCCGACGCACCATTGCATCACTTGGACCCGTTAGTGGCATGTCATGTCACCACTCCACCATGGCATAGACTTCCGGCGCCACGTCATCAAGCCAGAAAATATTATTATTATTTTAATGTATTTTTCATTTTAATAATAGACTTTAATTTTCGGAACCGTAACTCCGGAACTTAATTCCGGGAGTTACTTTCCGACATTGATAGTCTAGGCCTTTCAATTCGGGAGTTAGCCCCGGCTTTATTTTCCGCTTTTATTTCCCGCCTTTATTTCCGTCTTTAATTTTCGGCTAATGGTTTGACCTTCATCCACTATATAAAGGATGCTTGACCACACTTGTAAAGCATGTCTAATATTAATCAAGTTATTTGAAGGAAAATCCTCTCTCTTGATTTGGGCATCGCTTCCTCTTCAATCCCCTCAAACTTCTTCCTTGGATCAAGTCTTAGATCCAAGAACTCACCTTCGGGGATTCTTCTAAAGAATCAAACTCTCAAATCCACTACAACGTTTGCTCGATCTCTCTAGATCGAATCAAACCTTCGCTTCCGCCTTATCAAAGTTCTCATTTGCACATCAACACGAGTAGTTGAAGCTCTAGCTTGGTCTAGATCCGGCGTCCGTTCTTCAACGCTTCCAAGGACGCATCAAATTGGTATCAGAGCAAAGGGATCAAAGCTAAGTTCTCTTTACTCTTGTTTTTGTGCGTTATTTTATTATCCTTCTTTTGCCTTTGTTGTTCTTTCCTTCTTGAAGATCTTCATCTTGTTCTTCGTGTTCATTGAAGTTTTCTTGAAATTTTTTTTTTCTCACCAAACAAATTTAGGAGATATTTGGTTTGCCATCAAACCATCTATCAAATACAATTTGTTCTTAAACCGACCTAATCCGACAAGTTTGTTAATCGATTTTACCAAATTTCTTGGGATTTATTTGTTAACAAATTCGGATATCTCGCATTTTGATATTCAAAAAAAAAACAAAACAAAAAAAAACAAAAAACTCTTCAACAAAGCGGATTTGTTTCCAAAGTGTTTCATTTCTTGCATCAAAAGTTGCAAAGTTAAAAATAAAAAATAAAAAAAAAGTGAAAAGACGTCCGGCAAACCGGTCCATCCGAAAAATCGGATTAGTACAAAAGGTCAAAGACCAAAAGCAAGTAAAACTTGCCGATAAACAAGCCGTCCATTTCTTATCTCTCCATCTGCTTACACACGTTGCAAATTTATCACTTGTTATTTGTGTGAATTTGTTCAAATTTTGTTGGATTAGCCTATCTTGCCTAACCGCCAAACGGTCTTCCCAAAAGTAGAACCTTAACGCACTTGAACTTGGGTAACGTTGACTTAATTCGTCACCTTGTTCATTTGATTGCTTGCATTTGTGTGTATTCATTTAGAATCATGACTAACGTGGATATTGAAAACTCTCAGGATGCTCGTGAACGAGATAATGCCTCCTTATCTGAGGAAGTTGTTAATCTTAAGAAACAATTGGAGGAGATGATGGCACAACTTTTGGCCCTTACGACCGCTCAACGTCCCACTTCAAATCCAAATGACACCATGGTCGAGACTTCCACGTCCGATGCCCGTCGAAAAGGCAAAGGTCTTTTGGGATCCGATCCATCTCAAGGTCTTAGGCTTGCCTCAGTCATCGAAAGTCAAAATCAACAAGACGGCAGGGACCACCTCAATGAGACCAACAACAATGATGGCCCGACTCCGGATGATTTACTTTATGTAGTTACGATGGATAGGAACAAGCGTTTCGAGCGCAACCGTAGACGGTACGGAACGTCCCCACCTCTACCAAATGCACAACATACTAGCCGTCCTGTCCAGGACGAATCCCGACACACCAATCGACAAGATCATCATCCTCGACGTTCTAGTAATTATCGGTATGGACAACGCCGCCAACAACCTAGCCGGCGATCATCATACCGCGGCTATGATGAGTATGACGAGAGGGATGATTTTGATGAGTTCTCCGACGATGAACCCAACTTGGAACGGGTGGCTCATGTCCGTCCATGGCACCCACCCGTCCGAGACCCATATGAGAATCAAGACCGACGAGAAGAATGATTGCCTCCTCCTAACCCACCAAGGCATGCACATCAACGAGCTCATCATGTTGATATGCCACCGCCCCGCCCGGATCCCTACAAAGCTCGTAGGGAAGGTAAAGTTAAATTTCCAATATTTTATGGGGAATATGATCCTTGCGTATTTCTTGATTAGGCACAGGACATGAGAAGGGCTTTGAAGCATTGCCACTATGAGGAATATGAGAAGATCGAAGCGGCAACCTTGTATTTTGAACACGTCCGTGAACACGTCCGTGAGAGCCGAGGATGGGAACCGGTTGCGACGTTTGATCAATTGATCTACGTCATGACAAAGAAGTATGTCCCCGACGACTTCAAAAACGATATGCGGATGCAAATTGCCGAGCTCCAACAAGGAAAACTCACTCTGGTGGCCTACTTGGCCAAGCTCGAGGACATGCATATGAAGGCCGGCATCTCGGCCTCTCCCTCCGCCCTACGCACCAAGTTCATGAGTGGCCTTAATCCGTCAATCCGACGTCCTCTTGAGATCGTTCCTTACAAGGACTTGGGAGCTTTGTGTCATGCGTCCATGAAGCTTCACATGCAACAACAAAAGAATCCAAGATACTCAAGGTATAACTCATCTCAAAGTCAATACGCTTATTCTACTAACACCCGTGCTCGAGATATATCTAGTTCTCAAGATTTCGGCGCCACCAAAGGAGCCCAACGGATGGTTCAATCCACCCGACAAGCGGATACCGAGAGGGCACCACAACGTGGTCCCAATGCCCCGGCACAAGAGCCTCCTGCCCGCACCCCTCAAGGACCTCCACCGGCGGCACGATCAAGAGAGCCCGTGTGTTACAAATGTAGCGGATTCGGTCACGTCCAACGTGATTGCCCGAACACAAAGCGTGTGTTGTTTGCCAACCCCTCATATCAAGATGAGGAAGATGAAGAAGACGGTGATATCATCATTGAGGATGACCAAGACGCCGACCCCTACTACGGCATGGAACCATGCGACGAACAAATGGCTTGCGGCCTGGCACAACCCGGTAAGTTCGCCCTTGTATCTCGTCGAATTTTGGCCGTTAAAGATTTTGTTCCTATTGACCAACGTGAAAATCTTTTCCATTCTCGTTGTTTGGTCAATAACACTAGTCTCTCGTTAATAGTTGATGGGGGTTCATGTTGTAACATAATCAACGTAAAAGTGGTAAAACACTTTAAGTTGCCTACAACCCCCCACCCAACACCTTATGGAATCCAATGGATTTCCGATAAGGCGTGTGACACCGTCACACGACAAGCTTGGGTGACGTTTTCCATAGGCGCCTATGTTGATAAGATCCTTTGTGATGTTATTAAGATGGACGCTACACATGTTTTATTAGGACGACCATGACAATTCGATCGTCGAACTTTCCATGATGGTTATCTTAATAGATATATGTTTCAATATAATGGAAAAAGAGTCACATTGTTGCCTATAACTCCACATGAAATATTAACTGATTATGCGGAACGGAAGAGGTAACAAGCCATTGATGAGAACACTACGCCGGCAACATCGGACCCTCCTAGGAGTTCTCTCGATGTTGTGGGTGCTAGTACTTTCGGATCCCGGAACACCGCCCCTAGTAACCATGCTATTGAGACTAGAGGTAGTAAAGGAAGCATTGTTCCCACGAATGCAACTTTACCATCTCCGGACCCAATAATCAAAGGCCGGTGTGAGCCGAGGGTACTTTTGGCCCGGAAACATGATTTGACACCGGTCAAGGAAGGCAAGTTACCATGCTTCTTGCTAGTTCCTTTTTGTTTATCTACTTCTCATGACCTTAGTAATATGCCGCACGAGGTATCTACTTTGTTGTCTGAATTTCAGGACGTCTTGACCGATGACCTACCACCCGGCTTGCCACCGATCCGTGGAATTGAGCACCAAATCGATTTGGTGCCCGGCGCGTCTTTACCCAACCGTGCCGCTTACCGTGCAAGTCTGGAAGAGACTAAGGAGCTACAACGTCAAGTCCAAGAGCTCCTAGACCGGGGATATGTTCGTGAGTCGCTTTCACCATGTGCTGTGCCGGTCATTTTGGTGCCCAAGAAGGACGGGTCTTGGAGGATGTGTGTCGATTGCCGAGCCATCAACCAAATAACCGTCAAGTACTGGCATCCGATCCCGCGCCTCGACGACATGCCAGATGAACTCCACGGCGCCGCCGTTTTCTCAAAGATTGATCTCCGGAGCGGTTATCACCAAATCCGGATGGCCGAGGGTGACGAGTGGAAAATGGCATTCAAGACAAAGTACGGGTTATATGAGTGGCTTATCATGCCGTTCGGACTTTCCAATGCCCCATCAACGTTCATGCGTCTCATGAACCATGTCCTCCGCTGGTTTTTGGGTAATTTTGTCGTAGTTTATTTTGATGATATTCTCATATTTAGTAAGTCTTTGGATGAACACCTCGGGCACCTTCGCCAAGTGCTCGAGTGCCATAGACAAGAACAATTATACGTCAATTATGAAAAATGTGTCTTTTGCTCCGACACAACAATATTTCTTGGCTATGTCGTGTCTAAGGACGGACTCCGAGTAGACGAATCCAAAGTTCGCGCTATTCGGGAGTGGCCTACACCTAGTACGGTCACCATGGTCCGAGCCTTTCTCGGCTTAGCGGGCTTCTACCGACGCTTTGTCAAAGACTTTAGCTCGGTAGCAGTTCCGCTTCATGAGCTCACTACTAAGGGTGTCACGTTTGAGTGGCGTGATACCTATGCTCGAGCGTTTGATGCGCTCAAAGACCGACTTTGCAATGCACCGTTACTCCAGCTCCCAAATTTCTCGAAAACCTTCGAGGTGGAGTGTGATGCATCTAATGTTGGCATTGGGGGGGTTCTCCTACAAGAGAATCGGCCCATTGCTTACTTTAGTGAAAAGCTTTTCGGTCCGCCACTCAACTATCCAACTTATGACAAGGAACTATATGCTTTAGTTCGTTGTCTAAAGACATGGCAACACTACTTGTGGCCGAAGGAGTTCGTGATTCATTCGGATCATGCGGCTCTTTCGTATCTCAAGAGCCAAACTAATCTTAGTCGGCGCCATGCAAGCTGGGTAGAATTTCTAGAAACCTTTTCTTATGTCATTCGGCATAAGAAGAGAAAAGAGAATGTGGTAGCCGATGCCCTTTCTCGGCGATATATCCTTTTGGTGCATATGGACGCCAAGATTCATGGCTTTGCTCTTATCAAAGAGTTATATGCCACGGATCTTGACTTCAAGGATATATTTGCCAAATGCCTTGACCTCCGAGAGCATGAGACTTTCTTTATAAATGATGGCTACTTGTTCTGCGAGGGAAAACTTTGTATTCCGCGTTCGTCCATACGCCACTTGTTGATAAAGGAGGCCCATGAGGGTCGTGGTCACTTTGGTGCTACCAAGACTCTCGCCGCTCTCCAAGAGCACTTCTTTTGGCCCAAAATGCGCAAGCATGTGACACGGTTTTGCACAAGTTGCATCACATGTCATCATGCAAAATCACGTCAAGGTCCGGACGGATTGTATTCTCCTTTACCTATACCAATAGGACCTTGGGAGGATCTTTCCATGGACTTTGTAGTTGGCCTACCAATGTCCAAGCGAGGCAACGACTCCATTTTTGTGGTAGTCGACCGTTTTTCAAAAATAGCTCATTTTATCGCGTGTAAGAGCACCCACAATGCTAGCGATGTCGCCACGTTATTCTTTAACAATGTGGTGCGCTTACACGGGATACCACGTTCCATCCTTAGTGATCGGGACGTGAAGTTTGTGAGTCACTTTTGGAGGACGTTATGGGGAAAACTTGGAACCAACTTGTTGTTTTCAAGTAGTTATCACCCCCAAACCGATGGTCAAACGGAGGTGACCAATCGGACTCTCGGTGCTGTACTTAGAGCAACGCTGAGGAACAACCCACGAAAGTGGGAGGACTTACTTTCGGTTGTGGAGTTTTCATATAACAGGTCTAGGCACTCGGCAACTAAACTCTCACCATTTGAAGTTGTCTACGGCCTCAATCCACACACGCCTTTGGACTTCACACCACGCCCACTCAAGGGCGGTGAACACATCACCGCCGCAAGTCGAGCCGCCTCAATCATTGAACTTCATGAGCGGATAAGAGCACAACTCCAACTTCGTGCCGCCCAACTTGCCGAACAACGCAACAAGGGCCGTCGCGACATATCTTTCGAGCCCGGTGATCTTGTTTGGCTTCACTTAAGGAATGAGCGTTTTCCATCTCGACGCAAAGGCAAGCTATCGGATCGAGGTGATGGCCCTTTCCGGATCCTATCCCGCCATGGTCCGAATGCTTACAAGTTGGAGCTTCCGGATTCCTACGGCATGCACCCAACGTTCAATGTCAAGGATCTAGCCCCTTATGTTGAGCCCCTATTTGACGACGGTGAAACGGGGACGTTTCACATCCAAGATGGGGGGACTGATGCGCCCTTGACAACCATGACCGTGGATGAGGAGGACGATGCTTTGTGGGTTAGCTCCGATGGACCGCTCACTCGCTTCCGAGCTAAAGCCATCACCCAAGCTTCCGGCTCAATCATCCGACGCACCATTGCATCACTTGAACCCGTTAGTGGCATGCCATGTCACCACTCCACCATGGCATAGACTTCCGGCACCATGTCATCAAGCTAGCATATATTATTATTATTTTAATGTATTTTTCATTTTAATAATAGACTTTAATTTTCGGAACCGTAACTCCGGAACTTAATTCCGGGAGTTACTTTCCGACATTGATAGTCTAGGCCTTTCAATTCGGGAGTTAGCCCTGGCTTTATTTTCCGCTTTTATTTCCCACATTTATTTCCATCTTTAATTTTCGGCTAATGGTTTGGCCTTCATCCACTATATAAAGGATGATTGGCCACACTTGTAAAGCATGTCTAATATTAATCAAGTTATTTGAAGGAAAATCCTCTCTCTTGATTTGGGCATCACTTCCTCTTCAATCCCCTCAAAGTTCTTCCTTGGATCAAGTCTTAGATCCAAGAACTCACCTTCGAGGATTCTTCTAAAGAATCAAACTCTCAAATCCACTACAACGTTTGCTCGATCTCTCTAGATCGAATCAAACCTTCGCTTCCGCATCCATTTTCAAATCGCTTCCGCCTTATCAAACTTCTATCAAAGTTCTCATTTTCACATCAACACGAGTAGTTGAAGCTCTAGCTTGGTCTAGATCCGGCGTCCGTTATTCAACGCTTCCAAGGACGCATCAAATATTCTCTTATCAAAAAATTTTTATGGTTCAATTATTTATTGTAGTTAATTGAAGCTCAATTCCATTCTGTAATTCAATCTATCCTTTGTATATCATACGTTTGACTCAATACTTTTTTTTATTCATGCATTATGAATGTTTGCTTACCTATAATTATTTTATTTTAGTTAATTAATTAATTAATTTATATTAATTTAGAGAATAAATAATAATAATAATAATAAATTTTATATTTTAATAAAGATCACACAAAATGTGACACTGGACTTGTTTAATGAATAAATCGGCAAGAACAAGGATGGTGAAGAGCAAGATCTCCTATATCACTGATACATGTATATCTTATGTGATTGGTTAAAGTTAAATAAAGAAGTATTAAAATAATAGTGCTTTGCGAAAAAAATAATAAACAACAATATTTTCACCAATCACGCAATAAGGATACAAGATACATGAAGTAAGTGATACACAAATCTTAACCGGGTGAGAGTCCTACACTCCCGTGAGTCAAACATTTAGAGAGAGAAAAAACGCCTTTGGGACTAACAGAACTCCGCAGTTTCTATTTTATTTATGAACTAGTGTAATACCCGCACCTTGTGCGGGTTTTGAATAACAACAATGGGTTAGATCTATTAGTGTGCTATTATATATATTGACATTATTTTGTTTTATATTTACATATATATTTTTTTATATATAAATGAATTATTAAGTAATTATTGATTAGTTCCAATGAAAAATTGGACAAACTTTAGATAATATTTATAGATCGAAAAAGTGAAAATATAAATTTGTTCGGTAAAAAAATTTTACAATTAGAAAATAATTTGTCAATTGATAAAATATTAGTAAATTTATAATTCAAATAATCGTTTAAGAAAACAAACACTATATAAGTACGATTTTGTAGTTTAATTAAAAGAAATGTTGTATATATTTTTTCAATTCTAAAAACATTATATAATTTATATGCAAGATTGGTTGATAAATCTGATTGTAACTATAGGTGATTAATAATTCAATAATTTAAATTGAATATAAAAAAATCATGATAATATAGTTCAGTAAATTATATTATAAATTAGAATACAAATAAACCAAAGTCGGGTTCAATCTCAAGATTGTACCCATGATTATCTTCTTAAATAAATTATATATACAAAAATACATTAAAATTTTTTATTTTTTTTATTTATTTTTAATACTCTAAAATAATTACCTAATTTTAAATGCTTAACCACGTTAAACTCAAAATACAAAATTCTTGTAAAATTTTCGGTTTTGAATTATATATTTAAATGACATTTCGGATTCGGTTACATAACATGATTTTTGATTTTACTTTTAATTGTAAAATCTTAATTTTAAAAATTAACATAAAGAGGATTACAATTAAAACGTTATATGATTTTAATTAAAACGTTCAAATTAATATAAATTGGTTAAAATATAAAATCGATAAGATTTAATCATTTTCTAATTTTTTAGCTGTAATCAAATAAAAAACGTGAGATATGGACAACTAAATTTATTTTAAAGACCAATTTGAATATATACTTGAATTTTAGTTTTTAAAAACCAATTTCATATATACTTATTCTAATTTTTTTGGGCTTCGAGAAACGTGGGCGCGACACGTGGCAATAAAGGCTCCTCCTTTAATAGATATATGATATGATGATATGATAATATATAATGATGATTTTTTAAAATTTATATCGTGAAAAGATTTTATTGAATAAAAAATTTGAAAAATTTTGTAATACTTCGATTTTTATTTTAAAAAAAAATTTATATTGCTGAAAAGATATTATTGAATAAAAAAAAATTTGCTGAGAAAAATATTTGATTTTTAAAATTTTAATTATTTTGGTGAAGAGATATTGTTGGGTATTTTAATAATTTTTTAAAGAAATTAGTTTCTTAAAAACCAATTTGATATATACTTTTTCTAAATTTTTTTTGGGCTTCGAGAAACGTGGGCGCGACACGTGGCAATAGAGGTTCCTCCTTTAATAGATATATGAATATGATGATATGATAATATATGATGATGATTTTTTAAATTTTATATTGTTGAAAAGATTTTATTGAATAAAAAATTTGAACAATTTTGTAATAATATTTCGATTTATATTTTTAAAAAAAATTTATATTGATGAAAAGATATTATTGAATAAAAAAATTGTGCTGAGAAAAATATTTGATTTTTAAAATTTTAATTATTTTGGTGAAGAGATATTGTTGGGTATTTTAATAATTTTTTAAAGAAATTAGTTTTTTTAAAACCAATTTGATATATACTTTTTCTATTTTTTTTGGCTTCGAGAAATGTGGACGCGATACGTGACAATAGAGGCTCATCCTTTAATAGATATATAATATGATGATATGATGATTATTTGATTAGTATTAGATTTTTTTATTAAAAAAAAAAGATAACATGATAGAAAGTTAACAAAATGGAAAATTAGTACGGAGTGTCGTGTATTTATGTTAAAAAGTTATATCTGATATTAATTATAGTGATGAAACAAATTAACTCTATTGTGTTATAGTAAATGTTCAATTTATATATTTAAATAAGTAAGTAAAACAAATATATTTGACTAATGGAAGATAATATTAGTGTATCAATTCGATGAAATAGTTTTATAAATGACTATTTTAAAAGGGGATAATAGATGTACCGGCGAAAAATGCTAAACGTTACTTGAACTACGCACTTCGCGTGTGTAGTTTCAGTTTTTCATTACGGACTCCAACTACGTGTTTGGGGTGCGTAGTTGGAGCCGATGTAAAGCCGAACGAGCCGATAAACTACTACTACGCTTGCCATATGCGTAGTAGTAGAGTTAAAAATTAAAAAAAAAAAACCTGCGCAATCACAACCCAAATGAACAAACCAGAAGATGAAGAAACTTGTGCAATCACAACCCAAGTGAACAAACCTGCGCAATCACAACCCAAATTCACCTGTTCGGAAGAGAAGAAAATCGAACAACCCAAATTCACCAGTTCTGTTGATATCTTCGGAAGATGAACCAAAATTGGAAGAAAAAGAGACGACAAGAGAGAAAAAGGAACAAATGAAGACGATTTCCACTGAAGAAGAAGAGCCGACAAGAGACAATGTTTAAAAAACGTAGCAGTTTCAACCACAACTTGCTCGTACGTACGGGAGAAGATGAAGAAACCAACGGGAATAGAAGAAAATGGAAGCGACTCGAAGAACGAAGACGATTTCCACTGCAGTTTCAGGCGATTTCCGATTTCCACTGCAATCGGGAACAGAGACGATTCGATTCGATTCGACTCGAAGAACGAAGACGATTCGATTCCACAACTTGTTGCTAGGGTTTGAAATTGGATGAAACGAAGATTGTCGATTCGAATTGGAAGAAACGAAGCGAGGGAACAAACTTTGGACGAAGCGGACAGTGAAGAAGATGAAAAGGTACGCTATTAGGGCTCGGTATGTAGTTTCTTTTTTAATCTACTACGCAAATGGCGAGCGTAGTAGTAGTTTATTTCTCTCTTCTTCTTTTTCAAAAATCCGACTACGCTCCCTAATAACGTAGTTTATAGGCTCATTCGGCTCCACCTCGGCTCCAACTACGCACATCATATGCGTAGTTAGAGTCCGTAGTGACAAAACCGAAACTACGCACGCGAAGTACGTAGTTTCGGTGACATTTAGCGTTTTTCGCCGGCTAGAAATCGCGTTTAAAAAACAGGTTAGGTGATTTTTTATTTTTTTTTAAACATTATAAAAGATGGATTTTCCAAAAAAAAAAAATTAAAATGACTATTGTAGTATTGTAAATAAATTTATATTGATAACTTTTATTTTTTATAAACATACTAGTTTAATTTCATGTACCTTGTACGATCTAATACAAAAGTAATGTGATGAACTAAAACCTTCAATATATATAAATTATAAAAAGAAGGCCTCACTGTTATTCAAAAAAATAATACATACATAAATAAGAGGATAAATTGTATATCCATGAATCTTATAAAAATAATTATCATTTGAAACTTGTAAGATGGTGTGTCGTTAGAGTGTGGTGTAAGGAGAATCTGGGGCAGGGGGGACCCTGACCGGCTGACCCTCTGTCTGTCTATTGTGGGCCCATGAGTGTTTCGATGCGCTTATTACGGACTTATTAACCCTACATTTATTTGCTTTTAGGTTCTAAAAATAGCTATTCCTACCCCAAAAAAAACACATTTATTTTATCAATTATTTTATCAAGACTTTAAAAGAAAAAAGAGAAAAATGGGGTAATAGAGCCTTGCAGGAAAACCAAAAACAAAGTAGGTCTTTGAATTTTTACAATTAAAATTTAAAGATTAATTAAAGGACTTATTGGTAATTTTAAAGTTCATAAGTTAAATCTCAATTTAAGTTACACAAAGCTCAACCCCAATTCGTAATTACACGAAGCCCAACAAAAATATAAATTTCATAATTACACAAAGTCCAACGAAAATATAAAATTCGTAATTACACAAGGTCGAGTTACACAATTCTTGTGTAAATTAATGCTTGTGTAAATATTGTGTAAATCGAGGCTTGTGTAAAAACTCGATAGAGCTTGTGTACAAACTCGTGGGCTTGTGTACAAACTCAATTCGACGTTCCTTGGGTAATTCGATTGGCTTGTGTAATTAAAATTGATAGGGCTTGCGAACATAAAGTCGATAGGGCTTGTGTACATAAAATCGTTCGGACTTGTGTAAATAAAATCGATAGAGCTTGTGAAATAAAAATGATATGTATTAGATCGGCTTGTGTAGATAAAATCGACTGTTTGTGTAAGTATATAGGTTTTTGTGTAAATCGAGACGACTTGGGTTATCACAATTTTTTGTAAAATCAAACGTTATGTTTGTGTAACAATAGGTTGTGTAAGTAGACATTAAGTATAACTTTAAAAAAAATAACAATAGATTACCAAGTTTAATTAGTCTACCTGGTTAAATGGTGGGAGAGAGGGTCTGTCATCCCTAGTTTGAAACACACTGACTACGAAATTTATATTTTTGCCGGCTTTGTGTAATTACGAAATTTATATTTTTGCCGGCTTTGTGTACTTACGAAATTTATATTTTTGCCGGGCTTTGTGTACTTACGAAATTTATATTTTTGCCGGGCTTTGTGTACTTACGAAATTTATATTTTTGCCGGACTTTGTGTAATTACGAAATTTATATTTTTGCCGGGCTTTGTGTACTTACGAAATTTATATTTTTGCTGGGCTTTGTGTAATTACGAATTGGGCCTGAGCTTATTAAATTCAAATTGGGCTTGAGCTTATGAAATTTGAAATTATCATGTAGCCCTTCTAATTAATCTTTATAAATAAAAAATAGGGGTCTACTTTATTACCAAGTTAATTATGGGTCTCATAACTACACAAGTTTATGAGAAGGGTCTACTTACCCATTTCCTCCGCTTTAAAATTACTGTATTAAAATTCAACCATAAAAAATATATTACATACTCACTCCGATCATAATTATTTATCTTTTTTAATTTTGATACAGTTTTTAATAAAAATATTATATAACATAGAATTTATAAATATTTTCTAAACCTTATCACTAATTTAATATTGACCTTCTTTTGAACTAATAAAAAAGACTATTGTCTAAAAGTAATCAATAAAAACAATTTTCAAGAACAACTCTTGTAATTACTATTTATTTATTAGCCTAAAAAACTTAAAACGACAAATAATTGTGATCAAATTTCTAATGCTAAAACGACATTTATTTATGATGGGAGGGAGTATTATCTACAAGATTGTTTAATATACAACGTCGGAATTATTAGTGTATAAATAACATGAAATCGTTAATGTTAAACTTTGACTTGCACTTTCCGTGTGTGTCAATGTTGGTTTTTCTTTACACATATTTTTTTTTTTATTTTCTAACACTAACGCACGGTTTCAGTGCGATTCAGCGTCATAGCTTCTTTTTAAAAAAAATTTGCACTTAGAAATCAGTTAGTATTTTTAATGTCTTGTTTGTTTTTTAATTAATAAGGTAAGATGTACGACTACATCAAACATATTTGATATATTTGGTGTGTCAAGAAACCCAAAAATCGATAAATGCGTATAGAATGAGAAATGCTTTTTATTTAAGAGGCTCATCATCTATTAGGGTATATCCTGATTGAATTAAATATGGTTTATATGATATATCAATTTCCTAGATTGGGATTCCTTTTTTGTATAAAGAGGAAGGTCGAAAATGTAGGGTTGGCATGGAAAGTGGACTTTGTTTTTCATCCCTATTCTAAATAAAGAATAAAGAATTCATTGAAACAATGAAATAAGATTCTTATCAATCTACTACGACCACCCTCTAATTATTATATCCTTTTTTTTTTTTATTTAATAGAGACGTGGCTTTTATTAGGATCATCAAATATTCACGGCGCAGATTCCCATTCGGCTTGTAGGCCCAATTTGTCCCATACCTAAATCTATTCTTTCTTCTAGTTTTTTAACATCTTGGCTTTTACTTTTATTGATAAATATATTATGTTGGATCGAGCTTTAATAAATTACTAGTTCTAGTAATATAGTTATTGTAGACACTGATAATGATATAAATTAAAGAATATCGTCAATATATATAATTATTTTGATATAAAAATATGATTTGAATGACTTTTTCATATGAAATAATGATGGTATTGAGGAGATGTTAATCATCCATTCATAACATAGTAGTATAGGGCCTTTCCCAAATCATATAATCCATTCCAAATATCTTATTAATCCCTAATTTGGCCCTTCTACATCTCTTGTCTATGCGTATAACATATAACAACCACATAAAATACATGTGATTCGATACCTGTTTATACTACACTTGATCCTTGTGATTTTGTTAATAAAGAACCTGATCATTTTTTATCGCACTTAAACATGTTAGCCTTTAGCTATGTTTTAAACATTTGAATGAGTAATATAAGTCATATGCAAACATCATTAAAGACCTCTAAGTAGTAAGCATGAATTATATTAACTTATCATTCGAAGCGTACTCCAAATACATTCTTTTCTCTTTCCTTTGTTTATTTTTCTTCTTTCTATTATCCTTTGCATTTGGTTCTTACTTGGAGACAAATAAGATCTTAATATGGGGTATTTTTTGTAACGTCCGGAAATTTTAAAAATAAATATATCTTTTTATTTCTCCTTCCGTAAATTATTTTACGGAAATGTTCGGAAAATATTTCTGACCCGTAACCCGTAAATAAATTTTTACGAAAATGTCGAAAAATATTCCGACCCGTAACATCCGTTACGGAATTAATTTAACGAGTTTTGAACCCGTCCCATTATTTTTCTTCTTTTTTTCCCTCTCCCTTTTTCCACCTCAGCGTGGGCCCCACGCCACGCTGGAGCCACGTCACCCGGGTCCCACCGCCACGCTGGCTCCCCTTTTTCCTTCTCTTCTTTTCCTCTTTTCCCGCCGCTGCCTTTCCTTCTCTTTCTTTTGTTTTCTTCTTCTTTGGCGTGGGAGCTGTCCTAGCCCTGTAGGAGCACAGGTAGCCGCCCAGCCCTGCACCACTCCCACTCCCGCCTCCTAGCTCCTGGAGCTACCTGACCCCTCGTTCCCCCTGCACGTTACCCTCACCTCTTCACTCTCCTCTCGGCTCACTCCTCTCCCTCACTCCACGCCCGGCTGCACCTTCCCTCCTCTCTCCCTCGTTCTTTCTTTCCTCGGAGCCGCCCCGCCACTGGAGCCCGGAGCTACGCCCGCCTCGCTGGCCGCCCTCCTGCTTGTACCCTGCGCCTCTCCCCGCATCTGCTCGAGACACCACCGTCCAGGGCCGCCGCTCTCCCGCTTTCACCAACCGGAAACCACCACGCACATCTCACCTTCCTTCTTCTCCTTCTCTGTCGCCGGAGAAAGGCCGCCACCGGGAGCCAAGCCCCTGCCGGCCACCTGCAGCACCACCAAGAAGCTCCTGCCGCCTTTGCCTGCCGGAGCCGCCGACGCCTCCTCCCTGCTCACCCTTCTCTTTCGGCACATCCCTGTCGCCCGGAGAACGGCCGCCACCGGGAGCCTCACCCACGGGAAGGACCGCCATCCGCCTGCAGCCGCCTTCCCCCTGCCAGAGCACCGCCCACGCCGGCGTCCAGGGCTGCAGAACCGGCCGGAACACCTTTTGGCATAATTACAGTCGGCCTCCCCCTCTTTTGGTACAATTGCATTTCTGCCCCTCAACTTTTGGTTAATTACAGAATATGCCCAGTTTTGTAATAATTACAGATTTGACCCCTATGCTTTAGGAAATGCAGATTTGCCCCGGAAAGTACGTTATCGAGTTTTAACCTCGGAATTTAGGAACGAATTTATATTAGGTCGATATATAATATTTGATGATCAATTTAGCGTATGGGCTAAATTGTGTAGTTTCATGCTAGGTTCCGAATCCCGATAAAAGTCACGAATTCATATCGATCTAGTTATGTTCCGTAGTATCATGATAGGTTGGAATTAGCATAACTTAGAGGAAATGTCAAGTAGCGGCTTTTGAGACCTTAGGTGAATGTGAAGAACGTTTTTAGACCTCGTTAGCTTGTACGTCGTTTTTGACGGTAATTATGGTAGACTCTAGGAAGCAGCCCTAGAATGCGAGTCAAATGATCCTGCGTAGATCATTTGTGTAAAAAAACCTAGACTTCTCGAGTTGAGCGGGTTTTTATGGATACCTTGTTGTGAACAGGTTGAGTGCTTCCTCCCGAGGGAAGCGAGAGCGTTTGTGAGTTAGCGTTTGGACGAGGTAAGTCTCCGGACTTACTTAGCTCGTATTGTTTGTATTAGCATTGATGTGTGTTTGGTGGTGTGTGTTATTTTATGTTATAACAATGAAACCGGTAATTAGGACCACCGACTTTATATATAAATATGTGTTGGCCCAAGTGTATGATAACGGCCGTTCTCAAGCAAAGAAGACAGAAAATCCGACCAAGGAAGACAAATCCACAAGGACTAAGAAGACAAGCTTCAACATAGCATAGGTGAACCAAAAACCCGACCAAAGAAGACAAGGAAATTTGGGCAAATAAGCTTTTCCAAGGAAAGTTACAACATATCTTGGATGAAAGATGCAACCCGACCAAAGAAGATGAAAAAACCCGAGCTACGTGTAACTCGATCTAGAGTAAACCTCTTATCCGACGTAAGGCAAAACTTAACTCGTTGGTAGCCTACCCGGTGTGGAACACTTTTGTAACTAACTCATGTTAGTTGTGTGAGATTCTTTTAGATGATTCTAGAATGGGGCACCGTGAAAATTAGTCTATAAATTGAGGTATTGGATTATGGTAATTCATATTATTCTAGACACAAAACAATTCTCTAAATTCTCTCTTGTAATCATTTTGGTCGATTGTCTTGAAGATTGACGGTGCTCTTGAAGTTCTTCATATTTTTCATCTCTAGATCTTGTTTCCAACTTGTTTCGATCATAACTTTAGATTGGTAAGTCTGTTTCACTCCATTCTTGTTCCCGCATTCTTCATTTTAAGTCTAGTTTGTCAATATGCTATCCATTTATAGTGTTTATATTTTGAGATTTTCGGTCATGAATGAGTAGTTCTCTTGCTAGAATTTGGGGTGAAACTAAGCTAGATTAAGTATATCCTATGTTGTGTTTATAATTTGACGGAGAATCAAATGCATGTTTAGAAGCATATATGGGTTCTTGAATTTATACCATGTTTGGACTTATTTTGAATGTCGGATGCTAGGTCATAAATAGTCTAGAATGTTCCCATAACACAATGTATATTTTCAAGCATGAAATGAGTGATTTATGAATCAATCATCCTAGATGAGACCGATAAGTAGTTCAAAGATCATTGTTGCAATGTTTGATGCCTATATTGCTTAAGTAATTCTAGCTAGGAAAGGATGGCTAGATTACTTGTCTTATGAATGTCCAAACTATGGCTATGATAGATTGTGCATGCAAATAGCAAACACCATATTGTGCGGAATTATGAGAAAGAACATAATTCAACGAACAAGAAAGACAACACACATATTTATAATGGTTTGCCCAATAATGGCTACATCCACTTTCTAAAGAGATTTTATTGAGGATTTTTAGAATACAAATGAACAAATGATATTTAAATTATTTGGAGGCAGAGGGAAACGATATAATATATAGAGTAATGAACCCTAGGTTACTTGGCCGCCAAGTATAAGATTGGGTCAAACAGCAAACCACAAACAGATGGCAAGCCCAATTCAAGGCATAACTACAAATCTTCACCTTAACTTGAATCATTGCAGATATACAAGATGCATTGGTCAATGCTCAGACTAACTCATCTCTCTCTATCTAGATGTGCCCCTTGGGCACTTTTGACATTTAGTAAGTCCAAGCAAATTTGGAACTTGCTATGAAGTACCGGCTTGGTGAACATGTCAATAGAATTATCAACAACCCTACTTTCTTCACCCTGATCATCTTCTCACTTCTCAAGAAATGATACATGACGTCAATATTCTGATTCCTCTTATAATGAACTTGATACTTGGTCAAACAAATTGCACTCAAACGGTCACAATATACAATAGCCTGATCGTAGATCACCAACCAATCCCTTCCACCAAAGTCCCTCTTTAGTTGCTTTTATCAATGCCATGAACTTTGGCTCTATGATAGACAAAGTGACCGTTGGTTGTAAGGTTGTCTTCCAACTCACGCCCAAGATTGAAAACATAACCAATCATAAATCTTCTAGTATCAACATCTCTTGCATAATCAGAATCAGAGTATCCCGTGACCAAACAAGAAAACATTGTGTATCATACCCAAAAGCGAGCCCAATGTCAAATGTACCGCTAAGTACTGAAATACTCTCTTCACAGTTTCTAGCTTTCTTTTCCTAGTTGCCCATAAACTTGCTCACGACACTAACAACTTGTGTTAGATTTGGTCTTGTGCAGACCATAACATACATCGAATTCCCCACTGCACTAGTATAAGAGACTCACAACATATATTCCCTCTCCCCATCCGAATGAGGTGAAAACATATTGGTAAGATGGATGTTAGCAGCACTAGGTGTATCAATATACTTGGTCGATGACATTCCAAACCTTGACAACACCTTTTCAATGTAGCCTTTTTGTGATAAGAAAATCTTATTATGACCATTATCTCTAAGAATCTCTATTTTTAGAAATTTCCAAGTTTCTCTCAGATCCTTCGTCTCAAACTCAACACGAAGTCTACCCTCAACTACTTTGAAGAAGAGAATCGAAAACTACAACACAACGCGGCACGATCACAGTTATGGCCAGGTTACAGCCGTAAGGTAGCCATAACGATCATCGCGAGAGTGTAAGAAGCTCAGTTTGCGGCCCAACCCAGAAGGAATATGTTCTCCGTTACCGCCGGTACGTTACGGCCAATTACGGTCTTAACTACTCGTAAGGGTGAACGTAACGCCTTATCTTTTCGTTTGTGGTGCAAGCTTCGATTTCCCGATTTTATTCTTGGAAGTTTTTGGAAAATTTATGTAACCCCAGACGTCCAAGCTCTCCTATATAAGCACGTGCTAGGATTAAGGAAATTCTATTCTAGTTTATCATATGTTTTTTCCATGTCTAATTTGAGTGTCATGTACCCCTATTTTCCTTTCTTTGATCTAAACCCATGGAAGATTTCGTGGGCTATAAGGACGTTATCGTGAATTGCTTTGTTTTTGGTGAATGCGCCTTGAAGTGGGTAAATGAGTTTGGGCAATAGTGATCCTAATCTTTTAGCTAGGATCTTGGCTATTATTTTATAGACCGTCGAGCAGAGACTAATTGGTCTATAGTTAGCGGTTGTTGTTGGATTATCAGTTTGTGGTAGTAGGGCAATAAATGTATGGTTTAGTTGTTTTAGGATTTTTCCGGTTCTATAAAAACTTTTTACTGCCCTGGTTACTGTTGGGCCAATAATGTGTCAGTATTTCTGGTAGAAACCCGTCAGGCCCTGGTGATTTGTCACTACCAATATCAAACATGGCAGCTTTGATTTCGCTAGTTGAAAAAGGTTTGTCCAACTCAGAATTATCTTCACTAGTGATTTATGGTTGTATTACTTCTAGTAATTTGCTAAGTTTTTTGTTATTGATCGTTGAAGCTTTGAAACGTGTGTTATAGTCTTTCAGAAATTCATCTGTTATATCATTGTCTTTATACAGAATTGTTCCATCGTTTCTTGTTATAGCTGTGATAATCTTTTTGTTCCTCCTTCCTGTCGCTTTCCTATGGTGAAATTTGGTGTTTTTGTCCCCTAGTCGTAGGTTTACTATTTTGGCTCGTTGCATCCAATATTTATGTTGATATTTCAATATGCATTCTCTTTTCTTATTTAACCTACTAATTTTATCATTCAATTGTTGGTTAAAAGAAGAATGTAGTTTTATTTGGAGATCTTCTATTTGTTCATCTACATGTTTTAATTGTGTATTTATATTGCCAAATTTCACGCGACTCCATGCTTTCAGTTTCTATTTAAGAAGTTGAGTTTTTTTAACAAGATTAAACATGTGTGTTCCTTGAAATTGAGTTCTCCATGTCTGTTTAATAAGATTTTCACAGTCAGGTCGTGAGAACCACATAGATTCCACTCGGAAAGGTTAGCTATAGTGCGTAATTTGTTGATTTTGGAGGTTAATTGAGATCATGCAATGATCCGATGAGGTAAAGGCGTGATTCCTTGTGTGTATACTCGGGAATTTTTGGATGATTTCATATGTGGTCATCGTTCTATCCAGTTTTTCATACGTATTGTTATCCCCTTCCTTCTTTTTCTTCCAAGTAAACTCGTTTCCTTTGGTAGGAAGATCAATAAGTCCGCGTTGATCAGATATTTCATGTAGTCTATCAAATTTATTATTGGAGATGGGAGCACCTCCTTTTTTTTGTCAGAGGGTACCCTGATCTCATTGTAATCTCCGATGACAATTGTTGGTTTCACCGAGGCTTTAAATTCCGTTATAAATTGTGCCCAAAAAGCGTTTTTGTTTTGTTCATTTGGAGGAGCATAAATACCAAAGATCCTTGTTTGGAAATCTGAATATAGATTTGTATGGTTAATGGTGATAATCCTATTATGATTACTAGTTATTTCTATTTTTTCATGTCGGAGTTGGTATTCCTTCCATAATACACATAAACCCCCGAATAGCCCGTAGCTAGGATGAAGAGGATTTTATCGAATCTTGCACTTTTCCATACTGAATCAACAAGTTCAATGTCTGTTTTGGTTTCTGCTAATATTATCACTTGTATGTTCTCGTTTTTGCATACGATGTTAAGATTGGTCCAAAAATTCTTCTTCCGCATGCCCTTACAATTCCAGAAAGCTATTTCCATCTTAACGTTTTATTGTTTCGGGCGGTAGTCCTCCCATTATATTCACTCCGTTTGTTAAAAGATGGTTTTTTTAATGTTTATTCTTTATGTTTCGTATAGTATTTGGTTCGGGAAAATTCTCATAATAGTTTATTTGATCATCTACACTTTCATTTTGATTCCTTTTATCGGAGCGATTTTCCAAGGTCAGCCGTAGTTTGACCTTTGGATTTAGTTTAGGGTTGTTGTTCACCATTTTTGGTCTACTCATATGGTCCGAATTGTACTTGAAAAATATGAACAAGATACAATACATTTTCAAGTGACTAAAATGAACAAGTCTTAATATTCTCTGTTTACAATCAATTTCCATTTGCAGCAGGTCCTACCCATAGCCATACATAGCCCACCATTGCACTATAACGATTTTCATTTGATTCCTTCTTTTTTGGTTTTCATTGTTGCATAATTGTTTGGTATTTTTCAGCTCAGATATTTGCTTGGGAGCAAATTAAGGATTCAAGTTGTTCAGAATTACTTCCTTCCATGTGCAGGTGCACAAAACAATTGCTCTCCATGGTTTTCTAGCACAACACAACAAACCGAAGACTCAGCCGTCCCTGTATTTTTTTATATATGTAAATTAGATCCTGTGCCAAAGTGACAGAGTAAGTAACCATTGTTAAAGAAGGATAACAAAATTCATTTGTTCATCATAAAATAAAACAATCATAACATTATTATCAGGCCAAAAGTTAAAGTGGCAATCAATCATATATGGAGACAAAATATTTTCCTTAAGCAGTTGGTCCTGCCCATAGCCAAACACGTCCCACCATTTCACTATACCAGCTTTCTTTTGATTCTCTATTTTCCAGTTTTCCTTGTTGCACGATTTTTTGGTATATTTCAGCTCATATTCATAATTGCTTCGGAGTGATGGAGTCAAGTTGTTCAAAGTAACTTCCTTCCATGTGTAGATGTATGCAGCAATTGCTTTTTCGGGTTTTCCTGCATAATTCAACAAACAGAAAATTCAGCAGGTACTTGTAATTTTATAAATATGCTAATTTTACCATGGAACACATTGCCATAGTACTTATCAATCATTAACACTTAACAGTAGTTATTCATTTGCTCTACATATAAGAAATCAATCATAACATGATTACCAGACCAAACATAGCAGTGGCAATCATTCAAGTATTGAGACAGGGTATTTTCATCCTCTAAAATGTAATAATAACTGAAAATTTGAAGCCAAGGCTTCATAGTACAAATAGAGGGGATTCTAGCAACTCTAGAGATTGTTTTGAAAGGAAGTAATCTCTTCTTCCACCCTAGGTTACATGAACTAGTCTTAGCATCTAACAGTTGGTAGAAAAACTTGTTCCCTTTAGCATGGAGGAAGCAGTGTCCTCGTTCCCCCCTAACGTTTTTCAGTACTCCAGTCAGAATTTGCCACACCGTGATTCATCTCCATAGCACCCATCATCTTTTTGACAGTGTTGTTTGTTTCAGTTGAGTGGAAAGAGCTCTCTGAAGCCACATTCTTCAATTCATCAAGAATATTACCATCTCTAGACAGCAGTGCAATGAATTCCTCAACAGTCAGTTCATTTTCAGGTAAGTCTGTTGTATCACCTTCCTCATTAAGACAATTAGCTATCTCATTGGTGGTATCTCTATTTTCATCACCCTCAAGCATAGAAATTTCAGGGGGTAGACATAGTCCTATTTCTTCTCAATTATTCATCATCAGGGGTAATACTCTCAGTTTTTTCCTCATTGGGTTATTTGGTAGTTGGATTCTTGATGGCTTCACCATCATTTCCCAGCTCAGATTTTTCATTAGTTTTGTTCAGATTTTCAGTTTGTTCATCAACTTTCTCTTTGTTATGCTGAATTGGAGCTCAAAGATGATCCATCATCTTTGGAGCTAGCCAAACCATACTAAGGCCTATACATAGATCTAGACTCAATATTCTTATCCTTCTTTTTTTCTTTCTTCCTCACATGTTGCCATTCAGTTTCATTATTTTCCTTATGTTCTGGATTGTTGGTTTCGCTGTTGTTCTTTTGCTTTCTAAAGAATTTTGGTCTAATGCCCCTCATGGGACAAAAATCATAAACATGATCCTTTTAGGCGCAGAAACCACATCCTTTAGAAAAATCCTCGTATCATATAGAAAAATTCTTTATCTCTCCTTTATTTGGGATATGGAGTGATTTGACTCTTCTTTCAGCCACATCTCTATTGATACATATTCTCGTAAAGTTTAATCCCTTTTCTTTTTCAGAAAAGGAGTCAAGCTTTAGGAATTTTTCAACTTTGTTTTGTTCAATAATAATTCTAATAGCCTCTTTATTTATGAATTTGGGTGGCACTTGTGGGATTCTCACCCACATATCAGCCACTGAATTACTTTCAGTGAAGATATTGAAGTTTAGTTTTTATGGTTTAAGGATGATCAACTGATCAAAGATATGGTAAGGCCTACCTTCCCATACATTTTTCTTATCTAAAGGGTTGGAGTAGCTAATTTCAAACCAAAAATTCGGCTTGGCAATGAACCTAACGTCCCCCTTGACACCTTTTCACTCGTTTATCAGCTTATTCTTAACCTTAGCAGTTTCTATCGGGTTTTCAAGAATGCATCCCATCCAGGATGATTCTTGTTGCTTTTGAAAATCGTTCTTAACTTTAGACAAGCTAAGTATATAGTTTTCTAAATCATGAGATGCAGGGGTTTTACCTTGTTTCTTCCCTGCTTCAGTTGAAGCAGTTTGTTGAACAGAAGTATTTCTATTTTTCGATTCCTCATTGGCCATTTGTTCACAAATCTTTCCAAAGCACACTGCTTTCTTAAACGTTTTATTTTTCACTCATTAGGCATCAGTTTCGTATGTGAGGAGAATCGAAGATGATTTTGATGGCTAGTTCCAGAGAGATAGTGTGCTCAAACATTAGTTTGTAGTTCTTAAATAGGGGAATCACTTCTCTAATCCAGTAAGTTTGACTACCTAGATCAAAACTAGGCCTATGAAGGTCATCAAAAATAACGTTCATATAACCTTTTTTCATAATCAGAAAGGAGAGCAGCAAGATTAAGTTTATAGCGATATTTATTGTTCATACCTTTTTAGGTATTCAACACCACAGGGTTATGGATATCCAAGCCAGATTTGCCTGTCTTTGGTAATGGAGAACTCCACTTCAGGTAAGTTGAGGAACCTATGACCTTCATTCCCATAGCCTCGATGAAAGTAACCCATCTCTTCTAAGCCTCTTCTACTAGCTTATTTCGTCCCGCTCTGAGCCAACGCTCATTCTCGGCCTTGGGGACAAACCACTGTGCTCTTTCTTCTTAACTTGTTAGTTCCAAAAGTGGCACCAGTCTCACCTTCTTTCCCCACCACTTTGAATCTTTTACCCAGAATAGGTTGCCTAGCTTTGTCTTGCTCCTTGTCCGGGAATCTCCTAGGTTGGAGTCGAGATTTGTGACGAAAAGGAATCGCCATTGTTGGAGGCTATGATTTAGTAGGTGGTTGGTTTGAGGGATTAAGGTCTCGGTGATTTCGCAGGTAGCGTCCGCCTCTGGGTCAGTCTTTGGCGTAGGGAGGCGGCGTTTCTTGGGAGAACGATTAGGATTTCTCGGGAAGATTATAAAATCTAAAATCATCTTGATTTGTGGAGTTGGGCAAGAAACTTGCCAGATTGAATTTCTTATTTGAGATACTTCTCTCCACTCATCACCTTAGTTCTATAATCAAATCTGACATTTATTTTTATTTTTATGATAATAAATAGTTAAAGAAACTCCTAATTTCTGGAATACAGATGTTAAAAAGTAAGCAGTCTTGGCAATCCAAGTATCAAATAATAAAACACGCATGTTTAACCTCTTTTCTCACAAAATGTGTCAACAATTATGATCTTTTTATGCAATTTCTCACAAAGGTTGATTTTTATAATATGTTATTTGTTAGGGTTTAATTTAGGCCCTTGTTTGATTAACTTCAATTATACATATTATAGAATTATACAGATTATTTGGAGATTATTCAAAATCGATAAAATTGAAAAATTATTAGAAAAAAAAATTTTCATTCAAAACAACAAGAATAATTGAATTATTTTGATGATTATAAGTTCTATAAAACTCTCACTCTAATGTAAATGAACCCTTACTCAATTTCTAGATTAATAAAATATTTATTTGATTATGTACGGTAGATTAGTAGATTTGTCCCTTCAATAATTTTGTTACATGAATAGTGTTGATTGATTTCATTATCCTATCTCTTCATATAATGTATGCTATTTTGTCTTCTTCACTTATGTGTTAATAATTTGAATCAATTAAGCATTTTTAAAATTGTGACGAAAGAAACGAAAAGGGTTGAAGTTGAACAAAAAAAGTTGTTTACTTTTGTAGACATTTTATATCCATGTATTTGGTTTTCCCGTGTAGGGAGCGCGTAGGTACAAATTTTAGAGAATCCAAATTATTTCTATTTTAATTAACCGCTCGATACTTGAAAATTGGCCCCAAAACTTATCCAATTATCTCATGCCCACGTGGCTTCATCAAATACCGTTCATCTTGCTCCTTAAACCAAGTGGAGAGGGAGGAAACGATTTTCGGACGATATGAGAACTTCCTTTTTCCTCATCGCGCCACATTTTATCGCAAAGCGTTACGTGTTTCTACTGCAAGGGTTTCATCAAAGTCATGCCACGCGGCGACCCGACGACGTCGCTTTGACTCATCTCTACCGTGGAATCAATCAACGCTCGTCTAGAAAAGAAAAAGGAAACAAGCGTTTCAAAATTAGTGGCTTTTTTATTTTTGACGTCAGATTTAAAAAATTTTGAAATTAACATATAAATAATATTAAAAAATAAAATATATTCAATATTCATTAAACTCCATACTTCTCTTTCCCTTCATTTTATAGGCATATGTACATATGATTAATTTGAGTATTTTCATGGATAAATAAAAAATTAGTCTTAAAAGGTACATATATTCAACTTCACTAATTTTCAATACACGTCTCTTGTCATTTTATATCCTCTCCTTTAATATTATTTATGGATAAATAAAAAGTTAGTCTAATGAGATAACCTGTATGAAAATAAAGAACAAGGAACATACCACTTTTTGCGAAGAACACGTCAGAAAATGAAATTTGCATCATCTTACTTCCATATCTTAACCATACTAAAAAGTTGTTGATTTTATTAGATTTTTTTGTAATTAAATTTATTTACGTAGGAAGTTTTAATCAAAGGAACGATAAAATCTTCAAAAATATAAGTAAGATGAATAAAAATATTTTGATTTTTTAAGTAATTATCGATTGCATTAAATTTAGTTGTAGTTGTTATAATTTGTTTAATTATTTAATTATAATTATAATTTATTAATTAATATAAAAGATATGCTTAGTTATAGTTGTTATGATTTGATAATTTGGTATTTTTCTGAGTATGATGCTGACATGTAAAATATTTTGTTACGATTTAAATTTATTATATTTTAATGACAATTTTGTAATTTTTATATTGCAAAACTGTAAATATTTGCCAAAAAATCCTAGGTGGCATGCTTCATTGATTGATAAGTGGCATTAGTGTGTTTTATAGTAGGATATATATATATATATATATATATATATATATATATATATATATATATATATATAAACTAGTTTAGTCCCCGTGTCTTGCACGAGTATTTTAATATATATATATATAAAATGTGTGAGTAATATGTGATATAGGTACTTTTCATATTCTATTTCGTTGGATATATATGTGTATTTATTTTAATAAAACTCCTTCAAAAAATTTCAAGATGACGATGAGACAATCGATCTTTGTGTAATCAAAGACATCCGTTAATCGGTTCCCTTTACATTGTAATTTCGAAAGAATAACGTCATTGCAACTCTCCCTCTTTCCTTTACGAATAGACATACAATAAAGTCGATTTTTTTCCGCATTCGACTCCATGATAGACAACAAAGACCTATATATTAAGGAATAATAATTATAATCACAAATAAAGGAACACCAATGATACAAAATAATCATAAAAATA